>JAVDOI010000007.1:5637891-6237891 GCA_032191485.1 Leptoclinus maculatus
GTCACACCATGACGACAGTACGGGGTGTCAATCCTTCAAAGAGAACTTGAGGTAAAAATAAATGTTTTTAGCCAGCAGTGAAGCATAAATGTAGCTAGCCAGCCACCTCAGGGTATTTTACGAGCAGACTGTCAATGTCAGCCATAGGCTAACGTTACATTGTGACTCCGATTGGACTTGACGGAACACGTCACAGAAGGAAAATAAAAATCAGACACGCTTGTCTTTCTTTGGGAACGCTGTTCGGCGTCCACTATGACACACTACGTGGAATAAATCGATCATAATCAGGCTGACATTGTGCAGTCTGAGGGAAATGGATGGAGTATGGAAAGTATATGGATGTTTTACACTAAAGGGGAACTAACTGGTGTCTAGCTGTCCTCTGTCCTTTTAAGCAAACATTTCTCAAAACTACAGTGTGTGATCATGGTAACGAAGGAACGCGTCACCCTGTGCAACATCGTGACTCACCGATGTGCATTTATTTTAATAGTTTTTGGACAGCAATTGAGCTTTATGGCACAGAGGAATAAAATACATCAGGCATTGACAACCCAGACAACACTGCACTTGGGAGTGGCAATACAAATAGAGACTATCACCAGCCTTGTTCTTTTAAATCATAAACTGCCTTTAATTAATAGAATGGAACTGAATCAACTTTATTGTCCAGCTGAGGCAGGAAAATACAAACCCAAAAATGTCCACATGGCATTAACAGAACAAAGACCTCTCAAAGCCGTTGCATTCGTACCTCAGGTATACAGCCTAGACTCTCATATTTAAGTTTACTGTTCTTTGTTTGACCACAATAAGTGCATTTGTAGATCCTTATTTTTGCCAGGGTTATTCTGTAGCGTCGCCCAGAAGGGAGCAACTCAAACTGGAGGGGAAAGGGTTTTGTCATTGATGACGACAGGACTTTCCTGTGCACAGCTGTGCTGTAGAGGTCATCTAGTGGCTTTTGTTGGCGGCCTGCTATCCTCCCTGCTGTCTTAAAAACCCGTCAGCTTGATTCTATCTACTGAAGCCAAGTGCCCATACCAGACAGAGATATTAAAAACAAAGATGCTGGCTGACATAATTTTTTTATGACCCCAAACCCCTAATTTAAAACAGTCTCTGACAAAGTTCCTTTAACAAGCAGTGAGCTGGACTTAAACCGTTCTCCTTGGATACCCAAGCAGAACTTGATGGCTTTTAGGTAGTTTTTGTTCTGTTTTCTTCCAGTAGTCATGTGACCATCATATTGTAATCTTGCTAAAGCCCCAGTTCCACCGAAAGCCGGACCTACTACGGATGTCCCCGGAGACACTACGGATCAGATCCGGGGTCATCCGGGGTCATCCAGGAGTGGAATCGTAGTCAGTCCGGGACGTTCCGTGATGAACCGTAGTAAAACCGTGGCCATCCGTGCTGAACCGGGGCCATGCGCGGCCGTCCGTGGCGTATCCGGGAAGACGAGCGGCTCGTCGGACGTACAACTAACATCCGGGGTGATCCGGGGACACCCGGGAATAGAGAGGGGGGCGGCGTTGATTGTAGCGCATCCGGGAAGAAACGTAGTAAGACCAGGATGAACCGTAGCATAACCGTGTTAATCCGGGATGAAACGGGAGCTAGTTGACACCCTGGAGCACCCCGGATGGGTTTAATTTTCGGCGTGTTGTTGTCGTCTGAGGAAGATTCTTCTTCTCTTCTTTTCTTTTCTTCTTCTGCTGCTGCAGCAGCAGCTTTCTTCTTTGCAGCAGTCATCGCCTTCTTCTTGGGTTTAATTTTCGGCATGTTGTTGTCCTTTCAAATATTTTCGGAAGAGTGATTTTGTCTCTGAAAATCAGAACTATTTATACCGCATCCGTGACGCATCCGGGCCGTGTCCGCGGCGTATCCGTAGTCACACCGTGCTCATCCGTGGTCAAACCGTGGCCATCCGGGATGAACCAGGCTTGAACAGGGGTGATTCGTGGCGGAACCATAGTAGAACCGTAGTAGATCACCGCGGATCACCCCGGTTCTCACCTCTTTTTATCCGAGGTGATCCGGGGACATCCGGGGACATCCGGCTTTCGGTGGAACTGGGGCTTTACATTATCACCTTGGATCACCAAACTTGGCGCTGCAGTGCTTTATTTTCCAATGTTGGGCCTCATAACCTTCTCAATAATAGATCTCAAGAGACGTGTTCTGACACGAAATAAATCCAGCAGAAGTGAACTGTTGTGGTCCTGGGAAACCTTCTGGATCAAATCTCGGAAACTCTCTTTATCTTCGAGTCGAGGAGGACACGGCGAAGCGTAGTGCCGCTCGTTCAATTCGTCTGGGTTTCTAAACCGATGAGCGGAGCGGTCGCGCGTGAGCCGGGATCCTTATGAAGCCGAGCGGCTGGCGCCAAACAAAAGCGTGCTGCAGCACGGCAAGCGCTCTCGTCTGTCACCCATCATCGAAGTTTCCCATCACATCCAACGGTTTTCCATGCATTCAACATGAGCGCAGTGCTTAAGAGCGCCGCGTCCGTGGACCTTGTGGGATTCTCCGCGACTGCGAGTCAAATACTAAAACAATCGTGCAGGAGAATACACAGTTAAGTCTTCTTTTCACATTTAGTAAAGCCCTGCAAAGATTTGATGGAGTTTATCCTACTGATAATCCAATGCAACCCCAGATTTGGTATGATACTGTGACACAATTTTGTTTCCAAATCAGCTTTGACGGTGTAAAAGCTGGATCTCATCAAGTTCACCTGGATCTGACTCTCTCGGCTTTCTTTGCTGTCTTTCTCTCCCGTGTGGGCAGGTAACACAGCCGCAGACTTCTGACTAGATTCGAGAAACTTTTGCTGAACTTTTAGTCAGTTTCACAGAGCTCTGATCCTAAGCCAACTTCCCTTTGCTCTCGGAAACCACAGGAGACAGAGAGGAGCCAGGCCACGCTGCACCTAATCAGCACAATCGATCGCTTCCATTGATGATGCCGGATAAATGATAATCAGCAAAGGATTTCTCAGGGACTTTGAGGCCGGCCATTCAATTCCTTACCGTTCCGTCATAGTTATTTGACTGATCCATCCATTTAAGGCCAAGACAATATGTAAACATGTCGTCTTTGTGCTCAGCCGGTGAGAAGATGGTCCTGGAATCTTAAACTGATCTTTATTTTTTTTTTTTAAACCAAGAACAGAGCGTTGAAATGTGAAATTATGTAGGTAATTCATGAATTGTTACATGTACTCTATAGATGATCTGTTGAACGTCTTCAGTCGAAGCGAAACAGTTGAATTGTTGAATCTCAAACAGCCGGTAACCTACGGTTCTGAAAAGTGAAGCCAATGCGGAAGTGTCTTAAACTTGCATTCCCTCTAATGGCCATCAGGGGGCGACTCCTCTGGTTGCAAAAAGAAGTCTGATTGTATAGAAGTCTATGAGAAAATGACTCTACTTCTCTCTTGATTTATTACCTCAGTAAACATTGTAAACATGAGTTTATGGTCTCAATCTCTAGTTTCAAGTCTTCTTCAATACAACATGATGTTCATTTAGTAGATTATGGTCCATTTTAGACTAAAATAGACATTAAAGCAGGGTATGCGTTAGGGCGGGGCTACCTTGTGATTGACAGGTCACTGCCCAAGGCAAGCCGTCGTTAAAGTCCTGGATGAAGGTGAAAACTTTAGGAGGTCGTGGGACTGCTTTTTGGCTTGTTGCTGGGGATGATCTGGTTGTACTTTTGTTAAAGTTAAATGTTTATTTTGGTCGTTCTAAATATGTGCATTTATTTCAGGATATTTTATGACTTACGGTAATGCTGTCTGTTTGTGTATATTCAATTAAATAAAAACTTAAATTATAAAAAAGAAATAGCTAGACTGGTTGCCAGTATCTTTAGTGAGAAGTTAGGGGCTCTGATGGGGTGTATGGTATGCGTTTGTATGTTTGTTTAGTAGATTTACATATTAGGTATGTTTACATATTCTACTCAGATTTGGGACCTTTTGCTTTTTGTCAAAGGAATATAAAAGGGGTTTGTAGAGAGGCATGTTTTTACTTTCCATACCGGAACTCTGGTATTATATCGGTCATGTTCTGAACAATACCCAGCCTTACTTGTTTCCAATATATAAGTCTCTCCGTTACTAAAAATCGATTTTTATGCTTCATTTATATCGTGTATATGTATGTATGTATACTCATGTGTTGTCTCTAGCAGCTATACCATCAGACTATATAGAAACAAAGTGAGAGCTGGCTCTCTTGCTATTCCACTTTCTTACAGATTTACGGGAGGACGGACATGAAAAGAAAAAAAGGCAATCTACCATCTACGCCACTTGCTCTTGTTCATTTTGAGCCAATTAGTTTCTGGCTGCAGCCCAATCCTTTCAATCTTCCGCTATTCCCCAGAGCCCTCTGGACAATTCTGGTATACGTCTAAATTAATAGACGTGTGACTTGAAGTGTTTGTAAAATATGTCCAGTACGGTAAGAGGTTGGGGGAGGGGGGGGGGGGGGGGGGGGGGTCACAAACACGTATGGACTTTCATTTGAAGAAAACAAGAGTTCAGTTCAAACCCACCAGCGCGTTGGGAGAGCGCTGCATCTCTGCTGGTGTGTCATCTGATGCTGATTATCAGGCAGCAGACTGGAGCCTGGCACTTACTCAGATGTTATTTCAATCCCTGACTGACAAACGCAGACACACACACACACACACACACTGTGAGAAAAGTATAGCTGCAGATCTGTTCCCATGGTAACACGGACCAATAGATCTCAGCTATTGACTGAGGATCTCTGTAGACCTAACAAAAGAAAAAAACACCACCTACACACACACACACACACACACACACACACACACACACACATACTGTATGTGCCGGCGGATTGTGACGCTCACACACACACACATCCATAACTCACACACACACCGGCTAGGCGTCAGCCTCCAAAACATCCTTTTTTGTGTTATAAATGGAAACGGAGAAACAATACAATAGAAAGGTTTTCACTCTAAAAAGACCTGAAACAGCTGAATGCCTGAGTAACCAGGTAACGGAGAGAAAGTCAAAACCTCCCCGAGCCGTGCCATGGAAGGGCTCGCTCTTAACACAGCAGCATGATATGAAAGAGGATGTGTGTGTGTGTGTGTGTGTGTGTGTGTGTGTGTGTGTGTGTGTGTGTGTGTGTGTGTGTGTGTGTGTGTGTGTGTGTGTGTGTGTGTGTGTGAGTGAGTGAGTGAGTGAGTGAGTGAGTGTGAGTGGGCAGTACGCTCAGGGGGAGGGTGGGCAGATGAACTGTCTTTTTTTCCCAAATAATTTGGCAGTCATCTCCGTGTTCTGCATCGCTGCTTTGATTCGCACGTTTAATACATTTCTTTCAAATCACACCCTGTGTAGCGGCGCCATTTGTGTCAGATCGAGGAGCCGGTGTTTCGTCGTTTACCAATCTCAGAGTTAATAAGAAAGATTGCCCGTGGCGGTCTTCTTTTTCCGACTAGTTAGCCGGTCAATCACGTTGACAGTTATCAAATATTAAAACCGCAGAAAGCAAACAGAGCAGCCAGCACACCACTGAGCAGTTTAATAGGACATGTGATGTTTGATTTGGTTGTCAAATCACTCAACGTTAGGGAAATGAGAGGGATGGTTTTGAAGGCTTGTTATTCTAAAAAAGTATTTGTGGACGCCGTGTTCAGACAGGACACTTTGTCGTGTGGTGCCAAATTATGTCCATTAAAGCATTTTTATTCATTCATTCATTCATTCATTCTCAGGTCTCAACCTGAGAGCCGCTTATCACTTCATTGCCACCGCATATTGCATAACACTTATGAAATATGATATTTAGCAATCTTGACATGAAGCATATTCACTAAAATGTGATGTTGCCCTATGGTGAAATAAAAGGAGAACTTTTTTTTATCTTCTTTTTGTTATTATTAGTTGTATAGTGACAGCTGAGGTACGTAGACTATATTTGTGTGTTGTTTTGGTTTTATTGGATCATTACTTGTTATTGGGGAAATAAAGCAAATAGATAATCTAAAACAACCTCCGCAGCTCCATGCATGTCTCACACTGAAAACCTTTCCACAGCTGTCTGGCGAAATGTCCCCGAGTAAAATAATACAAATAAAACTCAGTAATTATTCCTGGAAAGAGACATTTGACATTTTTGGTTTTTCAAATGTCATCTTCAGTGCAGCCAGCGCCGGCATTGAAATTCCATTCACATCCAGCGGCAGTTGGCATCAAGTCTGAGAGGCCAATATCTCCAAACCTCTGCAATTACATAATCCAAACTTTAAACTATATCTACATTGATGAAAAAAATTATATATACATTTGAGTGAATTGATCTTTGAAAGCCAGTTGCATCAATGGTTTCCAAATGAATGTATTTAAATCTCGATTTTGTGGATGTCTGCTTCTTCTATTCTACATGTATTACAGCTGAATTCATACTTGACTCTCCTTGATTTTAATTTGTTTACCAGAACGTGTCAAAACATATCTAAATGGAGGCACACTTGACTTTGTACAGTCATGGTCTCCTCCAAAGTTGAACCAGCTCAAAATGAAATGACAAACAGTGATGCTTCGACGTTTATCGAGGTTGAGGTTTATGCAGCCATAAAGCTCAGTTAAGCACCTTCCAGTGCTTTGAGAAAACCCATTATAAGCTCCTTTAATAAAACCTGAATCAAATAAAAAAAAATAGAAATAGTTTTGTTGTTGTCTATATTCTATTACAATTAAAAAAATGTTTACTAAATTATAAAAATGCCATGTCCTCTTTAAGAGCTGCAGTCAAAGCAATGTGCCTGAGATATGGAACCGTCTCTGCTGCTGCTATTTTTATGTTTTCCTCCTCGGGTGGCTGTGAAGACACGGAGGTCGTAAATTATTGATCTGTGCCCGACTATGAAACGTCCCATATGGATCTTGTTCGAGGTTGACGTCCTCGGGGCTCAATGCTCCATGAATGAATGAAAAGTGCCCTCCTTTAATGCAAAGAAACGGCCGCGGTGAGAAGCGCGCTGTGGCTGCGCGGTCCGCCGTGCGCTCCGGGGACGTGACATCGGTTGGGGCCCGTGTTCATATAACACCGATTAATTAAACACAAACACCGGACGTACATTAAGTGCAGTCAGAACATCAATCCCAGCATCCACCGAGCGCATCAAAATGACAGCCACATCTTACACAACACAGCTGCTTAGGAAGCTCCATAATCACCGATCTTCTCATAAACTGGCTAATAAAGAACCGCATTATTAATATGATACATCAAACCAGATTGAGACTGGAACGGGAGTCATGTCATGTAGCGTTTATGTGTTTTGTTTGTATGATTATAAGGAATGAAGGAGCACTCTTACAGGTTGGATAATAAAAACACAGCATCGGTGTCTTACCGTCAGCGGCCAAAGAGCTCTGCAGCATCAGCATCAGCACCGCGCCGACGGTCACCAAGCGCCGGGCCAGCATCCCGTCCGGCGCTCGCGTCCTCTTCCCGTTCTTCGGCGAACAGACGGCCGCCGTACCCGCACCCAGGGTCCATGCCGCCGGAGAGGAAGAGCCGGGGTCCCCCGTGTTATTTACCCCTCCAACCCTGGGGCCGCTGCCGGAGAGGAGCGCATGTTTTGGAGCCATCGGTCAACCAATTAATCCCGAGCGGAGAACGTCTAACAGCGCTGCTGCGGCGAGACGCATCCGAACAACCTGCCCCCGGTGCGGACAAGCGGGGCTCCGCTCTCCATGAGCCCGCTGGAGGCCTGCGGGAATCGACACGCAAACAAAGAGAATTTTTTTAATTTTTTTTTAATGTTCCTTCCGCGTCTCACTGTTTCTGTGCGTGGAGTGCGATGTCCCCACTGCGACCGCAGAGCGCTCCTTATCTCCGCTGCCTGCTGCGTCAATACACGGATACAATACCGGAAAACAGTTTATGCTGCCTTCAAAATAAAAGCGTTGAATTCGTCTGGAAGTGGATTTGGCATGAAAAACGGTTGTACAATGCAAGGCAGTAATTATCATATATATTACATTTCACTATGCTAAAAACATCCCCCTGATATATTGATACAAATATAAATAGATAAAATGACCCCGGCAGAAGCTGTTGCTCGACTGCTGTGGGTAGATGTAATGTAGCCATCTGTGTATTTCATTACTTTCAAAAGTAGAAAACTGGGATGTAATGTGAGTGTAACGTTGGCATGATTGTGATAGTTTATTAAAGTGTTATGAAAAGAGATGACCGGAGAGGAGACAATACTACAGGACCAGAGCTGAAAAATTAAAGGAGAGGATAGTTTACTTGTAAATATGGACATAAAAGTCAAAACATCTCACTTCTCTTAACTTATTTGCATTCCACCATGATGTCAGAGGTTAGGCCTAAACGTATTAAGCTCAACAGGATATTTGATGTGTTGTTAAAGACCCATGGTTCCTACCCAGATGTTTCATTGGTAGTGAGTATCACGATCTCGTCAGTTTATTTGCCTCCACATCCTGCAAATGTGTTAATCCCAATTAGTAAACTAAGATTAGCATTGTAAAATGATATGGCATTAGCTATTGTCTGGTCTGAACCAGGTGTTTAGTGGGATGCTGCACCCTGAGGTAAAATGGTATGAATATTACATATTATGTTACATTTAGTCCAAATAGTCTTTAGCATCCATTTCACAGCTAACGCAAGACTCTTTCTATGTTTTCTCTTTAATACAGAGTTTTGTTCCGCGAAGGGCTTTAATTATTCAGTGGCAAGACAACATGTAAAATATTTTTTTTAAAGGGTAAACTACCTTACTTCCGGTTTTGTTTCTAGCTTCGGCTAGCTTGACGAAAGCTTCTAGCAGGTAGATACAGCTCGCGCTGCGTGTTTCGGTGTAATTACGGTGAAGATGACAGGGAACAGACGGCTCACAACGTTCCGACTAATCCCCCACCGCAAAAAATGTAATCAAAAACAACTTGTGTCTTTTTCTCCTCTTTAATGAGTCGTAGCGTGAAGCCAGCTGCATCAGTAAAGGACCAAAATATTGGGGGCAGTGACGCCAGCGCTGCTCTGCTGTTTTTGGCAGACCTGAGACCAGCAGGAGGCAGGCGGCCCCTGGTGGGAGCTGAGGGCAGAGTCCCCACGGCCTGTACGCACAGTCACAGGAGTCCACACAGGGAACTATACCCGTTACCATAGGGAGTACAATTTACTGTAAAAAGTAAATAAATAAACAAATAAAGAAGCAATAATGGTGAAATCATTATTTTGCCGCTGACACAAAGAGTGGGGATATCAGTCAGGGCGCCATTTTTTCGAAACAATTGCAGAGATTTCTGGAGTATCTGTGCTCCACTGTCTTGCCTTTGACCGATGTTCAATCCAACCTTTATTAGGTGGGGCAACACTCGCTGCTTTGCTCAAGCTCATTGCTTTGAGCGCACAGTAACAACTCATGTAAATATACTGTTTAACTGTATTTTACAGTTACCTCTTCAAAGTTGTGTCCTCGAGTACACTTAAGACATCGACAGGTCACCTTTATCGCAGTCACACACTGAAAAGGCTGAATGTGGTGGCCTCCTTCAGGTAGATAGCTACAGGGAGAGAAACCTTATGATCTACGCCAAGAGATTATGTATTTGGACGCGTGCATCTCTGCGTCTGTCTGTCTGTTTGCGGCTAATCTCGCATAATACTGGACCTATCAGCCACATGATTTCTGTGCCCATTCATGACTGTATGCTCAATGGACTCTCTTTGGTTGCAGTGATACAAACATTTTGAAAACATGTTTTATTGACTGTTTTATAACGTTATTGACGGCTGACCCCTCGTCACTCTTAACTGGCTGGTAGTGGACTGCTTCAGTTTGGACTCTTGTTTTTTCGGCTATGGATTTCAAATTGTTCCGCTCTTGATTTGCACAGCTAGGTAAGACAATTGCATGTAGCCTATGTATGCATGCGTGCAAGTATAGCAAATGGCAAGCTGAACTGAGCGCCGACTATAACGGAGTGTGTTTTCTTATGTTGGTAGGCGGAGAGCTAGTTAGCCGTTAACAGCTGGTGGGGGTCAAGCGGCAACCGTGTCGTAAAACTTGCATTCTCTTTACTGACCAGCAGGGGGTTGCAAAAATAAATCAGATTGTATAGAAGTCTATGAGAAAATGACTTTACTTCTCACTTGATTTATTACCTCAGTAAACATGAGTTTAAGGTCTCATGTTAAAACATGCCAACGGCCGGAAAAACAAGACTACAACGGCAAAGTTGCCGAACTCGAGACTTCAAACCGGCAGTCCACAAACCAATGGGTGACGTCACGATGACTACGTCCACTTCTCATATACGGTCTATGGTGGGAGTGCTACGTGGGTTTGGCTAACAGCTAACAGAACTAAACACACAGCAGGACTGACCGTTTCTGTTCATAGGAAACATTCAGAGGAAGCATTTCTTCCACAGACAGAAGATCAGGAAGGCACCAGGCCCAGACGGTCTGTCACCCTCGTGCCTGAAAGTCTGTGCTGACCAGCTGGCCCCCATCTTCACACAGATCTTCAACCGATCACTGGAGCTATGTGAAGTCCCCTCATGCTTCAAACGCTCCACGATCCATCACAGGATTAAATGACTACAGGCCCGTCGCCCTGACGTCTGTGGTCATGAAATCCTTTGAGAAACTGGTGTTGACCCATCTGAAGGACATCACAGGGCCCCTGCTGGACCCCCTGCAGTTTGCCTACCGTGCAAACAGGTCGGTGGATGATGCAGTCAACATGGGACTGCACTACATGCTGCAACACCTCGACTCCCCAGGGTCATATGCAAGGGTTCTGTTTGTGGACTTCAGCTCTGCGTTCAACACCATCATCCCAGCAATACTCCAACCCAAACTCTCCCAGCTCACTGTGCCAGCCTCCACCTGTCAGTCGATCACTAACTTCCTGACTGACAGGACGCAGCAGGTGAGGCTGGGAAAAATCACATCTAGCACCCGGACTATCAGCACTGGCGCCCCCCAGGGATGTGTGCTCTCCCCACTGCTCTTCTCCCTCTACACCAACGACTGCACCTCAGAGGACCCAACTGTTAAACTCCTGAAGTTCGCAGACGACACAACGGTCATCGGCCTCATCAGGGACGGTGATGAGTCTGCGTACAGACGGGAGGTTCAACAGATGGTCCTCTGGTGTGATCAGAACAACCTGGAGCTGAACAAGCTCAAAACTGTGGAGATGACAGTGGACTTCAGGAGGAGCCCCCCAACACTACCCCCCCTCACCATACTCAACAACACTGTGTCCGCTGTGGAGACCTTCAAGTTTCTGGGATCCACAATCTCCCAGGACCTGAAGTGGGCCCCCAACATCAACACTATCAGGAAAAAGGCCCAGCAGAGGTAGTACTTCCTGCGCCAGCTTAGGAAGTTCAACCTGCCTCAGGAGCTGCTGATCCTGTTTTACTCAGCCATCATCCAGTCTGTTCTCTGATCTTTCATCACTGTGTGGTTTGGATCGGCCACTAAACAGGACAGAAACAGACTACAACGGATTGTCAGGTCTGCAGAGAGGATCATTGGTTCCAGCCTGCCCTCCATCCTGGACTTGTTCACCTCCAGAGTCAGGAAACGGGCAGGAAAGATCACTGCAGACCCATCACACCCTGGACACAAGCTGTTCCAACTCCTCCCCTCTGGTAGGCGCTACAGGGCTCTGTACACCAAAACCACCAGACACAGGAACAGCTTCTTTCCACTGGCCGTCACTCTCATGAACAATAAATAAGTAATATTGCACTACTACCTCTGTTTGCACTATTGTATAATATATATATATATATATATATATACACACTTTTTTGGGGATATATTTATACTTATATTGTATATGGCTGTTAAATGTCCTTGTTTTTCTTATATTTCTCTTGTTTATTGTATATATTTCATACGTGTGTATGTACGATGAGAGTAATGTGTAACCGGAGTCAAATTCCATGTATGCGCACGCATACATGGCCAATAAAGCTGATTCTGATTCTGAAATGGTCAACATAAGACGTTAGACAGTGAACTGCAGTTTAGCTGCACGGAGACCGTCTACTGAGCACACTGTCCTAGTTGATAAAATGTTTCAATATTACCAACATACTTGTTGCATAAGCGTTTGCTCTCCACACCGCTGCGTGGAAGTGAATGCTTGTTGGTTCACAATCAAACAGTAATACTCGTACAGGACATGTATTCCAATAAAGACAACACTGACTGAAGCAAAAGATATTTTTTTTTCTTTAATTCAAAGTGAATCTTGACATAGTACACCATCAATTCATAATTTGACACTCACCAATAAGAGTCACCAAGAAGGAACCCGCTTTTTGTGACAAGGTACATAAGGCTTGGTCACATTGAAACTCACTGAGAACTAGAGGGGGGGTGGGGGGGGGAGAAAACTACCGCTAACTGGTAAGACACACATTATCACATCCAAACAATAATCATTTTCCCAGTCCTCATATTGTTGTATATTGCACAGTGCAGTTTGCTACATGTCAAACTAGTGTAGCATTTAAGAATGAAAAATAAAAACAATCAAATTAAAATCATATAAAGCCACACAGATCTACGCATACTTAGAACAGTAACAGTTTTCAATTTAGCAACCGTGTCTACATATTTGTGTCTAAATACAATAATTGTCAACCTGATAATTAGATCGTTGTGGTACAAAAATCTACCTAGAACGTCTCCTAGGAGTCAAAAGTTATTCCTCAAGTTATTCCTCAGCCCAGTACTCAAATCAGATGTCCAGACCCTCGGTTGTTTAGTCACATGAGGGCCCAGTAGAAGCAAGCCTTTTTTTTTTTTTTTTTAAATCTAAAATATTTCCTTGTTTATTGCCATATCCACAAAAAATTAAATCCCTATATGTTTTAGAAGTCGTAAGGCCTGCTTTGTTACTTAAGGCTGCTGGTTGAGATTTAGACCCGGGACTGTGTGACCCTCTGGTGGGGTCGTCGGGGTTAATCCGAGGTTTTTATCGCTTTAGGACGATAAGCAATCGACCTAAAGTGATGGGGGGGGGGGGGGGGGGGGGATTACGGCGTGAGACATCTCATCGCTGAGCTGAAAGAATAGAGCCATCAGGGAATCAACAAGAGGCTGCAAACCACATGGTTACAATTTTAAAATGAAAATAAAACAAATAGAAACATTTTCCTTGAAGTACAAATCACTAGTTATAATTCTAGGCGGTTCTGCAAGCTGAACAGTGCGTCCTCTTGTCAAAACAGTAGCATATTAGACGAGTACACAAGATACACCCATTGCTTAAGAAACATAGCAAAACCATTATAATGTAATACGTTAAGTAGAGTAGCGCCATGACACACAAAAATAGCTCGAGAAGCTTTTCTCGTTTTTTTTTACAAGATCCTTTTTCACGTTATAATTACATCATAGCGCATTATCTTGCGTTTTCCCGAAATGTTTTTGCCATTTCATAAAACCAACGATTGTTGGGTCAAAGTTGTTTGAGGATCTTTGTTAAACATGAGAAGTTTCAGATGTTCTTTTGTTATGGTGGCAGCAAAACGCTGCCACAGAGGAGAACTTTGGACCTAAACCTCCGAGTGTGATTTGACGGATAAAGCCTTTCGAAAGAACCCCCGACCCAAAACACACGATGTCTACCTATGGTATAATAGCTGCTCACAAGAAACCGTCAACTTCCCAATCCCAAGAGCAGAGAGAGAACAGCTGTGTAGCACGAATGCAACAAGTAACTCATTTGTGAACAGAAACAAAAAAAACGGATGTCTCGAGTTCCACAACATTTACGGTGTGAGAATAAAGCTTTGTATTTGCGTATATTCAGGCCCGGTGTTTTGTTTTTTTTCAGTACTGCACAGAGGTCGTGGTGAGCGCAAGATAACATTCCCTGACTTGTACTTTCTTAGGATTCTGTAAAAAAAATTGTTTCCAGACCTATTCTCAAGTCTAACAAACAAACAACTTTGGTTTTTTTTTTTTCGTGACGTGAAAAATAGGAGCTGATCCCCTCTGGAGGAACTACTTTACGGCACGTGGGCGTCATCTGCCGGCCACTTGTTTGGAGAAAGGCACTAGTTGTACAGTACGAAGAGTTGCAAATACAGTCCGACCAACTGGAAATATAAGCCGCGTCATCGGGAGAAAGCGAGAACACACACTGGTTACAGAATCCATCGGTGAACCCAAAGCCTACGTTTGAAATACTGATGCTAAATGCACACGCACAAATACACACACACACACACACACTCACACACACACACACAAATACGCACACGCACACACACACAAATACGCACACGCACTAAAAAGCAACAGAATAAAAAAAAAAAGAAAACTCAGAACTTCCATTACAGCAGTTTACACTTCAAAAACAACACAGCCGATATACAGAGGCACTAGCATATAGGAATAGCATTCAATATACTATATAAGAAAAAAAATAAAACACTTCTATTGTATCTGGAACTACAATACAAAAGAGAGGAAACGCAGGCTAGAATGAGATTACTCCTCGAAATTCACAGCTACGAAGTGGCAGATAATCAGTACATAGCAGCTTATTATCTATACATTCCAAATACAATTTGCCAATAAAAACATAGCTCAGAAAAATAAAACCTCAACCTCTCAAATTTTTTAGTTTTTTGTTAAATAGAGACCGCACAATATATTCCAACGTCGAGGTGAAAGGAGAAATAGTCTCGACCACGCTTCAGAAATGATTAACGAACGTCTTTGGTGCTGATTTGAGGAAAACAAAAATACCAGCTGATGTGACGGGTAAAGACGCAGCTCTACTACACACTGGAAATCATAAACACGCGCACACACACACACGCACACACACACACACACACACACACAAAAACAAGGCTATGCATCCACCCTGAAGGAATGTATCAAAACTGACTTCAATACATGGACAAGAAGGTTCGTTTCCACACAGATATTTGAAACAATTAGCGATAACACCTCTAACGCTCAATAGCCCGGCAATGATACTGTAAGTTGATAGGTTATCTCAAACACTGAGAAGCATTTAAAAGTGAAAACACACACACACGCACAGAAAAAACACGATCGCGTTTACGTCTTACGCCGCTCCCGAAAAACTAAAATGCATCGACGCAAGTCTAGCCTAAATGCCAAGAAATATTTAAAAATACACGGCAACCCAGAGGCCATCTAGATTGTATTGCAGTTACAGTAAACAGTGACAATACTGTTATGAATTTAAGTACTATAGTGAATAGAAATCGATTATCAAAATATCAAATCACTCTTTATGTACATAAAAAGCTCATTCAGTCAAAGCCCTAAATGTGCAGCCTAAAGTAAATCCATACTCTGAGTTCGGAAGCAAACTCAAGTCGTTCGCCAATATTAACACATGACCGCAAGCGTTATATATCCAATGAGCCCGTCGCGTTCAGAGTCTGAGGGTTAAGTGCTGCAAGCCCATTTCTTATTTATTTTTTTAAATGTACAATCTATAAGCTCCTGAAGTAACGTCAGAGACTTTTTTTAAGGCACTAGGGCGACGGCAGCAGCGAGGTCTGCCTCAAACAAAGACGGAGCGTTCCATCCTGGTTAATACGCACTAGGATGGCTTAACACACAGATCAGACCGGCTAGCACAAATGCTACAAGGCAACAAAGATAAGGGGGGGGGGGGGCTGAGCGCCCAGACAGCAACAGCGGCAATGAACAATTTCCCCGCCCTCTAATTAGATCATATTCTCTGAGCGCTACTCAAGCGACAGGAGGGACACATTCTCAATTAAAACGTCCTCTTCGTCGTACTCCGTGAAGTCATCCTCTCTCTTGTGCAGCTTCGCCGTTTTCAAATCCATCGCCGTATTCTCCGTACATGATTTTTGCCGGAAGTCTTCCAGTTGCTCTGGCAATCTCAATCAATTTGTCCTCGAAAACACCACAAAACATTAACTCACGTTTGTTTTTTTCTTTCTCAATCCACTTTGATACATCTCTCGTTATGACCGCGTCTTCCTCTTCCTCGTCTTCATCGTCAAAAGTGTCCATATTGTGCTCTGCTGCCCGCTCTACCTGCCCAGGTCGCAGCCCCGGTCCACTTGCCGTTGCCCTTCCTCACCAGAAGGTACTGCTGCGGCCCCGTCCTGCTCCTCAGATATAGGAGAACTGCGGGTGGTGGCTGAGCTTGGTGGGGCTCAGGGGGAAGCCGGTGTAGGCGGCCGGGGAGGCCATGTAAGGGTGAGGGAGTGGGAAGGGAGGCTTGAACTGGTGGGGGTAGTGGCCGTAGCCGGGCTGGCGGTGCGGGTGGACGGTCGGTGAGGGGAGGAGCCGGTGCGGAGCCGGGTGGCCCGGGTGGTGGTGGTGGTGGGCGCTGATGCCCAGGGTCACCTGGTGCACTATGGCGCCACCCTGGGGGTGGGAGAGACCGTAGCTGTGCTGGAGGAGAGTGGGGGGAGGCGGGCGGGAGGGCAGGATGGGGTGGGGGTGGTGAGCGGCGAGCGGGACGCCGGGGGGGTACTGCAGCAGGGCGTGCGTGGGCAGGCCCTGGGGGTGCGTGTGCGGGGCGGCAGAGGTGTGCGTGGGGCTGCCGTGTGGCAGGTGGGTGAAGGTGTGCGTGTGGACCGTGGGGGGGATGTAGGCGTGCGGACGCAGAGGCCCATAGTTGCCGTTCCACTCTTTGTGGTTCGAACCGTACAGCTGCACCTGAGAGAGAGAGAGAGAGAGAGAGAGAACAGAGGGAGCTCAGGGACAATCTGATAAACAACAGGGTTCTATGCAGTCTTGTCGTTTGAAACGCGTATTTGAGAAGTTTGATACCACTCTCATATGCCGGCAACCGGCTGCAAACAAAAGGGAAACAGCTCGCCTGGCTCCGTCAAAACGTAACAAAAAAACCACCTACAAGCACCTCTTAAGCGTGCTAGTGTACAGTTCCTGCTGTATGCTGCAATAAAAAAAAATACCCAAATGTACTGCTGCTCTGACAAAAAAAAAAAAAAACCTCTGCTGCAAAGCTCACACAATGCTATTAATATTCACCAAGAGGTTTTGAAGTGTTCAGCTCCTGCTTAGTGCATTATAAAGGGAAAAGAACTGACCTGTCCAAAGCCCAGAGGGTGTTGCTGCTGCTGGCCGGTAAGTTGCTGCTGCCGGGACAGGAGGGGGTTGGATGGGAGGAGGGGGAAGGAGGAGGGAGTGCTCTGTTGTCCTACGAGGCTGCAGCGCCCTTTGGACCGGGACCAGGACTCTGAGACTGGGACAGAGAAAGAGAAGACAGAAGTGAGTCAAGCAGGTCTGACAGAAAATAGATGGCAGGTTCAGCCCACATGGCCCGCAAGACTGCACAGACTTCAAACAACAAACAAGCGTGCATGCCAGAGAGAGAATAGAATCAGATACTGTTGTTCCATATAGAGGGTATGAAAAGCAAAATGTAAACAGGACAAGCACAGAAGGGGGGGGGGGGGTTCTCCTGAGTGCTGATGAAAGACAATCAATGTAGCGGCACCGATCTACAGCTAAATGGAACATTTGTGAGGGGGCTGCGCAACGCACGGTGGAAAGATTATCGCAAGCTAAAATTGCATTGGAAGCAAAAGTGGGCAAATCTGCAGGGACAACAATATGACCAGCATGCATCGAGCTTAACGTTACACAGCGTCCAGGATGTGAAGCAGCCTGTTCATGTTAAGTGCAGTTAAAGGATGACTGGAAAGGGTTTAATAACAATTCTCAACACCAAACGTCACTGATGGAGACTCAAAAGAAAGTCTCTTTTATGGATTTAGCAATATTTAAACATTACGGGTAAAAATCTGAGAGTTTAATTGTGGTCGCATTCGAGTTATACATTTGGAGGTTGATGCAACAATAGATTAACCCAACAAACGCAATGGTGCACAGGTTTCACCCAGTCTAGAGACTCCGGATTAACAAGAGGAGTACGACTCCTTAGTGCAGAAGAGTCAGAAGAGGTTTGATATTATAGCGAGGCAGCGACGCTAACGAACACGAGAAAGAATGAGCCGCTTCAGAAGAAATGTCTGAGTAAGTAGTGTAGAGGAATGACAATATAGCCTTTAATGGCCACACGGTGACTGTAATCTCTGCTGCTATTAATAATCATCAAACGTGCCTTTTGCTTTTTAACCAGTTGGGAATCTTCCCGTTAAACAGAAAACTAGACAATAAAATCCATAAAGTTGGGGGAAAAGGGAAAGACACAGGGATTGTTGGCACTCAGAAAAACGGCACCTGAGGAGCAAAGTTGCTCCTCAGACTCTGATCTGTATCAGCTCTAAACTCAGATCAGTGCCCGAGGGCAACTTTTTGCTGCATGGCAAGAACCAGCAGAGAAAGCGTAGGCTCTGACTCAACACCACATCGTATGCATCCACCTTTCCCTCCGAAACAGACTCAGAAAACAGGTTTGCTGTACTTGAAGTGAACCCCCCCCTCTTCTTCTACTGTATAAAACTTCTGTACCAGCATGTATACCTGCAGGTACAGGTGTCGTCAGGTTTGTTAAGATATTAGTTTGAATGGTTGGTGAGAGTCACTAAAGGGATTGACAGAAAAGAAACCTAAAGGATTTCAGTAACTGCTCGACTATCCGGTTCACTGAAGCTTACACTAGATGTTGGCAACTTTCAAATGATGCACACATATTCTAAAAAGACACCGTTGATAACCTGTGCATGCGTATAAGGTGAGGAGCGAACACACCAGCTCTTTAAACATTTGCCGTTTATTTCTAGGAAGGAAGGAAAGCCATTGAAAAGAATAAATAAAGAAAAGACTCTCGGGCAATGTTAGCATTGCCTGCTATGGATGCATCTTTGAGGTGTTGGTGCAACGTGGCCAGTTCTCTGTTGGTTTCTGGTGATCACCTGTTAAAGCCTCTATGAGCCACTAGGGGGCGGTAAGCCCCTACTGCTTCCATGTGACCTGCCAAAACCCAGGTGACAAACCGCATGACAAGGTGGCAAGATGAGGACACATTTAAAGGGAAAAACTTCTCTGGGTGTTAGTAATAATATTTTCACGAGAGCATCAATTTCCCTTAGGTTTTAACCTGTTTGTTTCATTACCAGCGAACGACAAACATAAAAAACAATCATGTATAATCACATTTCCACTGACCTGTCCTCTGAAAGCGCTCCTCCGCCCCGTGACTGTTGTTGTTCTGCACTCTCATCGGTGGAACCACCATCGTCCTGACGCCGCGGGGGCTCCGGCCCTGCACCGCAGGGGACGGCAGCGGCGCCACCATGGCAGCCAAGGGCGGCCGGTTGTTGCGGTTGCCGTTGTCGAGGTAACGGTAGGGGCTGTTGCCGCGCGGGGAGGTTGACGTGTCGGACGCCGGGGAGCCTTCCACGGTGTCGCAGCCGCTCTCGTGGCCGTCGTCCTCCGACATGCTGAACACAGGAGGAATAACATGAAGATGACTGGAGCTTAGGAGTGTATTTCCTCCTCAGTTAAACACGTCCACGGACGAATACCTGTTGGGTCTCTTGCACGGTGAGAGGGAGGGGCTGGACTGAAGTGAGTTGGAGGCGAAAGAGCTGGTGCTGAGGCTGCTGTCGGGGCTGCTGAGGGAACACACTCTCTCCATGGACACGCTGGTGTTTCTGCACGCCTCGCACACACACTCCTCTTTACACCTACGGAGACCAAAAGTCACGTCAGCATTTTTGAGGCCCACGATAGTAGAATAAACTCACTGACGCTTTAGATTCATAATTATATTCCAATGACATAATCTGCCGGTTACAGAGGCTCATTCGGCTACTTTTTACTACCACTCAATTCAAACCCATGTCGAGCCGGTTGATTTCGACGTAACTCACCCGCTAAGGCGGCACCTCTGAGGGTCTTCGTCCTCTTCATCGGTCAGTTGGATGCTGATCACACTGGGAGCGGGGCTCGGCGTGTCCCCCATCAGGACCGCCACCTCTCGCTGTTGCCGACTGGACAGGTCCAGCTGGCTGTTGGCGTTTGGCACCGCCTCTTTTAAGCAGCTCACTTCCTCCTCTGCGCGGTTTTCCTCGTTGTTTGGGTTTCGAACTGCCGGATGCCCGGTCCCCACCGGGGGCACCTCCCTGCGGGGCTGCTCTCTGCGCGCCACCGCCTGTCCAACAACGTTGGCCATATTGGCTGATATATGGATGTTGCTGGGGTGGGACAGGTTCCTTTCAACGGAGGAGTTGATATATTACACATCAATAGAAAAACGGCAGAGCAGTTTAACTTCACTTAAGGAGCAGAACCTCACCTGTTCAGACCGTGTCTGTTCCTTTTATTGGCTGGCTGGGGCCACACAACATGAGCTATGCCGATGTTGATTGGCTGATGGGCAGAGAGGACTGGCATTTGATTGGTCAGGAGGGGCTGTTGCATGACTGAGGTGTAGTGGCTGCGGGGAGGACAAATTCCTGTTAATACATCTCAAAAGAAAACACTAACAATGGGTGCAGCAAAAATATGTGATTAGATGCTATTCTCTGATGAAAGCAAAAAAATTCATAACAAGAATTCAAAAAAATTATTAATACCACAACTTTATAAGACATGTAACAAGTCGTTGCCATACACATTTGCAAATGGGACCCTGTTAGAATCCTGGTTAAGCATGAACAGGAACACAACAACAAGATCTTTGGTTTACATTACATTTAAGAAATCATGTTACTTTGGTGCATGCATACACACCGAACGCAACACAAAGAACTAGGACGAGTGGAAGTCTTAAAACGGGGAACTTCCCGGACTCAAAACGAAGGTTCGGGTGACTCAGAGAAGGGTGACTCACCACCAGTCGCTGATTCTCTGTGGGCCGGCTGCGGCGTCGTTGGTAAGGGAGGACGGGGGTGGTGGAGGGGGGTGAGAGGGAGGAGGACCCACGGCAGTCATCTGCTGCCAGGCTGCTGGGACGAGGAGCTGCTGCCCCCGGCTGGACCAGGCCTGCTACAGGAAACATATACAAAACATATAATCATCTGTGACCTGTATCCACTCCCCCATCACTAGGCCTGATGTTGGGGGGGGGGGGGGGGGGGGGGGGGGGGATACCTAGGATACACAGGCTACACATGTTTTTACGATCCATGCTTGGGTCCTCGTCTCACCTGAGCAATGACACCAGGTCTCACTGGTAAGGGCTGTATGGGAGCCTGAGTTACCATGGGAACAGAATACCCAGCTGGTTGGTTAAGGTTACCTTGAAAAACAAAAGAAGAAAAAAAAGAGCATCAAACAAACCATCTGACAATCATGCAGCTCGAAAAGACTGTGGCTAAATTTGAGTAAAATCCTTCTCGTGATGTTAAAAATGATAAATGTGCCATCTGAAAAATTAAATACATTTTTTAATGTGTTATGTAATCATTGCAATCAGTCTGCATACCTTGCATGGTGGAAGGACAAAGAAGAAGGGCCGGTGGGAAGGAGTCAGTGCACCCAAACTGACCATTGCCAGCTGTTAGAGCTATCCCAGGATGCAACACTGAGGGACCCGGCTGGTTGATAGCCTGCGTTACAAAAGAGTAGAGAGAAAGGGGGAAATGTGAAAAGTCAGGTTTAGTGGAAATTAAGCAGAGGAGAGACAAAATGAAAGTGCAGAGATGGAAAGAAGATTAGCGGGAACTCGTTTCACAGTGTCACGTGTGACGGAAACACTATTGTGAGTTGATATGTCATAGCACCGTCTCCCCTGAAGAGGGCAACATTAGATCATCAGTACCAAAACAGTGCACAGAATTACCAAAGATTGGATACATTTATGTTCTATGTCCTGACAAAATGGCTATACGACAGAAATGTAATCATTTTCTCACACACACACACACACACACACACACACACACACACACACACACACACACACACACACACACACACACACACACACACACACACACACACACACACACACACACACACACACACACACACACACACACACACACACACACACACACACACACACACACACACACACACACACACACACACACACACACACACACACACACACACACACACACACACACACACACACACACACACACACACACACACACACACACACACACACACACACACACACACACACACACACACCTTCAGTGTCTCACCTGAGTGTGGACCGGCATGCTGCCGTAGCCTAGAGGGAG
Source organism: Leptoclinus maculatus (assembly GCA_032191485.1). Taxonomy (NCBI): domain Eukaryota; kingdom Metazoa; phylum Chordata; class Actinopteri; order Perciformes; family Stichaeidae; genus Leptoclinus; species Leptoclinus maculatus. Next base: position 5,660,123 of record JAVDOI010000007.1, read on the forward strand.
GCCAGAGGGGGCCGCGGGGGCTACAGGGGGCCTTGAGAAGTGAATGGTGTTCTCATTCAGAGCGTCATAAACCGCGTTGGCGGGCCGACTGTGGCACATGTCCATGATGCGGAACGCCGACTGCACGCTGGAGAGAAAAGGAGGAGTTTGTAGTGGGGTGAGGGGGAAACACTTCAAACAAACAACAGCGTGCGTTCCGGCACATGTTTGCGTCAGCGTCAGCCTTACTGGTTGCTGTGTGGGTAGTCCAGCAGGTGGGTCATTGTGAGGAAGGGGTGATTGAGGACGCTGGCGGGAACGGTCCTGTCCTCGGCGTCGATCAGCAGCATGCTCTTCAGCAGGGACACAAACTCCCTCCTGTCGGCCTTCTCCGCTTGCATGTCGCTGCCGTCGGGGCTCAGCACCACGTTCACCTGATGGAACGGAAGCAAGAGATGAGAACCGTGCAGGGAGACAGTTCACGTCACCGTCAGTTCAGAGACCGCTCTTCGACTGACAGACGCGCAACTAGGTTTGACGTGTTTTGAACGCGTTCTGGAGCGCGAGTTTTACCCGGAACGTTTTGGCAGCGCACCGGTTGCTGCAGCGAGCTAGTTTGTTTAGACCGTTTAGCCGTGTTAATCTAGCTCAAAGGACCACGGACTCTGTCAAACTATATGCGGACAGTTTAACTGAAGTCGGGTTTATCTGTGGAGGAACTTCAAACATTTACTTCAGGACGGCATCACCAGAATGTGTCGATTAGCGGAACGAAACTGAAACGGACGGCGAGTCCTTCACTCCACAGAGTTCAGGCCGCCTCAGAGCAGTATCGCTGCTAGTACGCGACCACACAATACAGAATTAAAGCATGTGGTTAAAGTGTTTGAGCCCCGCTACGATGTGAGTTCACATGTGCATCTTAGTCAGTCAGCAGTGCATGCCCTGTTTAAACGAGCAGAGGCTAGCCAGGACACGTCTGATGATGGAGCATTACAGAATCAGAAATACTTTACATTACAGACATTTCTGTTTTATTTATTATTGCCAATATGCCAGTCTTTGACTACCTCAACTGTTAAAGTCAGATTTCTGGCCAAGGAGCAACTTTGGAATGTAAATTATTTTCAAAATAAATAAAAAATTAGATATATATTTTCTGTTTTCCGGTACACCCCTAGACCACGTCTGTTACCTCCTGCCCCTCTTACGCTGGACTTGTTCAGCATGGTTTGAATTTGACTCACGTGTGCGATGTCATCCACACAGGTGAAGATGTACTTTCTGGCCTCTTTGGATTTCAGTCCCGTCTCTTTCTCGTGCTCTTCTGTTGTCTGGAGGGAAAACAAAAATATTAGGATGAAACAATACGTAGGTCTAGAACTTAAAGAGCTTTTGTTCAAACACGTTTTTTTGGCATCTCTGTGTGTTGAAAGCTGCCACTGGAATTGTCATGTTTACATAATAAGAAATAAAAGGCCAAAGGATTACATCCTTTGCCACGTACACAGGGAAACTATGCGTTTCCGTGTAATTCTGAGTGTTATGCGGTTTGGGTTTTTGCTTGGAAGCACAAGGACGGATGAACAATAGGTTCGCATTCATTGAAAATGGATTTAGAATGTGCTCAGCAGCTAGTTTTCCTGGAGCTTTCCTCAGGGCATGTTGCATTTCTCTTGCATTTCAAATCTCACCTTCACCAGTTAATCTGTGTGCGACTTGTGTCCCCACCGTCACAGGAATCAGTCGATGTGTGTTTTGCGTATTAACGTGCGTGTACATATTTACTTTTAGTCTCCAAGAGGCGTAGGGAGAGTTGGACTCTTTGGAGAAGAAGCGAGAGGTCTTGGTCCCCTTGTTGAGCAGCTGCTCCGCCGGCACGCCCTGAGTCTGGGAGATGTACCGGATCTGAGCAGAGAGAACAGAAACACACAGGAAGAGGCAGAGAAAAGGGAGGGTGGAAGATGATAAGTGAGAGTGGAAAAGACAGCATCTCCATCATGTATTCTTTATACTCTGCATCTTGGGTTTTGTCTAGGAGCTGGTCTTTGAGTTGCTTGTTATCCAATACGCCATCCCTGCACTTTAACCTTCACTGCACTGCCAAACTGACATAGATGGAGCACTTGACGGGCCCAAGGCTGATGCAGCAGACAAGTGACACACGCCAAAAAAAACAGATTATTGACATTTGTGAGCAAAATCTAGCACAGTTATATTTAAAAGAAACCACGCATCTGAAGATTCAGTTTATCAAACCCTGCATTACTACGCAGTCCTTACTGAATGTAGCCAATGACACGGCACTTGAGGAGAAATTCATGCTTAACCTACACACGTATACTCGAAGCATTGTCTTCAATTTCCTTATTTGGGACTTTAATTGACAGATTAAAATTCCCCTGTGCCCTGATGTGAATCTTATGACCGGAGCCTGCATCTAACCAGAGGAAACATTCGGGGGAAATGCAAGAATGTAGTTGAACTCTCAAAGGCATCCATTCAAAAAAAAGAGGATTTGTTTTTTTTTGTGTCTTGTGCTTGTTGATCATGCTTTTTGTCATCTACAGATTTTGTACACTGCACACTATTACTAATGCATTTTCTTCAATAAACCTTAAATATATTTTTCACTCCCCCCGCCTAGTTAAGGGTGAGTTCAGCTCACTTGCAGGTGCAAAATTCATTCCATGTTTTCACTGGAGGGTTTCAGGCATGACTCTGACGTAAAACTACATGACCTGCAGCGACTAAGGCGGATCGCCTCACTGACCATAAAAATGTTTTTCTCTCGATTTGTTAATCTGTTTCTTTGTTTTTCAGTTAGAGAACTATTTACTATGGACAGCAGATATGTGCTGATGTTTCCCAAGAACTCAGCGCCCTGTCTTGATTACCCCTCAGGCAAAGAGAAACGAGCCTTTCAGCTGATTCAAATGTACATTTGTTTGACTGTTGATTAAAGTAAATTGTTCCTTTTCTAATAATAACAATAATAACAATAAAAAAGATACTACAGAAATTCCATGACCTTTGGAAATCCTCCAGTGGTACATATTACAGCCTGTATGCGTGCGTGCACGAGTGCACGTGCACACGGGCCCAGAACAAACAGTGACTGGCCGGAACCTGCTGATGGTGCACTGAACACTGACCGCAGTGTGCGTGTGCATGCGTTACTTGTGCGTGCGCATGTCTACCATCAGGCTTATGCTTATAAATACATTTTGCTGTGTAGAGTGGAACTGCAGTGAGCGTTGGCATAGCACAGCATACTTTTGGGGGGGCTCAATATGCACACGCGAGTGTGTGTGTGAGTGTTTGTGTTCTGGCATGGCCCAGTGGTTCAACAGAGCCGTCGGTGCTCAGCGAAGCTCCATAAGCCACTATCTTTGACTGAAGATTGTCCAAACTGCTGCTAGCTGCTGGAGGCACAATTGACACCAAAAACAACCTCAGAAAACAGACCAAACAAGCCGTCAGTTTATTAAAGAATATTAAGGAGCAAGAGCGTTTGGTGCTGGCATGTACTCTTGAAGTACAGCCAGTTTTGTTTGGTTTGGCAAAGAAGCTCAAATACGTGAGCTTTGGAGAGCTCTGTAGAGGTCCATAAAACGTCATTCAAAGACTCGACCAGGGTGTGTGTGTAAACTCTTAGCTTAATGCTCGTCTTCACAGAGCTGCCTGTACTCAAAACACGGGGTAATCCTATCCTGGCCTTTTCCCATGCTCCCTCTGCTCTGCCGTTTTAAAGTCCCAGTTGTGTTGCTTAGACCTCGCGACCTTGTGGGAAGATCGACGCACATTGCCAAGAACAATTTCCTGATTCGCTCGGCTCAGATTAGCATTAGGTGGATTTCATGCTGGATTTTTGTTGGACTTCACTCATACAGCGAGAGAGAGAGAGAGCACGGAGCAACAACAAATACAGGTTTAACTACATAATGAACTTACTGTTGAGTTTTGGCCCGTGGCAAAGCAGAGACAGACGAATTATACACATTAAATATGTAGTCTGTAAACTCTGAAAAATAGTATTTGGTTCTCCTTACTCGTTCTTCCTCGGCGGTAGTGAGGGATATATCTCGATCTCTACTTGCCTCCCTGTGTGTGTGTGTGTGTGTGTGTGTGGGGATAGTTCTTGCGTGTGAAGAATGTTACCTGGTCGTACTCCAGCGCTCCAGGGTAGAGGGGCCAGCCCAAGAAGAGCTCGGCTATCACACAGCCCAGTGACCACATGTCTATGGCCTCGCAAAATGGAAGGCCCAAAATAATCTCTGGAGCCCTGTAGGGAGGAAAGAGGCACAAAAGGTTATTTGGGGAAGTTGGTGTAGTGTTGGGTACCATTTATATTTGAACTGATACTGATACCTGACATAAAATCCAAACTACTCAATTTAAATTTAGTTATTTATTCAGAATATTTGATTATTTATTGAGATTATTTTGTAATTTACTTAGAACAATTTACACACCAATTGATTTAACATGAATCTGTACTTGGTAGTACCGACATAATTTGGTCGGTACCCTTAAAAGTAATAAGTTCAGTCACCAAACCTATTGGTCACCACGTAAAATCAAAAGAGAGAGAGAACAGTCAGCTCTATCAATCTGGATCTAAAACAACTGCCATGATTCCACACAGCGTTTCCTGCATAGAGAACTTAAAGAGGCATTGGTAGTGGCCACATATATTAGGGAAAACCACCATGCCAGAATGATATGAGAGATAATTAGTGCTGGTCACAACACAAACTAAACATGGCTAGGAATTTAGTGGACATCTTAAGCACCATGCTGACAAAAAGAGCTGTTGTAGGTGGCATTCATGTAATGGATTAAACGATCTGTAGTGTTGACCTGAAACACTATTCTTTAAACCCCATCCTTAGAGTTAAAAGAGTGTCTCGATCATACATGGTGCTTTCTACAGTCAGAGAAGGCAGATGGGGCCTCATGCATTCACTTTGGAACGGCACACCGTTGCCTTATTTTTTTTTAAACTCTGAATAGATGCCACAAATGAAATTTCCACTAATCTCATCATCTTCCGGTAGGTTTTACATTTTGACCCCATTCCACCTCTTAAATTACATTTAATCTAAAAGGAAACGAAGTTCAGTTCATCTTCAAATCAGCACAAAGCAAAGCACACGACGGTCTGTGCCAGAAATTACAGTTTTCACCAACAACAGGTTATTCCGGTTGTGACAAATTGTACATTACACCCATAATAAGCCGCGCTGCAACAAAGAGCTAAATCCCTCCCAACAAGCCAACTTTGCCAGTTACGCAATTCAAATGGGACGAGTAATCTTGCAGCAGTGGTGTGAGGCGGCGTATGAAAACAATGGGCCATTAGGCCTGGACAGCCACCGAGCAACAGTGCTGCAAATAGTAACCACTGCTGTGACGACCACGGGGGTGACTGTTGCCAAGCAACAGCCAGACGCAAGACCATAATGTAACAGCATTACACGGTGATAAACGGGGCCATCGCTCAACGTTCTGTGTGCGTTTCTTTGTGTGCAGACGTCAGGCCCATCATGTTTGCAAAGCACAGCCCGTGCTTTCTGCCCTCCTTGGCCCGGAGGAGGAAATGACACTTTGCCATTTCCTCCTGCTCCTTCAAGAGAAAGAAGCCCAGTTATGAAACGACGTCTCCAGCGTTCACAGAGCACTCCCGCAGAGTGGGGAGTGAGAAACGGAAGGTGGTGGATTAAGTAAGATAAACGGAGGTGGATTTGCCCAGAGACACAAAGAGGAGACTTAAGCAAGGACTAAGGGCAGTTCAAACACACTATAAAAGCTAAATACACAAAAAAATTATAATACTAATTCTTTTTTAAAGAGCAAAGACAAAATAATAATAGCATAGGTTGACAAACACACCTACAATGCACTCAGGCTGCGCACACTAAAGACAAGCCGAGGCCAAACTAGTCAACTGCTTAAGATTACAAAATACATTGACTATGAAGAAGGAAACAGACGGGGAGGTTCTGGTTTCAACTGTGTAACTGGTGTTGCTTAACGCTTGAGGTACAGATGAAAGCAGAGATAGGAACAAGACATTCTACACCAAGACTTGACCACCAGTCACTTTCAACAACTTGCCCCGCTGCAATGTTCTGTCGAAAACCTTTTGCAGCTATGAAAAATTAAGTATTTTGACTTTGCATATATACTAAAAAGGGGGTGTTTTGCAGAGCTGTAGCAGCCCATCGCATACAAATTAAAAAAAACACGCACACGCACACGCACACGCACGCACACACACACACACACACACACACACACACACACACACACACACACACACACACACACACACACACACACACACACACACACACACACACACACACACACACACACACACACACACACACACACACACACACACACACACACACACACACACACACACACACACACACACACACACACACACACACACACACACACACACACACACACACACACACACACACACACACACACACACACACACACACACACACACACACACACACACACACACACACACACACACACACACAGAGAGAGAGAGAGAGAGAGAGATTGGCAGCCAGACCAGGTTCTAGAACCAACTGTTCACACTGCAGCGCAGCAGTTGGGACAAGAACAAACACTGCAGACCGTATAGCAACATAACATGAAAGCTGCATTGCTAAGGCGTGGGGCGGCAGGTCGAGTTACACAAACGAGAGCAGCACAAACTGAAAGCAACGATGACCGGAGAGACACTACTAAGAACATCATGCACAAGTGACATGTTTATACATATGCTGGCATTAAATTGCTGATGAGAGGAGAGAAAAAAAAAAAAAAGATCCTGCAGGTATGGAGGAGGGAATTTCACAACATGAATACACCACTAACAGTGAGTGATCATGTATTATTCATAAAGCACTGCGTATGAGCAGCAGGTGTGGGGTCCACCGTCATACATGGCTTCACTATTGACCATCACAACAAACTGGGACGGACAACAGTGATCCACAAACACTGCTACGTGTCTTTTTCGCTGTTTTACTTCCCCAAACCAGTAAAAAAAAAAAAACATTGTGTCAAAGCCACTCTTTTTCTGGCCTTGTTATTTATTTATTTTTTAAACTGAAGTGAAACTGACATTCAGAAGAACTCTGAAAAGCATTCATGTCAGGGCCTACTCAGGATTCAACCTTCCAATTCTAAAAGCACACGCGTGAACATCCACGTCAGATAGTTGAACAAATGTTGCACTACTGCAATGCGACGAGGTGCTGGAGTAAATCTCACCTAGACTGAAAGGAGCCTGACACAAGCTGCCCAAATCAGCGAGCACGGCATGTTTCCTTCCACCTGATCTGCTCAGCTGAATTATTCACGCACCCGGTGCTCCGTTTTCATTGTGGGAGCCTGTTTTTTTTACGTCACCGGCCCCCGCAGGAGAGCACAGTCACCTCACCGGGCCCTGCTGCGTCATGCTGCCATGGCAACGACACATCAGAGCATGACGAGCGCTGGGGCGGCTTCTGCCAGAGACTTCCATCTACAGAGTTCTGCTTGTAAAAAAAAATCAAAACCACGTTCAAGCGTGTATCCGTTACAAAGCATTAAGCCGATGACTAAGCAAGGACCGCTCCGGTTTGCTGTAGGTGAATGAAGACTATTGCAGAAAGCAATGAGCGTCTCTCATGTGATCTTCATTTACATGCTGCTCATGCTGGAAAACGAGCATTAAAACCCATTAAAACAATTCAGATGCATGGACACAGACATATTAATTGTGCCTTTAATGCGAGTGTTCAGACAACCTCAATATTTACGGCCCTGGAGGTTTTTTTTGTTTTTGCGTCCTTAAAAACTGACTTTTTGCTTTCAACCCACACTGCTGGCAACGCTGCTACCTATGGCTCTGGAAAATCCAGGGAAAACCCCAGCGCTGTAAAAAACTCCTCCTACCCTCTGCGGTGAGGCCAGCATTTCTTTACAGCTTCACCGTGGTAACAATACAGTGCAGCCATTATGCAACATGAGCGCTGGAGACGAGGAGACACTGTGTCCTGCAAACCACTCGCCTGATAACCCCATGTACAAACAAAATGACACACACTCTGGGAGTCAAATTGCATAATGGTATAGAGATAACGGGAGGTGGAAAAAAACAGTAGTGTGGTGCAATACAGCGTGGCGACATCTCCCTGTGAATACAGACGTTTACCTAACCAGGATCTACCGACGCACGGTGCACAAAGTAAACTACGAAAGCGTAGACCGCCAGCTGTCGTCATGGCTAAACCCACACACACACACACACACGATGGAAAGTAAAAATAGAGAGACTGGTCTCCCATTATAAACCAAACAGCTACTGTGTCTGTATTCTTTGAATAAACTTTCAACCCAATGGCCCTCCCATCTGAGTTTAGTTATCGTGGAGCATGTTAGGGTACATTGTGTAACGTGCGTTAAGTATCCGGCCTTGGCAGCTGTTGCACACACACGAGCACACATAAGAGCACACCCAGACACACACACACACACAGGAATGTCTGAATGTCTTTTTTTCCTGGATCTAAATGTGGGTTTTCACATACCACATTCTTCCCGGACCTTCTGCGTCCTGAGACTCAGTGCCAGCCTATTTTAACTGCTCTGTGGGCTCAGCCTCGCCGATGCTGCTCAAAGACGAAGCACGCGCAGGCACACACGAACGCACGGCCGTACTCGCACTTAACCGGGTCAACTGCAGAGCCTTAAGGTTATGTAACGACTATGGGGGGGGGGGGGGGGGGGGGCTAGAATGTGGCTGTCTTTTGCAGAAAAGGAGAAGTTGCACCCAGGGTTGACGCTGGCATTTTGGTGCTCTGAGGCGCATTTTTTTTTTTTTTTACATTTGGTCTAAAAGAATTCGCTGCTCTTTTGTGTCCCGATTAGACACCACGAGCACACACTACTGTTGAAATAACTGAGACAACGTTCTCTCTACAGGGCTATAAAATCCGGCCTGGAGGAGTGCAAAGATGGGCGTGTGCAGTGCTTTAGCTGCAGAAATACAACAGTCTCTCAAAGGTATTTGTCACGAATTGCACAACGTTTGTTTGCAACAGCTTAAACAACTCGACCGGGCCTGCTTGCCGAAACTTGCTGGTGAGAGCGGAGGTGAATGAAATTGCCAGTCTCACCCAGTGGTGAATAACAAGGAAGCGCTTCCACAAGCGGTCGAGTCAACGAGTCGTCAACAATTTACAGTCGATTTCAAACGCGACAACAGGTTTTGACGTTGAACAAATGTTCCACTCTGTACAATCCTTCTCTTTTTTTATTTTTTAGTGCGGCATACATTGAGTTTACGGCTTAATAATTAAACAAGGCCAGACAGGCCAAACATTTCCCGACGCCGTTCCTCGTGTCAACATCTCGGTTATGCAAGAGCGGCAGAATCAGAGCGTGACGCGCTGAACGCACATGCGGGCACGGGTCCAACAATGAGTATGTGCGGGAAAACCTGCACGTAAACAACCATTACCTTGGGACTAAGTCAGCTAACAGTGTTGGGATCTCGTGATGATAAATGGCATGACATTTCACTGCATGACATATCTGATCTTCCTAAAACATAATCTACCCCGTGAAACTAAAACCTGAACATTTTGTAATATTTCACTCAGTTCCTTGACGTGTGCAACTTTGTCTTTCTTGTGAAAAATATCAGTGCATCTGTAGTACTTGTCTATTCTGACAAGAGCCAGTCTAATGAAATGACTCAATCACAGCTTCAACGTGTGGGTTTTAAAAACAGCTTTGTTTAGTAACAGGAGCACCTTGAAGTGCTTTAAAAGGTGAAAACGAAGTCCTCACCTGTAGTATCTGGACTGCAGGTAAGTGGAGCAGACGGCCTTGGAGACGTGGCTGGCTGAGCCGAAGTCGATGACCTTGACTCTGTAGGGCTGCCTGGAGGGGTCCACCAGCATGATGTTCTCCGGCTTCAGGTCAGCATGGATCAAACCCAGACACTTGAGCTTCTTTAAGGCTGTTGCCACCTGCAAACAGTCACATGAACAAAAGGCATATTATGACTGAGTTTGGCACTCTCGAACCCAACAAAACATCATCTTCCGTGAGCAGCTGTGTTTGCATCCATGGCTGCTGTATTTACGTGTATGCGCTACAAGTCTGTGGACTTCTGCGACACACTTTTGACTTTTACCTGCTGCAGAACGGGCCGGATGATTTTAAGCGGCAGCGGACTGAACTTGTTCTGTTTCAGGAAGTCGTAGAGGTTTTGCTCCAGCATCTCAAACACCAAGCAGGTGTGGCTGCGGTGCTGAAAGCTCTCCAGGGCGCGCACCACATTGTGCTCGTCGGCATTTTCGCTGCTCAACCGGGCCAGGATATCCACCTGGGGGGGAAGTCAAGAACAAGAGAGGAAATAGCACAGGTTCAGTTCAGGCCATCACGGCAAGAATGCAAATCACAAAAGAAAAGTATTAGCATGTTGATGGAAACGCAGTCTCTGCCGTTGTCAAAAATGGCACTAGAAGCATTGCTTCTCAAACACTGAGGATGACACATTTCAGCTCACCTCAATCTGTCCCTGACGTGCATAGGATGGGTGGTTCTTCAGTATCTTGACCGCCACCACTTCCCCCGTTCCCCTCTTCCAGCACTTCACCACCTGACCAAAGGTGCCACGGCCCAGGAACTCCAAGACCTCGTAGCTGTTCTTCAGGGAGCACAGAACCTCGTGCTGAACTAGCTGATAGTCACCGTCTCCCGATCCGGTTCTGGTCACCGTAGCTCCTGCCGCTGCCTCCATAATGCCGTTAGGCCTGATTTCGGTCCCTTCCGCGCTAATTCCCATGCCGGTCACTGCCTCAGCCCTGCCGTGTTGAGTAGACAGTGTCCCTCCACCCACTACTCTGACAGTGTCTGCATTGTTCCCGGTGCTGGTTTGCAACATGGCCACAGGGGGAGGAAGTGAAGGTAGAGCAGATACCTCCTCCACTATCTGCATGGTTCCTGCGCAGCTGTTCTCCTGCGGATTCTCTCCACCTTCGCCTGCCTTCTGTTCACATCTCTGGGGGGCACCTGTTTCTAGGCTGACGTATCCCCCTCTCGCTTGCGCTCTTCCGTTTCTGCCCTCCTCTGCTCGATTGCAGGCCCTCCTCAGTAGCCCGCAGTCCAAGCTTCCTCCTGACAGAGTTCCACCACTGTCTCTGCGAAGCCTCACTTCCTTTGGGCCTCCCCTCTGGATCCGAGCCGGACCTTCTCCTCGTCTCTCCCAGCTCTCCTCTCTCTGTAATCCCGCGGCCTGCGATGCACACTCCTCCCTCTCGCCAAGCTGTAGTCCCGGATCAGCACCGGATGGGATCACGTTGTTGGGGTAGGCGATACCGTAGTTGACGCCGATCACATAGCTCTTGGGCGTGGGTCGGTGCTGAAAGGCTCTGCTGGTGTTATGACCGTGGCGGGCTTCGTCTTTGTGTCTGCTGGTACCACTGCTGCTAATTCCTAAGGCACTTGTTTGAGCTGAGTGCAGGTGTGATGGGTAGACCAAGACTTGTGAGGCCATACCTAAAGAACAGAGAGAAATAAAACACAGGCCACATGGATCTTTTAGTCAAGAGTAAAGCAAAGTTGAACCAAGTAGGTGTTTAATGCTGTGTTCACACCAAACGTGAAGCGTTACTCGTGGGTGACATAACTACCACAGCTGTATCAACCCAAAACACGCCATTTTGCTGCTATTAAATTGCAAAAAAACGGCTAAAAAAAGATGCCGAAATAAATACATAACGATGCCGATTAGTAAAAAGTCACAATTTATGCTGGAAAATCTCAACACGTCTGGGCTTTTGCAACACAGTCACGCAAATTTCTACGAGAATGAGGCCAATTTAACGTATTAGCGTTGCGTCGTTCGCGGCGGCTGGCGTGATTATGCTTTGCATTTGGTGTGAACACAGCATAAGTCCTTGATTACAATTCATTTACATAATTAACATGTTGGGATAGCCTACGCCAGCTTGTAAGTAAGTGATTCGCTGCACAACAACTCCATTAATTAAAATGTTGTGTATAGAGAAGTGAACAGCTTAAAAGGCAAAGTAGCAGCTTCCTTATCGACATCCTTCTGAGCAAGACTGCGGTTTTATATAATGTTGAAAAAAGCTGCCAAAGCATCTAAGCCATCATACCATCCGTACTTAAAAGAGGAACAGGACTACTGTAATGGGAGATGGGGGAAGCCCGTTGCATCTCTGGCCTGTCCCCGCACGCCACACTGGAGGGTCAGTTTCACACAAAGTAGAACAGCAAAGAAAGCGGTGACCCGGGGGGGAAAGGATGCATCGCGAAGCACGATGGGTTTAACTCAGTGACATTTTACACCTATGAACTCAAATGAGTGATCCCACCGATTGGTTGATAAACCTGTTCTGTCTGGGTTGCTACTGAAATATTGTGACGAACACTGAGCAACATCCTCAATTCTGATCAGCTTCAAAGCCCCAAATCTGAGTAAATCTAATGCTGAAGTAAATTCAACCAAGGGAGCCGACTGAGTTCTGTCGGCTGCTGTATTAGTTTACGGCCTGTGCAGCCTCTATATCTCAGTGACTGCAATCAGACAGGTCTCACTCTACTCCACGTTTTGTGGGATCTTGAAGATCAATGGCAATGTCATTTATACATGGTTTATATAGCAAATCAGATTTTTTTTGCCCTTAACAAAATCCAACCATATCTTTACATCTACTTTTGAATGTGACCCATATCTGACATCCGCGTTTACACTCGAAACAACCCGCATGCATACATGAATATGGCTCACGTCTTATAAAACAGTCTCATCATTATCTGCAATGGACAAAAGACAGAGATGTATCCTTTCTTTAGCCCTTTAGGCACTAGTAGTGTTTCTCACCCTCTGGTAGTTACAGACACAAAAGAGGGGGGGAAAAAGCACAGGTACTGCGATCGAACTGTAGAGACCAGAAATCTCAACCACATGCATTTTTTCAACAGCTAACATACAGCCACACATGTAAGTTTGAGCCTATTGAAACACATTTCCTTCATTTAGTTGTATCAGCTAAATGAAGGAGTATGTCATATACATGGTGTCTCACATGTGTATCAAACTTTCATGAGCGCAAACAGTATTTTCAGACGATATCTGTAAAGTTTTCTCTTCAAGTTTCTTTAAGGGAGCACTCCTCTCCTTGCAGCAAGTCATGACACCGTGATAATGGGCAGAAAACAGACAGACGCCAAGTCTGTCAGCCACACTTCCTGGCTATTTCCAAAGAGAGACAGATTGTGCCCGACGGGGCTCACACGCAGACTCCAGGGGATTCCAGTCTTACGGCTACATCGCACAAACGTGTTGCACAGACGCACTTAGGAAGCGGGTTGTCTTAAGCACAGCGCTTCGGCCTACAAAAAAAGGCCTGCTGAGAGCCAGTGGCCCTCCTAACTAACGAGGCCGTCAAACGCAGGCTCAGACAGGCTGAGGGGTGTGCCTCGGCGTCAACACGACAATGCAGCACACTTCATTTCTCATGACTTGCAAGGGCTGGTGAGTTTTACCCGATACGCTGCTGACAGAGATTGACCGTTGTGACCCAACTTTGCGTTCAAACAAGGAAGAACTCTTGAGCAAACGCACACACTTCACTAGAAGCCTACTCAAAAGTGCAAAACGAAGCGGACTACTACTGCACTAACTGGTCAATACATGTACGAGTTTACCTGTAAATTGGAGGTTGTAATCAAAAGTCCTGCAACCAACAAAACTGCGCATACAGACTGCAATGACGTTGCCATTGGAGATCACGGGCAATAAAGCAACAGAACCACCACTATCTGACTGGCTCGGTACAAATGTTTCACCCTGTGTATGCTTGACAAGGTGCCATGACCATCAGTCATTGAGGGATAGGCTGCTGGCATTGATACAGCAGCCTGCTCACTGCCAACCTCGGTAGCCTGATATCCCACAGGGCAACGAGATCCAAGCCTGAAATGGAGAGCCACGACAGAGGGGTGTGTGTGTGTGGGTGTGTGTGTGTGTTTCAGTTGTAAAAGAGGGCCAGCTGTAAACCTAATTTGTTACTTATCAATCTAAGAGACAGTTGACATATGGGAAGGGGTGGCGTGTGTGTGTTTGGGGGAAGGGCAACACCAGCCTAGACACCTGTTGAAACTTATGTTGTTAGTGACAGGCAGCTGAATAATGGCTGTGTTACACAACGTGGAATATGTATTAACTAACTCAAATTAAGCTTTAATAAACGCACTAGACAATTTATACTTACTGTAAGGCAAGTGTTGCGTTTTTTTTAACGTCACCTAAATACATTATGTTAATGTCCTTACCTTTTTTTAAGATAAGCTATGTAGTATGTGGGAGGTTAAGTTATTCAATATCAAAAACACAAACAAGTGCATGCTCTTAATAGACCCCCGAATAACTACTATTCGTCGTTAGCTCAAACTAATTAGCTTGTTAATTAACACTTGTCTGTAAGTTGGCTAGCTTACAGTTAGCAAACACGCTAGCTATGGGCGAAGTAGTTCCGACGTCAAAATGAGAAACTAGACAAACACAACCGTAACACTGAAAACTGATTTGACAACCGGTGTAGTCAGATAAAGTCACATACCTTCAGTAAGACCTATAAATCGCATCACCCAGAGCGTCAAGGAACAGAATAGCGACGAGGACCCGCACCACAGTCAAATCCTGCAACGACGATGCTGCTGCCGCTGCTGCTGCCATCTTGTTCAACGAGGGAGGTGAGACCGAGCGACTTTTCACACATTTGAAGCTTCAAATAACGCAAATAACTAGCTGTTACGACCGCCAGCTATGACCCATGGTTTCGACAGCCGTCTCGGGATTCGCCCTGCGTCGCTCTAGTCTCGATTCAGCACCAGGAACCCGTGTTTCTAAACTTTTGCATGTTAATGCGCCGCGTCCGCCGACGGAGATAGCCGCTAGCTGTTGCTGCTTGTTCGGTAGCTTGTTGCTTCTCCGCATGTGTGGAATGTTGGGGAGGAGAGAGAGAGAGCGCGAGAGAGAGAGAGAGACTGTACATGTCACTGTGACTGACAACTTGACTTCCATGTTGTTTTTCTCCATTAGATACATTTAGATACGTTACAATTTACGTTTTTAATCATCCAATGAGTAGAATTTAATGATTAATTTCAAAATCTGCCTACATTCCGACTGCCCTGGGTCTCAGGTTCACTGCAGGTCAGTTGGCTTTATTAATTTGATTATTGCAAATTCATTTGGGAATCTGCAGGAAATAGTCTACAATATTAACCAAAGACGTTTCTGCATTTTCACCTAATGTTGTGTCTGCACTTAGAGGGGCTAGTTCTGAGAACTTTATTTTGTAGTTTATATTGTGCTGGCATGGTGCAATTGTTTTCCAAATAAAGTTGTGTATTACATTCATGCAAATAAACTGGCACAAAGAACAACTGGTGCCAGGTCGCAGCTTATTACACCAGCGCAGGGGAACTGGTTGTTTGTGGGTCTGCTATGGTGGCCTCAAAGGGACATGTGTAGTCTGTTTAGTTTACCATACTTGGAAGAAATAGTCCTTCCGTTGTCCCTTGAACCAGACACTGGCCCTCAGAACTGCAGTTGGTGTCTGGATCTTGCCACGTAACTGCCTACAGACTGAGTCAAATGCAGGGAAGTCCTTCAGCCAATGATCAGTCGAGTAGAATTTCCTATTCTCATGTGGCCTACAATACTGTCGCCCATAATTAAATCATTTATTCCATCAAATGCTTGTAAAGAATAAACTGAAATAGAAAAAGTATACAACAGAAACATAAGCATAAAAACAAGCGTAACAAAAAAGTGCTACTCACACCAGTGCCTGATAGAAACGTAGTATTATGCATGATATTGAGTAATACAAATTTATATTGCAATTGTAATGTGAATAAATCATATTTGACACAATATGGAACTTATTGTCCTTTGTGTCCGATGTTTCAGCTGTCCTTCCTGCAGAGGGGGGAGGAGTTATACGGTTCTGTGGTGCACGTCGGTCTCAGTCTACGACTAAAGGAGCTCTGCAGTGACTCCAGTGTGGTGTGCAGAAAATGAGAGGCATTGTCCACAATACTTAGCATCCTCCTCTCTGACACCTCCACCACAGACTCCAGTTCCACTCCCACTGGGTTCAGACTTTTGCCTCCTAAAGTCCACCACCGGCTCCTTAGTCTTTGGGATGTTGGGTTGCATGTGCAACTTTGTAATTCAGTGTCAGGAGTATAACAGACCATATTCAAATGTGATACTCTAGCTCTCTCAAAATAAAGGTCTAGCACCCAGGAGACAGCTGTTTAATTAAAAGGCACACTTTTTTCTTTCTCATTGCCATTCTGTTTTATTCATCCTGTCTCCTCGTGTTGTTGCACTGCTATATATGGAAGTATTGTATATTCTGCTAGAAAAATACCAGAATGTACTGGAATCAAGTAATTAATGATACAACTGTTATATCAGATGAATTGGAGTTCTGGCTCCACCTAGGTCTTGTGTGTAAACTACATGCATGTGGTTTGGTGAAGATGATTGGTCCTCACACAAAATTCAAATGTTTGGACCCGAGAACATAACGTAAACCAACAACATGCAGAGGGATTAAAGAAATGACTCAGCCATGTGGGACAAACGATGCTTTATTGGCATGTTGGATTGACATTAAAAGACAAATATCAGTGTAATTCTGCTTGGTAGGGTGACGAAACGTTACAATTGTATTGTGTGGTCAGTTGAGTGTGTAAAATATTATGCAAAGCAACGGGCCTCATTCTCAAAACTGTGCTCAAACCGTACAGAAATAGTAAGATGATAACTTAATTGTAAAACCATGTAAGGATTAAAGAGAGCAGCAGTTCAAGTTGGTCTGTAACAGCGGTTTCCCTCGAGTACACATCCGTGCTCACTGCTCACTTTCCTAATAAACTGTGAAACGCACATACCGTGGGTACAGACAGTCTACATACCTTTTATTTGTATAATACCCGTGTGGCCTAAATTAAGAAAGAATACGTAGGAAGTTATTCACAGATTCTTGTTACAAGAGGAATCTGTTCATTCTTGGATGGATTTGGTCATATTGAGAGGGATGATCTAGCCCCCTGCTGCATTACGCGGACCCTCGAGCAGACTTTTACATTTTGACAGTGTTCAAAAAGGTACGTTTTAATTTTTTTTTAATACGCTGCATTAAAAAGGTTTATCCAATCTGATAAACCGAATAAGAATTATTTGATTTCAAGCGCAAGATGTAACGGGTCTTTGTATCCGCTGTATTTCAGTGTCAAAGACACTCATCTTGTCATATGTTGTCTTGTTCATTCTCTTTTACTTGTGTGTGCTCGATCGATTAAACAGTAGCACAGAGTATGAAAACTGCCTGGTCCTGAAAGCTGTTACTGAATACTTGGCCAGGGTTTGCATTTATGTAGTGTAGTGAGTCAGTCCCGGCCAAACATTCTACGAGTGATGCAGATTTAAAATTAGAATATTATTCTATTAGACTATGAAGCCTTTTTCTTTCTTTTTTAAATACAGGCTTAGTTGCCATGTTGCTAGGTGCAGTAACTTCCCGCAGTCGACACAGTGCGTTTGCTCTGCAACCAGAGGAGAAGTCCTTGCTCCCGGGCCGATATTAGAAGATGCATATATTTCCCTTGAGTTAAATAAATCCATCCATCTATCTATCTAAGAAATAGTCAAGTAACACCCTGTAAAAACCACAAATTGTCATTTTTGCCCTTCAGTTTGTGTACGAGTTAAAGAAACGGGAGATAACGTGTTAATTCAGAGGTGCTGCTAGGTTAATTCTGCAGCCTTTGGCCTGAGCGAGACCTGCTGCCTTGCTCTCGGTCCCAGTCTTTGTGCCGAGCTAAACTAGTTGGCTGATCTTCTTGTCCAACCCGTCGAGAAAGCGAGCGCATTTCCCAAAATGTGGAACTATTCCCATAATAAGCTTATTGTCATCAAGCGTTCCTCAGGCTTCTCTCCTCTCGTGGAATGTGCCCGCATGTCTCTGCCTGAACGCCCTCTCCTTGCAACTCCCGACAGGTTGAGACACCTCTAGAGCGCCTTTTAAAGAAGCAGTGTGTGATATTATTCAGAGCATGAATATAGCATCAAACAGCTATTCAAAGATAAAGTGGAATAATGTCTCTCTGAGCAGATCCCTCTGCGTCTGTTGTAATCCGAGCTTCTCTGTGTTTTGTTAACGTAGTCAGCCCCGTCGCATTATTTTATTTTTCTTGGGTGCGTGTTAGCCTGCTCTACTGGCTAGCTAATGGCCGCCGTTGCGGAAGCGTAGCGCCAACCTCCGGTTCCCCCTTTTAGGTTAACACTGTTTCCATGGTTTGCACTGTTAGAACTCATAGCACTGTTAGAGGCAAGCCTCCGGCTCAGCCGTCGCCATGTTGAGGGCCGTTGAGAGGCAACAGAAAGTCCCCTCTAAAAGAGATCGGGCCCTGGGTCGAGGTAAAAAAGATTGACAAAACGTAGCAGGACTAAACATGTGTCACTCTGAGAACAGTTGGCCAGTGAGGACTGAGACGCTTGATAAATAAAAGGCCCTGACCCTCTTCCTTAGATCTTTAAGATTTAAAAGCCTAGTTTTGTTCATCTTATATTTTACACAGCCATAGTTTTTGTTTTTGTCGAAAGAAATGTGTTTATACGCTGCAAAGTAAGGTGACCATAACACTTAGTATTGTTTTAGTATTGGTTCTAAAACACAGGTATTGTATTGGCTCGGATGTCAAAGGAATGATACCCGGCTGTGCTAGTAATACTAAACACTGGGGGGGGGGGGGTCTAACTGCTTCCCATTTCAGTGCTTACGGCCCTGCGCTGGGACTCTCCTCGTCTGTCAGTAGTTTCTGGAGAATCTTTTGGTAGAACGGGGAGAAGACCAGCTTGTTGAAGTTGATGAGGCGACTGAAGCGAACGGCGAGCTCCTTCACCTCCCTGCCGACTGGGGCCAGACCTCCTGGGAGAGGGGGAGGGGTCTTATGTTGACTGGACTCCAGGGAGGCCAGTAGGTAGTTCTGAACCCGAGACTCTGTGAGGAGAGGAAAAGAGAGGAGTCATATAAATGTGGACACACAACGCACAGTCGACCCCAAGAAGCCCTCAGACGCACTGACAGTCGTCATCACTGTTCTTCTTACCCATCAGCTTGCGGACTGTGTTGTCCGGCTGGATGATAGCGGAGATCTGTCCCCTCAGAGTGCTCTTTCGGTCGGCCGGGAATGGAGAGTAGCCATGTTGGGTCAGACACTGACTCAGCTCAACACACAGTTTCTCCCCGATGGTTGCTAAGGCCTCCTGTAAACTAAAAGACCTAGCAACAAGGAAGCATTAAAGTATAGCAACGCAACTTGGCCAACACACATCAAAGCTGAATTTGTCCATTTTGTTGTGGAAGGTCACTTGGCGGAGAAGACATTGATATTATCAGCCAGTTTATATGGAAAATGTGTAATAACTACAAGAATCGTGAATCTAATCTTAAATAATTAGTGAACTGAAAAACTATTAACGAAACTTAATTCAAAAGTGTTCCGAATCAGCTCTTTTGATTTACAGAATATCATTTTAACAGGGCAAATATTACCAGAAGAATGAAACGATTAGTCCGGTGTAGCTCTACTAAACGTTTGTGTGACAGTGAAAGCGAAGCGCGACCGCTACTCACGGAGTGTGTATGTCCGCAAGCATGACGTTGACAATGTTCTTAAGCTTCTCCATCAGCCCCGGCAGGCCTGAGATCGCCTCCCCTGTGGTGGTGTAGACGATGAGCAGCACGGAGGAGAGCACGACCAGCTGTTCTTCCTCCCGATGCATCTCCAGGAACCGGACCTGATCCATCAACACCGTCTACAGAAAGCAGGGGGTGAGAAGAGAAGAGGCTTCATGGTGGCAGAAACACAAAAAAGGGACAGAAAGCATAAAAAAAGACAATACAACTAGCGGCTAGAACCCGGTGACTGGCTTCATGTTTACCTCAGGGAAGGGGTCGGAGGAGTGGTCCCACCTCAGCAGGCGGAGATAGGCGCGATTATGGACGTTGACGGGGAGGAGGGAGGGAGGGTCAGACGACGCAGCACGGGAAGCGTCCTCTCTCAGGCATGTCACCGTGTCCTCAAGCCACTTCTCAGTGTAGTCTAAGGCATCTGAGGAACGGATCGTTCTGTTGTTACATCCTGGTTTTCCCAAACACTCGGGATGCCAAAACATATCCATCCGTTGGCTAATAGCAACTTCTTCGAGTGGGACATTCCATCGTTTATTACGTCGGTCGTCAATTACTTCAATATTTCAGCTTATTTTGCTAAGAGATATCGATAAATAAGATTGTCCTGTACTCCCATGCATAAAACAAGCAGAAATGTGTGATTGTGAGGAAGTGATCAAAGTCACTGAATTTAAAACGTTCACGTTTAGTTTCAGGGCGGGCCATAATTGGCTACCTGCATCGCTGCAATACTACAAAGGAGGAGAAAAAAAAGGGCCATGTTGTCTACAAGGGGTTTCAGCTGTCAAATGTCTGCATGTAGGTTTGGATCTACCTATATGTGGCGGTCCATTACGTCATTTCTTTATTTAATTTTTTCTGCATGGATAATTCATACGACTTATTTCGTGGAAGAGAGATTCCTTACTGGGGTGGTTGTCCAGAAACCCCTGGAACTTGCTCCTCTCGTACTCGACCGACTGCTGCATCAGGTGAGGCCGGAGGCTGGTCAGGGCGAAGTTAGCCATGTCCACCTTCATCAGGTCCAGCACGGAGAATATGGCCCTAGGAAGGAGGGACGGCAGAGACAGAATCAGGGATTTATATTTAAATGCACTGTGGAGGTTTGAAATTCCAGGTCCGACTTGACCGGCTTGAAAGTGAACTTGTCATTCGCTCTCATTAAGTCTGCGTTAGCTCCTCCACTATTACGTCACTCCAGAACACGCTGACCTCTGCGCCGTAATGGACTGGGAATTAAATTACACAATCCAAAAATAAACGGAGGCCCCGGAACATGCCGAACTCATAATAGTTCCCCGGCTCACTTGAGCAGGGGCACGATGTCGGTGATCTCCTTCAGCTTGCTGATGTCGTCGTCTCGGCAGGGGGCGCACAGCGAGCCCATCATCTCGACGATGAACTGGGACAGTTTGCCGATGTCGAGCGCGCCGTTCTCGGCCTGCTGCTGGATCAGAGCCACATCCAGGACCTCCTCGATACGGGAGCGCAGGCGGCCGTGGCCCGGCAGCAGGAAGGACAGTAGAGTCTGGAGGAGGGCAGGGAGACAGATAGATATTGTAGTTTGGTACGGCGAAGCCGTGCAGCCGCGACCTTTCTCAAAATACACAACAACCGCGGGGATCGTATCTGCGGAGAGGAGGCGGCAGCTAAAAATAAGACTTTGCATTTGAACCTCACCTCTCTGATCTCAGCCAGCAGTTTGATGGAGTGTCCGTACGTCTGCGGCTCCTCCTTCAGCTGAGCTTCCAAGCAATCCCAGAAGGCTTTGTGCATGATCTCCTTCACTTGGCGCTCCAAGCTGTTCAGGGTGCACAGGAGGGACTGTTACTTCTACGAGAAAGAACTCAGTCAAAGACGAGGACTCGAGGGTGTGTCTGATTGAACTCTCACCTCCCCTCAGGAAGCTCCGCAGGTTTGACTTGAAAAGCCTGGTTGACCATTATTTCATGGGCCAAAGCCATGTTGGTGACTCCTTTAGCCGTCTCCATCAGCTCCTCCACGGAGACAAACCTGGGGGGGCTGGCTGTGAGGGAAATCCATCTTTATGTGATTTATTCCGACAAAATCACACATCAGTGTGTGCTTTACTTACTTTCTTAAATTCCACTTCCAACACACTGCAGTTGAACTTATTTAAATTTAGTGGGACCGCAGTGAAAGCGCGCACGCGCACACACACACACACACACACACACACACACACACACACACACACACACACACACACACACACACACACACACACACACACACACACACACACACACACACACACACACACACACACACACACACACACACACACACACACACACACACACACACACACACACACACACACACACACACACACACACACACACACACACACACACACACACACACACACGATGCGTTAAAGTCAGGGTTTAATCTGCTTCAAAAACATTTCATATTTTTGTTGAAATTATCATTACATCCCAACAGCAATCAATGAATCAAATGCTCTGATAAAAAAAAAAAAAAAAACCGAAGTGGTCCCAACAGCCATGCTTGTTGTTTACATTTGTCATGATAGTTTAGGGGGAGTGGCTTTGATGGGACAGGCTGTTGTTCCTGACTTTCTTGCTAGATTTAGCAACTGTTGTCGCTAATTTCAATAGAGAAGAGTTGGCTTCAATGACACGTCTTCTTTCAGACAGATTACGGTGTGTATTTTATTACTATGCCTGTGTGCGTCTTTTCAGAAAACTATTACAAACATGCTAATTCTACATAAACTATAGAAACGAAATGAACTACTAAAGCGATTCAATAACATTTGTTTCTTATTTTCTTTGGTAACTCTGTCATATACAGATAAACAAGGATGACTGCTGGGTAATGTGTGTGTTGATGTAGTCCAATGTCAAGTCTCTATTCGATCACACGGACGAGACGACATGATACAGTCACTCCTTTTCAAACGTAAAGGCAGCACTCTGTAACTAGGGGCCCTTCAGGACAGCGTGCACCGGGGCCCATCGGGGAACTATCTGACGCCACTGCTTCTGAGTCCACGTGTGTGTGCCAACAAAGCACTGAGGAGAGACTGAGCTGGGCGGTTACAGTGTGTGATCGGGAGCAGATTGGGACAGGAAAGTTTTGCGCCGCACGTCCAGGTCTAAACACGCCGAGTCCACTTGCAACAGTAGCTTGGATGTCCTGGACCACAGCTGTCTATTCTGGTTATGCAGCATGCTGCTTGCTTTGAGAATATCTTCATTAATTTGAGTAGACTTTTTTTTCTCTTGGAGGGTTTCTGCCCCTACTCAAATGTATTCAATTCAATTCAATTTATTTTACAGTCCAACATCACAAATTTGCCTCAGAGGGCTACAGGATTAAGACACACATGGTCCCGGTCTTTAATCAGTCCGTTTCTCACCTTGAGGAGTGTTCCCCCTGCGGGGGCTCGAACTATTTGCCCGGACACTCTTGCTCACCGTCACCTCGGGAGCATCCTGCCTCCTCTCCTCCTTCTTCGACTCCTTGTCTCCTCCGCCCTCAAGGTGGTCAGCCTCCTTCGGCATGCTCGAGTCTGCACGATAACAGATTTATGTTTTATTTAGTTTTCAATCAGCAAATGCAGTAAAATGATTGCAGTACATGCACAATCTTACATGTAAGTTACTGTAACAGTTTTAGTGATTTTTTTTCTCCTTCTAGCTAGACATGCAGTATTGCTACATCAATGAACAGCATTTGTAATGTGGTGGACTTTTGTTGTTAACAGTCCACACAGAAGGAGATCAGGAGGAGACATTGTTGTGATCTGTTAGAGGATGACATCGCCTAGGCTGGTAGGGGGAGGGGGGAGGGGGACAGGAGCCGGTGGGCCTGTGCGATGCTAGGCAGGCTGACTGAGATGTGGTGAACACGACAACAAAGCCTCATGGCACCGTGGCTGTCATTGAAGTCAACGTTACTAACCTTAAGCGGTCGGAAGCCCCGAGGAAAGAGACGGGTTAGCTGCGACTCTCAACTTATCTACCGTTAGCTTTGGTCTCTCTCTCTCTGTGTCAACAAACAACAAAGCCTTAATGACAACAGCTACTCCTTCACAGCGCGGCCATAGCGAAATGATCGCCGTCACCGATGTATTCACAACTCCACCACTGCCAGACAATCGTATTCAGCAGGAGGGAGGCGTTCGTTTCATCCCAGACGGCTCGAGCTCAGTGATGTCGCAGCAGCCTTTCCTTTGATGGGTCGACGCTAAACCGAGCCGACCTTCTTCCTGTATTGGGTGGGGCTAAACGTGACGTAGCAGCCGAGCCCACTCTCTCGCGCACGCACACGGACACGGACACCCTCAATGAATCATGGGCCCAATCCCAATGCCCCCCCTTACCGACTCACGGATTTTGAGTCGCGGGTTTAGGGATGTCCCACTGTCAAATCCTCGAGTGTTTGAGGGCTCTCTCGCAGACATTTCGAGCCCTTTATGAACCCTTTCCGTAAGGGAATTACCCACAAATCATTGCAATGTGACGTTAAACACGGGGTAACCAGTGGAGGCATGGAGCTGTAAAACAAAAGGTAAACAAAGAGGACGGCTCACGTGTGTTCAGCCTGGAATATTAAATGTACACAGAAACATTAAGGGTTAAAGATGGAACAAAAAAAGAGGATATTTATTTATTCATCAAATATTTGATTTTGTCATTGAAGCTGTTTTGACAAAAAACGAGTAAATTGATTATTTGAAATTACCTCTCACCTTGTGAGGAAAGAGCCTGGAAGACGTTCAAATCAGGGAGTACAAAGAATAAAATAAATACCCACAATTGTACATCTTATTTGTGGACGTTGTCATAGTAACGTGATATGTTGCAGCAAAGTGTTGTCCCATTTGTATTTACACCATTTGAAGCCCTCACAGTCTCTCACACTCAACCACTTACCAGGTGACGTCAGTAAGTCTTTGAGGGTTTAGGGGGGAGATTTGGCCATACCCTGAACCCTCAAGGACTTAATTGACGTCACCGGTAAGTGGTTGAGTGTGAGTGAGATGGTGGAAATAGGAACTACAACAAATATGATGTATAATTGTAGGTATTTATTTTATTCTTTGTACTCCCTGATTTGAACGTCTGCAGGCTCTTTCCTCACAAGATGAGGTAATTGTATATAATATATTTACTCGTTTTTGTCAAAACAGCTTCAATGACAAAATCAAATATTTGATGATTAAATAAATAAATATCTTCTGATTTCATGTTTATTTTTTGTTCCATCTTTAACCCTTAATGTTTCTGTGTAAATGGAATATTCCAGGCTGAACACACGTGAGCCGTCCTCTTTGTTTACCTTTTTTTATGTCTCCATGCGTCCACTGGTTACCCCGTGTTTAACGTCACATTGCAATGATTTGTGGGTAATTCCCTTAGGCGAAGTCAGCATCCTATGCTGATTTACGGAAAGGGTTCATAAAGGGCTCGAAATGTCTGCGAGAGAGCCCTCAAACACTTGACGATTTGACAGTGGGACATCCCTAAACCCTCACGGACTTCGCTGGAGCGCGCTTCAGAGTCCGTGAGTCCATAAAAGGGGACATTGGGATTGGGCAATCGAGGCTTTAGGGAGGACATTGGGATTGGGCAAGGAACGCAGATAAGACATTTAAAAAAAAAAACTTGGCAGCAGTATGGAAATGTGTCACGCGATGCATTTCGAAATACTTGGGCCAAATCCCAATGTACTCCCTTACGGACTCACGGACTTTGAGGCGCCCTCCCGCGAAGTCCGTGAGGGTTTAGGGATGTCCCACTGTCAAATCGTCAAGTGTTTGAGGGCTCTCTTGCAGACATTTTGAGCCCTTTATGAACCCTTTCCGTAAGGGAATTACCCACAAATCATTGCAATGTGACGTTAAACACGGGGTAACCAGTGGACGCATGGAGACGTAAAAAAAAAGGTAAACAAAGAGGACGGCTAACGTGTGTTCAGCCTGGAGTAATACATTTACTCAGAAACATTAAGGGTTAAAGATGGAACAAAAAAGAAACATGAAATCAGAAGATATTTATTTATTCATCAAATATTTGATTTTGTCATTGAAACTGTTTTGACAAAAACAAGTAAATAGATTATATGAAATTACCTCATCTTGTGAGGAAAGAGCCTGGAAGACGTTCAAATCAGGGAGTACAAAGTATAAAATAAATACCTACAATTATACATCATATTTTTTGTCGTTTTCATGGTAACGTGATATGTTGCAGCAAAGTGCTGTCCCATTCCTATTTACACCATCTCAAGCCCTCACAGTCTCTCACACTCACCCACTTACCAGGTGACATCAATTAAGTCCTTGAGGGTTCAGGGCTTAGGGTTTAGGGGGGACATTGGGATTTGGCCCAAGTGTGTGTTTGTGCGGATTGCAAATGGCGCATGTTTACATGTCTGCTTTTGTGATCTATGAGAGTTTCTCTAAAAATAATTAAACATTGCGTTCAATTCACCAAATGAAATGGTGGTCGTGATTGGAGTGAGCTGGGTTTATAGCTTTAAAATTCAGTGGAGTGCATCACTGTAACTCCATCAATCCATATTTTAAAAAATTTGCCACACAAACTAATTAATTTATACACAAATACTGGGGTTGTGTACCTCAGGACACATGATACACTACATCAGTGTATTTATTTGTTTCGCATTAACTCCGTGAAAGAGAAAGACGGACAAAAGTACTTCAACAGTTTATTTACTTTGATCGACAGTAAACTGAATACACACATACAGGTGCAATCGCATGCTGGAGGTATTGTTACAGTCACTAATATGTCTTTTAAGTCATCATTTAACACTGGCTGCTTGTGAATCTTACAGTGGGAGAGAGAGAGAGAGAGAGAGAGAGAGCGAGAGAGAGAGAGAGAGAGACTATGTGCCTGTGTCTTCACAAAACTACAGCACACCAACAGCAGATTCACCAAAGTACTGGTTAAATATCTCTGGGTGGGCTTGATAAAACTGTCCGAGTAGGCGCTTTCTCTCCTTGGCAGAGATCTTGGTGTCCTGGTGGATGGTGCCCAGCAGAGACCACAGCTCTTGGTTGGTGGTCTTCTTTGTAGTGTCAGTCCCGACCGGCTGACAGAACGTAAAGCCTGAAGCACAGAGTAGAAACAAAAAAGCATAGTGTAAACAGGGAGGGGGACTTAAGAGTAAATGTTAACTTGTTTGCTGCAATCATGAACATTGGATTCAGTTATTAGCGCAAACACAACGTTGTCAAGGGAAAAGCGTTAATACCCGCTAACAAATCCAGCAGAAATGAAGCAACATTAGCATTTAAGTTGAGTTTCTGGCCACATGACATATGTATAGTGAATATACAGTTTTCCTTTTTAGCTCAATTTTGGTCTCCACCAACTCCCAAGGGGAATATGTGGCTGCCAAATACTCTGTAAAGCACCTATAGCTGATAGCTTTTTTAGATTGGTGTTGGGCAGTTTCATCTGAACTTATTTGAGATTAATACGAGCGGTGAGAGTGAACCAAAACAATAAAGTTATTTAACGTTATTTTCTACTTGTATTAGTGTTACAATACATTTGACCATTTGTCCCTTGTTCAGCAAGTCACATAAGAGCCGTCTATATTAAAAAGTAAGGAATGTTTACTAAATATCTTAACAGTAACAGAATTTTGGAAGTGGACCATTCATCTTATAATTAGCAGCTGCAGGCAATATTCAATTAAAAATGTGTCATCAGTTTGGGGCTGCTGTCAAAATTTTGCCCAACATGCGAAAAATGTAAAATATGTGACAATCTATAAACATGACACATTTAAAGTTAACATCAAACCGTCTGATTCTCAAAGTACGTGTGAGAAATTGATCACAGCTCTTAACTTTAGGCAACTGTGAGAGTCTGCGTCTTACAGCTGGAGAAAAATGATTCAACAACAGAAGAAGGAAAATATTGCAATCTGAGCTCCTGGGCTTCAGGGGTCGCAGAAAAAGTAAGAAATCATATGAAACACAGATATCTGTAACTAAACACAGGCTGGTATTGCATTAAATGAGAAATATCAGTGCCTTTATCAGTGGAACCAACATGGAATGCATGTTATAATGCACATACGTATAATACTATACACATTTGTAATGTGATGAGGACACACATGGCCGCAGCGATGTGTTAAATCAAATGGTTGACTGATGAGCCAGATGAGAAATTTGAGTTAATCTCTCAACTGTTCCAGGTCGTAAAGTGGATTAGAGCTCGATGGTGAAAGGTATGTTTTAATGGCGACTGTATCTGTGTTGGGAGTGAAGCTGTACAGCAACAGATACAACACAGTGAGATGGTAAGATTTCCTAAACATCTATTCGACTGAGAAAGCAGAACAGAGTTTTTTTTTTTTAAATCAGTGTTTTGCGTTGGAGCAACACTCGTTTACCAGTCACATCGGGCTGCTTCCCCTGAGCCAGGCTGGCCAGCTTGTCGCTCACTCCTTTGTGCAGGGTCCCCGGTATCTAAAGCACAGAGAAAAAAGTCTGATGATTCAATGGCAGGAAAAAACGGTTCGCCGATGAAATTGCGCTTCACAAAAATGATTGGATTTTCAATTGAAGATCCCCACTTATCCTTTTCCCCTGAAGCCCTCTTTCAACGTCTTGGGGCGGCGTTTTCTAAACTGTATTTTGCAACTCAATTTGAGCAATTTGTTCACGCAACAATGAACTACAAAACCACTGAACGTCAAACAAACACTTTAATGTGCAGCCGCAAACCAATAAAGCAAATCCTCGATTGACCTTTTGATAGCTAAACTCTGGTTTGCAATTAGAGGAGGAGTCGTGCTTTTATTAGCCTACATTTAACCTGAAGTAACACATACCAACATCACTTCCTCCTTCACTCATTCACTACTCTCCCTGTATAATACACACTGTAGTTTGAGCTACAGGGAGCAGTAAATCTAAATGAGATGCATTGCATTGTGGGAATGTTAGCAGAAAGTTATGTTTTGTTTATATATAGTGCATCTTCACCCTCACCTTTAAAAAGGAACCCATGGCTTGTCTGGTGAGTTGAGGTAAAAGCCCGAGGAGAGGACACTAAGAATGTAATCCGACATTCCCTTACCATAAAAATGTCCTTTGTGTTGCTGAGCATGAAGACCACCATCAGGTCCTCCTTGTCCTTTGAAAGAACCCTGCTGTGGAGGACTGCCCTGGAGAAAGACCTCTTCACCGCCTGTCTGTTCTCCATCTACACGTTCAACAGCACATCGTTAATGTCAAACTACTGGGAAAAAAAAGGTACCTGCGTGGTACCTGCGTCTTACTTCTCTGTCTAAAAACTGTCACCAGCTCTCACCTCCTTGTCCAGTTTGATCCCTTGCGGCTCGGCTGCCAGAGCCATGAACGTGAGCAGCGTGCGCAGCTCATCTCTGCAGCCAGGAGGCAGCAGCTTCAGGCACAACTGCAGCGCTTCGAGAGCCGCGGCCAGTTTAGCGTTCACTGGGGAGGGCAGGAGACACGCAAATGTGAGGGATATAGAGATTATTGACATGTAAGGGAGTGTGGAGAAACAGCAGGGTTCCCACTCTTTTCCGGGAGATTTTCAGTGATGCTCTAGCTGGTATGACTGACGTACACTAATAAGACCGAGACACATGACACATGACCGAGAGCAGCCTATTCAAAACACTGGTGAACATAACTTATCCCTTTCAGACGGCAACGGGAAGCTCTGATAGCTAGCCTCGAAGGTCATTCGCAGCTAAAGGAAAATAGGAGAATGTTGAAATAATTTTCCTAAGACAACCAGGAAATTTGACTTTCTCTCCTCTAATTTCCCAATGCGTTTTCAATGATTGGAAAATAGTTTTTCCAGGATGTGTGGGAACGACAAACAGGCTTGGTCAGGATCCCCGGTTTGTTTTTACTCGGACAGCGTGATAATAAATAAGTGAGAAAATCAACCTTTCTTGTGAGGAACTTCGGTTTCCTAAGTTACAAATCACAGTTTTTCTTTTTACTCTCGGTACACGCTGCAACGCTTTACAAAGTTCGTACTGTTGCATGCAGTGTGCATTCAATTGGGACGTACTACTTTGACCCCACATGGCACCTTGAACTTTGACCCTCTTGCTCATATATCTGTGGGTCAGAATATGTAGAAGAACATCCTGGTATTTTTGGCATACTGCATTAACAAAATCTAATTCTGCCACCCTAAATAGTATGGTGGTATTGGTATTGGAACCATAGACTGTATACAGGAAGTGGATGTAGTAGTCGTGACGTCACCCAGTTTATGGACTGCTGTTTTGACCATTTTTGGACTGTGGAGGAGGGACGTAGAGCCGCTGTATACAGCTCACGTAGCAGTAGAGACCTGTCAATCACAAGGTAGTCGCGCCCTAAAGCATACTCCACTTTATGGTCTATTTGACTCTAAATCAGGGGTCTCTAACAGGCGGACCGCGGTCCGGATCTGGACCCGGACGTATAACTGATGGATAATTGAGAATTATACATTTTGGCGGAGCGCTTCTATTTTAACCTGCACAGCTTTTCTAACCTTTACGGCACTCGGTCAGCAGTCCAGGAAATACACCGACCAATTACATGCATTGTAAATCATCTCACGTGACGCTACTCAGCCAATAGAATATCTGTATTCTGAAACGCATCGTGAGCCGAGTGAGATTTACACACAGACAGGAGAGAGGGAGAGGGAGAGGGAGAGGGAGAGGGAGAGAGAGAGAGAGAGAGAGAGAGAGAGAGAGGTAAGTCGGAGAAGCGGTTTAACATGGCGTGTTCTAAAAAGAGAAGAGTGGACCACGAAAACAGAGCTTTTAACAAAGAATGGACGGACTCTTATTTGTTCATTCTTCCTGCTGGCGCTACTAAACCTCTCTGTCTCATATGTTCAGATATCGTGGCCATTATTAAAGTCTCCAATGTGAAACGCCACTACGAGACCAAACACACATCTTTAGACCAAACATACCCACTCCAATCTGAACTGAGGGCAAGATGTTGAGATGTGTAGAGATTGTTTATTATAAAGTTGACTGAGACCGTTATGATGTGAAATGGATTTAACAAAAGAGAAGAAAAAAGTTAACTCCAGCCACACTTAATTTTTCCAAAATCAAGCACTTTCTTTTAAGATGCAAGCTTTTCAAAAATTAATTTTTGTGTATTTTATTTTTAGATGGAGCCTTTATTTTACTTGAAATGAGAGAAGAACATTTATTTATGTATTTCTATGTATTATTTATAATCCATCCAGTTAAATTTGAAAACTGAGAATAATAATTGTTAAAATATAATTGATGTGTACTTTCTATATTTTATTTGACAGTTGTTGACTACACAGAGACGTTGTTACTACTACTAGGCTTCTTGAATATATATATATATATATATATATATATATATATGGCACTAAATAGCACAAGTTAGATATTATTGTAATGTTCCGGACCTTTGCACGAGGAGATTTCCTCAATCTGGACCTTTTGGGATTTTAGTTGAATACCCCTGCTCTAAATGGAACATCATTTGCTAAATGAACATCATGCTGTATTGAAGAAGACTTGAAACTAGAGATTGAGACCATAAACTCATGTTTACAATGTTTACTGAGGTAATAAATCAAGTGTTTAAGAAGTTGGGTCATTTTCTCATAGACTTCTATACAAACAGAGGAGTCGCCCCCTGATGGCCATTAGAGAGAATGCACTTCTGCATCGGCGTCACTTTTCTGAACCACAGCTTGCCGCCTGATTGGAACGCACAGCCAGTTCTTACCCAGCAGGTTGATGATGGCCGTGTAGACGTTGGCCATTTGCTGCGGCAGCAGTGGAGGTCTGTCTGTGTGGCTGTAGTGTTTCACCAGGGTCCCGTACAGCAGCAGCTTGCACTGGGCCAGCCCACTCGGGGAGAGATGAGGCCGCTCGTTGTTGTGGTGGACTGGGGTGGACACGGACCCCAGAGGCTGCACTGAAGCCAGAAATGCATATTTTTGACAGTGGCGGTCGTGTCAAGAGTGAGGCCACCAAATGCAATCAGGTAGCGGCACTAGCCTTTGTGGGACAACCCAACCCCACCCACGCCACCCCTATTCCGATACTTATCCGAAAACTTGCCTCCGTCTTGTGAACTGCTACCGGCTGGCACTTCTTCACAGCTGTCCTGATCTTGCGGGAAACAGTGAGGCAGCTCCCTGCTCAGCTCCACCACTGGCTGATCAGGCAGGAAGTCCAGACAGTCCAGAGCTGCACCGAGCCACTCGTCCTCCCTGACGGATGAGGAGGAATACGAGACGATAAGCAAAGACAGGTTTCATTACATTAAAAAGGCACGATATGGTTATATACACTATATATTTGGGAGAGTTAAAATTGAGAAGACTGATACTACTCATGTTTGTACCCTGAATATGAAGCCAGTTAGCTTAGCTTAGCACAAAGACTGGAAATGGGGAAACCACTAGCCTGCATTCATAGCAACCACCTGAGGAAGCAGTGGGAGGAGCCAAAACATACTGAGAGTCCCTGAAGGCCTTGAGGATCTGCCGGTCCAGGTGGTTGCTGCTGTAGATCAGGTCCGGGTTACTGTGAGCCAGGAGGTTTGATGGAGGAGGGGATGGAGCCTGGCTGCACTGAAGCACCCCTTCCAGCAGGGGGAGCTCCACCAGGTTTAACAGCCTGAGCAGAGTCTGCTCCTGCCACACCTGGTCTACCACTGGGGAGTGGAGCAAGGCATAATAAAAACAATAATAATGACAATCATTATAATCATGTTGTTATTATTATATTTATTATAATAATAATAATAAAGAAATAAAAAAAATATGTTTATTTCTATATTCCAGGAAAACCAAAGACTTTTTTTAAAAGGTAAAAGAGTCATCCCCGGGAGAGGATGAGTATATCTAGTAATGTGATGTGGTCGGGTCTTCGCTGGATTTAATTTATCTGAGGGGAAAATAAAATATGAAATGTGGCAGCAATTGCTGTTACTCTTTGAGATACAAAGCATTTATGAAACACTTAATCAAAAGCTGTTAATGGAGGTAAAGAGGGAAACGTGATATAGTTTGCAAAGCCATTCATCTTAGATTGCCATTTTCTAAAGGGGAAGTACGCACAATACCAAATTCACCTGTGCTTTTCCTACTATGACTTTATTTATTTTTCTTCTCCCTCTGTGGTGCACTTGTGTCCAATCAGGGTGTTTTCATGACCTTTGACCCCAGTGCATGCTGAGAGAGGCCCCAAGCCCCGTGACCACGAGTGAGTGTGTAACATTAGGAGAGAAGTCATTTGAGCTTCAACAGATGAAAACAGCGGCGGTGTGGAGTCTTACACGATTGAGGTAAAGCGGTGTCCGTCTGCACTCTGCTGGGACTCAGGCTGTCCGCCGGAGGCTCGAGTGACGGACTGGCAGCGGCAGGAGTGTCCAGCTGGTTGGCTTTTGTGGACGTCTCAGCAAGTCTGACGGGGGTGGACATCTGAACATGTGAGCCGGTGGGACTCGTCTGCTCCTCCTGCCTGGAATGCAAAAAACGGGGACAGCTGAGAGCTCATGCAGGTGACATGCGGAGAGGCATTTTAAGGATGCTCGTCACAGACTCCAACTATAAGAAGTCGACGCAGGCGCCTTGTCGTCACCCGTTAGTTTGCGGATTACGAATTTGAAGCCTCGAGTTCGGCATCTTGTTTTTTCTTAACAGAACTGTTTAATTGCAACATTGGACTCGCAGGGTTTTTGCATCAGTGTGATGAAATACTTTGATTCGTCCGGTATTCCAGTCACTTGAAAATCAAAACATCCCTATCCTGTAATTTCATCTTCAAAAAGGGACACTCGATTTCACACATCGAAGTGTGTTAAAGGTGAAAAAAGGTTTGAGTGAAGTCTAATAAATTGCCTTGAGGACGTGGATGCCAGGTTTTGTCAAGGAAGAAGAGTGCGTAGAATCAAAAGTTAAAAGACTGGAACTGTTCCAATACTCATACTACTTAGTATGCCAGTAAAAGATGAAGCATGTCCCAAAACATAGTATTTCAAAAGCAGTATGATGGAAATACCAGGATGTGCTACTACATCCGTTCACGTTTTGCAGTTTGTGAGCCAATATGCTTTTCTGACCCACAATCCTTTGCGCAGAAGATATACGAGAGGGTCAACAGTACGTACTTCGTAAGGACAGCTGCAGTATGTACTAAAAGTAAAAAGAAAAAGTGTGTGATTTGGAACGCAGCCGATGTCTCTGGTTCTGCTGCATCGATTTAGTTCCTTTTTAAACTCTCCATTGTGAGTCTGACGTGCAATGCTAAATAAATAATATATAAAGTACTCTAAAATGTATTTTCAATAGACTTTTCCAGAAAGTGTGCACTATCGTGACTATTATGTTATAAAATGCTGTATGATCTTCTAGAGAGATATATACTTGAAAGTATACATTCTACCGAGTACACATGAACCACTGCAGAATGTTACCTACAGTATATTCACTCTTTACGTCATTGAAAACCTATTTCAGTGTGAAATAGGTTTTCTAACTCTGTGGTCATTTTGGAGTCTGTAGTTAGTAGTGGACTGCATCATATACGTTTTTTTTATGTAGATCTGACTACTGTGTGCTCAGTGTATGCTATGAAGGATTTGGACTTAGTACCTGTCTGAAGGTGCACTGCAGAACAGTCTCTGGATCCCCTGCACAAGCACACCTCTTTCCAACTCATCGACCGAAGGAGAACACACGCCTACAAATCTGTGTGTGTAGGAAAAGAAAAAAAGGACACCATATTAACACCACTGTGGATGGACATTTTGGATTGTGGCTTTAGGACTATGCCCGTGTGTGTGTGTGTGTGTGAGACCTGTAAAGAGCACTCTTGCTGTCCTGAAACACATCCTGCTTCTTGACTTTGCCGAACACTCTGGTGCCCACCGCCTCAAACACATTGCAGTCCAACAGGGCCTGGCACACGCACGCCACTTTGTCCCGCAGCACGTTGGCACCTTAAATTGTTACCAAGCAGAAAAAAGTGTAAATGGGAAATTTGTTGAATGTCTTTTAGTTTGTGAATAATAATAATACAAATTTAAAAAAACAAAGTGATGAGAAGATGGGTGAAATGGAACCCTCAAATTCAAAATCCACCCAATTATTTGATATAAAATTTGCTACCATATGTCAAATCCACTGCCCAGCACCCACGCACGCGCGCACACACACACACCCTCAAAGACTTTGTTACAGCTGATGTACTCTGCCACCACATCAACGGCCTCCGAGCCGAGGAAACAATCGCCATGAGACTTGAGATGAACTCGACGACGTTTCACAGTCACAGAAGACCTAAGGTGGGAGATGAGGCCACTCCACGTGGAAGAGGACTGGACTGTTCTACTGGACGCTCCATGAGCTAAGACAAGGACGCAGAGAAGATCAAAGGAGACATATTTTTACAGATGACCTGTGCAGTGTTGAAAATAAGGACACATAGAAGGGTGCTTAGGGAAGCACCTAACTAATTAACTGACTAGCTAACTAACTAAATGACTACCTAACTAACTACCTAAAATCAGTGAGGGTTGACCACAACAACTTTAGGGATTTTTTTAGTGCGTTTAGCTTATCGTAGTTGGCCAGGACAAAAGGAAAATAACCAGGCACATCTACGGGCCTCCATGACGGACACCTCTTTGAAATGCGTGTTTGATTAACTCACCTCGAGGACGTACACACAACTTTTCGGCAAGGTTTAACGCCGCGGCTCTCTCTTTTATTGTCGCCATGTCTGCCGGAAAATAAGTGGGGTAAGCACTTCTAGGTGGGCAGACAAGCAGGAGAAAGCAGCCAGTGAAGCACAGCACGTCAAAGCAGAAGCTCATTTGGTACATGCGTAACATTTACTCGCTAGATGGCGCCAAGGGCTCACTGCTTTAACGCTGTGCTGCCTGGTCTCTTCGGCCGCTGTGTTGCGCTTCATATGTGTAATGGAGACAATGCTGCCTTTACTTGATTGTGCGAGTGTCGTTTCTCTTGTCCCTTAATATATAAAATAGAATAAATAAGAATATAATAATGTTTGTTGTAGATATTTAGGCACCAGGAGCTCATATCGGCTTCAAGTTGTAGGCATGTGAGCACACTTGTTCTATCGTGTTACTGACCTTCAGAGACTGTGCTGGAGCTGCAAATTACGAGCAAAGGGAGAAAACATTGAATGCCCCAAAAAATGAAGAGCACTGCCTTCATGAAAACTGAACTTTTACATGGTGATTTAAATCCGTTCAATTTTACCCTTTTGAGTGTTTTGACGACCGCATTTCAACCAATTCATTCATGTTTTTGAACAATTGTCAGTGTCCTCTCTGCTAACAGCTACTCAGATGCACGTGAGACTCTTCTGATGCTATCCCGTTTGCCCGGAGGCACGAGGGCGCTGTAGGGAACCATTATTTTCGGCCTTACCGATCCTTTGCTTGCTGGGCTAACTAACTTTACAAAGGTAATGTAGCAATATAAACAAACCATCATTTTACCGGACTAATTATCTTAAAACAACATTCTTATTGCAAGGGACATCAATGTATTTGAAAACCATATTATTAACTTAACTTGAATGGACAAACTGACATATTTTATGGTTAATGTTAACAAATTGGAGGCTCGTGCTAGCTAACATTTCACCGTAGCTCGCCAGCATTAAGTTAGCTTTTGGTTTTGGCTAATGTTTGTCTGGTGGTAATTCCAAGAGGAAATTGCATTGTAGTTAGCTTTTCTTTAATTCAAGTCATAATTTAGATGACTTAAGTCAAAGTGAAGAGCCTAACACTATACCAAATTTATTTGGAGTATAACTAATTAATTCTGACTTGTTTGCTAAGGTGTTAGCATTAGCTAAAGCTCTTAATTGTGTTTAACTTCAGACAGTTTCACCGCCTTACTAAAAAATGAGTCAAAGATGTGCATTATGAATTACAATAAACAGTGGATAACTCGCACAATGTTGAAAGAATATTACAGTTCATTTTCTTTAAAAAAAAAAAAAGAACTCTAATTTAGAAAACAAAGTACTTCCTTTTCAAGAAAAAGTTTTCATTCATAAATGGCTTAATAGTTTGTCTTTTAGTTGCAATATTGTCAGGAAATGTGCTATATTATGTCATCTTTAATCATACATTTTCAAACACCAACAGGCATTCAGCCACCACCTGTGTAGCCTAATAGGCCTTTTTCAAAGCAGACATATTGTCTTTTCTTAGTGGGAAAAGCGCAGGTGTTACTAATTATATTAAGATGCAAGTGTCCCATTCAGCCGTGACTGTGAGCCAGCATGCACAATACCAGCACCAAACTTAAGGAGCAAAATGAAATTCATCCGTCATTCAATTTATTTTTCCCTACTGTTGGATGTGATAAAATGTCTTCAGTGGAAAAAGGCCTATTGTACTACACTTTTGAACGAGTAATTGCAGTAGTTTGGTTATTGTATTGCTGTGAGCTGTAACGTGAATACTTGTATTACAGTCCCGGGGCTGTGGTTTAACTTTCTTTTCCTCGGTGCCTTACGAAACAGTAACTAACATAACTCAACCAAAGGTAATACAGGCATCACGTTGCGTGATAGAAATGCTCCCATTTAATGGATGGCAGTTCTTTTAATTTGTCTTTTCATGGCTTGGAGATGGTGGTTAATACCTGCTCAACTGAAGCACAGCAGGAGAAAATAAAGACATTGCGGTCTACTCCCTTAACTCCCAGTCACACACACACATTCGGAGCGTGCACATAAGACGGACACACACTATCACTTTGACACACTAACGCACGTTTGCGCACCCGCCTGCCGCCTCGGCCTGGGGTCACACTGTCATTTTATGATAGTAGCCAATTCTAGCAGGGATCATTTAATTCTCCAACGTGATTGATACCGGCACAGGTTAAATGGGAGAAAAAAGGTCTGTTCTATTAAGAGATCAGTGGCTAGTGGAGACCTCCCACTTAAATAGTCATATTTCCCCGTAAGTGTGTGTTTGCGTGTGTGTGTGTGTGTGTGTCTCTGTGTCTCTCTCACTCAGTTTCTTGTTTATGTTGAGGGGACACAGAGACAGTCGCAGAGGACCATCCACGGGTCAAATTGAATAACCGAGATAATTTAAAAAGCATTGACAGTGCAATTTGTCCATTCAGTGTTATTGCTCTGACCCCTATTAGTGTCGATGGGCTGGTTCATTTGAACCTGGATGGCTTATCAAGGTGTTATCGTCCCGCCGCAATGGACGTGGTGTAATACAAAGGAAGAAAAAAACCCTAATGGTCATTTCAAAGCCATTAGGTTGGATTGTAGTGATTGAGGAACATTACGAGGCTTTAATGTGCTCGCATATTATTTCTAATAAAAATCATTTAGCAGTAAAAATTGCAGATGAGGAAGTAATTATAAGCATACGAGTGGAAAGGCAGAGTGTTACTGCTTATTAAACAGCCAATTCTATTAACCGCTTTCAACTAAATGCTCTTTTCTTTTTCTCCCCCTTGATTAACAGGCAGCAGAGGCCCGGCGGGACCTTGGCCTGCCCTGAAACAACTCGATGGATCTCAGTGCTGACTCCGGGACACTCCCCACCCACACCGCTGTAACTTACTACTGACAATAGAGGACGAAGCAAAGAACATTCTCCAGCTGATTTGTTTATTTAAGTTTAGGATTAGATTTAAACTAAAAGCCTTTCATATGAATAATTACTGGGTATTTGTCACAGTTTTGTTCTCGGAAACAAAATATGTTTCCTGACATGTATTTTACAGAAATGTGCAGGACACTAGCAGAACAGCTTGCTCTTTATTGAAAACAAGTTTTCCTATTGTATGCAGGCGGACATGACTTTGAACGTGCACTGTCTTTGTCCTACAGCCTCAGCATGTAACCCAATGTTGTACCTTAGAATTACCGAACTAAGTATTTAGCCAAATTAGAAGCATGCCTTTTTCTTTTGCAGGTAGGAGGACCTGCGATGGAGCAAGAGCTGTCTCTGTCTAACGCTCGCTGTCAAACAGAAAGTGGAGGCACCATCTTACTACAGTTGCTGGAATTTAAAACCCATCTACTTGAGGCTGTTGAGGAGCTCCACATCCGGAGGGTACGGTAGCGTTTATAACATTTGCCGTCAGTGTTCTGAGGATTGTACCCAATGTGATAACCAGCACGTGTCGGTTTTCCCAACGCTGTAGATTATCATCCCGTGAGACGATGCAGTGTATACATGTCGCCCATCATCACTCACCTTGTTTTATTTAAATTTTTTTAGAAACTTAAAATGTACTAGTAATTAACAAGAAAAAAAGCTCAGTTTAGAGGAATGTATGAATTCATTGAATCAAGTTTCTAAAGAAACACAATCAGCAAATCGCTTTTTATAGTCTGAAGACCACATACGGAACCTTGCTGTGTATTTTTAATACATGTCAAATGAAGTCATTGTTGTTTCTTTTCGTGTTAATGAAAACAATACGATACATAATGAAGGTTAGTCCGTACTTCCTTACGTACACATGATTGAATAAAGCCAGCAGTCTCGCACATCGTCTTTGTGCTAACTGGTACAAAGTGACTCCAACAGGAGAAGCTGAAGTTGAACGTTTTCGGGCAAATGAAGAACTGACATTTCACACTTAGACAATCTCAATAGGAAGCAAATCTTCCCGTAATATTTCAAGTTTATTAAACATGTTTTCTCAAGTTCAGTTGACGTAACTCGGTTGTTTTTTACATTACTGAAGACTTTGAACTAATTATTCAGCCCACGTTCAGTTAACGTTTCTGTCAATATGTGTTTTTATTTTAAGCTTTGCTTACCTCTGCGTCACATCACTAACTAGTGAGTAGAACTGGGACACTAACGGCTCTTTGTTTGGCTTAAGAGCAGTGAGATTTCACAGAAGTAGGAAGAAGCCAGCTGCTTCTTTTGGCCATCTGGAGAAGAGCCAGCTAGGTTTGATGCACATTGCATCGAGATGGGGGTCACCAAAAGCCATTCGACCCCTGACCAATAAGTAGGAAGTAAATTTGTTTGTAAAAGTAACACAAAATAAATAATAATGCTTTTCACCCTCCAGCAAGTACTTTCAATCCCGACAACACATTGTGAGTGTGCTTAAAGGTTAGGCGAGCAAAAATGGGATGTTGGTCGTTTGTTGCCATTTAGTTTTTATTGTTATAGTCGTGTTAACTGGGACACAAGCATGAGATGGTGTATCAGCGAGATCCTCCTCAGGCACTGCCGTTATAAAAGTAGCATTTTGTAGTTGTGGCGTTCATGGAGGGGAGAGGTTACGAAGCGAGAGGATGTCATGATGGTGCCGGACATTCCTGAGCAGGTCAAATTCTAACGGGTTTTGTTTTCAGTTTTTTATTTTTTATTTTCATACAGAACAACCCTATGCTTTAGTTAGTGAGGATGTGGTACACTGGTAGACAGTGTGAGCTGAGAAGCTTTTTACAGTGTTCAAAAAAATACTAATTATTCTAAGTGAGATGTGAAGACACAGTTTGACTTATCACAATAACATGTATAGTGGAAAACTTCAGGGTAAGCTATGTATAACTTCTTTCAACTAGACTATTAAATAATCCATCAACTGTTTTTTAATGCTCATTAAAAATCATCCATTCAGAACAGCAATAAAACAGTAAAGAGATGAAAAGCCATGGCAAAAATATGATGTTAACAGTCATGAATTTTCATATAATATATAATATCGCATATTCTATATTATTTGGCAAAATTTCAATTAAAAGTTTTTAGTGCCCTCAGCTCTTAGTTGATCTGCAGTTGGCGATTTAAAATTTTGGATTAATAAAACTTTCTAGTGTCTTTTTAAACACACATTCTCTCTCTCACTCACACACACACACACACACACACCAATAATGATTCCTCAGTGGAAAAATAACAGCTTTATCTCCTGTGCACTCCTTTTTTTTTTTTTGAGTGCACCGCCACGCTGGTAGCATAGTTTAATTGGAACTTATAAAATAAACTCAGTGAGTTAACCAGCTCCCACGTGCACATAAAAAAGTCCCATGGATATATAGAGAGCAATTGACTTTTACCTGCCTTCTCCCAGGGAAGAGGGAGGATAGGGATGGCTTTCCACAAATATCACCTCCCCTCTAATGTTCCTCTTTCTCTGCGTGCTCCGACCAAAAGATACGGCGGGATGAACCAGGGAAACTTGCTGCAGTTTGCCGTTCTGGCTCAACTCCAACCGATTTCTCAGTCTGCGCCACGCCTGCTAAAATCGCCCCGTACCGGCCATCATCGCCACATCTAAAGTTACTGTCTCCTTATCTAATTTAGCAGGTGTCTGATTGTGAATTACTCCTTACACAGTATGTGCGATTGGATGGTTGAGTATCAGCTGTTATGTAAACGATGCCTTTTCCGTGGTTCAGGATGCAGAGACACGCTTTGAGGATCAGATCAGTAAACTGGTGTTGGAGAAACAGGAGCTGGAGTGGGAGAAGGTACGGCTGGGCCCGGCTGGCTGTCTTTGATATCTTTATTTTGGTACACCTAGTTCATTTTGATATCGTATACTATGTTGATTAAGTCTTTCCTGTGTGACAGGAGTCCCTGCAACATCAAATTGAAACAGTGTCAAACCAGCACACAGAGTCACTCATCAATGTGAAGAAGCAGGTATGTTTTTACCGTTTGGTTGCAGTTTTTATATTTAAACAATTCATTAAAACCCCTCTAAACAAATTTCATTTCTCAAGCTTCAGGCCAAAATAAGAAACATTGAGGAGGAGAAGGTACGAAGGGCTTATTTCCAAAAACTTCAAAACATTTTATTTAATTATTGTTTTTTAGCGGAGTAGTAAATTCACTAATTTCCGTTGCACAATCTTGGCCCTCTGAGTGGATTCTTTAGTGATGCGCTTTGGGATTTATTGCTTTTTTGACACTGACAATAATAATCTTAACATTTCAGGGGAAGTACCAGGTCAGTGCAGAGTTAAAAGACAAAGAGATTAACAACCTGAAAGAAGAGCTGAAGTCGCTACAGGTACTGAGATGTGTAACACACAGACAGCCTCCTACACACACACACACACACACACACCAGCCCGCCCACTCACAAACTGTTCAAAGAGAGAAGTAAATAAAGGAAGCTCATGCCCGGCCAGAGTCAAGGGCGTCGGGTGTTGGAGCCCAGGCCTGAGTCTTCAGGCTTGACACCCCAGCGGTGATATACAGCCGTCCCCACGGTCCGCTGCACTTTAACAACCCAGCCGCCTTACAGAGACAATAGAGAGTCTTTTTGATATTCTATCTGGGAGACACCGACTGCAGTGTTTTTGCTAAAGCGAGGCCCACTTGTGTGTTAATTCTTGCGACACGGTCTTGTGGGCTCCTTTTTAATTTAACACGCTTTGGCAGTTGGGATTGAAGAGATTTAATTGCCATACCTTGATGATCTGCTAAATTACACATTTGAGCTCCATTGGAACAGTATGGTTCAACTAACCTTTAATTAAATCTGAATAAATCATCTCGGCAGTGTATTTGAATCTATTATTTCTGTACTAATATAATTCCGTTTTTAATCGTCTCAAAATCAAACAAATAATAAGGTAAAGATGCTCATAAAAAAAGGCCAATGTTATTTTTTGATTTCCTATATTTCACAATTTATTTTGGAAGGTCATCATTTAGTCAAATACTTTGTTGTCTTTGAATGCAGGCTGGCAGATGTATACAGTGCTTCTCACTCCGACCCCTTTAAGACATTAAACAAAATGTATTTGCATCACATCACTACATATAATAAAGAATATTTCCCCTTTAGTGTTGCTTTCATTCATCATGAGACGACGTGATTACATATTTCATGAAGAAGGAAAACAACACAAACAAAAAGTCTAACTATTTCCCCCCCCCCTAACCCATGAATCAACTTGAGCCTTTAAAAGTGATCTGGTGACCCCCCCTGTGGGTCTGGATCCCCAGCATGAGAACCCCACTGATACTGGTTAATGAAGTGCTGGTTGTTTGATAAATGATCCCCAAAGTCTGACAACATCCAGGTCAGCCTATCATGTAAACGCTTCAGTGCAAACTTTGAGACCAAAAAAAATAAATGGTCGAGCTCTTTCAGGAAAACTGTTTTTATTTTTGTTCCTGTTGACAGAAAATTAATCTGCTTTGAGTAGTTTGATAAAGACGTGAAGATTATCATTGATATCTTTGGTTTGATATTTGAAGTCACCTCACACTCTTTCACTATTCAATAAACTAGATGATTAATTACATAATAAAAACAAGATCAACAGATTAATCAATAGTGAACAAAATCGTTAGTTGCAGCGGTAGATCATATTTGTATAGGAATAATAATCCAATTATGTATGTGCATGTCAAGGTTAGCTTTTTTAAAATTAAATATTGTAGATATTTAAATGTATTTTTTCCCCACCGAACACTTTAAGGACTTCTCACCCATGTTGGCTTAAAAGATGAGATTCAATGTTCACTCTTGACCTTGTAGTATATTAAGTTAATGTGCAGAGAATCTTGTCTCTGATGATTTTTTGATCTCATCAGAGCGGAAACCTTTTAATCCTGTTGCTTTTCTTCCTCTGCTGTTTCACAGTTACTGAAGTACAACTTGGAGAAGAGATCAAGTGAGCTGGTGAGGAGGCATTTTCTACTTCTACGAACTGTTGACAGAGGATTGGTGGGAGTGAGAAAAATGAAGAGGAGGTGCGAGGGGACGGTGCTAAGGAGGGACGGGTTCGGAGGGACGAGCTCATCAGGAGTAACGGATAGGGAGTGCGCGACACTTTGAACTGCCAGCACAGCAGAGAAAATATCTCTATTAAAATGCTTTATAACCGGGCCTCGCTCGGTTTAACCCTCTTCACATAACAGTGGCTCCGCCGAGCGAGAGGGGAGTCGAAGTGAGCTGGTGTGTTGGAGAGGGGGAGAGGAGGGAGGGGGCAAAGGAGAGCGAGGCAAAAAGAATCTGCTCAGCTTGATACAGACAATCAAACTAGAATGGCAGTTTGAAGAGCGATAAAGCGCTGTGAGGCATGCGCCGAGTCGATTCCTTCATCCCACAGAAAGAGACGGGCACTATCCGTGTTAGACCGCGGCCCTCTCAATCACTTAACATCGGTTTGTCTCTTGTTTTGTGACCGCCTTATTTTTAAAGGCTTACTCCTTCCCTTAAAGGAAAAGTTTGACATTTTGGGAAATAGACTTGGTTTTTTGCTGCGATGTGAATGAGAAGATCAGTACTGTTCCAACGTGTGCTGCGTGCAGACCTAGAGCTAGCAGCCAATTAGCTTAGCTTGACAGAAAGACTGAAAGTAATAATAATACATTTTATTTGTATAGCGCATGGTAAAAACAGAAACAACAAAAGCAATAAGAATCTTGAACTGGATTCTTTGCTGTAAGGGGAGCCAGTGGAGGTTTTGAAGGACTGGGGTGATGTGATCTCTGGAGTGGGAGAGCAGA
Source organism: Leptoclinus maculatus (assembly GCA_032191485.1). Lineage (NCBI taxonomy): Eukaryota > Metazoa > Chordata > Actinopteri > Perciformes > Stichaeidae > Leptoclinus > Leptoclinus maculatus. Next base: position 5,704,484 of record JAVDOI010000007.1, read on the forward strand.
CGGACGGACAGCTGAGTTTTGGATGTTTTGTAGTTTGTTGATGATTTTGGAAGATGTGCCATGAAGGATGCTGTTGCAGTAGTCCAGTCGAGAGGTGATCAAGACGTGGATCAGTGTTTCAGCAGATGAGGAGGGGGTGTAGACGATCAATGTCTTTGAGAGGAAAGAAGGCGTTTTTTGTGATGTGATTGACAAAAAAGTAGGGGGGGGGGGGTGACAGCTAGCCTGACTGTCTAAAGTTAAAACAAATCAGCCTACCAGAACCTCTCACTAATGTACATGTTTTATCCTGTTTGTTTCATTCATAGAAATACCAAAGTTTGGGTTTTTACATGCGAGACAATGTCTTGGCGCGGACTTCCTGGAGCCTTGACCTCACTTCACCTCAGGCTAGCTGCTTCCCTTTGCTTCTAGTCTTCATGCTAGGCCAAGCTAACCAGCTGCTGGCGGTAGATTTGAAGCTTCAAAGAAAGACACTGGAGTGGTATTAGCAAGGAAGTGTATTTCCCCATATGTTAAACTATCGCTGTAAGAAAAGAACCATTTTAGACCTTTCTTCCTCATTCCTCTTCGTATACATCAATCCTTTTCATTCTTACGTTCCTTCGATAAGAACTTATCGCCGTAGTGTTTTGCACTGTTCCTCTCCAGATCTGTGAGTCAAACACTGTCCAGTGTACTTTTTTTTTCTTTTTGTCTCGGAAGAAGGCGCTCATTTCTTTGTATGTTTTTAACTTTACCTTCTCCACAGGAACAGAAATTAGCCTTGCAGAGCCGGTCAAAGGACAGCCACTTGAACCAGTTGGGGGAGGTTGAGAAACGTTTCAGTGCTCTGTCCCGACAGTGTGCCATGGTCAAGCAGGCCCACGAGAAACTAGAGCAAAACGGTAATTAATGGATGTACGGATGGATGAGTATGTAGCTTGTTATATACAGTCTATGATATATACTAAGATGTATAGATGCTCTCCCCTGTGGTGATAGCTGCAGTGTTCCAGGTTAATAGAGGCCCTATTTGGCTCCTAGAACAGCCTGAATTCTTTAGGGTCTGAATGTAAGAAGGTGCTGGAAACGACTCGCAGAGATCTCGATCCGTGCTCACTTGATGGAGTAATGTGAATTTTTAACAGCACATTGATTTCTACAAATATCCAGTTTCACCTCATCCCGAAGATATTATGGGGTCGAGATCCGGGTAACGAGCGAAGGTAACCGTCATGTTCCTTCAAATGCTCCTCCAGATGTCTGATAAAGAGCAAAGTGTGGCTATGAGCAGATCTCCCTGGTCAACAGCAAGCAACATTAATACCAGCAGCCTGTTCTGTTGACATGGATCCATGCTGTGGACAACAAGCATGCATCCTGCTGTTAAATTACTGACAGCTGACAGGAGAGTAACCAGACATGTCGTCCAGGTGCTTCAGAGTTCAATGAGCTGTGTGTTCTGAGATGACCTTTTGCCCAATATCGTGTCGTTTTTGGCCTGATTTTGGTCACCATTATTGGTGAGCTGTAGACGGTGTTCAAAGCTGTTTAAATCGTGTGTCCTGCTCATCGTGTGGTTCAGTAAAAGGAGTAAATAACACCCACCGTTTAGAGGAGCACCATGTTTCCTTCAAAAGGGAGACGGGTTTCAGACAGTAGGTTTTCACAGTGCCTATGTCTTGTCATAGATGTTGACAATAGTTGATGGCAGCATCTCTGGAGGCCTATAGTAACATACACAGCACTGTATACAGTGTTGAGGTGACATTAGCTTGGTATTGTTGTCAGGACAAATGTGAATATGAAGCATATGACTATTGCAATCTCAAATTGAAGCCAGCTAAATGGTCACAGCTACATAACTCATTTAAACACAAACGTAGAGTATCTCTTATCTTCTATTCCCATATCGTATTCACTATCTCTGCTTATGTAACGGGTTGATTCAGGTATGCAGTTGGTTCATTTTGCATCGGCTGTCGCTAAAAAAAGACTGACCTCTCAGGTGTCATTCATCATTTACCTATTAGGGGCACAGAACAACCAGAGTGAAAATCTGAAAGTTATTGTAGCTAATCTGGATCCCTTCCTGTCTGTCCCTCATTAACAGCTCTATGAGAGCGTTGTAGTTATGTCACAGCATTATGTACGATGGCGTCTCACCGTCTGTAACTCTTACAGTTGATGAGGCCATGAAAATAAAAAAGAAGCTGACTACTGCGAACGCAAAACAAGAAGCAACTATTGTGTCACTAAAGAAGGTACGTATGTGGGAAAATACATTAACAATACGAATCATCTGAGGCGAGCTGTCGTCACGTTTAAGATCACTGACTGTGGGTCTGACTAAATGCTCCCGCAGCTTGAATCGTCAGTTTGTCGTACTGCCAATTAACATCCACGGTTGCCTAAAAAAATACTATAACAGAAATAATGTTGTCAGTATTTAAACAAAGTGTTTAACTGATTATTGTTATTATATGGTGCTATTCCAGGAGTTGGAGGAGGTCAGTCACAAGCTGATCAAGGCCAAGATGTCCTCGGTTAGACACGACGAGGCGCACAGTGCTACAGGCAGAGAGCAGCACTGCCAGCAGCTGCACCAGAAACTGAACATGGTGAAGAACAATCGGTACATATAACAATAGATCATCTCTGTCACATTCAAATAAATCTCTCATCATGCTGCTTTTTCATTTCTTTTGCATGTTTAGGAAACTACAATGAACAAAAAGCTCAGGGAGGAAAATGTAGCAGTGAGAGCAGAAAAGCAGGTAAGAAACTAGCGAATAGGGAGGAAGTCCTATGTGACCACTTGTGAGTGAGTTTCTCTTTGAGGATGCAATGCTGTTCAAAATAACACTGAAACGGTGTCTGTCCTTCCACTGGAAGAGATCGTATGAACTCTCTATGATGACAAGTGGCAATAGAAGTGTAATGTTGTACGACGTCGCCGTGGATACCTGTGTTTCGTGCATGTACGTGTGTTTACACAGGAAGTGATGAGGTCCCTGCAGCACACCCAGCAGCTTCTGTTGAGTCAGACACAGACAGTAAGCCGAGCAGAGCGGGAGCTGCAGTCTCAGAGAGAGCAGTACCAGGTCAGGGACTCGTATTCTCTGCTGGTTTAAGGACATAACTGTTCACAAATGTGTGAACGTGCATCAGCACAGATTTAACCTCATTCTACAACTAAACTGCCTTATTTTTTTAATGCCTTTTTCTTGCCATGTGAGCCCACATTTATACCACGTTGTCTTGTCCCCCACCATATCATTTATTGATATTAGTCTAGATATCGTTTCAATTATTTATTTTTATTGTTTTAGCAGAACAAAGCAACATTGTAGTTCGACATGCACAAGTAGACACAGTTGGTTACAATGTTAGTGATCTAATAAAGTGAAAAGGGACGGAGTTATTCTCAAAGACAGCTGTCTGAATAAATCAAACTATTACTGTCACGAAATTCCTTCTTTCAGTCATCTGGAGACGCATGATGACAGATAAAACACATCACATTGTGTCATCATCCCGATTGAAACTGGAAATGATTTCAGTTATAATTTAAGGGCAAATAAATGTGTCTCTGTAAAATGGGAATAAAACAAGAGAATTGTCAACTCAGAAGAACAACTGCTATTACTACATTACTATTACTACTACTGAGTATTAATAAAAACAACAAACCAACAGCTTCTGTTCAAGGCAAGGTAAGTTTATTTGTATAGCACATTTCAACAACAGGGTAATTCAAAGTGCTTCACATAAAACCATTAAAAGCATCAAAACATAAGGCAAAAGAAAAGGAGATTTAAAAACAATTAAGAACATTCATTGGGCTTGAAAGATATGCAAAACACAGTGGTGTCACTTCTGTTCTTCTTCCTGACTTCCCTCTCGTGATTTCTTTGTTTTTACTTTCTTGGATGCACAGATCCATTCATTGTGTGCCTAAACAGATGGAAGCAAATGTACTTCACAATAGATGTGAAAGAATGAGAATGTGTGTTCCAGGTGGAAGCACGGATCAGGAGTTCGTCGGGGTCTATTTAAATGATTATGGAGTGAATTCACACCAGGACAGAAATAAATAACGGCCATCGTTTCTTCTCATAAAAGTGATGAATGCGGTGTTGTACATCACAACATATACATTAGTGGATACGATCCCCTCCGCAACTGAATGATAGTGTGTTTATTCTCCATTTATGGCTTTACACTTTATTATTCGCCTTTCTTCTCTCTGTACCCCCTTTTCCATTTTTTAATTCACCTATTCATTCATTTATTAAAATCATTATTAAAATGACACAAGCCAACTGATTTGTATTGGCGAGAAGTGCACTCTCTCCCTCTCTCTCCCCGCTCTGTTTAAGGCCCTCTGTTCGCGTTAAATAAACACATAAAAATTTAGTATTGCATTAAAAATCTCATGGGTGATTAATTTTACTGCAGGCCCTTAAGCAGGAACAGAGGGTGTTGAGAGAGAGAAGCAAGGCGACGGAAGACAAGGTGGCGCAACTGATGGAGAGCGACGCCGCTTCCAAGCACAGCTGGGACAAAGAGGTAGGAGAAAAACTGTCGTGTGAGAGAAGACAGTGCGAGCGTGACATTTTTATACAGCAAAAGCAAAAGAACTGAAAAGAGCCATCGTGTCTGTTTTAAATGTGTCTCTGCGTTTGTTTTAAACAGAAGGCCACGTTTCTGGATTGCATCAAGAGCGAGCGGCAGGACCTTCGAGCAGTGAATGAGGCTTACGAGGAGCTTCGTCAGGAAAACACGGAACTGTCCTCGCAGGCCAAAGTGCAGTCTCAGCATATCTATGAATTGGAGGTAGAGACACACGCATGCATAGTGGCTTATGTGTACCCAAAACACAGGAGTCAGTAATGCTTTATACTGAGACAAAGCTATTTCAGTGTTGTCCAACCAACGTGACAACTCTTTTTTTTCCTGCCTAAAACTAACACGTGATGGTACCTCAATTGTGAGCTATTCAGTAGCTCACAATTGAGGTTAGTTTTAGCCTTGATTTATTTATTTAAATAAAGAAAATGTAAACATTCAGCAGGTCCTAAGCAGATGTAGGTCTGCATTCTACGCCGATAAGAAGCACCTGCTCGATAATGTTACAGATCTAGAAGTGAAACAATAATAATAATGTCTAACAACAAAGACTGTATTGTTGTAGTGCTGTGGTCAGTTTGGAGGCTGTTTTGTTGGATTCAACTACACTTAAAAGTGTTTCTAACAAGATATTAGGATGGAGAAAAAAAAGTTTGAAAGTACTAAGCAGTCCATAATGAAGTGTTAACAGTTCAGGAGTAGAGTAGCCTCAAGTTCATCTGACTACATAACTTTTCCTCTGACAGTTGAATGTAGGACTCGTTAGGAAAGCCTCACATGAGAGGCAGCTTCTCAGTGAACTGTGCCCTTGTCACATACTGGAGCAGACCTGTGAATAAAAGCAAGTGTATCTGAACAAAGTGGCATAATGTATCATTCTCTACCCAGATGAGAGACGAGGAGATCAGAGCAGAGGGAACTAATCAACCCATCTCCAGCTCTGAGCTGCCTAGCTTTGGCAGTCTGCAGCACTTGGCCTCCGCTCAGACCAACAGCCCGGACCGTCTGGAGGACACGGGGGTTGTGACTGAGCTGGATGCAACTGGAGGTCAGCCAGCTAAATATAAACATACAGTACATAAGCATATCTTATTACTTGTTCTCTACTAAGAAATCAACACAGAATTTTAATTAGACTACAATATAGTCACATCAATTGCTTCTATTTATGATTTTTCTCCAACAGTATCAGCTGTATTAAGCCATGGCCACATGTGTGTCGATGGATCTGTAGACTCACTGATCAAAGAAAAGAGTGATGAAGGGAATGAAGGAATGAGTGAGAGAGAGCAGGGCTGGAAAGATGACGAGAAACAAGTAAAACACAACGGAAACGAGAGGGAAAGGAATGGAGACGGAGAAGATGCAAAGGAAGGAGGAAGTGCTGCAGAGAGGAGAGGAACGCTCGGGGCCCAAACAACAGATAGAGCAGACAGACGAGAGGGTAGCCACGGGTCACCGGAGGATGCTGGGGGGGGCCCCAAACGGCCTGAAACAGAAACAAAAGATAGAGCCGAGGGTGAAGGGACGTACGGAGCAGAGGAGAGAGGAAAGACAGCGCTGCATGCAGCAGAAACCCAGATAGCGGCCCAGACGACCACTGATACGACCACCGAGAACAGCGACACACAGCAGGTCTTTGACCTCACGGACACAGAGCCACCGCCGGCCGCCTGCGAGCCCTCAGACCCTTCAGACCCCTCAGACCGCTCACAAAGTCTCCTTCAGAACGTCAGCGAGGAGGATGCCGACTCCAGCCGTGTGAACGAAGGATACGAGACGCCCTCTGCTCTGTGCCGTTCCCATGAGCACCAAGGTGTCAACCACGGGCCGAACTGTGTCGTTCAAGAGGTGCAAAGCCTCTGTAATGATGAGGTCCAAACCTTTGCTGAGTCAGCTACCCCGAGTCCGGCTCATCACGTTTTGGAGAAAACCACGGAAGAGAAACCGTCCAAGAAATCAGCCGCCAATATGTCTACGGAACTTTCTGGACCTCTGAATCAGTCAAGAATCTGTAGCTCACAGATCAATAACGCACCATCAGCTGCTCAGTTGGATGTTGTTAGTATTCAAGAGTTGGGGACAACACAAACTCAACCCAGTGATCCTTCAGACATCCCCAGCGACATGAAACAAGCGGATGCATTACCTCCAAGTCTGGACATCTCCGAGCCGAGTGGACAGCTGAAGTCTCTGGTAACTGATGGCGATGGTGATTCTAGTGCATGCAAGGAGAGGGAAGGACAAGGACAGGATGACTGCGAGACTGCCCAGGAACCTACGGGCAAATGTCCTTTGAAGGATGCCTGTGCTGATACCGCGATGGATACTGCGGACCTCGAGACCGGCAGCAGCAGTCAAGAGCGAGTGCTGAACGACATAATAGACGACGCAGGAGATGCGAAGACGACTAAGAGCGAAGCTGATTTGAAGCCGTCTGTCCATCCAGCTCACGAGAGCGATGCGTCACCAGAGACTGGTGGCCCAAAATGCTATGAGCCGTCTCCAGCAAAAGAACCGCTGCACGACGGTACAAACGAGGGGCCTCTGCTCGGCAATAAGACGTACAGGTCGTCATTTGACTGGGGCAGCGCTCAGAGAAGAACAGGAAGCTCCAGAGATGAGTCCGATGTCTCCGTTCTGCATCAATATGTTCAGGTAACACAGTTTATACATTTAGTGGCATTCAAGAGCGCCTCAAAGGGACAGTTCACCCCCAAAATAACATATTTTTCCTCTCAGCTGTAGTGCTATTCATCAATCTAGATTGTTTTTGTGAGAGTTGCCTCGTCTTGGAGATATCGGCCTATAATGAGACTAATGGCACTCAGCTTGTGGTGCTCAAAGAGACAAACAAAATGCATTTGAAAAACTCCACAGCAATGTCTCTGGTTAGAAATCATGACCCGGTTACTCAAGATAATCCACAGACCTTGTTTGTGAGCAGTTTGATAGGAACTATTTTCTTTCTACCGAACTACACCCGCCAACAGTATGACCACACAGCAGGAAGCGTGCACCTACTCGTGGACGAGAGGCTCGCGACGGTGATGTAAACATGAATGCTTGTCCTACTGGACTAGATTCTAAACCTGTCTACATGACAAAGCACGGTAACAATGTTTAAGAACAAACAATAAACGGGTATGAATATATTCGTATTGGATACAGTATGTGATGATTTATGAGGGTCGTTTTGGTCTCTAACACATTGGTGTATTCTTCAGGGATCCCCTTCATCTGAGCAAAACACAAGTGGTCCTGGTGGACTCCTCAGACATCCACCCAGCACACTACCCATGTTCCTCAAAGGCAAGCACGAAAAAGGTGACTGTTGCATGTTGTACCATCCGTTCCATTAAAAAACGCCACCGTGCCATCGTGGAACACGGTAGTGCTGCTCCACTGGTTACCTCTTACACAGCGATCTGTATTCCACACCGTCACTAACAATCACTCCTCCTTACCCTCTCGCTGTTCTCTCCATCCCTCACCTCATTCCTCACAGTCCCCTTGGTGATTACCAGGGCGTCGGATCTGCTGAATGCCTCCAGTGTCTCTGGGACCGCCGCTTCCACGGCGAGACGCCGGCAGGGAGGGCGAGGCGCTCTGGGAGAGACCTGCGGAGACACGGTCAGTCCCAGAAGCTGTTTCTTGTTTTGTTTTCTTTGTTGCCCTCGTGACGGTCTCGCAAGATGATGAAGTGTTCAAAGCACGCCAACTGATCCCAATATTACACAGGTGACCGAGTGAACGCTGCACTGATGATTCACATGCCCCTACATGTCATGTGATTTCGGAATGTTCTCTGAATGTGATCTGAACTAGAAAATAAATTAAATTTGAAGTGTTGAAGCCCATTTCATCACAGCAACATTGTTCTGCATTACGACTTGACGCTGAACAGCAGGAAATGGCCCCGGCATGATGTTCACATGTGCGCCGCCTCAGAGGAAGTTTACAGTGACCCCGATAAAATAGCTTCTCTATCAAATAAATTGGTTTGAGGTCATTGCTGTTCCACCGATTCCTCAGCTTCATCATTTCATAAACCGTGTCTGAGTGGACCCCGGGGGAAATTTGTGCTAGGGCTTAACAAATATGTCTGTTACATCAACCTGACATGTCCTCGTAAGAACGAGACGTTGTAATGCTTTTTGTTCAACGGTCTTGCGGTCCAAAAGGCTCACAATGTGAGAGCGAGCGAGTGATAGCCGAGGCCAACACTGTACGGAATATCTGAGAGGGATTTGAGACGAGTAACACTTTGACTAATGGTACGTCGGGTGTTGAATGAAAGGACGTAGCCGATGTGCGCTGAGCTCGCAGACAGCCAGACAGACAGAGAACGAATGACCTGTGATAGAAAGTCTACCTAATGGCGCTTGGGTACCCCTCCTCTCTCACTTACTCAGTCTTTATCCATCCCCTCACTCTCTCTCTCTCTCTCTCTCACTTCATCATCCGTCTCTCACTCACTCGCTCCCTCCGTCCGCTCGCTTTGCCGTTTCACTTTTTTCACTCTCGCACACTCTCGCTCTCTCTTTTGTCACCATCACCGCAAGCTGCCACTCTGCGCTTTTATAAGATCCAGGTGCCGGCAATTGAGGGAGATAGAGCGCACCGTGCCTCGAGTATGAGGAGAAAAAAACACCGGGTCTAATAGTTTAACAAATTGTAGTGAGAGCCAAAGCCTTTATTTTCTGCAGAGTCTGAACACTGGGGACGTCACACAGAGTTCAGACTGAGCCTGGCTACTTTCTCAGGGGCCGGATACTGTTACATATCGGTATCATACCTCATATTGCCACTGGTTATTGTCTGCCCCGAGTTTGTTTACCGGCTAATGTTCCTTTTACTCAAAAATATTAGCTTCATCAGGAGCCACCGAGGTTTGATGAGGAATGGATCTAAATAGAAGTTCACAGTAGATGTTTGAGCTCTACTGTATTTCTTTTTGGTGTCATTTTTGCACAGGAGAGCAGAGCTTCTCTGTCCATCCCGTCTTTTCCAGTCAGCAGACTGCCATGGCAAAGCACCCCAGGGTAAGTAGGTGCTCTACTGTGGAGGTTTTATATAACCGTACGTAATCGGGCAGACGTTGCTTGAACTGATGTTGGATCTACAACAGAGGTTTCAGATCATCACGCAAATCACCTGTGATGGTTTTTTCTTCTTCATTGTATCACTGTTAATACGCGGCTATCTACAGTAGCTAGCTAAAGGAAAATGTCCATGGCCAGCTAAGAAGAGTCCATGAGAATTCATTAGTGATTCAAATGAAACATGAAATGATCATAGGATGATATATACATTTAGCACTTTTGTGGTATTTTACAAAACAGTTTTTGCAAAGCAGAAAATATTGGTATTGTCAGCCAAAAAAAGCTAGCCGCTAACTACCGCCACTACTCAGGGAGAGTGATTAACAGACACAGTGAACACAGCACAGTGTCTGTCTTAATGCCCAACACAGCTGCACCACGCTGGGTACAGAAAATATGATATTTCAATAAAACAAGTTCCAAATTTCAGTTTCAACTGATTTTGTTTAAGATGATATGAAGGTGATTTCATAATGCTTCATGTCAAGCTAACACACTTTATTTGTTCCTTACAACAGGTGTAGCAGAGCTCCTACCTCAGCTGCAGGTCCTAGTTCAGAGTCCGACTGGGGGCCCGTTTGCTCCCAGGAGAGGGAGGACCAACAGTCATCGTTCAGAGCCCAGATCTCCAAAATCGAGCAGTTCCTCAACACAGAGAGGCTCCGTCTGCCCAAAAGACGAAGAACTGACAACTAAACCAACGCAGCTCACCGTTCTGTTGAGGGATTCTGCTGTATCTAGTTGTTAGAGATAACAAATATATAAGGGTGTCCAGTTTTTGGCTTAAATCGTTGCCTGTTCACATTACTGTTCCGAAAACATTTCTACATTTAATTTGAATGGAAAACAGGTCCGTTCATTCGTCGTCGTTGCATCGACATTGTGCGCAGGAGAAGAGGGAATTTATTTTTCCACTGGATGTTTATTAGTTCTGTGGCTAAAGATTTTAACATGCAGTTGTGCGTGTATCCAGCCATGTTGAAATGTGTGCATTGTCATATTAACACAAATAAAACATTTGGCTGACATTTTGTTCTTTGATAGTAGTTTTCCAAATAGTTAACATAAGTACAGTACTGTGTTATCACTACTAGTGCAGCACAGCAAACCCTGCAAACAGAATGTGTTTCATTTGGTTTATTGGACTCGCGTGCTCACAGTATGTCATGCATTTCACAGCAAACAGCCAGATAAAAACAAACAGCGAAGGCCAAGCACTGCTGTCAGTTAGAAAAGGCCTGGAACTGTTAACATGCCAATTAACATTAATTAGCGTCATGGCCAATCAGGGTTGCATGTCTCAGAGGAGCTCTAATTGTGGAGGCACCTTTTGGTTGACACCATGTTGTGTCTGCTGCCGCTGCTGTTGTTGGGCGAATTACAACTTGGGACACACCTGGTCAGAATCTTTTAACACCTATTAACATGTATGAAGAGATAACAATTAGCACCCCGCAACCCTAATTAACAGAAATCAATTAGCAAACACAGTCTAATTAACAGACAACTAACAAGCCTCTCGTTAACTTTATGTTCCCTGTGAGCATGATGGAGGAAAGCACATATGTGAGCATGAAGCAGCTGACCACAGACGCATGCTTCTCATTAGTTTGAGTGCCACATATGGACTGAACATGTCTGATGAACTAGCTAAGCTTTTGGAAGTGAGCTGGAAGAACACAGTGTAACGGACATAATTATTAGTTTATGGCTTTTTTTCTAGATTTTCTAGATATGTTCATAGCATTAATAAAGCGGCAAAAAACGATTAGCTACGTAAAGATATAGTACTGTAATGTCTTCCTGAGCAGAGAGTGAAGTCACTCTTCCTCTGTGTGTGTGTGTGTGTGTGTGTTGTAATCCAATCCGTCTTCCCTGTGCTTTGTTTACCGGGCCGGCTGTGTGTGTGTTTTTATCCTGTGTATCTACCAGTGACAGACCCAAAGCTGTCGACTCGATAAAGAAACGAGCTCTCGCAAACATTCCGCTCATGTTTGAAAACGAACACGTTTTTTTTGACGGTGGCACAAGGTCTCCGCTTGTTCCATCTTACTACACTTACTGATAATGAATACGCCTGAATGTTAATGCGCTCATAAAGAAAAATCCGGAGCGTTTGAGCATCTCTGCCCACCGCCGCTGACCCTTATCCTTATTGGGAGGAAGGGAGGAGAGATGGAGGGGGGGGGAGGAATATAAAGGAGTTAATTTTAATACTCTCGCGCAGCCAAAAAAAAAAACACGTTTGGTGTCTCTCACATACAGTTTCTGTCTCTTACACACACACACACACACACACACACACACACAGGGTTATGAAGTGTTGGCGCTTTGAAACAGTCAATTACCCTGCGGATAGGGAGGATACCTGCTGTTAATTACTGCTCAGTGTTTTATACGCAGAGTAAATAAAGAGACCGCTGACATTCACATTCCATCAATGTGTCCCCCAGCACTGTGTGTGTGTGTGTGTGTGTGTGTTATTTGATGTTAAAAATAACCTCTTAGAGCTTGGCACCATGGGAAAAAAAACTGTAGACATACAGGACTTCTATCAGAAGAAGTCTATATCACCTGCTGTATCCACTTGCTCTACTTCTGCATAACAATAGAAAATGTATCTTTCATTTGTACCCAATGACATAACGCTATTTGTCCCACTTTATTTCATGTACGTTGTAACAGAGGTTTAACCCTCACATTGATGAAATGCAAATGACGATACAGTACAATGCTGTAATGGACAGCACTCGCACAACCATAACACCCCCACCCCCCCAGCTGAAATACAGACAGTCAGAGAGCAGTCACAAGTTTGAATTCAAGCCTGATTTACGGCCCCATTTTATTGAAATCCTGTACACGAGAAGGGAGGAAAAGCAATATATTTGCCAATCCTCCAGCTAAATGGGTCTCACCACTAAACATTGTTGAACATCCCGGGGTTACGGGGCCGTGCTTTGTCATATTATACCTCTTTGCTTCAAAAGCCATCACAGTAAATCTGGCCCCGGGAAGTCGTATTAAACGCTGCAGTGGATGTCTTCCGAGACGGAGGCTGAGTGCAATCCTGGCACTCTGAGTGTACTCTGCAGTCTTCAAGTGAAGAAGTGCAGCTGCTCCTTTGGCCCCGTAAAAATACTTAAATGATCAGATTATTATGGGGAGAGCGGATTCTGCTCCTCTTACCTTTCGCTGTCGAGTAGAACTTGTATCAAACAATGTATCAATGTATCAATTTAACATTTATAATGCATTTCAATTTAAGAGAAATTTTGATTAAGACATTACACTTGGGTATAGATGCCTTTCCAGCTGTGAAAACACCTCTTCTCCTTTTCACTTATTAGTTCCTAGCCTGAATAATCTTAAAGGACCATACCACTGTGTTTGCACATTTCCAACTCTCGCCTGCAAATTATCACTATGTACGTATATATAATGTGTTGTACTGCTGTTCTGGGATACCATTGATTTCCATTTATTTCTGTCTGATATGAACATCAATTCGAAAACTCATTACTGTTCACATCAAGTCCGCATTAGTTCTGTGTTCAATGTTCAGGCTGGTCTCATCCAGCGTTCGTAGCTTAACCTACAAAACAGAATGCACCGTAATTCGTAGATATTACACTCAATTATTTTGTGTTATCCACGTAATCACGAACGAGGAAGTATAAAGACCACTGAAGCATGCAGAGGGAGGTGTAGTGTTGTTGCCTAAACCTTACTGAGTTTCCTTTAAAGACGGAAGCATATTTTGGAAACACTGTATGCATGTAAACAAGCGGAAATTGACACGTGTTGCTGGCTTTTTGTAGGAAAACACACAAAAATGAGGAGTAACTTTTCGTAAGACATCATACGACCCGCTGTATGAGGATACGTTGCGACGCTACATTATCGCCTGAATTCAGACTGCGACCGAATAACCGGCACTGAATTACCTCACCACAAATACTGGACCTGTGACAATATTGAATGCGGAGTTGGGTGTTCACTGTGATGGATTACACAACTCAAGCAAGTTTCAAGACTCTTGAATAGGAGCCAGTGCCTGCCTGGCATAGTGCACAAAGTACATTTTTTAAAACACGGCAGCATGGTTTGCAAAAAGGGTTATGGAATTGACTAAAACATGTAAAACCATGGGTACGGTGCTTTTAAAGTAGCCCCGTGGAGATTTATTGTAGACAAGCAAAAAAAAAACTGAGAATATGTTCACATTCAGAATTTAAAAGTATCCGAAATACAGAGATAAAGACGGAGCTTACATCTTTTCAGTTACCACTACGCACTCTTGGTCCTCCATTCAAACTAATGTAACTAAACTATACAATAACAGGGATATCATTCTATGGAACCATCCTTGTTCTTTTCCCTCTCGTCATTGTACTAAGCTACATGTAATACCTGTCTAAATCCATTCCTATGGGATGGGGCAAAGTTACCTGTGAGAGTATTTCTGCTTTACCAAAAATCAAAACCCCTTTGCCATTCCTTGCGCTCGTTGGTTTTATTGTCCAGAGGGCACGTAGCTTACTGTACGCCTACCTTTGAATGTATTGACTCTACCGTCATCGCATAGCCTAGACTAAGGCATCTGGACTAGACTAAGGCATCTGGACTAGACTAAGGCAACCTCGAGGGGAACCTGACAGGTGGCACTTGTGCTACCGTTCAGTTGCTAACTATTCGTCAACAACTGGGCAGACGCACAGCCCACGCTGACAGACATACTTTGCATGTCACTGTGATGTTCTCGTCTGTTTCGTCCACAAATTCAAAATAATGTGAATACTTCCACGACGTAAAGGCTGCCAACTGGCTAGTTGAGCTTCACACTGTGGCTAAGTGGCTAAGTGGTCCCTCAATCAGAGGATCGGCGGTTCGATCCCTGGCTTTGCTACTCGCATGTCGGTGTGTCCTTGAGACACTTAACCAAAATTGGTCCCGTAGCTGTACCTACGGTGTTTGAGTGTTAGATAGTCTGATAGGCATCAGCCCTGCCATCAGTGTGTGAATGATGAGTGGTCAAAAAGACTAGAAAAGCGCGATACAAGTACAGTCCATTTACACACGCACACACTGATCCAAAAACAGGATTGGATATCTTCCAGTATGCAGCGACCAGCACTCGCAAAGAAAGAAAAGAAACGGTGCCAAAGAAACTAAATGCTTTGTTTTTTGGTGGCAGCAAAAGAAACCGGACAATACGGTATTTTAACAGTAACGGATTGCTTATTTGAAAACGTAACTAAATAACGGATTTCTTGAATGGCAAATGACGCGTTAGGGGCTGATCACACCGAGACACGTACCCCCCCTAGCCCTAACACATCTACCAGCATCGGTGGAAAAGTCCGTAAAGCCCGCCTCTTGCTTGATTTGATTGGCTGCCTCGGTCAAGTGTGACATTGACGAGCGGCTCGATTCAGCGACTGGCGCTGAAATTTAAGAAAATTTGAACTTTTATGCGCTTCTAAAAACCGCTAGAAAAAGGCGCGCCATACCATAGGAAAATATTTGGTTTTGTGGGTGATGCGTTTCTAGATTGCGTTTCTGTGATCTGAGCGAGCTGCCTCTAGGGGGTGCGTGAGAGGAAAAATGTAATGGTGGTCTAATGGTGTAATAATTAATATTAAATATAATTAAAAAAAATTTTAGTGTGCTTTTTTTGTTCTGTCGGCCGCTTACTACGCGAACAGGACAATAAATCTTCAGTTGCCCCTTTGTTCGGTTTGTGTTCACACTGCAACATTTAACAGCGGACTAAATCTTGTAAACAAACGCCAGGCGCGAGCAAACCAGTGTTTCCCCTACCATTGTATTAGGGGGGCGCCCCGGCCCCCCAACGGCACCCTCCGCCCCCCTTGAAGGTCGAGTTAATTTGGTTTAATTTATAATTATCCTCTGCTCTCTGTTTCGCGCACGGCGGAGTTCCGCCCCGATGCGCGCGCACACACATACACACAGATGAGCACACTCCCACCAGCGGACGGAGAGCGCGCATCGGAAAATACTACCTGAAAAGTTTGTGTCTGTGGGGGATTGGGGGTGCGTGACCCCGGTCGGGATGTAGAAGGGGGTGCGTGGCCAAAAAAGTTTGGGAACCGCTGCTCTAACGCATTACCCTCAACACTGGAGATCATACACAGTAAATCACTTATGCAACACATTAGTAGAATTAAAAGAAAAGAAAACAATAGACTGAACTAAAAACTCTGTTTTTTTTTTACTGTTTTCTTCTTATTCTCAGGTTTGAAATATAGTGGTGCCGTTTGTCTTCCGTGGTCTCTATCTCTGCACATTTTTACTGCGGTGAAACCTCACGACGCTGATAAATAACAAGCTTCAACTTTTCTTAGCAGGGCTCAGCATGACTGACTGCGCTCCCATAGTCTCTCCGAGAGAGTGTCCTCAGCTGTGAATCACTTGTGTTCGACACAAACCTATACGCTCACAAGCACGCACACACACACACACACACACACACACACAGTGCGTTAGTCTTACCCGTGAGGAGAGAGCGGAGCAGAGAAGATAATCCCTGAAACGTCGCCCCGCTGTCAAAGGTCAGCAGAGTTGAAAGGTCACCCTCCACATCATTTATAGGCTCCTAAATAAGCCCAGGCCTCATGCTCCTGCCAACTCTCCCTTTTTCACTCGGCAAGTTATGAATTATCAGATCTGAGGAAACATTGGAAGAGAAAGGGAGCATTGTGGGAAGAAGAAAAGACACGAGAGAGAGAGAGACGGAAAGAAAACAAATACAGCAAAAGACTGAGACAAAGGTGGACTGGTCTCCTGCTCTTTAGCGTTTTGTGGCATCAGTACTATACCATGTTAACATATCATTTCCACTTGATTTTTAGTAAGTCAATGTAAATATCATAAAGAAAGCAACTCTTTTGTTAACTAAACACATAAGGCAGTAGATGGATAATGGATGAGAACACTCGTTTGCATGCTTACCTCTGCTCCTGGACACTGGTGCCCACTAGCAGCTGTAACGAGGGCAACAACCAGGGGGAAACATATAGCTGAGTAATTCTGAGCATCATTTTGTACTTCTTAGCATTTATCTTCCAACGTTTTCAGTATTGCGTCACCCCACTTGTGAACATCTGTATGACAGACTCTTGGACTTTCCTTGCTGGACAGACATGTTTTGGAAGTACAATAGCATTTATGAGTATTAAACATGATTCAATGTTCCAAAGACAGCAGGAACAACTAAATCGACAAGACACCTTGAAAAACACACACAATTTAAGAGAAGGAAAGGAGGAATCCAAACAACGGAGAAAGGTCTTGATGAATTGACAGCAAAACCATATTAATACATCTGTTTACAAACTCACACAACTAGTGCAAGTGTCATTATGCTCACTGCTTCCCAAACATGCATTTTCACTCAAACCGTAGTGTTTTAAACACTTTGCGTGAGAGTGTTTACGTGTAACTGTTCTAAGTAGAAAGGAACAAAAGGAATCTTCCTGCAACCATTGCACCACTTGCTGAGCTATTAGCGGTCTGTGCTTCTGATTCTCAAACTGACTCGCCAGAAAACAGGGTTAAAAAAGATGCAATCTGGCTGCGCAAGGCTAATCCTTGAGAGAAAATGTTCCCTAAAAGGGCTCTGTGACCTAACGTGAATACAGTAGGGCTCGGCGTCGTAAAAAAAAATGCTTTGTGAACCCTTAAAAAATGTGTCAGACAAGCAGGCAGAGAAAGGATAAACCGAAGAGAGGTAAAGATAGGATGAAAAGAGAGATGTGATACTCTGTGGACTGTGGCTGTGACTGAATTATCCTCCACGGAGGACCACCGTGGCGGCAGAAACATACGTTTCTGATTTCCTGGGAAGGCTTTAACTTCTTATGGGTACATGGTCCTCCCACACACCAACACTGTCACTGATGCCTATATATCTACAGGAATGTGTGTGTGTGTGTGTGTGTGTGTGTGTGGTTGCACACGCACTCTGCTCCAGAAGATGAAGCCATTTTGTTATTGATGGAGTAGGGGCTTGAAGCCTGGGTCACACAGACACACAAATGCGCACACACAGACTACAGGAGGTGTTGGTGTGTGTGTGTGTGAGCCCCCCTCCCCCTCAGCGGGTCGCTGGCGGTCGGTATGATGGAAAACTCTTTTTCACTCCAGGGGATCCTATAAACCTGTCACACCAATGATCTCTGTCTATTTCTCTGCTTATCTTAGTTTGGTCTCGTGATGCCAGTTTAGCGTTTGTGTGTAAATGTTACTTTTCGAACGTCTTAACAGTAAGAAGCCTTGCATGAGATAAGTCTGTTTCTCTCTCTCAGTCTAACACACACACACACACACACACACACACACGTGCACTCTAAATCACAGGCCCAGACGGACCTGCCAACCTCCATTATGCTACAAATGTATTTAGTTACCGGCCTCGAAATGTCAGAGATTGGAGGCCTTTCTGTCCGTAACAACACTGTTGTGTTCTTGCCGTTTTGATGTTGAGCCATAGCTTGAACTCATAGATAACGGCTGCCATGTTTGGCCTTGTTTTCTGAGATTTAGTTTCAGATAGATGGGACCTGTGACGCTGGAACAATAAACAGAGAGTCATGTGTTGCGTGATTTGTGTATGCTCCTGACTCCTGTCAATTGGCTCGAAGTCGTATATTGAACTTTATAGGATCTTGCCGAAGACATAATGAAGCTGTATGCCCGTGTAGCAGCAGCTGAGTTGCAGAGAGGTGCAGCAGTGTGTGCACTGGCAGCTCCCTCAGCACTTAGCCAAACACACCGTCCAAAACAATAAACGTAAACCTATTAACAAGCGGTGATGGACGCAACCAACAGCCACTAAAGCGTAGTAAAACACAATTTATTCAAAAATTGTTGTATGCATGCAGTCGGCTCAAAGTCGTCGTGTAATACACTTCATACAATCTTCACTACGGCGAGTGTGGACCAAGCTTTTGGCTGCAGTGTTATTTTAGGCAAAATGTTTGGGAATGGGATGCCCGGTTTTCTCCACCAGGTAGTGCCTATGAGTGAGTACTGTACCAAGATAAAAAAAAAAAGGTATTGTTCCTCTATCGTTGTTGTCACCTGCCATAGCAAGAAGATAACTTTAGAGTGGGAATATATGCTGGTTTGTTTTGTTCCAGTCCATACAGCACAGAAGTGAAACTATGTCCCAGTGTCGGCCTCTGTCTCTGGCTGCATCTTACGACTTTGTTATTCACTCGTGTCATGAAGAGTAGTTACGTATGCGTATACATGCATGGTAGTTTGTTTACTCTAAAATGTATTTTAAAATTGTAATCCTGCCAGCAATTCCCATTTTAACTAAATGTATCGATAATCTGATTGTCTTTCTTTCTGTAACTGTATACAGTAACTTTTTTTTGCATCCTAATTACGTAATGCCGTTTGATGTGTTCCATTACTCCCCAAGCCCGTACACGACTTTGTACCGGCACTCCCTTACACTCAGTGGGAGAGCCTCTCGTTGTAGGGCTGCTAGTTCAGCTACAACACAGCGACTCTCTCAAAGGGGCATAGATGTGACTTCCTCGTCTTCCCAGCGGAGAAACAAAGAGTCTGACAGTAGCTGCTCATGGCTGGTTAGCTCCCTACCAAACACCGTAGCCACGCACGTCACTATCCATGCTACACTGAGCAGTGGTCAGTCAATGTCCCCCCTCATCTCCCGCATCATCACATACTACCTAGCCAACCTTTCTGTTGCATTTTTTTTAATTTACCGGAAGGGACTCTCCTGGCAGAATTTGAGAGTGGACTCTTTAATGATTTGGGTCGTTGGCCGCGGTACATCAGTTGTCCAAGACGAGGAATGACCACCTAGCTTTGCCGGTTACTTTTAAATCTGGTGAGCTGGCCCACATTGGATCCACCCGAGGCAGGAGAGCAGAACGTGACTGCAATCATGATTAAAAATGGTGAAGTAATCCCACTGACTGGCCCATTAACCACTCAGAAACATCTCAGGTCTGTTTGTTTTGGTAGTGAAGCCGTGGAGACACAGATGAATGTCTTTCTCTATTATGATTCCATTAGAAGAGCCTGTGTCATTTCCCCCCTCTCTTGAGCCCATGGCCTCTGTGGTTTTCCATGTTCTACTCAGAGACCCACTGCCCTTTACCCAGAAAGGGCTTCCCCAACTGGGGGGGGACACCCCTGCGCTGGAGGGGCAAGACCCAGGAGATAAAGAGCAATTAAAAGGACAAAACAAGTAAAAGTGGAGATTTTACGATCTCACTAGAGGGCAATATTTTTTTGTCCTCACTTGCTACAGTGTCAGTTTGAACAAGGTCGAAGGTGCAAAGATAGAAATAACAGGGAAGTAGGCCCTATGAGAAAATGTTTAAATCCCCTCTGATCGTGACAGTCTAAAGTACTGGTCTGCTGATTGCAATCTCATGTGAATGGTGGAATTAGTGAGGTCACTGTTAATGTCCTCTCACTTTGGCATAACCATTTGTAAAGTAGTATTTAGCAAGTGATACCAAGTGGGATCCAAAATGATATTTCAAAACGTTACTGTGTTAGAGGTATGTTACTTGTACTTGTGTATGTATTTCTGGTTGAAATTCGATGTTACAGAGAGGAGTTGTCCAACAGTTAGCCGGCCGGACCACAGATGTAGAAAGACTTATCACATATTATTTAGCTTTGCAAACTCCATATTCTTGAAAGTGAACATGATCCAGCAAGTGGCATGGGGGTATACTTGTTATTTGTAAGGCAAAGTCAATGTTTTGCAATTAATAAGTAAGTCCAATGTCAAGCCCAGAGTCCTGTCCGACAGTCCGAAACGTTTTGTCCTGAAGTCATATAGTAATATAGTCACTATCCGCCTTAATGAAATATAATGCCATTTTGATTCAACAGACTTGTAAAAGCTTTTTAATAATTTGAATAAACTGTTATATTTAAAAGCGCAGTGATCAGCTGTGTCTTGCTGTGGTTATTTCTGTGACGCACATACAGCCTATAGCACATATAACTTCTGAGCCGAAGGTTTAGCATATTGTCGTTTGATTTTTTTGTCAACCACAGCACGGTCTCTATCCGTCTGTGGGTTTGCACTGCTGTCCATACTGCGTTTGACATCTAGAATACACCAGAATGACATGTTACCGTCACTTGGAAAAAATGTAAGAGTGCATGTTTAAAACTGACCTTTGATACAGTCAACAAATAGAAATGAGAAGTTTTTCATATGTTGTTAAAAGTTATGATGTGGATGCTTGAAGGCGCAAAAGACATTTTTCATTCATTGTTGCCTTTAGCTAGTTTGACCTCAGACTCTAGTGTGGGTTGTTATGGTTGCATATTACCCACCACAACACTGCATATTTAGCAAAGGGGTGCCCCGACAGTAGTTAAACCAAATAATGCAAACTTACCCTCACCAACTTTAACAGACTATTGGTCCATGATGCCATCTAAATACTGCAGTTGGTCTCACTTACCAGCCTTACCCCCTGTATTTAAATTCATAAATCTCCCTCCAGCCCTTTTCTTGATAGACTCTGCAGCTGTGTGACATGCATCGCTTATGTTGTAGGAAGCCAAGTTCTCTACAGGTTGTGTTTTAGTGTTTTAAAGCCAAGGTTAAATTGTCTATTTTGAGGCTTAACATTCACATTCTGTTGACCGGTCATTTTTAGAAACGGCTCCAATGGCTGATTTACTGATACACAGAGGTCAGCGCTGTGATTTACTCACTTCCTGTCATGCCTGTCTATTTGTTCTCATGTTTTTTTCCTCTCTTAGTGGTTTTTCATAAGTGGAAAACATTTCCCATTGTAGATAACTCTTTTTCCTCTTTTAGCTGATTCATAACTATTTAATTTATGTAGCTCTTCTTGAAAAATTTGAGAATTATACGTAGACAATCAGAGCGCTAAGACAAAGGTCACAAGGTTGACTGCTGTCACGTAACTGAAGGTACATTTTTTTTCTGAAAATAGCCTTTTTGATAACTAATTGATAAAATGATGGATAAAGTGTTTTTGCTTTCAAATAACTATTCAGAGGGAGGTGATATTGTGAGTTGATGATAATCGGTTAGCTGTTGATTGATGGCATTCAATCCAGCCCTTAATGACCTGTCACATGGCGGGAAAAATGAGGTCAGAAGTCATCGGATTGAGATCAGCGGAGCTCCTGCCCACTGCCACTGTGGTCATCTCTCCCTTTCGTGTCTCTGATAAAGACGGAACCGTGTTTATTTTCTCGTGTGGCTCTTCATGTCGGAAGTGAAGTTGGGCCGTCCTCCAAGAGCAACATGTGGAACTAGAAATAGAAGGTTGAGATTTGCAGGGGAGTCCTGATGGAAAGAAAACAGATAGAAGATAGAGATGTTGAGAGAGCAAAGAACGCAAGAAAGTAGAACAATCTCCTACTGGGCTGCACAGTATCTTATTTGTGCTGGGCTCCAATAAAGTCTATCATAACCATAGTCGGCAATGACTCTGCCGAGCTCACTAAAAGTAAAAAAAGGAATTGTACATACCCATCATCAAAGCTTTGTCACGGCATGAGATACATGAGACCATAGCACCAAACCACAATGTTCAAATATTCTTCTATTTTTCACACTTGATGACTGAGCCCATTCCTCACCTTCAACATTCCCTGTCAGCCCATTTGTTATTAAAGTGCTGGAATGTGTCTGGTACTTCATCATGGTGGGCAGCGCTGAGCGGTCACTCTGCAGCAGGAGGCCGCATGACTGAGCTACGTTCCTATGACCCCCCCCTCAACACACACACACACACACACACACACACTTTAACACATACACATGCTATAACAAAAACACAGGTACACACAGGCTTCCATCCAGGGTCATAATTAAACATTATATATATATATATATATAAGCATTTCTGTAGGCCAAACAGGAAGTTAGCATCGCACTGTTTCCCTTCACAAAAAGCCAATGGGATTTTGTCTTTGGATTTTGTGTTATTGCAGAAAATAAGCTCCGTGGCAAACAAACGTTTATGATACTGACACGTTTTGTTCAGCAAGATAATCATCACGAATGAAGTAAAAAAAAGCTAACGTTAGGCTAATAACCACCTACACCACGGTCGCATGACTTCACGTCGCCACCACGAAGCTAAAGGAGACTAGTAGTCTCCTTTAGCCACTTGTTAGCAACCACCTTTTTTAGAACACGTAAAAGCTTCAAAGGGATTTATGCACTGACGTATGTAACGTTAAAATCCCTCAAAGTTGCGTTAACCACGGACCTCATTTAAAGCATCCAACTAAAAACCCATTGACTTCGAGACGAGGGAAACGGAATTGCAAGAATGCAAACTCATTTCTGGGTTTACGGACTCATTCCTGCTGTATTCCATACTGTACTGTAAAGTGACACACACACACACACACACACACACACACACACACACACACAGAGCTGATGGTGGTAGAGCGACAAAGCTGATGGACGGTCTGAGTGCAGGTAGATGTTTGTCCGGCTGCTTATCTTGCACCCTCTTTAAGGCTTTTTCGCTAATAACTCCATCGGGACTGTCGACTCCATAGCGACAGCAGCTGAGGCTCGTGTAGAGGATGACGAAGTTAAAACTTAGCCGTAACATAAACCCAATTGGATCGTTACATTGTCGGTGAGATCATCTTTTCAGTCTTTTTAAGGGGAATTTTGGAATGAGAATTTACAGTGGAGAGATCACTTTAAGGAGCAGCATCAGATTTGACATTACTCTACTCAGAGACAAAAATGAAGAAATGTAACGGTGAGTCCTGGGTGTCTGAAGAAATCAATGGCTCAACAGGAGAATTTGACTGAGCTGGCTGTAAATGGAAATAAACCTATTGTTTTTATTGATTGTAGCAGTGTAACATGGGCTGAAAAACCACACTGGAGGATATTAAGTTAGAGGCTTGAAACACGATAATTGAAACAGCTTAAATCTGGTTAAGAAAAAGTAGGGAGCAAAGGAAGTGACAAGGTTTCATTGGTTTGCGAGATTAAACCTTTTCTTGTAGAGAAACCCCCTCTTTTATGTGAGGACAAGCCAAGAATGTTGCTCCCCCCCCCCCCCCCCCCCCTCTTTTTGTGAAACACTTTCGATTTGACCAGCCGGTGAACCCAACACATACGCAGTCCTTCCTCCGTCTGATATCTGTTCCTCTCAGTTTTCTTGCCAGCGGATTCATCTGTCCCGCTCTGACTCCCTGTTAGCTACTTTATTGTGCTGGTTGGCTGACTGACTCTGGCTCATTATGAGCAGGTGACGAGGACAAGATGGAGACGGAGGGCTGTGTTAGATCACTGGAGCCTGAGAGTCAAGTAGATAGTCCACTATGGAAGGGTGGGAGCAAACAGGGCTTTTTTTGTTAATGTTATTTGAATATAGGTATATATAATTCTGTTTATGTTCACAGGAAATTACATTGTTTTGTGCATTTGTAGGACGTATGTATTTTGCTGTAGTTGTAGTTTAAGATTTGAGATGTGGAACTACTTTCCTGTGTTGTCATCAATTAACGTGTCATTGGTTCCCGACTACTATGAAAGGAACTTTCAGTGCTAATATGTTTTCTTGCTGAGAGTTAGATGAGATGCTTGATCCACATACAATTTGTGTGTTATAAATATGACGCTAAAGTAGGAGACTGTTAGCTTAGCTTAGCATAAAGACTACAAGCAAGGGGAAACAGCAAGCCTGACCTTGTGTGAAAGGTAAGAAAATCACCAATTAATATGTTCTATATTGTTTGTTTAATCCATAAAAAAACTGAAATGTAAACAGTTGCGGGTGCAGTGACTTCCTGGAGTCCCGTCTAATTGCCGGGCAGCATCACTGCAACAAGGAAGTCAATGCACCTGGCCAAGAAATAGTCCCGCACATAACCTCCGATAAAACCACAGCTTCAGTTTTTGTACAAATTAAACAAATAAGATATAACTTGTTTATTAGTGAATGTTTGTT
Source organism: Leptoclinus maculatus (assembly GCA_032191485.1). Classification (NCBI taxonomy): domain Eukaryota; kingdom Metazoa; phylum Chordata; class Actinopteri; order Perciformes; family Stichaeidae; genus Leptoclinus; species Leptoclinus maculatus. The sequence continues at coordinate 5,729,202 of JAVDOI010000007.1, forward strand.
TTGTTTGAACAAAGCCAGGCTAGCTGTTTCCCCCCGTTTCCATTTTTATGCTAAGCTAGGCTAATTGGCTGTTGGCTCTAATTACATATTTACCGTAAAGACATGAGGGTAGTATCTATCTTCTGAACTCTCAGCAAGAAAGTAAATGAGCGCATTCAAAGATTACTCTGGTTTGTAACGATTGAGGTCTTATTTTTTTAGTAGGTTTTGCCATAATTTCCGGCAGTAATACTAACATTGTATCAATCATTTTTCACCTCCCAAATTCATACGGCACAGCCTAGCACATAGTATGAGATTGATGTGAATCATAGAGAAGCATCATAAAAGATATTATTGTCTATTTTCATTTCATGTTTTTTATATAATTATTCTCTTATATATAATTGAATTTATGTATCATTTCAAATAATCTTTCATTTTTTATCTAAAAATATAATTTATTGCTCACTACGTCATCATTTCCAGTGTGCGTGTGTGTGTGTGTGTGTGTGTGTGTGTGTGTGTGTGTGTGTGTGTGTATGTGTGTGTGTGCCTCAGCAGCATTCTCCATCACCACCCAGCCATTAGATCCTGCTGGGGCCTTGGTTTACTTTCACTGTCATTGTCTAAGGTTCTTTAATCTTAATTATTTCTGATCCTCTGAGCATGATGTCTTGCCGTGGCTTAGAGCTGGTCGGATCAGATTTCTTTCTTCGTTTTGAGGCTTTTTATTGTTATGTCGTTTAGTGCACAGACACAAAAGTTATCAGTGAAGACACTTGGTCAGGTGTTGGCTGAAGGCAGAAAGAGGTTGATCTCACTCTGTTTATTCCTCCTATTTATAACCTTTCCTTTACCAGTAGACTATCCTTATCAGATAACAGTCTATTCTGTTTTTGTGTGTTTATATGAAGTCCGTTTTGTATTTTTTTTTTCATCCCAATATCTGCACTTCCTCTGACCAAACAGTACTTACATGTTTCCCAAGTTTGGAATAAATGTTTTCTCATGTAGATAACTGACGTAAGTCACACAAGGATAAGGGTTTAACCGATGGATTGTTTGAAGATGATCGACACAAACATTTTACAACCGACAGATCACCGGTGCTTTACAGGCTGTGTTAGCATCAGACTGTTTGGATCTATTTTCAGATGCATATTAACTCTTCTGCAGCTTCAGATGGTGTCAGTGGATTTGGCGCTGGATATTAAGGAGAGAGCCGTGATTTGTTGATCCAGTATTCCGCTATATATCCTCAAACAGATTTAGAAGTTCTTCCCTCGGCCGTCCACTCAGAGACAGAGATAGTATCTTTGAAGAATTGTCCGCCACAGCCAGGACATAACTTACTTCACACAGCCCCGCTGAAGCTGATAGCGAGCCTCTGTCCTCTCTTTCACATCTGCCTGGACGAAAACATCTGTAAAGCCATACTCGTTTGTTCTTGGAAATCAACACTTCCACAGGAACACAGGACATTTCTATCATGTACAATTATTGTTATTAATAAAATTGTTATTGTTGTTTTCTGCGAGAGAATATTTATTATTACATTACATTTGCTCAGATCATATTCATAAGAAAAAGCATAATTTATAAATGACAAATAACACATTCAACTAATTATATTACTTGCAATAGGAAAAGTTCAAAAATTTTGGAATTTACTTTTTTACAAGAGTGAGATGAGAAGATATATTATTCTCATTCTGTGCATTAAAGCAGCAATAATCAAAATCATTTCATTAACAGTGGATCTAATTACAACGTGCAAAATGAAAGAATTAGCTTGAACCAACAAACCCAAAGAGAATTGTCACTCAACTCTGCAGTTACTTAGCTTTACTAAGTGTTTTAACATCTTTCCGCTCATTATTTTGGTTTTATAGCCAAAACTTCTTTTCTCTCATCAACCTTGTTTAAAGCCACACCCGGCAGCTGCTTTTAGCAATAAAAACTCAGATTAGGTTAACCAGACGTCCTGAACCCTGTCCTGTTTGTCTCTAAAGTTAGACTAAACCCTAAGTTTGATTAGTTAAAGCCTAATAATAATTGTTTTTGTTGTGAATCATTATATCAGTGTTGCCCAAAAGAAGGGCACTGTTATGTCCGTAGCCTACACGAATAATGGCTGAGAAACACAAGTTACAATATTTGGAATGCGGAAGAGTGACATAGAGACACGGTATACGACTCTGGTAACGGCAGTGACCTGTCAATCACAGTAAACCCGCCCTAAAGCATACTCTGCTTTATGGTCTATTTGACTCTAAATAGGACCATCATTTACTAAATGAACATCATGAAGAAGACTGGAAGTAGGGTCATTTTCTCATAGACTTCTATACAATCCTCTTTTTGCAAACAGAGGAGTCGCCCCACCCTGCTGGTCAGTAGAGAGAATGCAAGTTTTAAGACACTTCTGCATTGGCTTCACTGCTGGTTTAAACAAAGAGTAAGTTAAAGTTCGGGTAAAGTTAAATCTGAGATTTGTGTCTAAACACATTATACATGTTAGAAAAGAAAATTGCTGAAAATGTGAAAAGACTGAACTATGTAGTACTGAATTGTGGAGTTAGACCATAAATGTCTGTGATTTTTTGGGGCAGGCCGGAAATGGCTCGATGACGCACTAGAGATATCCCAAACTAGAGCGCGTAGCATCAGGGGTTCTGCTGCTCAATCCTCAGTTACAACCAGGCAGCAACCTCTGGTTCTGCCGAGTGAAGCCAATGCGGAAGTGTTTTAAAACTGGCATTCTCTCTACTGACCAGCAGGGCTGCAAAAAGAAGTCTTATATACAGTCTATGGTTACAAAACTTACTTATCACAGCCTACAGTTTGCTAGCTACCAGTGATATATTGGCCTTCTGGCATACTAGAACAAATCCCTGTGGGCCGCCGCATCAGTGGGCCGGTGAACTGTCAAGAAATCCACTAAGTTTTTACCGTTCGTCCTGCCCTGTCTGCCATCTTATCGTCCCTCTCTGTGAGCCTGTCATTCGGGGTGTGCATGAGAGCATGCTGCATGAGTGGTCCAGTTAAACCTGTGCTTACGTCATAGGCTTCGCCAAAATTGGTTTGAGCGACACGACCCCTAAGAAATGATCATGATCAATTCGGCCCGATAATATTTGGTCGAGAAGAGCTGCAAGACTGAATTATTTTTCCCCATCCAAGTTAGCGTAAGGCTAAACTTAGGTAGCCGGCATGTAGTATATAACGTAACCGTACACATGTAATCAACCCTCACCCATGGGCGTGGTTTCCTCGCCTTCAGTGGACATGCCGATTTTTTTAATCATTCAAATTTGGCTGGATGGTTAATCATTTATTTTACCTTTTTGGTGTGGTGTGACAAACAATGTATTTATCTATTTGTATTAAAAATAAATGCACCGTACCAGATTATAGCTTGAAGTCCCTTTTTGCTTCACCCGGACTTTAACACACCTTTTCTTATCGTCACTTCTGGTGTGATATTTATTCATACGAGTTGTTCAATAGAGAGTAAAAGTATTAACGATTCATCCCACTCAATTCCAACGAACAAGAGTTATTTCAAGCCGTGAATCTTCTTCCTTCCTATATTTGTGTTTGTGCGTAGTGTGTGAGCGTGTTTGCGGTCGATTCAAGGTTGTCTGGTTACCAGTGTGTTCTAACAACTGAGACTGCAGCTGGTGGTACCACTCTCTCCATCGCTTCCTCTCTTGGATGTCGTCCCATATCCGCTGACGAAAGAGCTAGCTCATTTATACTCCCTTTTATATTATTTTGCAATGTGTCTGGTGCCTACTCGAACATCGTCAGAGAGATAGCGCGTCCAGTGGAATCCAGTTCTCCACCTGTGTTTGCAGGGGAGCATCTCTGTCCTCTGTGGGTTGTGAATTTGAGACTAACATTGACCAAAGAAGACATTGTTCAGAGGCTGAAGGTCATAGCAGCTGCACTTAGTTCCCTCACAGACATTAATTATCATTGTCAGTGCAAAGAAATGTCTGAAAGCTTAAAAAAGGTTAATGTCTTACTTTTTTGACTTGGACTCAATATGTTGTACAGAGAGTTGCTTTTCCTTCAACACAAAAAAAGAAATTCTGTGTAATACCCGGTAAATACTGGCAGCTGTGGTTGCCAGAACTTCACCGTAAAAAATAAAGTGACAATGTCAATGTATAGGACATCATGCATCAGGTTTTTTATGCAACCGTAAATTTCACAGTTGAGAACTGTTTTTTGACAGTAACAAACTGTATTTTCTTTTTACAAATAATAAATCAAAAAAATACAGGGTTGGCTGTTATATGTATAATATGATATATTTCCGTTGTCAGCACAATGGTCCGTAAATTTAACAGCAACAAAATTAATTTTTTTAAAGTAATAAATGCAAAAATAAATGTTATTGTTCATGTTTTCTTTCCGTTAGCGATGCATCTGTTGTTACCTTGTGTTTTCCGTGTGTGACCAGTCCATAACTTCTCCTCATGCTCACTCACTCACTGAGTCATCAAACCTAGGGAGTGTTTCAACGAAAAATGTGCACACTTTAATAGAAGTGTCCAACCACGTCCAAAAATTGTTGCAGATTCAGTTTTCGTAGCACCGGTAGCTCGTCTTTGTTCATAATCCCGACACCTCGTTTTTGGACAGTTTGTAGAAATTGTCCTCTCTTTCCTCTGAGAATAAAAACAGAAAACAACATCAGTGTTTTCTCATGTGTTGGACTCTCTTTGGTGTTGAAACCCGTTGTATTCTGCTGTTGCTATATCTTCTGATATCCAAATGCTCATTTTGTAATGGCACAATAGGGTTTTGTTGTGGACGTTTCTTTGGGTGTGTATTTGTGAAATTTGCAGTTTCTCACTATTGTTCAGCTCAAGGTCCTCTGTGAAGCACGGCCAAGACCAACAGCATAGCACAAGGAAGAAAGAAGCTGTCTATTCCTTTCACTATCTTATTTTTGTCTCTCTGTCTTTCTTTTTAATTTCAATTTGTTTATTGTCAAAAAAATTCACTTATTTCAAAGAAGTTTGGTTGAAATATAAACAAAGTCGAAAAAGTCCTCTCTTTGTTGCCATATCGTTAGCCAGCTGTCTGTACAATAGCTCATCCTTCCTCCTTCGTATCAGTAAATAGCTAAGACGGGAGGGTCACACACACACACACACACACACACACACACACACACACACACACACACACAGCTTGCCTGTACGGAGAGCACGGAGGAACCATCTGGGCCCCACTGATCCAGACTCAACCTGCTGAAACAAAAGGCACATAAAGAAATACACCGTACATACCTGGGGTCACATGATCACATAAGCACACACACACACACACACACACACACACACACAAAAGGTTCATGTTTGTATACAAAAACCCAAGCTCAGACCTGTGCTTCAAAATGAATGGGATCATTAGTTAATGTTCTCACATTATAACTAACTGCAGAATGTATGTTTTACAATATTAAAACATACATATGCCAAGTAATACTATCGAAAGTAATTATATATTGGAATTCCAGAAATCAATAGATATACAGTTAAAGCATATTTTTGCATGTCTGGTGTTTGTGAAACTTAAGGCTTTTTGTGCAATAGTAGGATTTTAAAGCGGTTTATGTTAAATAAATATGTCTCTCTGTCTGTATGCGTGGACTCAGAGAGAGAAACGGAAAAGAACAGACAAGAGGAGGCCTAGTGACAGTAAAGTTTAAAGACTCTAACATGAGTGTGCTATAAAAAAAAATGTCCCGGGTCACTGGGATCTCTGTGTGTCTAGAGAAAGCACCGGGGGTAAGGTAGTGGGGTTTTCATTTGAAGATAATTTGTTGTTCATTCCGCAGGAATGTGTTCCATTGGCCGTGGGGGCCATCAATCTTGAAACCAGATTGGTCGACTGGTCAGATGCCTTACTGCTCCTCTGGGACGGAAGGCAGCCGCGTTAATATGCAGAGTGGAACGCGTGTGTGATTGTCTTTCTTCACGTATGTTACTGTGCTTATGTGTTCTCCTTTTTAAGAAATAAGACAAGAAAGAAAAAAAAGAGGATCAGCAGACTGGCTTCAACGTGTCCCTGTGGTCGTCTGTCTCGGCGCTGCTGGTTTATTTCTCAGCCTGTGTCCTATCAGAGATCACAGGGCTTATCATGATGGATCAGTGTACATTTATCAGGAAAACACGGGACAAAAGACACAGACACGTCTTTGTGTTCAACAAGTTACTGAATAATTCTCATTATAATCAGGCTGATATAAAACAGTAGCATTAACCACAGCTCCAGTCCATTTAAAGGGCCAGTGTGTTGCATTTAGGGGCTTAAACAGACTATTATATTAAGTGTTTCTAATAGCGTTTATATCTATATACGGAACAGGTTTGCTAAATTGCATGTTGCGCTGCCATGTTTCTACAGTAGGCCACAACGGACAAACCAAACGCTGGCTTTAGATAGGGCCATTCACATTTTTGTGTTAGCCACCGTAGTTCTTCAACAGGCTTTGCACACAGGAGAAGTTTCAGTCAGTTAGATCCAGCCAAATCCTACACACCGGCCCTTTCAGTTCCCCAGTGAGCACTCCAATTATTACTTACGCCTGGGGTTTTCCTGCTAAGACGTCAAATTGCCTGCCATTAAAAAAAGGACCATTGTTGCTAATGCTAAATATCTAGTTATTTTACACTTTTTTTGCAACTAGCTAAAATGTGGCATGTTTTACCAAACCGATACTTACGATGTGAGAACACCAAGTCAGACAGTAAACAAGTACTACTTTAGGACACTGAATGCTCATGATAGGCTAGCTGTTTACCCCTGTTTGTAGTCTTGATGCTAAGCTAGGCTAACCAGGCCCTGACTCATCCATTCATACTTAAAGCTGCATTAATTGATTTTGATTGTTTTTGGGCCGCTTGGGCGGAACGGAAACACAAAACTGACATTTGATCACTTTATAAAGTTGTTGAGACAAACATGTTAGCGCAGGGTTGCCCAGCAGACTCAAAACAACATTCGTATTCATTCTGAGATGTGTTTCTTTTCATCTGATGAATGTAAGTCTAATATATACTTTACTTTTAGCTCTGTTTTGGTCTCCACCCCAGTGAATAACAGTTAGGTTGGTTTGTGGACTGCTGTTTTGAAGCCTCGAGTTCTGCGAATTTTGCTGTCGCCGTCTTGGATTATGGCCGTTGCCATGTTGTTATTTTGACAACCACTGAACGGAAGTTACCATATTTTGAATGCGGAGCAGTGACGTAGAGACGCCTAATACGGCTCTGGTAGCAACAGCGACCTGTCAATCACAGTCCTAGACACGCCCTAAAGCGTAGTCTGCTTTGTGGTCTATTTTACTCTAAATGGACCATAATTTACTGAATAAAACATCATGCTGTATTGAAGAAGACTTGAAACTAGCGATTGAGACTATAAACTCATGTTCACAATATTTACTGAGGTAATAAATGAAGTGAGAAGTAGAGTCATCTTCTCATAGACTTCTATACAATCTGACTTCTTTTTGCAACCAAAAGAGTCGCCCCATGCTGGTCAGTAGAGAGAATGCCAGTTGTAAGACACTTCCGCATCGGCCTCACTCGGCAGAACCGGAGGTTGCCGCCTGTTTTTCCTATGAAAGCCAGCCACACCTGTCAATTTCCGCTCGAAAAGCGGTCTCCTGGGTGAAAGAACCATGTTTGTTGGACTCATCCACCTCCCTTCCCTCCGGTTTTTATACTTTCTGGTTAAGGATTACGTGGATAACATACGCAAATGAGTTTGTGGGATATCTACGAATTACAGCACATTATTTTTCATAGGTACAGCTACGAGTGCCAGATGAGACCAGCCTGAAATGAGAAAGAGTTGCAAATGTAAAGATTTAAGGATAATTTCCTGATGTCAGTCAGTCAGTGTTAGAGGCAAAACAATGGTTATTCATGAGAGTTAAAAATGTGCGGATTATTGGTTTAAATTTTAAGAAAATATCAGACGATTACTTTTTGGAGTGTTTTGTGGCAGCAGTGCTTGTAACAGAGTCACACTGCTAGTGAGAATCAGATGACAAAGTGATTTTATCAACTCAGTTGTGTTAGTTGAGCAGAACATGCGCCACATTTACCTCTTGCACGTGCACATTTTTTCATCTATTTGCACATTTTACACAGCATACAGTGTAGAGAGAGTTGCATGTCAGTAATACACGCTCACACTTCATTAAAACAACATCTATTTTATTCCCCACATGTCAGCCACTGTCTGGCTCTGTAGGAAACAACATAAGTCATGTGCGCGAGTAAAACAGCAAGCAGACTCCATGTGTGTGCCTGTGCGTGCGCGTGCACACGTCTGTGCGAGTGTTTGCGCATATGTGCACATGCATTCTTATTTTACCGGACCCTCGTTGACGGACGAACAAAGTAGTCTGACTTCTCCTCCTCGTGACAAGGACTTTTAACACCGTGCGCCTCCTGCCTCCCTCGTCCCCTCCTCCTCCTCCTCCTCCTCACCTCTCTCTCTCTCTCTCTCTCTCTCTCTCTCTCTCTCTCTCTCTCTCTCTCTCTCTCTCTCTCTGTTCCTTGTGGAGTTGAAGAGTTGAATCATGGGTCAGCAGTTCTTTGCGCACAGAGAGTGAGAGAGAGAGAAACAGACTAGATTTCCAGATGGTGAAGTCACCATTTATCTCTGCAAGATACACCCAAACTCATACTTGTGCGCACATACGGTATGCACACACACACACACACACACACACACACACACACACACACACACACACACACACACACCCCGAACACACACAATGACTGTAATAGGTAGACAACATCACACACTTTTGTCATCTTACCGTACCTGCCCTGCTTACTCTGACATACTGGCGAGCCAATGTCTAAAACAAATTGAGACGTGTCACAGCTGTAATTGGCTCCAGGGGAAGAGCATGATGGGAAGAAAAGAGCTGAGTGGACACTTCCGTTAAGATGGAGGGGGGGCCGAGTTCGACTTCAGGCAGTCTGTGTGTTTGCGTCCACCAGTGGCAGCCTGCCAGCGTCTTTGGCCTGTTGAACATCCATTTGTCTTGAATGGGAAAGCATACAAGCTCGGGTAAAATACAAATGTGTCCCAAAAAAAATCAAGACATCATGTTCAAGTTGGAGGACTTGTTCCATAAAGTGTCTGTCTCCGCTGAAGACGAAATGTGTCCAGCTGTTCCACTCTGAAATGTTGCAGATTGTGTTTCCATCTCAGTCCACTTTGTTTTTCCCAAATGTGAAATACGACAAGGACAACGATTTGTGTTCCATAAATGGTTATTAAAAAAATATTTCCTGGTGAAGTGAAAGTTACCGAGAATGGTGTCTGTACTACGCGCGCGTGAGTGTGTGTGTGTGTGTGTGTGTGTGTGTGTGTGTGTGTGTGTGTGTGTGTGTGTGTGTGCACGTGTTTGGTGGTTGCCATGGCCGCAAGACAGCTGGCGAAACCGGGAGCATCAATCAGAGAGAGATAAGCTTAAATAGGAGATCAGAAGCAGTGGCATTGCTCAAGGACATCACACACACACACACACACACACACACACACACACACACACACACACACACACACACACACACACACACACACACACACACACACACAAGCATGTATGAGAGGAAGATATCGACACAGGCACTGAGAGACAGAAAGGTCAGAAAACAATAATGTGATTCTTTGTTTAGTGTGAGTGTGTAATCCAGTTTGGTTCCACACTCTCCCAGTTCATATGGACTTCTCTAAAGCAACAATACGTTCTGATTGTTAATAGATATATAAATATATACGTATATAAAACTACTTAGTGAAATAGATGCTGTGTTGTTATAAGCTAGCAGTGTTGTCCCAGTATCTCTAGTAAGAACATTTAAAGATGGACAATTTCTCACTATCACCTTTCAGTGGCATTGTATGGGGCAGTCCTGGTCTCCTAAATATCCTAAAAGTCAACATTGATTTATTTTGATTTACGTAACAAACATCCTTATTTTAAGCCAAACCATGACGTCTTATGGTGTATTAAATGAAGTATTAAAAAAGGCTTAAAGTGAACTACGTTTGGGGGACGCGATGGCCTTGATTGACGGGTGTCTCAGCCAATCACAGACAGTTGTGGTAGCTGCCAGCTCAGCTCCTCTCAGGCGACTCCTCTTTTGCCCACATTTGGATGTTCAGGCTGATCCGAGTGACAAAGACGGCCAAAATGTCAGCTTCACAAAGTCCCTTGACATCAGAGACATTACCTCATTGTTTTTGTAATCCGGAGAGCTGACTCCTCTCAAATTCACTGTACAGGCTAGGCTGCCTGTGTCACAGTAACCTTAATTAAGAAACAAATCTATTTTATCAGGCCTGTCAATTCTACTCACAAGTATGCATCGGGCCGGCGTGGTTCTCTGCTGTAGTTCTTGTTCATTAGGACATTATTAATCAGTTTAAATTTATATAAATATGATATGAGTGAGCCATGTTTTCATTTGGTGTCAACTGCAATGCAATTTTACTTTTGAAAATAAATCAAAAGGCATTGTTTCTCCAAGAAAAATCTATTTGCAGAGTGTAGGAAGTGTTTTGTTAGTTTTTCTGTTGCAGCGTGAAGATGCTTCATCATAGTTGTCCTCCTCTCTCATAGCCCCCCCCCCCCCCCCCCTCCGCGTCTTTAGGTCGTCTCTTTAATGATGGCTGCAGGGTCATGAACAGGTCTCCGGTCGGTTTTGTAGTGGGCCGGCCTACTGTAACGTGTTGATAGGAGGAAGGCGCTTCAGAGAAGAGAGAAGGGAAGGAGAGCTGCTCTTTCATGACGGAAAGTGACGGGTTCAAAAAGATAAACACACAGAAGCATAATAATATTAGTATAGATAAGGACATGATTACATAATGGTCAGTCAATTGATAATTTAAAAGTGACCGGATATGTTTTTTTAAATGAATTTATTCAGCCGCATTAATGAAGCTGACTTTAATCATTATTGACGCACATTACTTAGTTCCGGCGCATAATTAGATTTAAAAAAGAGAGAAAAAAAAGCTTTTTAAGTTCACCAACAGCAAAAGCTTGCACTCTTTAATTAATCAATGCATGTTGTTATTGTGGGTGGCTGTTATTTCTAAAAGCTGAACTGGAGGTTAAAGTCTATCTGTTTATGCATTTTATTGAACGCTGCAACGCTGATGGTAAAATATGATTTTTTCATTAAATGAGCTGTTTTCCTCTTTTCAACACACACACACACACACACACACACACACACACACACACACACACACACACACACACACACACACACACACACACACAAAGAGATCAAGATTGTAACAGAAACCGACTTTATGGGCATTTATCATCACAAGTGATAATAAATAATAAACAGCACGGGATTAAGGGGAACGCTTCGAGGTGTAAGGATAATAATAAAATAACATTTGCGCTTAGTTTATAATAATATAAAGTGTTAAAATAAATACATGTACTATTATTCTTCCTGCGCGATAGTGAACAGATCTTTAGAACTATTTAATTGACACCAAATGATTCGCTTCACCGTGTAAAATATACACGGTAGTTTTCAGGACACCTTAAATCATATTGGTTAATGAATAACGTGTCAGGGTATTTGGCATTTTATAAAGACAATTCTCATACCTCTACTGTTGGCTTAATTGTAGTTTTAAAAAATGAAAACAAGTAAAAAAAATATTTTAGAAACGAATAAAAACGAAAAGAACCGAAGATCTTGAAGCCTGAATACGCAAGATTTATCGTCTCGCGGGCCGTTCATCTGTGACCGACAGTTAATCTACAAAGAATTTAAATTAGACCGTTATCTGTTTTGTTCTTACCTTCCAAAACAGACCAATTATACAACCTAATTTGGGGGACACGAAGCAATGGTCCGAGGTAAGCTAACGTATTTCATTTTATTTCTCTCTAACAATATTCCTGCGCGCGGCCGGGCCTCATTTCTCACCTCTATTTCTGTCTGGCTTAAATAATCATAATAATAGTCTATGACAGGGTGCTATCGAGACTGCCGCTTTTTAAAAATTGTAAACATCTTAAAATTGCATGTGTGATATGTGATCATTAAAAACGATAAGCCCACGTGCTTTGTGACCCCGAAAAAAACCTACAGCTGAAAAATATCCAGCACACCAGCCTCTCAGCTCTCTAACCGTATGAAACAACAGAGTAGTTCATGGGATATTTGTACTTCTTAACAAGCTGAGAGACAATTACATTTTTTTTTATATTACCCAAAATATATATATATAAGCTAACAATGAGGAGATGGATTTTTATTTTGGATTTACGGTACTGATGTCAGAATTGTGATTCATTTTCCTGCAAGTGTGTGTGTGTGTGTGTTCTGCATACAGTAAATGAATGAAGTCAGAGGGCTCCTGTCCCTCATCACCTCCTGACTCCACCTCCCATCTCACACACACACACACACACACACACACACACACACACACACACACACTAGGGGCTGAGAGCGTGGAGGGAAAAGAGGGCTACTCCTCCTTCACTCCTTCACTCCTCTTTCTCCATTCACTGAGGAACGCTCTGAGCAGAAGCCTCTCTCTCTCCTCCTTGAATGGACTCCCATCTCTCCGAGAATCTTTTTTTGTTTACTGGAGGGTAAAGATCTCAGCTGATCCACCGCGTTTCATTTGTCTTTACTTTTCCTCCTCGTTCTGCTTCTGCCACCGAGAAAAGTTGGCTCCTGTGACTCTGCTGTTTCGACCATGAACTTCTCTCGGACTTAAGGGGTTTCCAGATCAGAAGGAAAGCGCCGTGAACGGCCGATGGGTGAAAAACCGAGCCTGGGAGCAAAAGAGAAGAAGCCGTTCATTCAGTGAGAGAAAGACTTTCTAGACTCTCGAGGATTTAGAGAGTGATTTGGGTTTTGGGTGAGCCGTACACATAGGCGGGGAGACAGATCCGATTTCAAAATAGCCGACCTTTGTCCCAGTTTTGTCCCCTGGACAACGATGGGTTCAGACGTCCGCGACCTGAACTCCCTGCTGCCCCCGCTCCCGGCCTGCCCCAGCCCCGGCTGCCCGGCCCTGCCCGTCAGCACGGCCCCCCAGTGGGCCCCCGTCCTGGACTTCCACACCGCCGCCTCCCCGTACTCCTCCCTGGCCGCCCCGCACGCCTCCCTGGCCGCCCCGCACGCCTCCCTGGGGCCGCACTCCTTCATCAAGCAAGAGCCCAGCTGGGGGGCCACCGGCGACCCCCACCACCACGAAGCTGACCCCCACTGTGGCCTCAGCGCCTTCACCGTCCACTTCTCCGGCCAGTTTACCGGCACCGGGGCCTGCAGGTACGGGGCCTTCGGGGCACCGCCGCCCCCAACTCAGCCGCCGTCCGTGACCGCCCCACACCACCACCAGCCCCCCAGCAGGATGTTCAGCAACCCGCCGTACCTGACCAACTGCATGGACACACAGCAGGCGGCACGCAACCAGACAGGTAGGGCCGGAGGGAAGTTTGAGGCCTTTTGGCCTGTATTCATCAGAGGACAGAGTAGAAGTGGTCCTAATGTTGGAATCAAACCCGGGACCAGTGCCGTTATATAGCATGCTACCTAGTTTGTTATCTGTCTGGGTTTCAGTAAGTCAGCCTCATCACCCATTTTAGAGTCACTTTGGTTCCCAGAAGCTTGGGACTCATTCACCAATATCTTTTTTTTTTCTTGAATTTGTTCTTGAGAAAGGTCCTAAGGAAAGTCTACGTCAGATTTACGATGTGTTTCTGAACCGCAGAATTGTTCACACCTGTGTTGTCGTCGTAAATCGAAAGCCTGTGCTAGTTGACCCTATAATGAGCGTAAAGTAAACGCCCTGCCAGCCAATCCACATCAAAGGGCATGAGACGGCAGGGCCGAGTGGACACGCAGAAATTAAAAAGAGTTGCGAGTAGAATTCAGTCAAGGGATGAACAGAGCAGAACTCCAAAAGGACTTCTGCAGGGAGTGAAAGCAAACTGTCATTTTTAGTAGCGTCATTTGGCCAATAAATAGCATGATCAATTGCTAATTATTGAATAGCTCCTAATTAATGGTTCCCAATTAACTGTTTAATTTTATTAAAAGACCATAAAGCTTTTAAAAATAGTTAAAATATTGTAATATGAATCCTATAATATTATAATACTGTAGAGTTAAAGAAAACGCAATATCCAATTATTTTGCGCAAACACGTCAGCGCTCAAATGTGTGCTCTTGAGTGTGCCGCTTCGAACAAGGTTTATTTTAGCACAAATCCCGAATAAGAAAACATTTGTGAATGGCAGAATATCTGTGAAAACTGCAGTTTTGAGAAGACATTTCTTCTTAAGAGCGGTTGGCGAATGAGGCCCTAAATCTTGAAATACATCACAAGAATCATCTTCTGCAGTTGTTTTGCTTCCTTTCCTCCACACAGCCTCCCTTTTCTGAAAGCTTCACTCTCTGTGTTGACGACAAAAGTTCACTTTTCAATGAACCAAGTTAAATGTAGACCTCATCTTCATTCAACCTATACTCTCTTTGTCAGTCATCAACCATGACCTGATGTATATCCTTCGGTCACATACCGATTCGTCAGTAATATCACACGTACATGAGACATTATGTGACCTGGTTTAAACTGGCAGAGGTGTTGCCTTCACTGACCTTAGTTCACCCTAACTTTTGGCACTGCGTCATTAAGTCTGTGATAAACAAGGAGATAACTATTAAATATTGAATAGACAATTGCATGCCTTTGTAGAGAGGTGATCCAGCTTAGACACGCAGAAAAACAGAAATCCCTTTGAGTTTAGTGTTCAGGTGTTAACGTCCCAGCCGAAGTTAAGCCACGCTTGTAGTGTGAATGGACCATTAATAGGCCAGGTCCCAGTAGAGAGACAATAAACCAAAACAACTGCAGTCAGTCGTACTCATGAACTTGTTTTGACCCGAAACCGACTCACTTTGACTCGGAGTCACCGTGATGATGCTTCACCAGGTTTTATAACTCTGCTTTCATTGTGCAATTTTTTTTACTACTTGACACGTTCATGACTGTGTTTAGGAATACATTTGAAATATGTACATAGGTCCTAATAATTCCCGGCTCTGGACTTTATGTAAAACTCTTCTCTAATGATGGATATGAGAAATCCCTTTCATTTTGCTCGAGTGTTTCCTGTGTTGAATCTGCTGAACAACGAACAATACGCTGATTAAAGCCCTGACGCCTCTACAGCATCTAAAATGTGTTAGTTTTGGTAAATGACTCTTTTCTTTTCTAGTTATTTTTACTAGGACTGGCAATACTTCAACTATATAAATAAAATGCATGACTGAGGTGAGGTATGACACACAATAATATGATCAGCATTTATTTGTCCAGATGTTATTAACAGTAAGGGGAAAAAAAGATACAGTTGTTGAGGCTTCGCTGAGTTAATCCTAATTTGTCAGTGTGGCTACTGGAGTCTGGTATTTCTCACATTTTACAGTGTTCCACATCAGTACACCACAGTAGTAGTTTTAGCCTAAAAAAAACTCTTGACCCATGTTTTGGAAAAAAAATTGTTTCTGTGAAAATCCTCAAAATAAAAAATAAAAAAGTTGTATCTGTTACCGAACAGATGGAACAGTTTAAGACATGTAGAATGACACTCTTTTGTAGAATTAAATCCCATTACATTTTTATTTGTATTCTTTTCTGTTGAATGGCATTGAGATCATTTGAGTTTAATTCAATTCTTAAATTTATCATGAATGTCTGCAGCATCACATTATACAGCAAAGTCATCGGGTTTCACTTCTGTTTAAAACATGTTGTTAAGCTTTGCAGAGTGAAGGGACACATAGTGAGGAAATGTGTCAAAGGCCAATTAATGGGACTCGTGTGACGCATTAAAATCCCAACATTTTCTCTTTATGGTTCTCTTTTCCATGTGGGTATAATGAATCTGTTGGTGCTTTCCCAACAGATTAATTAATAATAACATGCTTATCAAGCAGATAATTTAGCAATAACATTATAATCAAAGAGCCGCGCCGACCTCTAACCTGCTTTATCTGCTCCCCGCTGTGGCTGGACGAGCAGAGACAAACAGACTCACAGCAGGACGCGGGTCTCTGATAGCGGAGCAGGGTCACAGAGACTGTCACTGTATAACCTCCCTGCAGGAGGGATTTCATCTTCATATCAGAGCTTGATATTTCTAAAAGCATTCACGTTTCACTGTGGGCTTGTTGAGAGAGGCCCAAACGGGTGCGATCCAAAAAGTTATTTTAGTCATTTATTGGAGCAGAAATAATTTGTTTTACGGATACATTTGTTTTCACAGGTCTGCGAGTTTTTAATCAGTAAACTGTTACAGTAGCAAGACATGATAACCCGCTAACATCAGCACTGCTCACGTTGAAAGACCACGCATGGAATGGACCCCAACACAAGAAAGCGTTTTGTAATAAATACTGTGTCAGGATGAAAATACAATTCTAGTTCATTTCAGTTTGTGGAAAAAATAAAATGTCTTGGGGTATTTCCAGACTTTGAGTTTTCCAGTTGAATACAAATTGACCTCATCGCTTGTCACCTCAGTGCTGGACTTCAAGGCAACAATGGTATCACCCTACACACACACACACACACACACACACACACACACACACACACACACACACACACACACACACACACACACACACACACACACACACACACACACACACACACACACACACACACACACACACACACACACACACACAGAGGAGTCAGACAGGGGTGAGTGGAAGATAAATGTAGATGTTTAATGAGGTTTTTACCCCCCCCCCTTCTCGCTCCCTCCCTCCTCTCTCACCCAATGATCCACCGAGGAAAGTGAGTGAAAGTGCTGCATTTTAATTAATGAGGCATGTATGTGAGAGTGAGAGATAGCGAGTGTGTGCGTGTGTGTGCATGTGGGTGATTGATGGGTGTGCATTGTGCCCTGTAGGTCAGTCTAAGTCTTGAGTCAGGTCTGGGTCCGGGATGTCAGGTAATTTAGATCCTTGTTTAATTTGATTATTTGGAGTTAATGAATCTTTCAAAATGGCTCCAAAATGTTTGTGAAATCTGATATCATCAATAAGGATTAACTCCAAAATCTGTAACTGTCAGAGAAGAGGAGTCATTTTAGAAATGTTTTGAGCTCTAAATTGTTGCGAATTCCTCTTGAGTTTCCTGTGGAGAAGCAACCAAACTTTATTGTGACTCTTTGATCAGATCAGATCCTGCTCCACTTACTTCACTGTAAAATATACTGGACTATTTACTAAACATAAAAAAAGCAGATAAAAGAGATTCAAAGCAAGTGATAACATTAATGAAAAGTTAAATGCCATTTAATCCATCTTGAAGTAGTTTTAACGGTTGCAATCAGTGATTATACACAACACCTTTTTTAAATGAGGGGGAAATTAAACAAAACACCAGCATCATGTCATTAGAGCCGATGGTCTAATTAATAAATTAGGTACTGTGTGATCTCTGATGGACTTTATTTAGAAGTTACCTTCTTCTGACTCTGGCTTTTTGTTCTCTGTGTTGCAGGCTACAGCGCGGTCGCATTCGATGGAGCCGGTAATTACGGTCACACTCCTACACACCACAGCTCGCAGTTCTCCAACCATTCCTTCAAGCACGAAGACGCTTTAACCCAGCAAAGCACCATGGGTAAGTGTCTTTATGTGTCGGAGCGCGGAACTTTTTGCTCCTCTGCGCTACAACGGCAGTTACTACAGGAGAGTTTAAAAAGTGTCAGGCTGGCTTTCAGCTTTCTTGTCCATTTGAATTAGTGTGTTTAAGAAAATAAACTTTACGTCTATTTTAAATGTATGTGTTGCTAGGTGGCTGTCTGTCGGACAACCGTTAAAAATAATGAAACAATACAAATTAATCTACAATTTAATACATTTAAATATGTGAATTAAATGTGAATTCCTCGAGCTAGCCACTGATACTGCTGCTCTGCTAAGCTAGTTAGCTTTTTGTTCTCTATCATGATTGGATTTAGCCACAGCCTCATCTAGTGATATAGAATAGCAAACAAAATGCTAATTTTTTAATTACAGATCATTGTTATTTGGAAATAAAACATAATAACTGGCAATGATTAGCTTTTAGCTTGCAAGTTACGTCTGATCCTAGCGTGTTTTTTGTAGTCACTGCGATTTTCACAGAATTGTACACATTTCTATTTATTTTTTTAAAGTAGTACAACAGACGTCATTAAGTCACGTTCAGGTCATTTCTTTAACCAAAAACGTAGCTTAGTTGCTGTGTTTTGCCTTTGTAGGGCAGTTCTGTTGCGTTATGAGTTGTGTTAGCTTCTAGCTTCTCCTGCGCAGATCTGAAAACAAGACTCATTTTATTTACTCTAAATTTTTCGTAAAACAACAACAACTATGCGTCAGAGTGTCAATAGTACCAAACCTCTATTTAAAGCCAGTGTGCGAGTGCACAGCTGCGTCTGGATGGCAGCTCCGTGGCCCTCACCTAGGGAGTGTCTTGTCCCTTATCCTGAAGTCTCCGCCGTGACCTCGCCTGTCGGCGGTATAAATCAGCCACATCCTGACTCGCGGAAAAACTCCCTCATCTCCTCCTCTCATCCCCTCTTTTATCCGCCCACATCCCCCTTTGAATCCCTCCTCGGCAGCATGTTATTGGTAAATATTTAAATGTTTGCTGCCCAATTTTTACGGCGAAGATAACTGGGAGAATCGGAGTTGCGTGGGGGATTTTGGAATGTAGAGAAATGTCGAGGGAGCCGTTCATTCGCCGCAGGAGCTCAGGGAGAGAAACGTGAAGCAAAGAGTCTTTATTTGTGGAAAAAAGTTTCGAAAAAATTGGAGCAAAACAGGCCGAGGGCAAGAGTTCAAAAGAAGATGAGATGCAGAGGACATTGCATCTGAGCGGGTCGTGGATGAGCTTACCTTCATCTTCGGGCCTTTATGGGCGCATTCAAATGCATGTGTAACATAATATTGAACATGATGTCTGTGTGTGTCCTACAGCGGAGCAGCAGTACCCGGTACCTCCACCTGTCTATGGATGCCACACGCCTTCGGACAGCTGCACAGGCAGCCAGGCTCTGCTGCTGAGAAACCCATACAACAGGTAACACACACACACACACACACACACACACACACACACACACACACACACACACACACACACACACACACACACCTTTGACACGCTTAGCACACTCTCTTCTATTTCTATGAAAATCTATTTTCATCACACACAAACAATTAAAGCTGGAAATGTTTCAGAAACCATTGTTGATTGTTCCCGCGTCAAGCGGTCTCGAACAGGATGTTCACCTTCAGCACAGGTCTGTCTGCCACGGCCGCTTCCTTTTTCTGTGTTACCTCTCCTTCCTCTGTGGGGCTCTTCAAGTTGTTTCACTTGGTGTCATGCTAGCTCTGCCGTGAGAAACGCGGATCCTTAAAATCCTAATTTTAGACGTCGTTTTACGTGCCGCCTTCTAATTCCCAGGTAGCTACGAAAAATGTCACTGCGCCACTGAAGGACGTGAAGCACGAGAATCAGGAAGTTTGCGAAGGAAAGTGGGTTGATTTACTGATTGGAAAATATTCACAACATGTCGTGAATCAAGTTATTCCGCTGGCCGGGGACAGAAGTATGCGGGCCGGTCATCGCTATTTGACTCTTTTCATTCAACACTGGTCTTTTCTTTGACATGATGTGTACTGAGATTTCTCTCCCGGCACACATGACGAGCCAGGAAAAATGTCTTCACAAGACGTTTTGAGTTTGTTGGTGTTGTTTTTTTTCATATAGATATTCTGATATCTGTTTTGATCATTTGTATGAAGACCTACAGTGTAGTGTGTCACCAAAGCATTTATGACTTTAATGAATTAAGATTGATACAGCTCTCAAAACCTGTTCTCAAACAACACGTTTTTCCATCCCAGTAAGGATTATCTAATCGTGTTTTAGATACTCATTTTAATTGATGGGGGAAAAAAATCAAAGGAAATCAGTAGAAAATTGAGTAAAAGCCTGCAGTTGACTCACATTAATTCCAAAACAGTCTGTTTCTTATCCAACTATCCATTAATTACACTGATGGGTCGCTCTATTTGTCCTTGATGACAAAATAAAGTGCAAAGAGGCGATTTATGTATTCTGTGCCATTTGCAACAATACATTGTAGTTCTTTTTCACAGCAGACATGTTGACTTCTCCTAGTAGGACGACCCTGGCTACCCATAAACTGCATTCTCATTTACGTTGTTCGTGGGAAACATATTTTCAGTTTTTAAACATGTGATTAACGCTGCGAATTGAAACAAGAGCGCAACAAAAACTACTTGGATATGTTTATGGAAGGATCATGGTTTGGCCTTTAAATAAGCATGTTTGGTACTTTGGTTTCACAAAGGACACAAACAGACCCCATCCATCCAGCCCGACCTCCTCCCTATGTCGACTTCCGCAGATTTTGATTTTTGAAGTATTGACACGTCAAAAACAAACGTAATCCGGCAGAAAATACGTTTCCCTCAAAACGTATTTGCCAGTGCAGTTTCATTGCATGGGAACGTGATTTTTTAGGAGACCATCAGGCTGAGTTGGGAAAGCACAGGTGTTGCTAATAACGATGGCTGTGATCTTTAAGCGACCCTTTAAGCCATGACAGTGTGACAGTGAGCCAGCATGAACGGCACCAGGACCCTGAAACAGAGCAGATCATTCATTTTGATTATTGAAGCCTTTTTGACAAAACGTCTTCTATGAAAAAGCCTATTAAGTCTGGTGAGGAAAAAACTAAACAGAAAAAAGATAGTATTTTTTACTGCCCTATATCTGAGCATCATCGCGCCAAATATGGACACACAAAAAAAAAGGAAAGCACACACACAGAGACCTAAATTATCACAGTCAAAAACATGTCCTCATACTGCTGCCCCGCCAGAACTCGTCTCAGCCAGGGCACCTCCAGCCTCACCCTGCCTCAACCTTCCCTCCCTGCCTCTCCTCCCTACTCCTCCCACACAGCAGAACCAAAAGCACCTTTTTTAAGAAAATATTAACAAGCTTGTTACGTAATGTGCACATATTGGCCCCAATGTTAAAACCACTGCCCTCACAACTTGACCGGGCGAAACTCCAAATATACAAAAATCTCCATATCTGCCACAGCAGTGTAGTACTGCCCGTACCTGTTATTGGGAAGCATACGCATACAGGTTTTAATGAGCTTCTTCCAAATGTAATAAACGGAACACTTTGCTTGTTGTTATGTTTCTAGATGAAACATTTTTCACATACCACCGACACTGTGTTTTCCAACGATGGCAGAAGAGAAGGAATCCTCCGTAAATACCACAACAGGGATGGGTGCTAAGGTTTCTGTGTGTGTGTGAGCGAGAGAGATAAGTGAGGTGGACACAGACTGTCCCGAAAGTCTTCTTTGTCATAAACATAATTGATATCGGCTCAGCACACACACACACACACACACACACACACACACACACACACACACACACACACACACACACACACACACACACACACACACACACAGAGTGAGGCTGGGAAGACTCATATGAGTTGAGTCAGTTGTCTAATCTTGCAGCCTGGTACCAACAGGACTGTATTTACTCTGCAGGCCATCAGCTCGGCCCGCTGGAAAAACATGAAATGAAAACATGCTGAGGTCTTATTAATCCATACAGACACACACACACACACACACACACACACACACACACACATCCACAAGCTAACACCCTACAACAACCACAACAGTTTGCGACTCTTAAAAGTTGCAGTTTTCAAAGTCTTTGAACTTTTTGGAAGGTGTCAAGGATTTGTTCGTTCAAATCACAAAAACACTCGAGTGGTACCGAGTCATGCTGATAGTTTTTTTTGTATTTGTATGGGTTTTGAGATATCTGCCTCCAGTAAATGTTTATCCTGAACTCCAAAAGTTATCTTGGAACAAATTTATACCACAGAGAAAGTTTCATATGACTAATTAAAAGAGTTATCTGGAAAAATGAGGACATCGTCTCTGTTTGCGATATGTTGCTTTTGGTGTATGTAATGTCATTTTTAGCTAGCGGCATGGCTGTAGGTCGGCCAGTTTGGTCCAGACTGAAGTATTTCAATAGCCTTTGGAAGGATTGCCTTAAGACCTTGTGTAGTTATTCATGGTTCCAAGAGGATGAACCCTAATGACTTTGATGACCCCCTGACTTTTCATTCAGCGCCACCACGAGTTTCACATATGTGGTATTGAGTAAAATGCCTCGAACTATAAAACTTTGGTGGAGACAGTCATGTTGCCGACAGTATTAATTCTAATACCTTTGGACACCGCCATCCATCTCAGCTGCACTTTGTAATACTGTGTACTTTTTAATTAGCAAATATTAGCATGGTAAGCTAAGCTAAGATAGTAAACATCGTAAACGTTCTACCTGCTTAACATCAACATTCTAGCATTGTCATTATGAGCATTTCAGCATGCTGATGTTAGCAAAGTTCCATTGACCTCCATTGTATCGTGGTGGGGACATTGGCTGATATCCCGAAAGTGTCACGATGTCAGATTTTCACCGCACGATTATCGTGACCAAAATAATTTGTGATAGTGATATCGCGGCATCTATGGAAAATTTGCACAAAAAAAATGATAATGCTATTAGTAAAATGTTTCTTTTACCTTGTTTATTTAGGGTTTGGTCTCTTTTCAAACTACAAGTATAGGGAGGTGGAGACAAAGGCTGTAACAAAAACGTGATTTAAGAGACGCTGTATTATTTACATGACATTATCATATGTCTAGCATTAACATGAAATCAATATTTAATTTTTTATATATTACTGTTATCGTCAGTATTGGTATGTCACAAAAACTTTACCCAAAAGTCAAGGACATTTTTTTTTTCCTTTCCATAGTTGCTCTCTTTTTGTTCATCCATGGTGAATATCATTCCTCATGGACATCTTTGAATTTTTTTTCATTTTTTACAAATTGATTGTGAACCAGAGGGGTTTTTCCCACTGTAACACACATTGGCCATTTAAGGCAGAAACAGCGATGGGTTTCCGTCAGTCAGCGGTAGAGAAGGGAAGCAGACGCACACACATCATTACTTTAAATCTTGCACTCAGCCTCCGATCCAACAATACTTCAGCAGAAACACAGTGTGTGCTCTGCTGGCTGCGTGCCCCACGCTGTACTGTAGAATAATAGCTGCATAATGAGCAGGGTACCAGGCACCACATCTACCCCCGCCCGGACTGCTGCGAGCCGGCAGGTGGTGTGATAGGGGGATGAGAGCTATAAATCCACTGTGTGTGTGTGTGTTTGCTACGATGTATTTTATCATATGGCAGCTCTGAATAATGATTGTGGAGTCTGCTGTGTTTCATGGAAAGTGGCTGTTATGGGAGAATTTAGCTTTCTTAGTGTCGGTCTGAGGCATATTTTTGACCTCAGCTCCACCTGCAACTTTGTCTGAGTGTGTGTGTGTGTGTGTGTGAGAGTTGGCATTTTTCCCTAGAGTGCTTCTTTTATAAGGTCAACAAAAAGCCACAAATGGATACACACACTCAACGCTGGTAAATGCCAGTCTACCGCACAGCTCATGGGCTTTTCGTCTATGTTTTGTCCCTCCACAGCAGAGAAAATGTTTATGAAATGACCTCTCAGTTGGAGTGTGTGGCATGGAAACCTGTCAATACACTGGCGTCCACCGTGAAGAGGTAGGAACATCGCTTTCTTTGAATAGCAGCAGTCAGTGAAGTTAGTGCTGGATGGGAAACATGAAGAGTAGGTTAGAAACAAGATGATTGTTTTGGACCAGCAATGGCAGCGACAGTTCACAAGACAGTATTTATTAATTTCCTTCAGCAGCTACCAAAACCATGTATTTGTTAAATATAGATGACCTGTTCTTTGTGGACATAATCCTACTAAACACTAATGCTTGTTCAGCACATCGGTGAAAAAATGAAAACAATGAGTTTTAGTCCATAGTAGACTTCAGTATAAAGATATAAAATGTGATTATTTGTATTAGTTATCAATCCACATGATATATACAACAATGAATAAGGTCAGAGAATAATCAAACCTATAGACCAGAGACCAAAGAGACCAATAGACCAAAGCCCTTCTTCGGATGTTCATTACAACTCAAAATAGAATTTCAAAACTAAAAGTCTGTTAAGACTTTTTAAATGTATTGTTATAGTTGTAATGTATTAATCGTAACCACTAGGTTACAAGGATACTTCAGCTACAGTTTGTTTTTTCAGAAAATCTGTCCCTGAACCAATGTGTGTTATTTGGAGAGATATGATTCTACATGACTGACATGTAGAACTGACAGTGGTGCTAGACAACAGATCAAGGTGGTCCCGTCTTGGCCGTGGAACTCCTTGCTAAATTTTGTAAATCTGATTTGCAATTGTAGAGATATCTTAATCTAGACCAATGAGTTGAATGTATCCACCAGGCGGCAACCTCCGGGTCTGAAAAGTAAAGCCAATGCTGCAGCGCCTTAAATGAGTCCTCTGGTTGCAAAAAGAAGTCTGATTGTATAGAAGTCTATGAGAAAATGACCCTACTTCTCACTTGATTTATTACCTCAGTAAACATTGTGAACATGAGTTTATGGTCTCAATCGCTTGTTTAAATTCTTCTTCAATACAGCATGATGTTCATTTAGTAAATTATGGTTCATTTAGAGTCAAATAGACCATAAAGGGCGTGGCTACCTTTTGATTGACAGGTGGCTACCACAACGTTGTCCAGCCTGAGAGTTGTCCGAGTTTTCGTCTTGAACTTTAACCCTTTCAAAGTGTGTTTTCAGCTCACCAAGGTTAATTGTAACATTTTGGTTTCCTAAAAATAGTTTGTCGTTTGGTTGTACTTAGCGCCCTCTCGTGTCACTTCTGGTTGCACAAAAACTAAACGGCAACGGCTAAAAAAACTAAACGTCGGCAGCCAAAATTCGCAACTCGAGGCTTCAAAACAGAAGTCCACAAACCAATGGCTGACGTCACGGTGACTATACGTCCACTTCTTATATACAGTCTGTGAAACATTGGATTAATTAAAAGCAGAAATATACATTAGAAACCAGTTGGATATTATCACAGCGGTATCAACATCCCCTGTTCACACAGAGTTAAAATAAAACATTCAGTACTATGCACTGTACTCTATGTCATTGTGACCTGCATAGCTGCACGCTGGTCAGCATCTGTGTCGGCTCACAAATACCTCTCTACCCCGAGCCAACAGGCATTCATCATAGTTAACAGATGAATGTGTGTCTGCGGGGGAAGTGTACAAAGGGGTGGTAGCGGACAGAAATGTCGTTTAGCTTTCAGATATCATAGCGTTGTTGGTCTTGCTGATTATATTAATATGAGTGACAGTAGAGACAAATTTGATTTGAAATGCCTTCTGGCCCAAAGGCCTTTGTGTTTTCTTATTCATCAGCACTAAAAAGGTCTAAAGAGAAGCTTCATATCGTGGTATTTCAGTGGCCTTGGTCCGCTCTGACCGTGGCAGCGTTTCTCTCTCTCTCTCTCTCTCTCTCTCTCTCTCTCTCTCTCTCTGTGACTTTTTGTACTCACTAGGGAGGTGTGAGGGAGTAGCAAGGAGTCAGGGGGAGACGGGGAGATAAAGAGGGACGAGGCGAGGAGCAGGAGATGAGGAAGAGGAAGTGTAGGGGAGTTGAGCTTCGAGAGGAAGAGCAGAGATATGTAGTGAAGCACACGTCACCTGCCGAAGAGGTGTTTTCTGCGAACAGTAAAGCGCGAGACTACGTGTCTCACGAGCACTTTGATGAATCTGATTGTTTGTTTTCAACAAGTTCGCTGACTCTGTCAATGTTTATTTTTTTCCTCATACCAATTTAGAAAGTTACACTGCTATGAATTGTGGTTGAGACAGATATTATATTATATTCTCATTTATTAGATTTATTAGTAGTTTCCCTGGCATAACTTGTATTTACTGTGTTAGTTCAGCCCGGTATCATGGCAGGTCGTGAAATAGTCACGAAATGCGATCCATTGGCTTCGTGTCGCTCAGGATGAAAATAATGTCAATGAAAAGTCAAATAGGATCCTTTTTTTTGGTGGACCCACAAACAAAACGCATTCCTGTGAATATGCCATGGTCAGTAAAAGTGACGTAGTATTCAATATTCAAAAAGACCACTTATGGTGGGTGGGAGGGGAGCTGGATGGGCCCAACACCACAGGGCTTTCAACCACGACACCGGTGTTGGACACCACGTTGTGGTTCTATGGTTGTGGTTTTGTTGCCTAAACCTAACTTTGGTTTGTTAACATAACGTCGACCCGAAAAAATGACGTTCCTAGTGACACGTAAAATACGGACAATTCGTGTCCCTGTACACAAAACCAATAGATTACATTTCGTGACTATTTCACGGACTACCGTGAGACTGTGTTGGTAAGTTGTGTTAGGTGTGCAGCACCACCACCTTCCGCCCTCCTTTATCATTGTAATGGACTTGGAGTTAGAGGTGTTTCAGCGGAAGGTCCATGATCCCTGAATAAGGTGTCCTAACTTGTACATTACCTGCTCCTACAATATAAATGAATGAACATGAGTTAAAGGAGCATTCCACGTGATTTACACCGCGTCTACCGCCGATGTCTCTCCTCCCGTCTGTGGAAGTAGCGAGTCGAAAACAAAGAGCACCTTATGACCGCTCGGCCGTGTGCTGAACATTCCCACTGCGGCAGCACAGGATGCAAAACTCCCATCCTCCTCGTTTGCTCAGACATACTGAAGTATAACACATTTCATAGACAAGAGCTTTCTGTTTCTCTTTGTGTTATCATAAGAAGATAGCAGAGGCAACACGGGCAGCTGTTTCGCACAGAGCAGGTTTTGTTCTGCTCTTTAGGTCAGAGTGAAATATTAAAAGCTGTTTGTTGCACGTACTTATTGTGCAAAAGGTCCGATGATTGGTCTGTGTTTTTCCGTTTGTACAATATGTGACAAGGAGAACATGTTTGAATAATGATACTTTTCATGAAGCTAACTGCAGTCAAAGAGCATTTCATGCTCTATATATCTGCCTGTGTAATACAGTGTATGGATTTACGGCGTTGAATTGTGAACTTGGGTCTTGTTACATGCTGTATGCGGCAGCCGTCTGTGTGGAAACGTGATTTTTTTTGTGTGTGATCGTAAAATGTTTTAGTGGCACCAAATTTCCAATTTCTATATTTTAGAGCACAACATTTTTGATTGAATCAAAACTGCGTGTCGATTTATTTTTCTCACTTTTAAGGTAAATTGAAGTGTTTGTTTCCGTTGTATTTTTCATCCCTCCTCTCTTTCTCTTTCTGTGTTGGCAGCCACGCGGCGGGCTACGACAGCGACCCCAGCACCCCCATGCTGTACAGCTGCAGCACACAGTACCGCATACACACACACGGAGTCTTCAGGGGCCTACAGGTAGGACCCACACTGCTGCTGCCAATGGAGATAAAAAACACATCAATAACAAGAACATCTTTTTTTAACATGTTTCTGAAGGAGATGAGTGGTGGTGAGTCTGAAGAGGAAATATAGCAGAGGAGATTTACAAACACACACACACACACACACACAGGAATGCTTACACATGCACACACACACACACACACACACACACAAACATAGGTACGCAGAGATTTTTTTGAAAGGCAGCGCCAAAGGACAAGAGGAATCTTTTTCCACAAATCCATTAGCAGTGGAGAAACACGCACACACACTGGGTAAGGATTCAGTTTCCATACGGGGATCAGCATGTTAATAAATCATTAGATTTTAATTATTGTCTGTCAGCTGCTCTAAAGGACAGGAGGCAGAGATTCTCCAGACCTGCTCTTAGTCCGCAGCAGGACTTTTTTTGAGATCTTTCTTTCTTTTTTCGGGGGCCTGTTTCATCATTCACGGTCGGTTTTTTTCTTCATTTTTTTCCCTCTTCTGTGCATAGAAATGGATCACGCAAAATAAAAAAAAAAACCACACAAGAGGTCTGACAGTGCAGAAAAGAATAAACGAGCTCTCACTCTTATGCCTTTTTAAAGTCTAATTTAAGAGCTGCTAAAGCGCCAGCAAACAGATCGAGTAGCAAAGTGATGCTTTGCTCCGCCATTTTCAGGGATTACACTAATTCTCAGCCTCTGCCAAAGGAAAGGACACATGACAGCCACAGAATTTCAGTTCTTATTAATATCATTAAAAACCCCAAAAGATATTAAACAGGTTGTTGAAGACGGATCAAGAATCACGTAAGAAATGACTGATTCAAAGCTGATTCTGTCACTCAACTTCGTTGAGCTCTAATTCAATTTAACGAGCAACACCTGGCGCTTCTCTTGATTACTGCAGTTAGGCATGCTGGACTAGTATCAGTTGCTTTAGTGCGGAGTGTTCAATAATAAACCAATAAATGAGGAACTGTGAACTAGATAATTCCATGAATTAAATGTGTGTGAAATACAAAAATGAACAGACAATTATTATGACATGTTTCATGTTCCACCTTGTTATTTTTACAATATTGCTAGGACATTTTCATTGCAAATCTTTTTTTTTCTCTTTTTTTTCATTATGGCTATTTTCCCAATTATACTTCCTATTTATTAATGCTTCTAATATTTCATGTGATTTTTTTAAATTTCATAATATCAGTGGATATCATCAGCCTGACTCCTCGCAGCAAAACACATGGCCCCGGACTCTTCCGCAAGCGAGCTAGCTCGAGCGACCAGAAGCTGCTGTTGTAAATAAACTCAGTACGCTGACACAGCGACAAACCTCTGCTTTTATTTTGTTTCACATGCAGGTGAAAAATTATGAAACACTTACATACGTACATTTACAATGCAGCAGATGAGCCGATGTAGAAAAAAACATTTCTACAGCCGTGGTGTTATTCCTGTTATTGTTCTCCCGCCGTGTCAGCGGTGAACGTGGCGCTCTGGAAGCGGGGGCCTGTTTAAAAGGCCGTGACTAACAGCTCCCTCAGGGCTGCAGTCAGTCTGGGGGTCATTTTACTGCTAATTCCCATCTAATGAATATACGAGCATTTTATCATAATGATCCCCATGAGCCAGGCACATCACGTGCACTTATTTACACACGGGGCAGATTTAATTGCCTGTTTTCTAAATTACATTTCACTGGTTCAATTACTGGTGTGGCTTTGTTCATTTTGCCTTGAGTGGTTTGGCTTTAAATTATAAGTGTTTGGTGTGTGTGTGTGTGTGCAGGATGTGCGGCGGGTGCCCAGCATCGCTCCGGCCATAGTGCGGTCAGAGAGCAGCGAGAAGCGTCCGTTCATGTGTGCCTACCCAGGATGCAACAAGAGATACTTCAAGCTGTCTCACCTGCAGATGCACAGTCGCAAACACACAGGTGAAACCAACAGGAAAACGTGCTGTGATATTCTACTCATTATATAACTACTGACAGTCATTGATTCTGCCGGTGATTCCAATGTGTTCTTACTTAATTCAAAGGTTTTCTGTTGGACCTCTTAAAAAAAATGTTTTCCCTGATGTTTCCACTGGGCCCAATTCCCTTATCTGCTATTACCGAAAAAATACTTCTTGGCTTGTGAGCTTGGTTTATTAGTTTTTTTTGGCAGCAGCAGCTAGCTGCATACAATAATTCTGTGTTACCTCAGCAGTGTTGTGATTCTAGAGAGGTTCCTCAGTAAGAGAGCGATAACTCTGTGGAGGTCAGAGTATTGCTCCCCCTTCGCTTTAGCTAGCAGAAGTCAGCTAACACCAGGAGACCACATCTCAAAGATGTTCCGTTGACATAAAATACTAAGAAAACCAGCAAAACGTTTTGGTAATCACTTAAATAATTACAATAAATTGGTTCAAAATTGTTGCCATTTAATTTTCTTTCAATTGGCGAGTCAATTAATTATATTAATTCATAATAAATTCGGGGGGCGGGGGCCTCCAGCAGCGACCAGCCCATCGCCGACAGTCCCAGGGCCGCTGGTAGCCGACACCACGCTGCTGGAGACCCAGACCGTATTGCTGGGCCCCTCTGGAGGGAAGGAGACACAGGAGAACCATAACCGCGCAGACTGTCCGACCCCTGCTGCAGTAAAATGGGAGATTTTCTAAAGGGACTCCGGTGCTTGGAAACACCACCACTTTTGTCCACAGGGGGCGCCGAAATCAACACAAAATAAAATGTCCTCATAGTAGCTTTAAACTAGCTGACATTTAAACCAAATTTTCATATTGGTGTGTTAAAGGTGGGATAAAGAAGTGATCAGATCATTTTTTATTTAATTGTATTTAACGTCTTCTCAATTGTCTTTGTCCAGGGGAGAAACCCTACCAGTGTGAGTTCACAGACTGTGGCCGGAGGTTTTCTCGCTCTGACCAGCTCAAACGACACCAGAGGAGACACACAGGTTTGATCAGTTTTACTCAGTCTTTCTCTCTGACTTAATTATTTTTTTCTCCTTTCAGTTCCTTGTATTTGCTCTCTCTCCACTTGTTCTACACCGCCGTTCGCATGACAGCCATTTTGTGTGGACAATGCAGTTTTTTAAAAGGCACAGTTTGCGTGTTGTGTACAGTGATGACCACACTGAACCCCCCCCCCCCCCCCCCCCAGATGAAGTTGCTAAAGGCTGGTCAAACTTTGGAATGGCTTCCTTGCAAACCTCTGCTCTACTGTATTTTTCTCCCTCTGTGTGTGTGTGATGTTGAACATGTGTTTTCTGTGTGTGTGTGTGTGTGTGTGTGTGTGTGTGTGTGTGTGTATGTGTGTGAACCTGGGCTTGTGTGTGTGTGTATGTGTGTGCATGCATACTGTACATGTGTTTAGGAGTTAAACCCTTCCAATGCGAGACGTGTCAGAGAAAGTTCTCTCGGTCTGACCACCTTAAGACACACACCCGGACTCATACAGGTAAAACAAGTGCGTAAACTTTTATTTTTCCATTTCTTCTTCATCCATTTGATGTTTACATTACAAGTATGGTAGTTTTACAACACAGTGTTGGAACGTCCACATGTATTTATTCTTACTTGACTGCAGTACTAAATAAAGTCCATTATCCGTTATGATCAGTATAATATTCTAATATTTCTCTCACCCCCTCCCTCTTTTCACTTTATTTCATTGATATTCCAATCCGGCCACCCCTCGTCATTGCCATCCTCTCCGTTTCCTCTTCCAACCTGTGCACCAACCCCCCCTCTCTCTGGCAGGCGAGAAGCCGTTTAACTGCCGGTGGCCGAACTGTCAGAAGAAGTTTGCCCGGAGCGATGAGTTGGTGCGACACCACAACATGCACCAGAGGAACCTCACCAAGCTCCAGCTGGCCATCTGAGTCTTCTGTCACAGTTCAAAATGTAAACACCTGGGTTACATCTGCTTCTATTTTCTGTCTGTGGTTAATTCAAACCTTGTGACCCCATTTGCTCCCAAGAAATTAGCCTGTGTGGGAACCAGTGTCGTCCTATTAGAAAGTTAATAGTAGTTAAGAACTAGATACCACAGTCTACACTATAAGCCAAAACATTCTTGACACATTAAAAAATGTGTGGTTTGGAAACAGTCTGTATTCGTCCAGGGTGTGAGATTTAAAGGATACGGCTAGCAATAATCCATACTTTTGTTTTTGCTAACAAATCCCATTACAAGACCAAAACCCAAAATATGTTAGGTCGTGTTCAGACAGACGTTAGCACTGTGTGATAGCCACGGCTCCCTCAGTCAGTTGACTGGGATCACTGTGTTGATGTAGCAGGGGTCCCATCGTAGAGGACTCCAGCCAAAAGTGCAGGTTTGCTGGTAAAAAAGTTGAACCTGACTCGGCGTTTGCCGCAATTCAACGCATTTGGTGAGGTGCTGTGTTGGCCAAGCATATACATGCAAGCACACTGCTTACCTTACCTTAAAATAGTTCTGGTCTGTTTTGTTTTATTTTATTTTATTGTTTCAGGATAGTCCCATTGAGATTTAAAATCTCTTTTATGAGGGTATCTTGCCAAGACGGCAGCATAAAAGCACAAATAACAGACTAAAGATTAACAGCAAATTGTATGAACCAATAAATGAGCAGTGTCGCTCAGCGCCAGGACAAGTACATTCAGTATAATAAGTTGTAAAATACTCATCTTCTCACCGATCCCAAAAACAACACTCCCAGAATGCTGAATCTGCTCCTACTAATAATGTAAATCTAATCAAATTTTTTTTAAAGGCCTAATTATTAGTTTTCAGCAAATGTTACTCAAACAGGTGTAAATAGTACATTTGTTTTGGACTCTTTTTCAGCTGCAGACATGCTGCAGTAATTGGGTTTGAGTCAAAATCAACGATAGGGCCCATGTTCATTGTAAGGAAGGAACGTTTCACCCAGTGCAACTGAGGGCTCATTGCTTATAATAGTTTTTAACAGTTGAGGGCTACTGCATTGAGGTTTGTTCGGCTCATTTTCTGTAACCAGTGTTGCATTAAAGCGTGGTGGAATTAGCAAGCAAGCTAACTAGCGAGTTGTCTGCTAGTTAGCTTGCTTGCTAACTAGCAGACAGCCTCACCTCAGTGAGTCCGCGACATGCCTTAAGTCTGTTTAGTTTATACAGAAGTTAGCCGGCTACAACGGTCGCAATGGCAGCGTACACATAAGAAAGGCCGCTAATGTGACCAACCATTCTGCTCCTATTTTATTTCTATGGATTTGAATTCAAATAAACTGATTATCACCAGATCTATCCTTTAAAGAAACCGTTATCTTTTCATAAAATCAGTCAGAACAACTGAAAAAAAAGCATAATTTCACCGTTTTTTTTTTCAACAAGCAAAATAAATGCTGTGTTACGGAGATCATGTTTCCATCTATCACTATAATGTAATATTTCATTCATCCCCAGTTATTGAGTTTTCTTACCAGCATGTGTACAGTGAGGTCAAAGGTCAGATATGCCCGTACAGCTTAGCACCTTTCTGCTGTAAATATCTCTATATATTGAACTACTTTGGGAAGGCTTATTTATTATCTTTTTGTGGACAAAAACTGCTCTCACTGGAACGATTTAAAGGGAGCGAGGTGCCACTCAGTCTCTTTGCTGTGCTAGTTTTCACACTCTCACCATAAAGGATAATACTGGGTTTGATTTAAAGCAATCAGATTAAGTGAATAACTTGCATCGAACAACCCATGCAGTGTTTGCAATGCAAGCTTTTGGTGTTTTGTCTGGTCGGCATAAAATATATACTTAAATACGCTCTGTATTTACAAAAGCTTATCTTTTTTGTTTTTGAGTAATGTGAGGATTTTTTTTTTCAGGCAGCGCTCTTGGGAGTCTCTTGTCTCTGCGGTGTGTAAATATTGCTGGACTTTGGCAGTGTTTTAGACTCTAAAATATGTCTGTTTGGTCACACTGGCTCTGTGGCCGGGACATTATGGTCA
This sequence comes from Leptoclinus maculatus, assembly GCA_032191485.1. Lineage (NCBI taxonomy): Eukaryota > Metazoa > Chordata > Actinopteri > Perciformes > Stichaeidae > Leptoclinus > Leptoclinus maculatus. The sequence continues at coordinate 5,762,744 of JAVDOI010000007.1, forward strand.
AGATGTAAATAATACTTCAACGTGGGAACTGAACTCTTTCCATGGGGAAAGATATGTAACTTAACTGATATGTTTTAGACTTGTCTTTGGATGGATCCAGGAAGTGTTTATACTTTTCATTTCTTCTGTGTCTCGTGTATTAATATTTGAGTCATCAAACAGCAAATGTCAGTGAAACATTTTGTACTCAATAGTGTGAGATAATTGAACATGATGGTTTCTCTCTGTTTAAATGTATTGTGACTGTTTTGATACAGTAGTAGTTTGTCTCTGTGGTCTTTTATTTGTTCATTTAAAAGTTTTCTTTGTTGTTTGGTATGAAGTGGAGACACTACAGGGGACTTGGGTGAACTTTTTAATTTTGAATAGATTCAACCATAAAATCTCCCGAGTTGATTACTTACACAAAGACGATTCTTTTTTGCATTACAAGTTTTCTGAAAAATGTTATGTTTGAAAATGCAAATGATGCATTATCTTGTGCTAATTTGCATAACTTCCCAGAGCAGGAATCTAAACTTTCGATAAAGCCAGGTTCATCCAGAAAATGAGAATAAATAAAAAAGTTCTATAAATCAGGCTATGGATGATATGATATACGAACAAACCCCTCTGTAAAAACCTTCAGAATATAGATAGCAATGAAACTGGAAATGTTGGTGTATGTAAGTGTGTGTGAAGTGGAGATTTATGGATCAGTCTGAAAAAATATTTTGAGAAAACGGCCTTTAAAGATATGCTTTGTAAATGTACATACATTTTGAAGCCACTCCAGGTAAATAGGGTAACACATTGAACTAATAGATATCACCATGAAACTTTCCCAGTTAATTACTTACATTAAGACAACGTTTTTCTAAAATGTTATGTTACAAAATGCAAATGAGGCATTTTCTAATGCTCTTTTGGTGAATTTAGGAGAAATCTACAGACGCAAATAGACAAAGTAAATAAGACAGGAAAGCAAACATGTCATGGGAGCAAAATAGCACAAAATCTCAAAATTGACCCGTGTATGAAAAACAATGTTTTTTAACCTGGAGTGTCTCGCCTTAAGTCAGCCTTCATTCATAAGTCGGTAATGTCGTATTATCGCCATAAAGCACAAAAGCAGGTCACATAATAGTTGTATTCCTCCTCGCACACAGAAAGGGATATCTATTAAATAATGTTGGTCTCATTGTGTGTGATTCCATCATCACAACGATCCAATTATTTTTTGGAACATGCCACAGCCCTGGAGTTACAAGATCTTGTAAAGATATAAAAAGAAATAAAAGAAAAGAAATATGTGCAAATACTTACATCAGCTGACCTTGACCAAGGTTCCCTCCCTTTCCACACAGTACAGTACAGTTATACCCCCCCCCCCCTGTTTGTGATCAGAACCACACTTTTTCATTGTAAAAAGTGAATTCAAACATTATCAAAGAGTAAGTTTACGAGCGGCGAGACAAAGGGACAAAGTTGTTGTTTTTTAAACCAAACAGTTGCACAATCAACACACACACAAACACACACACTACAGTACAGTACCATCCACTTTCCTTTCTTTATCTCTCACCAGATTCCTCATTGCATTCCTTGGCTCTCTGAGTGAAAGAAAGGGAGCTGTGAAGGCAGATAAAAATGAATGTGTTCTCTTTCAGCCTCTCTCTTTCACTCTTTTCACTCTCTCATGCTGTTTCTTATTATTTCCACCTTTATTTTTCAAGTTAAAATATTATTTCTTTCACCCTTATGACCTTCAGCTTCACAATAACTTATGACAATACTTTTTAGGGTAATTTCATCAGTGAGATGACAGTGAACAACACTCTTGTACATGAAAACAATAACTCTCGACTTTAAAATGTTCTCGAACCGACAGTCACCGCAGTATTTATGGAGACAGAGAGAGCAGCAGAGCAGAAAAACAGAGACGGATGGAGGCGGAGATGGATAAAGACAGATACGGCGATGTTTCTTTTGTGAACTTTTATCATAAGTTTAGCCAAAGTGTTAGTGTAAATCAGACAACGTGTCCGATTCCCTCGGTGGAAATCCCCTGAAACTCCCCAGGGCTCTTGTGCTATATCTCAGCTGTCGGACAAGGCCTATATCTCTCATCTCTTTCTGCTCTGTGTGTGTGTGTGTGTGTGTGTGTGTGTGTGTGTGTTTTGGTGTTTCATCTTCGTCCCAGCCTCATGCCGCTGGAGGCCTTTGAAGCAAGAGAGCTGCTCAGTGTAACCGTAGTTTTGTCCACTTTCAGTAGTCACATAAGACGCTGTATCTAAATGTTCTAAGAGCAGATACGAAAACATGGATTAGGCCTGTTGAAATTATAAATAATGAGAAGAAAGAAAATCACATCATATTTGGTGCTCAGCCAATCAGAACATTTCTGTTGTTTACCTGCAAGCAACTACCTGCTGAGATACAGAGTATCTGCTAGAGTGTGCTATATGTAGCCTGTTTGCTAAAGAGAAGAAAAAAATTTAAGTGAAAGCAGCTATTATATATATTATTGTGAAAGGGCTTGCTCTCAGTGAGAAGGTTGTCACATAAATCTGCAGCGTTTTGGCAAATTGTTTTTTTAACTCAATGTTTTGGTTCAGTAATTGCTCTTATAGTGAAGGTATCAGAAGAGTCGGGGAGCGGTTTTGAAGTCAAGAAGCTTAAAAAAATAAAATAAACAGAGTTCTCGACTAGTTAGTGAAGACAGTGGAACATGTAGCATCCAAAGAGCCCAAAATGTATCTTCGGGCTCAGTTTAGACGAAACCAGAACTAAAAGGACAGTGAATATTTAACTTAAATAAAAGGGAAACTCTGATGGAAATGGACACGACCATTTGGCTCAGTGTCTGCTCTCGGCAGGTTTTGCAATTTTTTTGCCATAACACCATTATTGATAATAACTCAGGGTCTGTCAGGATGTTTTGGAGTAATTCTGCCCATAGTGGCCACAAATTGGGTCATCACCTCTGGTTTGATGTTGGCAACTTCCAAGTCTGAAATATGAAGCCTACGCAGAAGTGTCCTAAACTTGCATTCTTTCTATTGGCCAGCAGGGGGCGACTTTGCAAAAAGAAGTCTGATTGTATAGAAGTCTATGAGAAAATGACCGTATGTCTCACTTGATTTATTACCTCAGTAAACATTGTAAACGTGAGTTTATGGTCTCAGTCTCTACTTTTAAGTCTTCTTTAATACAGCATGATGTTCATTTAGTAAATGATACTCCCATTTAGAGTAAAATAGACCATAAAGGGCGTGGCTACTTTGTAATTGACAGGTTGCTAGCACAGCGTGGTCCAGTGTGTCAAAGTGGGTTTTCAGTTTATGTAAGTTAATTTCAACCTTTTTGATCGCCTAAAAATGTCTTATTCAGCGTTCGGTTGAGCTTAGCTCCACCCCCTCGCGTCACCTCTGGTTCCAAAAACACCAAGATGGTGACGGACAAAATATTGAACTCAAAGTATCAAAACTGGAGTCCACACACCATTAGGGTAACATCAAGATGACTCCGTCCACTTCCTACATACAGTCTATGAATAATTCTAGCTTTATGGATACCTTTCTATGTGGCTTCACAACTGGGTTGAGTGTATGGAATTTAGGTATTTATGGCCTTGTGGGAGACAATCATCTTTACATTGGATACAATAATACCATCAGGGACAGCTCGGTTCCATTAGGTGTCCCAACAAGGCATTCCAGTTAGCCAGCTGCACGCACAATACTATGACTTCCCCTAAGTGGAATGCAGCCATCTTTAATGTTATTAGTTACACCTGTGCTTCACCTGAAGTGTCAAAATGCTTGCGGTGTAAAAGGCACATTGAGTTTCTAATTATTTAAGTTTTTAGTAGTGTATAATATGAATTTATGAATGTGTTTATTATGGTGTCATGTGTACAGCCAGGCCCAGACTTCACGCACTTAAACAACTACCATTCCAAATGTTTATCTTTCCACTCCTCCCAATTAAGATATGGTGGGCCTCGTTACCAGAGGACATGATACAAAGCACAGAGTGGACAACGCTCATTGCTGGTGGTGATTAGGTTTTGATGAAGTAAGGTTTTTCCCCTTAGTGGGTTAACCCAGCCATGCTGCTGGCAGAGCACTTACTGTGATGTCTCCCTTGCTTTCCACGGATTTTTCCACTTACTCTAAAAAAAAAATCTAATAAAACAAAAAGAACAATCAGATTTAGTGTCTGAGAAGAATTGATGAAATGTTAGCTATCTCATTATTTCCCAAGGGGGGAAAAAAGGGAAGAAAGAGCTAAAAAAAAAAAGACATTGTGAAAGGTGAAACAACACTGTAGTAAGAGAGAGAGAAAGAGAGAGAGAGAGAGAGAGAGAGAGAGAGAGAGAGAGAGAGAGAGAGAGAGATGAAACTGGGGGAAAGAGTAAAAGACATGAGAGGAAAAGAGAGGAGAGACAGAGACGTCCTCTGCGGTCATGTTGTTCTGTGAACTGTGGAAGGGGAGAACGGGAGATGATACTGTGTGTGGATGTTAAGGTCCTGGTACGGCTCAGCACAACTCATTCCCCCGAAGCTCAGCATGCACACACACACACACACACACACACACTCAAGCTCAAGAGGCTGCATTCCTTTACTTGCTGTCAAAAACTCAAGTTGCTTTAAGAGGATAAAAAAAAAATCTGACATGAGTACAGTAAAGCCACAGCAGGAGAGATTGAGATTTTAAAAAAGTGCTGAGTAAACAGAAAATACAGCAGTCATCTATCATTTTGTTGGTACCCATCCTATGATTTACTTCATTTCAACAACCTTGTTTCATCATCAATAACGTACTAATTACGTTATCGAGGCCGCCTCTGCCAACAGCTACTCTGTGTTTTTATTTTTATTTTGTGCTTCCGAGTTGGATTTGGAGGGAAAATCTGTTTTCATTCTCGATGGCACAAAACAGGAAGAAGACGATGTTCCTCCAGCTCCAGACAGTTTCTGGCAGTGGTATGGGTGAAAGGAGTGAACCTAAGGCTGATGGAAGAATCACCTCCAGCATGGTTATCCTCTTCAGTAAAGCCAAGACAACAACAAGGGAACGCCAAGAAATGGAGTGTAAGTGAGATGGGCTCTTATTATCAGTGCAGTCCATATTATTAAATGTAGTTTAGCTTTTGAGATAAACGTTTGAAAATAATAAAGAAATGTCCTAGTTTCAGCTCTAAAATGCTTCGACCGGACTGACAACCAACCCTGCAACACATGACCGTATCACACTTACTCTTGCATCTCTTACTACCTGTGAAGTGAAGTTATCTCCGCCAGGCGTAAGCATGGAGATCATGCGTCAGTCGTGTGTGTGTCAACTCGCATACTACTGGACTCATCAGCCTGATGTGTTTTGTGCTCATTTATGACTGTACGCTCAAGGACCTCTCGTGGTTGCAGTGAAAAACAAGTGTTCGTGTGTTGCAGGCCACATTCTAGCCTTTGTCGTAGCTCAAAAAATATAGAATCTATAGAAAAGTTTCTTCTCAGTTTGAACCGGAGCATCTGCTATCTTCGACTGTAAGGGAGCCGGGAGGGACAATTTATTTATGTTTAGCACAACCCAAAGTTTATTTTGCATCAAGCACTTTTTTTCATCTTCTTTACATAATGCTTATTATTCAAAATTGGCCCCACAGATTAGCATCATCTGAGTATCTTTCAGATGAATAAGACCGACATGCATATGAAAGATATGAGGAAAATGTGCAATTTTAAGTTTTTAATTTATAGGCCCAAAATAACCAATTTGAGCAAATTAGGTGGTTTTTTTAAAGGGGGGTGGGGGGGGGGCAGTTATGGATCCTCTTGTGGTATTCCAAAATCGAATGTTTTTTTTATTATAAGACAACACAGTTACTGAACTTTGTAACAGAATCCATTCAGTCCAATCCAACCATAAATACAGTGCACAGGTGGTATACTTGAATTCAAACGGCCTGTGAGCTCTTTTTTTTTTTTTTTACAAAAGTGCTCTGACATAAGAAAGCAAACAGACAGAAAGAAGAAGAGAGATCATCTACTTTGCTGGGGTGATGCACTGCAGAGGCCACAGAGGTCAGGACAGATTCGGACACCTTCAGGACATTTTTTAAAACCATATGAACGACACGTCTAACTGATTTGTTTTCTTCACCGTGTGAGAAGAAGGTGATCAGTAGACACAAAGAGAAGAGGCGGGAGGGAACGATGAGCAGAGATGCTATCCAGCCGTATTTTACATTCTTGCCACCTCTTTTCCCTCCCGTCTCTCTGCATCCGCTGGTCTAGTGGCCCTTCTCTCAGGAGATCGCCCCGAGGTGTTATTGGTGCAAGCGTTTCATCAATAAGACTACATTTCCCGTGACGCTTGTTGCTGCAAAGACAAATGTTGGAGATAACCTCTGGACGTTTTAGCTCCTGTTGGGGTGAACAGTAACACACTCATCTTGAGTTTTTTACGCCAAAAGGTTCCCTTTTATTCAGCAGTGCTGGTTTATCTCAGTCATTACTTGGCTCCAAAATGTCTCCAGGTTTCAGCAAGTTAAAGGCCAGCGAATATTATCTTTCTTTAACTTTCAAAAATGGTTCCGTGTGGACACGCTGGATCCCCGACTGTGAAACTGGAAGCAGATTCAGTCTCTACCGCCACCTTGTGGTTGATGTCATGCAGTATGTCAAGCTCCAGTTTCACCATTGAATACAATTTGAGAGGTCAGAATCACACATCTTTTATTTTCTTTGTTGTGGTCTGACATTATTTTTTAAATATAGATTCAAGAACTTTATGGTCATATTTTCCCCAAAAAATCCTAAAAACAATTCAATGATTGAAACAATTTCAATGATGAAAACAATGTTTGTTTTTTTCAAATGTATTGTCTATTCCAAAGGTCGTCAGGGTCCTTGCACGAAGTATAATTAATGTTCCATTGTTCACGTTGTTTATTTACTGTTTGCAATTTTAACTATTCTACATAAAATAAAAAGAATGAATAGTACAAATCCTTTTGCAGGATTATCCTCTGGGCTGTGTATAGAGCTGTGTATAGAGTGCTTCAACATCATGACTTTCCACCGCATACAAGTTACTTTCAAGCATTCTCATAATAACAACGCCAACCCATAGTTAAATAGCGTTTTCACTACGGCAGTGTCTAGGGTGCACATGTTTCTGCTCACAACAAGGGTCTGTATTACAATACATATTAACAATAGTAATAACATACAAAACATACTTTCCTTCTTCAAATAGTTTTATTTCAATAAATTAGAGACGTTTACTACCTGTGTCTACTGCCTGTTGGCATCATGGTAACATGGATTTCAGGCGAGCCAATCAGCTCCTTCCCATCTAAAAATGATTCTTATTCAAAATTCTTTTGTCATCTATTATAAAGTAGTACTAATCATTATTATTGCAGCTTCCTTGTTAAATGACATGTCAGTGACACAGAAACTCCCCTCTTCAAAGGACTAATTGAGGGTTCAGACTAAAGGTGAAGGTCAGAATTAAGTTCAGGTTAAATGAGTAGTTTGAACAACAGTAATGGGAAGTAACAAAGTACATTTACTCAAGTACTGAACAATCTTGATAGCCTACTTTACTTGAGTATTTCCATTTTCCTTTATACTTGTACTCTACATCTCAGAGGGACATATTGTATATTTCTTAACTGCCCTACATGTATTTGATCATTTTATTTACTTTGCAAGTTCAACAAATAAATAAACAAATAAATGAGAATGTATTATTATAGATTAAGACAAAATTCACGAGCATAGTATAAAATCAATAAATTGAAATGAGCTCCACCTTCACAAGCTGCACACAATGCATCAATAACTATAATACGATAATATAGCATATTCTGAAATGTGCCATTCTGCATGAAGAGTTCTTTTATTTTTTGGTATTTTAAGTATATTTTAATGAAGATACTTGATGAAAAGTCTTCAGCTGCAGAAAGTCACCTGTTGTTTTTACACAAAGCACATGTTAATTAGTGAGCTTCTTGGGTGGTGAATTCTTTCACTGCGCCAAGTGCCTCCAGTCTTTATGCTAAGCTACGCTAACCACTTTCTGACTAATTTCTCGTTTCCCAAAATGTTGCACTGGTCCTTTAAGGTTTAGACTTAAAGGCCTGCAAATGTATCATGTCAACGAGGGTCCTCACAAGTACAGATGTGTAATTGTGTATGTGTGTTTATGCATAAGCACATGCTGGGCTCTGTGTATGTGTGTGTGTGTGTGTGTGTGTGTGTGTGTGTGTGTGTGTGTGTGTGTGTGTGTGTGTGTGTGTGTGTGTGTGTGTGTGTGTGTGTGTGTGTGTGTGTGTGTGTGTGTGTGTGTGTGTGTCTGTGTGTGTGATATAAGTGTGTATCTTTACGAGCAGAATGCAGAGACTCACTTCCAATGAGAGAGATTTCAAACAGAAGCATAGACACAGTTTTCGCTACTCATTGCTGATCTATTTTTACCGCAGTGGCAACAAAGCAAACTGGAGGTCATGATGCTTTTGAACACGAGCGCAGGGCATCGGCTGTAAAGCAGTAAATAATAGGCCCACATTATTTAGTGGTTATGAGTGAAGGCAGCAGGCTCACACATGCACCCTGCTCTGCAGCGACCCTCTCGTTATGTCAAAGACTCTCCATTCACAGTTAGCTGGTAGTAAGTGCATTTTCAGCTCAGTCAGCACACATATATACAAATGCTGGGAGAAAATATTCTGATTTGACATATGTGAAAACAATGTCACATGAAAGTATTTGTGAGGATCAGAGAGCGAATCAACAAGAGCAAAAGTAAAGTCACTGTGGATAAAAGGGAGTTTCATGGACGGATACCTGGAGGAAATGTCATGACACACACACACAAACACACACACTCACTCATTCACAAACACATACTAAAAAACAATATCCATCAAATCTTAACATCTCCAACAACCTAAATCTCTTTACAAAACATCTGGTAGCACACTTCATACCCTGACAAAATATGCAAAAAAAGTTTAGCATTGCATTTATGAATTAGATAGACGGAGTAGTAATTTAAATTACGCATTTATATTATAGATGTCAGTGGTGGGCCGTCAGGGCCAGCAAAGCCTTCTCTGCTGGCCTAGACAGAATCACAAAGTTATAGCTATTATATAATTTAATTATTTTTCATAAATACAGTACATGTATTCTAAATACTTTTTCCCATTAGCTTATTATCTCATTGCACAGCTGTCTTCCTCAGTTGCGCTGCTTCCAGTGCAGCTTGTTTTAAATAGAGCTTTTATCCAATCAGATTTCACCTCTATGTTGTCTCTAGGTCAAAAAAATCTGCCGGAGGCCTTCAAGATTACATGTGAATCTCTTTGCAGTTTAAGTAAATGGGGACGATATTGTTGATTGTCATAGTCTTCAACCAATCAGATTTTTAGTTTGACATGTTGGCCGTATTCTTTGACGTGCCAGAGCCTGCTAGCTGACCTAGCCATACGTGATTGGTCAGTGGGCTAGCCTGACATGTTGGGCGGTGACAATCCCAAAATCTACTGCCTCAATCGAGCGGACATTTTCAGCCCTCAAACGCATATGTATACATATATACATTTATATATACATGTATGTATATATGTATACATATATACGTTAACTGTGTATTGACCATTTTACATGACTATATAGCATGACACTTGCTGTGCTTTGACAAGCTTTGATACATGCATTTGAGGACTGAGGGCATAGAACCAGCAGTTATAATTTTTCTCTCATAAAGTTATTGAACAACTTAATTTTGCTTTTCATGTCTGCAGTGTCTGTGTGTAGCCTACACTGAATAAATCAAATGTAATTTAACAAGGAAGCTACAATAATAATGATTAGTACTACTAAATAATAGATGACAAAAGATTCTGAAATAGAGATTTTAGAAGGAGCTGATTTTTTCCTGTTATAGTTTTTTTTTAGGGAGTTTTTCCTGTTCCAATGTGAGGGTCCTGGGACAGAGGACATTGCATGTGTATGTAACAGAGTAAATGATTCCACATACCATCACTTGCCATTATTTGCTAATATTACTGTATTATTTAAGTTATTGCTAAGCCATATCATTTTCATATTATTTCCTCCTCTATTTATTATCATTAGTTTCCCACGGAGACAAGTGTGTTGTGTGTCACATGAGCGCCCTCTGCTGGGCCCCGGAAGACTTGAGTGGTTCGCCCCGCTTTCCGTGACCAGTCTGCAGCACGCTGTCTCCGTGGTAAGTAGATCTGTGACGAGCTCCATCGTGATATCTGTATAAGTTCCTTTTTGTTCGTAGAATTGTGTTTCGATCTATAATTTCTAGAACAAATGCTTTGTACTGATAACTTTATTAAGCATTAGTAACATGCTAACAACAGCTAGCTTAAGCATTTGTTTATTTACTTTGGCAGTGTTTGGCATCTTGTAACCACGAGGTGGGCTGTGAGAAACCCTGAAATCATTCTGTTTGTTACCAGATGTGCTACCTATATGCTGTCCTGTGAATAAACGGCTGGTTGGAGTCAAAAAGACAAAGTGTGCCTGAATCAAAACACAACGCAAAGAGAGAGTACACAACTTCTACATGTACAGATTGTAAAGCCCTCTGAGGCAAATTTGTGATTTGTGATTTTGTGATATACAAAATAAATTGAATTGAATTGAATTGGCTTGCCTGATATCCATGTTATGTCCATGATGCCAATGGGCAGCAGACACAGGTAGAAAACCTCTGTAATTTGTTAAAAGTTCAGCATTTTGAAGAGTAAAAGTATGTTTTGTATGTAATTACTATTATTAATAAGTATTGTAATACAGACCCGTGTTTTGAGCAGAAACATGTGCATCCTGTTGCAGACTGCTGCATTGAAATTATTATTTAAGTATGGGTTGGCAAGTATGTTTGATAGTGACTTTCATGTGGTGGAAAGTCATGATGTTGAAGCACTCTATACACAGCCCAGAGAATAATCCTGCAAAATTATTTTTATTTATTTACTTTTATGTAGAATAGTTAAAAGTGCAAACGGTAAATAAATCTGAAGGATTGTACATGGGATAGCTTAGTGGCATTACTGTCATGATAACAGAGCCAGCTATAAAGTCAAAGTTCAGGGTAAATCAACTCTTTTTACAGTCAGACTCATTACAAGTCTCAACACTATAGCCTGAAACATTCACCCAAATAGTTTAAGAAGCCTTAATTAAATAAATACATTGATAATGGATCATTACATACAAATAATTCAGTGTTTGCGCCCATTGGCAGTTTATTCACGTTCAACTGTGGGAAAGTGGAAGAAATATGACTTTATGACAGTTCATTATTATGTTCATTATTTATAATATTTGTTTGTTTCTTTAATTTAGCTCTCCATAAATTGATCGCTGAAGCAAACACGTTTGAAAACGCGCAACTTTTACTTTGAAGGCGAGCTGTCTCAGTTTCCGACTCTCGACTTCCTTATTGACTCAATTTTCATTATTAAAGTTGTGTATTGTAACAAGCTGATGTTTTGGTGCTGAATTACATTGCACGTGTTCATTCAACGCGACAATAACTCAGACAAAGCGTTAACCGCATTTAGGCAGCATCGCCTATCAAACAACAAACTCACACGTAGCAGAAAACATTTACATCAACACAAGTAGACCAATGACATTAGGTAATACTCCAAAACTGACATTGTTCATTATACAACGTGAACAATGGAAAATGAAATTAATGAATACTTCGTACACGGACCTGTCAGGTCTGTTTATTCAATTTTTTTTTATTGAGTTGAGACAATCATTTCAATGACACGTGTTGTCTTTCACAATAAACAGGCATCTTAAGTGCACAGGTTGATATTAAAGTTATCCAGTTAATTCCTTCTGCATATGAAACGAAGACGATCGTCACTTCCTTTTCACCAACAACATACCACACATTCAACCGTATGCACTTATAACCACCTAACGCTCGCGAGTTACAATTCTACTGCAGTGGCACACAAAAAAAGACCATTACAATTCATAAATAACCGATTAAACATGACGGTATACGCCAAATACCAGCTCAAACAGACATTCGCTGTTTCACTTTTGTTTTTGTCTTCATTTAAAGGTAACAAATCACGTGACTCGTCGTGTCAGCTCGAGTTTCGTTTCACGCAGGTTGTTCCCCATGTTTAGGTTTTGTTTTCCGCCGCTTGCTCCAAAGTGTTGTGTCCGCTATAAGTTTCGATTCAGAGTCCCGTGAAGCAGACGTCGGTCGGGTCGCGCGGAGGCACTGCGACAGCATGTTTTCATGGGGAGAGGACGTTCACCGGGGCTTTCGGCTAAAGGGAGGCGTGAATAGCGACAGCGGGCCGCCAACGGACGTCGGGGGTCATCGTATAAACCTCGGTTATCAAATCGCGGATCTGTCCGCGGGCCGCAGCACGCTCGCTTTCGTCAAAACAAACGGAAACGCGTTCGTTATTCGCACGAGCGAGAGCAAAGACGGGAGAAGAGTCAGAGGGAAGCAGAGTGAGCATCGTGTTGTTACTGTCGGTGTTTATTTATTCAAAAGAAGAATGGTGTATTAATTTATTTTTTTAAATCTACCTGTTACTTTGCAAACACGTGGAAATGTTTTCTCATTTTGCAGTAAAAAAAAAAAAAATTATATTTATTTATAAAAAAAGAAATCAACTTTACTTTGCAAACTCGTGCAATTGTTTTTTCATTTTGCTGTAATGATGATGACGTACAACCATCTCTTTACACCTGCTGTGTTCTGTTTAGAGTTCGTAAAGTGTAAAGAGAAGATTCAGGCCGTGGGTTGTCATGATGATGATGATGTGGTCACGCTGCTGTCCGAGGGGGGACAAGTTCTCTGGGTGGACACGACCCGTGCTTACAATCTAAAGTAAGGAGAAGCAAGGGTTTCGGTGTAAATCGGTGTCCTGGATATGAAAGAAAATGTGTAAAATGGGGCAAAAATTGTCTTACAACATCTCTGATTCATGCTGTTGTCTGTTTTTTGTTTTTTTCTGTCTCTTGTCCTCTCAGGCCCCTGGAAGCTTTGTGTAACATACCGGTGTCTCAGGTTGCTTGTGGGAGCCAGCACTCAGTGGCCCTCACCAAAGGTACAGTGAAGTGTACAGTAAACTGCTACTAATGTACAAGCTGAATACATATATTTCTGGTATCCAGCCATGCAAGGTAGGTTTGGTTTTATGTGACACGGGTCTGAGCTTTCTGCCTCCACCCCAAAAACAACGGAGATGGAAACAATTCTCTGTGTTGAATTCTTACCAGAATTAAATGAGTATTGTTTTTGGAAAAAGATGCCGCTATATTATGCTTGTGTGTGATTCTCTTTTAACAATTTCAAAAGGAAACTTTATTGACGTTTAAAAGGTGTTTTATGTGTGTGATTTGGGCGGACGGACCCTTTAAGAGTTTATTCATAAGTTAATGAGTAACGAGTTCGTCATTACTACCACGGGAGTAGCTCGTTGGCGCTGTACAGTCTTAAGAAAATAAATACAAATCTTGGTGATTTCTCCACAGGTGGTCAGGTGTATACATGGGGCCGAGACTCCAGGGGCCAGTTGGGTCAGGGGAGGAGCGAGCCCGGCGCCGGCTCCCCCCAACACATCCGATCTCTGTCAGCACTCCCCCTGGTCCAGGTGGCTGCAGGGGGAGAGCAGAGCTTCGCCCTTTCGGTCTCCGGAGGTGTGTTCGGCTGGGGCGGAAACGACCGCGGGCAGCTCGGGCTGGGAGACACAAAAGGTACTAAGCAACAAGTTAGATTTCTATGTGCTTCACTTGAATTTGAATTCACCTCGTCTCTTTTTTACATTCCTTTAAAGATGGATTTCACAAGCGATAACAATCTTATCTACGCTATTTCCACGACATGCAAACTTGAATGTTAATTTCTGTTCTGTAGACAGACATGCGCCAACTCCTGTTCATTGTCTGAACATGAAGACAACTATTCACATTTCCTGCGGAAAGGACCACACTGCCATTCTGACAAAGGTTGGACTTCTACTCTTTCCCCACTCGTTCCTTAGTTACTTCTCACAATTTGAAATGTGTCGTATTGTAAGATGTTGTATCCATAGACTGTATGTAAGAAGTGAACGTAGTCAGTGTGACGTCACCCATTGGTTTGTTGACTGTCGATTTGAAGCATTTTGACTGTCGCCATCTTGGCTTTTTGCGACCAAAATTGACACGAGAGGGTGGAGCTAAGTACAATACAACGCTGAACAAAAACATTTTTAGGCGACCGAATGAACTGAAAACACACTGTAAAGGGTTAAAGTTCTAAACACGGACAACTACCAGACCGGACAGTAGCGACTGGTAGCGACCTGTCAATCGAAAGGTAGCCCCGCCCTAAAGCATTCTCTTTTCTTTATGGTCTGTTTGACTCTAAATGAACCATAATTTACTAAATGAACATCATGCTGTATTGAAGAAGACTTGAAACTAGAGATTGAGACATAAACTCATGTTTACAATGTTTACTGAGGTAATAAATCAAGTGAGAAGTAGAGTCATTTTCTCATAGACTTCTATACAACCAGAGGAGTCGCCCCCTGATGGCAATTAGAAAGAATGCAAGTTTAAGGCACTTCTGCATTGCACTCCTCCGCCTGGTTGTAACCACTAACTGCACACATTTTATTGCTGGAAAAATAATGCTTTTTCCCTGGGCAACAGACATAAGTACAATAATTCTAATTTAACTCTCCACATAACACCCATATACAAATGGAATGATGGAATAGGTTTTAAATGTTTCTGTGAACTCAAGGATCCATTATTTTAAAGCCCCTTGTGGTGAAAATATTAGTGTGTAATGTAAAATACCAAATTTTTGCAACAATGTAGGAAGTCAGCTGGTCTCAACTCTTTTCAGCGCTCCAAAAAATCGCTTTTAGCCAGTTCCCAGTGCAATTTATTGACATAACTACGTCATCAGCGCTTGAGCAAGACTTTAACGGCGACAATGTAGCCGGCCACCTTTTAGCTGTTTTTTTGCTTTTGACGCTGTAACACAGCAGTAGATTGTTAAACCTTCCTTTTCCCCCATTATAGATATCTGATCAGAAGATGTAGTTTTGTGTCCACAAGTCTTGACATCAATTTTACATATATAATATTTACGGTACATTGACATGCGCACACGTAACATTAACAGATTCTTTGGCTAATCGGGGGGCCTGCCAACATATTGTAAGCATTTAACTTGATATGGCGAAAGTGTTCGCAAACAGACGCTTATTTTCACATACATATATATATATATATACATATATATATATATATCAATATCCATATAGAGGTTTTTCCCTAAAAACAATAGCCTGCTTCAGCCAAAAACAATGCTAATGAGAGCACTGAACCAACACAGTAACTTTACAGGCCGTAAAACCCTCCAAAAAATGAGTCGGAAGACATTAAAACGCTCCACAGAGCTGAGAGGAAATGCAGACTTGTATTTTCATGGATCCATTACAGCTTAAATTTAAAATATTATAGATTTTTCTCTGGGTTTTATAGAGAAAAAATAAAAAAAGATTACATTTAGTAATAGATTGCTTTTTTACGCGAATACGCGCCAAACGCGCCGCGCCATCGCAAATTCGCGTCACTCCAGTCTCATCGCGTCTGTGCATAGACTTTGTATGTTCGTTAGATTTCCACAGACATAACCATGGTTTTGTCTGGTTCCTCAGAATGGTGCAGTGTTCACATTTGGCTCTGGTCAATATGGACAGCTCGGGCACAACTCATTCAGCGATGAACTACGACCTCGGCTTGTTGCAGAGCTCTGGGGGGCAAAGGTCACAGAGATTGCTTGTGGACGGTACAGCAAATCACCTTTTATATTGCAATTATTCACTTTGTCAAAGATTACAAGAGCTGCTTTAAGCTGCTCCAATGAAAACTATACTTAAAAATGTAGCCAATCAAAGTATATTCACACCTGTGACGACGTTAAAATGTTGTTCGTAATATATAACACCTACTTAGGCATCACACATTAGCGTTGACGGACTCAAAGAGGGTCTACTCCTTCGGCTGTGGAGCGCAGGGGCAGCTGGGACACGGAGAGGAGAGTCATCAGTCCGTGCCGCTACCGGTTCAACTGCCACAGGGTGACTACATTTCTAAAATAACTGAATAAAATAATGTGAATGCAAGGAGAATGGTGTCACGGAGGGGATTACACTTTCATTCTGTTTTTATTCCAGACACGGATGATGCTCGAATTAGAAACATCTTCGCAGGAGGAAACTGTTCGTTTGCAACGTGCGCGTCTATTGAGGTACCTACTTAAATACATACAGCACAGACCGTGATGTTTGGCGTCATAATGATGTGAAACATCAACTCAACCCTATTTATTTAGCAGGACGTTGGTGAGGAGAAAAACGCCGACGGCGCCAACAACAAAACACAGCATCGTCTCGATGACATGATTGACAAATGGACCTCCGAATGTGATTCAAAGCAATGGAAAAAGATCAAACGGTAAGTAAATTGCATTGGCGATATATTTTCAATATGTTTCTACTTTGTCGAGCGGTCGGATGTTTTATGATTCATTTAAGTCACGACTTAAATTAATCATTTGGTTCCAAAGCTTTTAACACAGTTTTCTTAGTGCAACGAACTGAAAATGTTAAATCTTCACAGGGAAATCTGCAGAGCGTTCTCCTCTGTCTCCTGTCTGAATACAAGCTTCCTTGAGCAAAGGTGAACACAGTATCGCTTTGCATGAACACTTCTTCACACGTGATAAATGTCAATGACGTTGGTGACCTCTTGTTTGCGCCATCATCAGCTCGAACTTTCAGTTCGTCCAATATTGGTTTATGACCGAACACCGAGTAGCTGTTCTGAATGTGAGCTTATCTTTTTCTTTTTTTTTTTCTTTATGTTTTTAGCAAAGACAAACATTTCCAGACTTCACCAAGGTACTCGGGCTTGAACTTGTCAGTCGCACGACTCGCTTTCGAGAAACTGGTGAAGAAGGACAATGTTTTTGCCGAGGTATGTACCTACAATGTGTGTAATGTGCACTAAGGGTTTCAAAGTTAGTTAGTAATTACTCTCAAAACACGTTCATAATATGTCTGCTAACTTGTCTGAGAAAAAAATTTACCAAATCAGGTCGAGGCTGCTGTCCTGCTCTTGCTTCCTTCCCTTGAGAAGAAGCCATTGGGGGTGGAGGGGTTGAGGATCTACCTGCTTCTCAATGAGCTCCTGCATGTGATCCAGAGCCACGAACAGCGTCGAACGAGCACAACTCTCACTGAGGCGGTCGCTGGTGCCGTCCGAAACTTGTCAGCTGACAGTCTCCAGGTCATAGGTACTGTTGCCACCGCACGTGTCACATCAGCAAAATTATGTTCATGATAACACATTAAAGTTAAAATCCTTGAGTTTCTATTAAATTTGTTTGGCATCAGCCATTCCCGTGCTGGATTCAGACCACCCACTCGAGCATGAGGGACTAGCAGGAAACAATGCATTCATGTAATCATGCACAATGTTATCTCACTGATAACAGCCTCACACTCTCTCTGCTGGTCATCGCGGGTGACTCCCCTGGTTGCAAAAAGAAGTCTATGGAAGTGTATGAGACAATGACCCAATCCCAATCTCCACGCTCACAGACTCACAGACTTTGAGGCTCGCTCCCATAACGTCCGTGAGGGTTTAGAGCTGTCCCACTGTCAAATCTTTGAGTGTTTGAGGGCTCTCTGACAGACATTTTGAGCCCTTTATGAACCCTTTCCGTAAGTATGCAGACTTTGCCCAAGGGAATTACCCACAATTCATTGCAATGTGACGTTAAACACGGGGTTACCAGTGGAAGCATGGAGATGTAAAAAAGGTAAACAAAGAGGACGGCACGTGTGTGTTCAGCCCAGTGGCGGCTGGTGGAAATTTTTCTTGGTAGGGCTGTGCCACATCCAATCAATTTCAGCAAACATCTCAGAATGATTTAATGCAAAAAAATTAATTTAATTAATAATTAAAAAATGTAATTATTAATTAAAAAGCTAAATAAGTTATTAGCATGACATCATCCAGCTAGTCAAACCTGTCTGGTGTACAGCTACTAGAGAAGCTTCATGTACTGCTTCTCTTTCCTGCTAGTCTGCTGTCTGATTGTGAGGTCAGGCTGATCTGGGATCAGCTCTTTCAGCTGTAGTTTCTCCTCTCAGTTCTCCTCTCAAACGGGTCTTGGAGGAGCAGTGCTCGTGCTGGCGCTCGCCTGTAGAGACTAGTCCCGACGAGAACGCGCAGCTTGGGGCAGAACGAAATCTGCCCCAAGCTGAATCTATTTGAGGACGCTGATTGGCTAAATTGTATGTCACTCATTTATATCTTTAGTCAGCATTAAAGCATCATTGGCTAAACTGCTTCGTAGACCCGCCTCTTTGGGGCAGTTTCTCCAGTGCCCCAGCCAGCTGAGACGTGCACACGCGGAGAGGAAGAGCAGACAGGCAGAGAGGACGTGCAGGAAAAGCATATATTTACCGCAGATATCATATTTTACACATATTACTGGGTGATTCCATGTTTCAAAAACACAAATATTGTCAATTTGTATAGTTTGTTATTATTATTATTATTTATTTAATTTTGTATTATTTGTAGCACAAGGGGGGGGGGGGGCGGCGCCCTAGCGCCCTCTATGGACCAGCCGCCACTGGTTCAGCCTTTACTCAGAAACATTAAGGATTAAAGATGGAACATATAAACACATGAAATCAGAGGATATTTATTAATTTAGTCATTGAAGCAGTTTTGACAAAACGAGTAAATAGATTATTTGAAATGACTCATCTTAAATGACTCATCTTGTGAGGAAAGAGCCTGGAAGACGTTCAAATTAGGAAATAAAAAGTTAAAACAAATTCCCACAATTGCACATAATATTTTTTTTATGTTGTCATGTTAACGTGATATGTTGCAGCGAAATGCTGTCCCATTGGCATTTACACCATTTCCTGCCCTCACAGTCTCTCACACTCAACCATTTACCAGGTGAC
This sequence comes from Leptoclinus maculatus, assembly GCA_032191485.1. Classification (NCBI taxonomy): domain Eukaryota; kingdom Metazoa; phylum Chordata; class Actinopteri; order Perciformes; family Stichaeidae; genus Leptoclinus; species Leptoclinus maculatus. The sequence continues at coordinate 5,781,819 of JAVDOI010000007.1, forward strand.
CCCAGTAAGTCCCTGAGGGTTTAGGGTTTGAGACTTTAGGGGGGACATTGGGATTGGGCCAATGACTCTACTTCTCACTTGAATTATTCCCTCAGTGAACATTGTAAACATGAGTTTATGGTCTCAATCTCTTCAAGTCTTCTTCAATACAGCATGATGTTCATTTAGTAAATTATGGTCTATTTAGAGTCAAATAGACCATAAATCAGGGTACGCTTAAGAGCGGGCTTACTGTGATTGACAGGTCGCTACCACAGATTTGTCCGTGTTTTGGTCTTACAACTTTAACTCTTTCACAGTGTGTTTTCAGTTCATAAAAGTTCATTTTAACATTTGTGGTCGCCTAAAAATGTCTTGTTCAGTGTTTGGTTGTACTTCGCTCCACCCTCTAGTGTCACTTCAGGTTGTAAAAAGCCAAGATTGCGACGGCCAAAAAGTCTACCATAACTTCTAATCTAATATAAAAGACTAGCGTACGTTCAGTTTGTTTTACTGATGAGAGGAAAAAAAGAAAGCCTGTTAATTCCACCTCAATACATATATTTTGTCTCATTTATGAAATAGTTGATGCGTATATGTTTTCAATAACACATGCATGAAACAAAGTTGTGATTTATCAAACATATATCTCTTTGAAATGGCTGGTTTACCGATTCAAGATAATACAAGGTGATGTAGAAATGGCAGTAAAAATGGTTAACGTTGCTTTAACACTGGTTTAAGATAAAGCTTTGACATCTGCTCAGCTGTTAAATGCTCACTGACGTTAATGTCTGCAAATCTCCATGTTGTCTTCCTCAGGGGACTGGTGGTCCTCACTGCCACCCTCCACCATGGTTGAACATGTTAATGTGTGGAAGCAGGCCCTCTCAGTGATCCTGTCCTCTGAGTCTGTTCCTCGCAACTCTGGAGTCAGAAACCTGCTGCTAGTCCTCCAGTATATGTACAACGTTAGTATCACTTATTGGCCATCTTTTCTATGAACGTCACAGCATAATCCTATACACTTTTTAATTTGATGAACGTTTCCCCTAATAAACACTTGTTTAAAAGGTCAACAGCAGGATTGCAGAACCTCATAGGATGCCAGAAACCGACTTCTGTTTGTTGATTGACATAAATGTTCTCATTGAGGATCTGCAGCATTGGATTTTACGGTCACAACTCAAGGTAAAAAGAACACATGATTAAATAGTTTGTGAGGTAAAGCCATGATGCTGTCCCTTCTTCTGTCTCCCTTTGTTTCTTGTCACTTTTCAGACATTCAGAAAAAAAAACATATTTTTACACACATCTCTGATCTTGCCCCCCCCCCCCCCCCCCCTTTCCAGTATATGGATGCTGAGCCGCTTATCCTGTGTAGCTTTCCAATTCTGATGGATCTGGGGTCAAAGAAATTTGTTTTTGACCTGAATGCTATGTACACCAAGGTAACTAAAACCTTAAACATGCCTAATGAGAACTAGCTTTTACACGCAATACCGTGTCAAGAAATCTGTTTGTGTCATTGCAGTATGATAAAATACATGTTCTCTGTGTGAGAAACACCGAAGTTAGCTGACAGTCACACAACAAAAATGGTATAATAATGAAATCTTGAACTGTATTCCAGGTGAAAGAAATGAATTACATGAACTGGGAAACGTTTTGGGCATGGCAATGGGTTCAGCCACTGCCTCAAGACCCACTCTTTGAACTACACCTGAAGCGAGCATCGGTTTTGGAAGACACCTTTGAACAACTTGCTGCTGTTGCTGCTCATCCTGATGAATACAAGTTACCACTTGCGGTAAACATGTAGTTTTGATCTGATAGCCACAGGTCCCACTTCAAATCTTGCATTGTTGTATAGGTACTCTTGTATAAGCTACTGTACCAAGAGGAAAACTTAGTTTGTGCCATTTTGTCCTCCAGGTTTATTTTGATGAAAACTTCACAAACGAAGACGATATTAATCTCTACAGAAAAGACTTTTTTCACGAAGTGTTTCACGAGATGATGTCAGCTGAATCTGGGATGTTCATGTTCAACGACTCCAAAACACTGGCATGGTTCCCCTCCACGGTAAGACTTTACATCTTCATACAGGAAAATAAATATTCAATTCAGATCTTAAATTATTATCATCCTATTTTGTTTCTAGTTTTCTGATATAAGTTTTGTCTTCCATCAACACCAGGAAACAGAGGAGGACCAGAGATACTTCCAGTTTGGGGTTCTGTGCGGATTGGCTTTGTACAACCAGTACATCATACACTTACCATTCCCGATGGCTCTGTTCAAAAAGCTGCTGGGTGTAAAGCCCTCACTGGGGGACATGATCGAATTCAGCCCATGCGTTGGAGAGTAAGAGGAAATTAATATATATTTTAATCACAAATGTTTGGTTACAGTTGCTGACGTCTGGTCAAAACATACTGAAAACCCTTTTTTGATATATTATGTATTATCTCTTTTATTTTGCTTCTAGGAGTCTGCTGAACATCCTGGAAGTCTACGAAGATGATCTCATAAAAAACCTCTACATGGATTTTCTAGTATGTGTTTTACAGAGAGTCAATAACATAAGTCCTTCCTCCTCTTTCTGAAATCTATAATTTCTCAAAGCAGTAACATCACTATCTTCTTCTTTCTGATAACTGATCAACAGATCAACTGGGATGGCACAGAGGTGGACCTTGATCCTAAAAATCCAGAGAAGCCCCTGACGGGGGGAAATAAGTAAGGACCATGCATTTTTGTGACTTTCTTGTGTGCTTTGTTATTTGACACTAATTGAAGGAAAACACTCAATCAGCATTAATAGATGAGTACACATCAAAGGTTTCTGACAGAGGCTGTTTTTAACAGGCCAGACAGTTTGTTACACAGAACCATCTGATAAACAGTTAATGGAAACTGTTTGGAAAAGGGCAGGCACTTTCAAAAAGCAGTAGCAGGTGATTTAATGAACCATCTGTATTACCGTCTATCATTGGCCAGCTTCAACCAATCAGCAGACTATCAGCCGAACCAGTTGGTAAAACAAACTCTTGCCGAAGCCACTCGGGAGAAGAGCAAAAACATCTTTCCCACCTAGAAAAGCCTTCAATGTCGTTCGCTGGTCTTCTTTCAATGAAAAAATACTTTCCAGTTCTGATATAACTGATCCTGTTAAGAGATTTCTCTGAAATCATCTTTCTGCTGCGGACCGGAAAAAAATCATGCTTTAATTTCATTCCATCTGATTCGATTTTTGTAACTCTATAATCGGCACTTATTAAAAATGAAATTGAAACTCAGTCTTATTATAATTATTGAGGTGAAGGAAGTAATGCAGATATCCTCAAAACAATTCTTTAGGGCAACCAAACTATTATCAGTAGAGTTGACATGAGGGTATAACTGTGTATCATCTGCATAGAAATGAAAAGATTTATAATATCTACTAATTATGTGAACAAGAAGAGGCATGTTAAAGAGAAAATAATGAGGCCCAGAATCAAGCCTTGAGGTATACCACAAGTAAGTTTTGTGGACGAGGAAATTAAGCTACCATAGTTCCACAGGAAAATACAGAGAGATAGGATTTATATCACTCACTCGCTGCTCCGACCTTTTGTTGAAATTAAACTTTAATCTGATAAACAGGAAGGAGTTTGTGGATGCCTACGTGACTCATGCCTTCAACACATCAGTGGAGGGCGTGTTTCAGGAGTTCAAGCGAGGCTTCTTCCAGGTGTGTGACCAGGATTTGGTGAAGCTGTTCCGACCAAAGGAGCTGCAGGAAGTGCTGGTGGGCAAAGACTTCAATGATTGGGCAAAGCTGAAACAGGTACAGTCTAAAACAAGAGCTCTTTGCATTCTAGTTTTCTCTGCAACTGATTTATTGCATCCTCATCCCTGCATCGCGCTTGATTTGAATACTAAAAATGGTCTTGAACAGAAGTGATTGTAACAAGTCTGTTTCACTGTAATTAGAACACAGGTTATAAGGGGGTGTACAATACCACACCACCACACCCCACCATACAGATGTTTTGGGAGGTTTTTGATGAACTAACTGAGGATCAGAAGAAAGCTTTCCTTTGTAAGTATTGTCCCTGATTTTGACATTTACAAACAATTACAATTTATTATTTTGACTAGACTTGCTATATACGTGCTGAATAAAGAGAAAGCAAATAATCATCAGAATCTCATTATCAATAGTGTTTTATCAACCAGAACTATTTTAATCGAGATGGTTCATAAATGTTTTCACATTTATTGTTCTGTCAGCCCGCTCTCACAAATTGGTGTATTAACGACACAACAATTTGTAAGTAATTTTGCATGGAAGAACGCAGTTTTTGCTTTTTACGTGTCATTTGTATGCCACGTCTGTACTGAGTGCAATGTAAATGCATCCACGTTTTATGCTTTGTTCTGAACCAGTGCCAGGAGACCGGTGTTTGAGACAGGGGTCGTAAAGTGTTTGTTTTTAAAGTTGCGTTAGCGTCATTAGCAACATTTGCGACGTAAGTGACGTGTTCTCCTGTTTTCATATGTATTTTACTTAGTTTAGGTACTTATTTAAGCCCAACCATGATGTTTATCCTAAACCTAAGTAAATGGTTTTGTTGTGTTAACCTTAATGCGGCCGTTACCGTAGTTTTGTTGCCTAAACAACAACTGACAAATAGTCAATAACACAACACTTTAACTAAGCACCTTTTTCACTTTGAAGCCATTGATGCCTGTGTTTTATCTTGTATATATTTATTTAATGTCTTGTTTTAAATCGTCTTGTCTTAATGTTTTTTATACACTTTTTAACTGTTGCTGCTGTACTGACTGATGAGTCGCCAACTTAATTTCGTTGTATGTTTTTACAATGACAATAAACATCCTTATCCTTATCCTTAAACATAACTGCGTTTGTTTCATGGTGAGAAAAGCCTAATGCGAAGCAATGACACCTGGGAATATAATTTTATACACCCATGAGATCGGGTTGATTCTGTAAACTCGGTATCTGGTAAGTCTTTTGTCGGAAAAAATGCCCTTCCGGAGTGGGTGATGTTTTACCAGCAACTTTGGTTGCCTGGAGTCAATCAAACAACTGTTCTCCTTAGCATAAGCAGCGACAACATTATGTCTAGCTCAAAAGTCTGACTTTGGGGAAGGGCAGTGCAAACTCTTAGGATGTCACAAAAATAAATGAAAAGGCAAGAAACTCACTGACTACCACTTTCCCCTCCACTAGGGTTCGTGACTGGCTTTGAAAGGGTGCCCATTCTTGGCATGGAAACGATCAAGATGACAGTCAAAGTTAAAGGAGTTGAGGACCTCTCTTATGACAAGTACTACCCTGAGACACATACATGTTTCTCAACCCTGGAGCTGCCCTTATACTCAACCAAGGAGATCATGCAAAGCAAGCTTACTGAGGCCCTGAGCAACAATAGAAGAATCTACAAGTGATGGAGGGTCTGTGCTGTGGCTCCTTGTGCTGAACAAGGAGCAGCCTTTGTAGCTAATGCTAATGTTACTGTGCAAACGTGAAGGGTTTTATATTCTTTATAATGAAGATGTGTGGTGGATGTACATCAAAAATGCATGATTCATAGTGAAAACATGGATATAGATAGTGTATATGTATAAACTGTATCTGTTGCAGGGGAATCTTAAGTGATTTTCCAAGTGTCTCATCTCCTCAGGTAATATAGAGTGTGATAGAGTTTATTATTTTGGGGCCAAGTTGCATAAAAAGTAGCAAAGCATACTCCTCTCTAATAGAGACTAAAATGTAAGAAAATGTTTGCTACATGTAACTTTTTTTCTTGTTGGCGCAATAAAAAATGTAACTGGTTTAATTCAACTGCAGCATCTCTTGCATAACTCCAGACCCCGAAACTTTGAGCACAACAGTCCACTTGTTGAGGGTGCAGACATTGATAATAAACTACTGACTACACAGCGACTTGACATTCTTATTGCAGATAGCCAGCTGGGTTAATATAAGTTGAAGTGAAATAATGCAACTCATATATGAGATACACACATATGTTAAGATATATATGAAATAAGAATTACCTTCTATATTTTATGGTGGGGCGTAAAAACACCATCTGCCCTTATACTGTTCAGTGGATTACTAAACTTGGATACATAGCAATATTTGACAATTTCCATTTTTATAGGTATTATGTTATATTGCAAAGACGGATAGCATTCAGTGATGAACCCCTCTAATTTGAGCCAATAGAATTTCTTGAAGAGACTATTTCTTTACTATTTTTTCTTCCAGTTCACTTATTTTCAGCAATTAAACTGTATTCTGTTATACCACTTTATGTATTTGTTTTGTCTTTGTCCGTCCGTTCCATTCTCATGAACGCCATATCTCAGGAACATAATGAGCAAATTTCTTAAAATTTGGTAAAAACCTCCACCTGGACTCAAGGATGAACTGATGAGAATTTTGTGGTCAAAGGTCAAGGTCACTGTGACCTCACAAAACACAATGGCCATAACGAAGTATTCATATACTAATTATGACAATTTGATGAAGTGATGACATTTTGAAAAGACATGAATGTAAACAGCACCTTTACTGGCATTCAACCGAGAGGCGGTAATGTTAGTTTACTCCCTGTTTTCTCCCTAACCTTTTTATTTTTTTATATACATTTGCAGATGAATGAAACTATTGATGTAGACTTGAGTGGAAAATACTAAAAAGTGTAATTTACCAAGCCAATGTTAATTTTAACTGAGCATTGGGAATAATATTATTTATTTATTTAATATTGGCCATTGTAGTGTTGTGCAATGTTTTTTTTTGTCAGTATCTGACATTTGGTTGGATTTGGTTCTTTTGCAATTATTAATACCCACCCACAATTTTACAGCACTAAATGCCTCATAGAAGAAGGGAATGGACATAAGGAGCTTCAAACAAGTTGTTAGTGTAGCCAAAGTAATGTTTAGTATTTTACCTTCATTAAACTAACCCTGAGTTGAGTATCAAGTATCCAGTATACCTATTCACTCTATTTAATCACCAAACACAGTAAATACTGCTGCAGTCATGCACAAACAGCAGTTATCAACTCCAGTTTCACTTTCGTTTTTCTTTTAAACCTCTAAAGTTACAGAGCTCCTCCTGCCTCTGACTCACTAGGCGTGTTATTTTCGTTTCATGGTGGTTATAGGTTTTGTTTTGTTTTCCTTTGCTCACAGCAAAGTATGCACAATGAACCACTCAAGTTTCGTTTCTGACTGACAGAGCTGAGTCATAAAAAGCAGCTGACGGTTCTCCAGAGACATTTTACCAAGATGTTTTCATGGGGAGAGAACTGCCAGCAGGGCTTTCGGTTGAAAGATGGCTCAAATATCTCAACAGGCGATGGAGTTCATCTTTTAAACCTCGGCTTTGACATCACGGATCTGTCAGCAGGTCACAGCGTGCTCGCCTTCATCAAAAGCAACGCTGATGCTGCCATCATTCGCACAAAAGAGAGCAAAGATGGAGAGTCAGAGGAAAACAGAGTGAGCATCAGTCTTATAACTTCCTTCTGAGCTCTTGCAAAAATAAGTTTTCTTATTCGCAGTAGTGACCTACAGTATAACAAGCTGCATCACTTACAATACACCTGCTGTGTTCTTTCAGAGTCCATGATGTGTAAAGAGAAGATTCAGGCCGTGGTTTGTAGTGATGATATGGTCACATACTATTGTAAACCGTTTGTTGTGTTGACTTGGTGGAAAACAACACCTCAGCCAGCGTTGAGACGGGATGGTAAAGGTTGACTCAAAGTCCAATAGTGGCTGGTATCAAGGCATAGTACAAGATAATAATGACTATAACAATAACATCTGTTTATATAGCACTTGTGGTTTACAAAAGGCAAACAGGCCAGGGTGTCAGAAAAGTCATTTCTCCACAGGTAGTCAGGTGTATACATGGGGCCGGGACTCCAGAGGCCAGCAGGGTCTGGGGAAGAGCGAGCCCGGCGCCGTCTCTCCCCAACACATCCGATCTCTGTCAGCACTCCCCCTGGTCCAGGTGGCTGCAGGCGGAGAGCAGAGCTTCGCCCTCTCTGTGTCCAGAGCCATGTTCGGCTGGGGAGGAAACGACTGCGGACAGCTCGGGCTGGGAGACACAACAGGTAAAAAAGAGAAAAAAAAGCAATCATTATTTCTGTTATATGTAAACCAGAATGCAATTTTTTCCCACCAATTGACATACCTACACCAACTCTTGTTCGTTACCTGAACACTGAGAAAACCATTTACATTTCCTGTGGAAAGGACCACACTGCCATTTTGACAAAGGTTAGAGCAAAAAAAAAGCTCTCTGGGAAAAAAATGTTAGGTGCCTCACCAATGCAACCTAAACGCTGCACTAACTTCCTAGATCCCACAGAAATGGAAATATCTAACAATAAACCATAGGTGGGACGTTTGTCTGGTTGCTTCCTCAGAATGGTGCAGTGTTCACATTTGGCTCTGGTAAATACGGACAGCTCGGGCACAACTCATTCGGCGATGAACTACGACCTCGGCTTGTTGCAGAGCTCTGGGGGGCAAAGGTCACCAAGATTGCATGTGGATGGTACGTTCCAATTATAAACTCTTACGCAGTTATTCTGAGCCAATTCAGTCTCATTACCAATGCACTTCCAGCATGGATTGACTATTTTTTGCATCTTCCAATTGTCTTTTTTGTTTAGAAATGCCAAAGTCAAAGGCACTATGTGAAGCAATTTACATGTATTAATCGCTTTGTAATTGCAAATGTGCGAACGGATTGTTACGTAACTTAAAAACTGAGACCTCCCTGACCTTCTGGGTTGCCTATAACAGCATGTGGACCGATTTCTATGTAAAGGAAACGAGATGGTCTTGCTCTGACAATAAGCGGGATGAGACGTTTATGTGCACAGAGTGCCTTACCTTTCTTCAGCTCCCCTACAGCGCCGACAGTGTGTAGCTAACACACTAAACACACGCTAAAATACTGTTTTGAGTGGCTGTTCTGCCCGGTAAATTGGCAAGCTTGCCATTTGCAAATTACGTTATCAGCTAGCGTTACGAAACTACCAACGTCAGATCCACGCAGCTAAGTAGCAGCTAGCTTACCAACCTTAGTTTTCTTGCCACTAATGTTATCGCTAGCATGTGCGCTAGCAACAGTAGTTCACTTAATGGCCACCGTTATCATTAATAACAAGGATTTTCTGAAAATTCCACGTAATACCTAGAAACATATTTTCTAATCAGTTTGCCAGACCTGTTAGGTTCATTCGAACACTTCAAAGTGGCACAGAGAGCAGGTAGAGAACAGCAATCAAATTTTGCATATCTCCATGAGAATGTTAAATAATCTTAACATTTTGAAAAAAGTTATTTTTACTGTTGCATTTGAGAACATCCCAGGAATGTTTCTGTTGTCTGAAATAGAGGCTTGGAGGCTGTAAAACTCCTGAAAAAGCATCTTTGTTGACATTAAAATACTGTTTTGCATTGTAACGTTATCTCTATCAGGCATCACACATTAGTGCTGACGGACTCCAAGAGGGTCTACTCCTTCGGGTGTGGAGCGCAGGGGCAGCTGGGACACGGAGAGGAGAGTCATCCGTCCGTGCCGCTACCGGTTCAACTGCCACAGGGTGACTACGTTTCTAAAATAACTAAAATAATTTCATTTTTATTTCAGAGACAGAGATAACTTTTATTCTATTATCATTCCAGACACCACTAATGGTCCTAAAATTGGAAACATCTACGCAGGAGGAAACTGTTCGTTTGCAACGTCCACATCTGTTAAGGTACCAACACAAATACATACAGTACATATTATAATTGTGGGAGGTGTAATAATACCTTAACCCCCAATTAATACATATGAAATCATTGTTCGACACCAAACATGAGCCTTTATCTTGATTTTCACAGGAAAGAACTGCCAGTGTCAGCAATGTAACACATGATGTGATTGACAAATGGGTCTCTGAATGTAATTCAAAGTCATGGAAAAAGATCAAATGGTAAGTACAATGCATTTATCGTATATAACTGGTTGTCTGTTAAATCTATTAATACTCTATTCCCAGTGTTATTGACCAACCACATAACTGTCACGACTTAAATTAATCATTTGGTTCCAAAGCTCTCCACGCCTGTACTCACATGACGAGGATAGCTCCGAAGCTAGCCTGCAAACCATTGTCAATGAACTTTGGGAATTCAGAAGAGATAACAGGGAACAACTTACTGACATCAAACAAGAATTGAAGAGAGCAAATGACAGACTGGACGAGGCAGAGGGGAGAATTGATGAATCTGAGACTGTGCTTCAAGCAAGATCAACGCTAATCAACGCAACCAAAGATAAAGAGGGCACCGATATGGCTGGTTTTCTGGATAACCTGCTAAAAAACGCTCTCGACCTTCCCTGTGACAGAGATCTCAGAATAGAACGGGCACACCGAGTACTGGCACCAAAGCCCAACGGCCAGCAGGCAATGCCCCGATCTATATTGGTCAAGTAATTAAAGGAGTCGGGACTTGTTACTTAGCTTGTTATCCGTGGTTTGTTTCATTTCAATTTTGTGTGGATTTTGTCACGAATTCCCCTTCATATTAGTTTGTTTTCATCCTGTCTGCTTGTTTATTAACTCTCCTGTCATTTCAGATCCTACCATTCACACCTGATCACCTCTCATTCCCCTCACCTGGTCCTCCACACCCATCTCACCTGCAGCCCATTCCCTCATTAGCCCTCACTATTTAGGTCCCCTCACTTGCACTTGTTCCCTGCCAGATTGTCTTGTGTGTTATTGCCAAGTTCTCCAGCGTATCTTTATATTGTTCCTGATCTGCCTGTTCCGACCCTGTCTGCCTGTTTTCGACCTTGGATTTTTGCCTGCCCCTTAATGGATTTGCCTGAAATCAAGTAAAGGAACTAAACTTGTATTTTTATCTCCGAGTTGTGCCTATGGGTTCAAGTACCTGTAATCCTTACAGATTTTGGCTAGCATGCGGCCAACTTTCAAAGGTAACAGACAAGGAGGGGAGATATATAATAGTCTCTGGAAGTATAGATGGCATTGCAATAACATTATGTAACATTTATGCCCCCCCTGTAAGTGATTTTGTTTTTTACAGAAAGATATTTGAGTTAATGATCGAGGCCCTAGGAATTGTCATATGTGGTGGAGATTGGAACATCCGTCTTAACCCAAAACTAGATTCAACAAAAAACGTGACCACTACATCGTTGCATTGAAAAATGTATATTAGACCTATGGAGAGATTTTTACCCATCAGGCTGTGATTATACTTTTTACTCATGCCCCCATGATACATACAGTATAAGGACAGACAATTTTGTTGTGCTAAAGAGAGATCGCCATAGAATGCATAGCTGTGATATTGGAAATATTAATTTATCTGATCATGCACCTCTGTCCTGCGCTGTGCATATTAGCAATAAGGTGGGAAAAACATTGTGGTAGTTACATGCAAGTATCCTAAACAACCCACAATTGAAGACTCAAAGGAAATAAAAATGTTTCTTGAAGAAAATGATAACAGGGAGGTTGATTCAGTTATAGTATGGGACGCCTTAAAAGCAGTCATCAGGGGAAGAATTATATCTTTCTGTGTCCATGAAAAGAAAGAAAAACAATTAAGACTAATAAACCGTATTAAAGAATTAAAGGATCTTGAGACACATCATAAAAGGGAACAAAAAACGAATTTGCTGATAAAAATAAAGAAAGTTATGAATGAAATAAAAATATAATACTCACAGGAAAAAAGATGATATTTACATAACAAAAATATGGATTCTAAAACTATATACTATAAACAAGATGAATTTCAAAAGTACTACAAATCTCTTTATACACAACCACAGCTAGAGGGCGAGCGGCAAATTGGCAAATTCCTCAATTCTCTCAACCTCCCTGTTATATCAGCAGAACAAAATCAGATATTAACAGCAGCGGTAATTGAGACAGAACTAAACAGCGCCATCACCTGGCTTAAAGCCAATTAGTCACCCAGTCCGGATGGCCTTCCTTCAGAGTGGTATAAGACATTTTGATTTGAGTTCATACCAAGCCTTCTTAGGGCCTGCAATATAACTTTAAAATATGCCAAAATGCTTCCATCTTGGTACGAGGCAGTGATCTCTGTTATCCACAAAGAAGGAAAAGATAAACTAGAATGTGGATTTTACCAATCTCGGTGTTAAATGTTGACTACAAATTATACACAGCCTTCCTTGCCAAAAGACTGGAAAAGATCCTTCCTCAATTTATACATAATGACCAGACTGGCTTAATCTCACAAAGACAAACCCATGATAACATCAGGCGATCACTGCACATCCAACAGAATAATCTTGAAGCCTACCTAGTCAGTCTGGATGCTGAGAAGGCCTTTGATTCAGTGAGCTGGCCTTTCTTATAAAAAAGTCCTTGAAAGATTTGGCATACACAACAATTTCATCAAAGGCATTCGTCTATGCTAGACCATCGGCCTGGATCAAAATAAATCGGTATCTCTCAGATACCATTGCATTAGAGCGTGGATCAAGACAGGGATGCCCAATTTCTCCATTGCTTTTTGCACTTTATATAGAGCCTCTTGCACAGTGGATGAGACAAACAGAAAGCATCAAATACATTTGCATAAATGGATCAGACGACAAGGTGGCCCTGTCCGCCGATGACATCTTGATCTATTTAAGTACCCTCTAACTCTTTTTTTTAATTAATGAACCTGCTAAAAACATTTGGTAGATATGCAAGATACAAACTAAATCTGCAAAAAACACGAATTTAGATTTTCATCTGTACACCTCCTAAATACATTAAAGATACACTTTACCTTAACTGGGACCAGAACTCCTCGAAATACTTAGGAATACACTTTCCGAAAAAAATGTCAACATTGTCCAAGATAAATTACAAACCCACTCTTAACAAAAATGAAATGATGTAGTGGCCATTTGTCGAATAAATCAAAATAAAACAAACAATAATCAAACGCCACTGATGCACCGTGGTCGGTATTTTACGCAGGCAGAAGAGAGGAGATTGTCCATGCAGGATTCCGATTTTCTTATTTATTTAGTAAAGCAAATAAAACAAGCAAACAAACAAAAAGAACAAAGAAAACTCCTGTCGTGCTGTCTCTCCTGTGCTGGTAAAAACTAAGCCCACCCCCGGTGCATGCTGGTCCTATCTTTCTACTCTTTCTACACAGGTGCCCACAGTAATTACCCAAACAACAAATAATATAACTAAAGAAATTACTATTAAAGAGAAAAAGCAATCTTAATATATCAAACATCTAGAATAATTAAACAATACTACTTATTAATTAAATAACAAAATACTAATATAAAATAAATAGCTCCAACAGATGATATACATAGATGGAACTCTATTTCTTTCCTCGGTCATAGAATTGACTCTGTAAAATTAACATTCTGCCACGATATCTCTTCCTATTTCAAGCACTTCCTGTAGAAATTCCCTCGAAACAATTTTCTGAATTGGAAGTATCCGGGAAGAGGAGCGGCTCGCCGGACGTACAACTAACATCCGGGGTGATCCGGGGACATCCGGGAATGGAGAGGGGGGCGGCGTTGATCGTAGCGCATCCAGGAAGAAACGTAGTAGGACCGGGATGAACCGTAGCGTAACCGTAGTAGGACCGGGATGAACTGTAGCGTAACCGTGGTATAACCGTGTTAATCCGGGATGAAACGGGAGCTAGTTGACACCCCGGATATACTACGGATGATCACGGATCGTCACGGTTGTACTACAGTTTATCACGGAGCCACTACGGTTGCACCACGGATGGGACACTTCATCCGGGACGCATCCGTGACGTGTCCGTGGCGTATCCGTAGTTGAACCGTGGTCAAACCGTGGCCATCCGGGATAAACCAGGCTTGAACAGGGGTGATCCGTGGCGGAACCGTAGTAGAACACATGGGAAACATGTCAAATGTGTTGTCATCCGGGACGATTTCCTTCCCGGATCACCCCGGATCTCACCTCTTTTTATCCAAGGTGATACAGGGTGATCCGGGGACATCCGTAGTATATCCGGCTTTCGGTGGAACTGGGGCTTTAGATTAAACAAGAAAGAAACAAAAAGCATATTACTGCTGGTGAGGCTCTGGTTTCCAGGACATGAGACATATGGTTCGACCAGGAACAACCGAAACATCTACATTGAGCCGCCGCCCTATGGGCCCACCGCTCAAAGGGATATGCGGAAGGGTGATTGGGTGAAAAGGGCTAAAAGGGATTCTTTCCTTTGTGAGTTTTCATGTGTACCTTTAGACCTCTGTTGCTCATAAGTCTTTTATCACAAACTGAGCAGCTGAAAGGTTTCTCTCCTGTGTGGATTCTCATGTGTGTCTGTAAAACATGTTTCTGTGTAAAAGATTTCTTGCAAACTGAGCAGCTGAAAAGTTTCTCTCCTGTGTGGATTCTCATGTGTTTCTTTAAATCTCCACTTCCAATGAAACCGTGATCACAAACTGAGCAGCTGTAAGGTTTCTCTCCTGTGTGGATTCTTATGTGTTCCTGTAAAACATGTTTACGTGCAAAAGATTTATTACAAACTGAGCAGCTGTAAGGTTTCTCTCCTGTGTGGATTCTCATGTGTTTCTTTAAATCTCCACTCTGTGCAAAAGATTTCTTGCAAACTGAGCAGCTGAAAGGTTTCTCTCCTGTGTGGATTCTCATGTGTCTCTTCAGATCTCCACTTCCAATGAAACCTTGATCACAAACTGAGCAGCTGAAAGGTTTCTCTCCTGTGTGGATTCTCATGTGCGTCTTCAGAGTTCCTCTGGTGACAAATGTTTTCTCACACTCAGAGCATCTAAATGGTTTCTTACCAGCACTACATCTTAAATCACTGACAAGGACTTCATCAGGTTTCAAAGAGTTTAAACCTGACTGAGGTTCTCTGGTCTCCTTCCAGTCATCAGTGTCAGAAGAGTCTCCAGTCTTGTCATCAGTATCTGGTTCTGGATGCATATCAGGATCTAAGTTCCTGTCTGGTTCTGGTCCTCCGCAGTCCTCTCCATCAGCTTCTGTTTCCATCTGTTCAGTTTGTCTTTGATAAAGCTCTGAGGACTGAGCCTCCTCTTCATCATCTTCACTCTTCACAGGAGTGAATGCGAACTTGACATCAGCCTCCTCCAGCCCTTGAAGCTGCTCTCCCTGCTGACTGGTCCAGAGTTCCTCCTGTTCCTCTTTAATGTGTGGGGGCTCTGGGTCCTCCTGTTCCTCTTTAATGTGTGGGGGCTCTGGGTCCTCCTGTTCCTTTGTAATGTGTGGGGGCCCTCGGTCCTCCTGGTCCAGATTGGAGCTCCACTCCTGCTGCTCAGGGGGAACCTCTTCTTTAACCACCAACAGCTGCTGGACGTCTGCAGGAAAACAGTAAACACATACAGAGACGTTACAAAGACTGTCATGACATCACGCACTCTAAGCTGTGCAATACACACCCATTATAAAGTTAGAAACACACCCAAATTTTCCTGAAACTTAATCTGTGACTTCATGAAAACTGTGCTAGCTATCAAAATGTCTCTTTGGCTCAAACTCCAGCATTTTGTCTACGTTTTAAACTTTGAATTGGCGTAAAGAGAGCAAAAAAAACACTGAACTTTGGACCCATATTGACTAGCCATACTTTAACGTAGAAAAATCATTCAAAGTTTAAAACGTAGACAAAACGCTGGACTTTATTGAGCCAAATGGACATTTTGATAGCTTGCACAGTTTTCATGAAGTCACAGATTAAGTTTCAGGAAAATTTGGGTCAGATTTTATAATGGGTGTGTACACCCATTATAAAATCTGTAACGGACCCAAATGTTATGCAGCTTAGAGTGCGTGATGTCACCGCTAGAGTGAAGAGGAGCTTGAAATTCTTGTGAAAAAAATATTTGTCTTTGCCACTGACTCCACAATTTTCACTCTTCATCCATAATTTTTGGATGGAAAAGTAGCTAATCTTGTCCTTGTCGTAGACAAATGACTGTGGAATCCAACAGACTCACACATTTGGCTCAAAGAGCCGCAGAGCAACATTAACTCCAACCAACTGCTCCATTAGATTCCATGTTAAATCTGACCACTCATTTCTCAAAGAAAGCAGACGGTACCAGTTTTGTATATTGGTCTAGAGCTCACATTTTTTAACACCACAAACATAAAAACCACATTACCGCGTTTGGCAGAGTCTTATCTTTCTCATGGTATCCATATTTTGGCACTCAGACTCCTGCTTTTTGTTAAAAGGAGGAAGGGGTTTTGTTCAAAATCACTGTAACGTTTATTAATCAGTCTGCCTCTCCAACCAGGTGCGTCCTCACCATGGCAACCAGTTACACATACGCACGCTCTCTCTGTCTGTCTCTACACACACACGACTTGGAGGCATTGTTAGACCTCCTGTCTGTCTGTCTGTCTGTCTGTCTCTCTCTCTCTACACACGATATTCAAGGAAAGATCGTTAGACCTCCTATAACTGTCTGCCTGTCTCACTCACTCCATATAACTGTCTGTCTGCCTCACTCACTCAGTCCATATAACTGTCTGTCTGCCTGTCTCTCTCTCCCACTCAGTCCATCTAACTGTCTGCCAGTATCTCTCCCACTCACTCAGTCCATCTAACTGTCTGCCAGTATCTCTCCCACTCACTCAGTCCATCTAACTGTCTGCCTGCCTGTCTCTCTCTCCCACTGAGTCCATCTGTCTGTCTTTCTCACACTCAGTCTCTCTCTATCTTTCTGTCTGTGTCTCTCTCTCTCATACAGTCATTCAGGTCTTACCTTACAGATTTTGAGAGGACTTTTCCCTTTCACCCCCGCCCCCCCCCATTTCAACATAAAAGCCCCACAGAATACATTCTAACTGGAATGCTTGTGATGAAGCCTGTCATTTAATAACCTCTGTGTTTGTGTGTCAAACATTATGAATATGTCTCCTCTCCCCCTCTCACCCACCCAGTCCCACCCTTTCAAATCAAAAGACCCATAGAGTAACTGTATCTTAACATCAAGCTCAGAATGAGGTTCGTACAGAAATGATGGGAGCTGACGCTCCCATAATTTCCTAAGGCTTCTCAAACAAATGTATTTATCTTGAATACTGAAATGATGGGAGCGCCATCATTTCTAAAGGCTTCTCAAACAAAGATGTATATGTCCAGTACAGAAATGACGGGAGCCATTTGTGGACTGTCCATCACGAATACAAGATTCAATCCAAGAGTATGAATCTAAAATGCAGAAAAAGAGAGAAGCGATATCTCAATCAAACCTCAACGATACTACTGGTAATATCGGCGTGTGTAGCTATATATTGCGACGTCTTCGGGCAGTAGAAGCCACACTGTCAATTTCTTGAGAAATGTTCTCGTTCATTCTATCATTGATCAGGTTGTATTCACTGATTTATATCCAACCATTTGGTACCGTTCTGCAGCTGAGATAGTCTATTTATTTCTGCCATATTTAAATATGGACTATGTAAGTAACTGGTATTAATTCTGTAAATTAAGGTTAAATGTTGTAATCAACTCTTATGTGACCATGAACATATCAAAGAGAACAAACTTGTACTTTAAGTGTAAATATTTTCTGTTATCTAGAACAGTGTTTTTCAACCTTTTCTGAAAAAGATCCCGCGGCACACCAACAACCAAAAACGTTACAAAATGACACCTTTTAGCATAATACAGCATATATGGGGTGTCAAACTCAATCACAGAGAGGGCCAAAATTAAAAATTGGGACTACGTTGAGGGCCAAATAGAGTCACCATTTAATAAACAGGATAGAAGGGATATTGGACAAAGTGCAAAAAGGCTACATTATTTTATGCATATGTGCCAGAGCCAGATGTTTGGCATCTTTTCTTGGCTGCCAGTTCATTAATATCTGGGCTTAGGTTCTGTGGAAACCCTCAAGATGGAGTAAAGGTGTGCATCAGTGAGACGACTCCTGTGTGGATTTTTGTTCATCTTCATCACAGAGAACAGCTGCTAACACAGGTATGTGCTTCCAAACATGCAGAGCATTTGAGCAGCATGTAGGCGGAGTTAAGGCATCGTTTCAGGGATGAAGCTTGGAAACTGTGCAGCGCCCACAGATTCATACTTTGCCTTGAGTGTCATTACACTGGAGGTCTATCAGCTCCACAGGTGCTCTTTCCACGTCAACTGCAAACGGATTGCTGAGCAGTTCACATTTAAATTTCTGAGCTGCAAAGTCGGCAAATCGCCGAGTGAACTCCGTGCCAAGTGAACTCCGTGCCAAGTGAACCCAGTTTATCAGCAAAATGCACAGTCTGGAACACAGCGGTGGAGACTTTTACTGCATCACACATGTCTGTGATCATACGTCCCCCTGAAGCTGGAGGTTTAGCGCAGTGAGATGCTTCGTTATGTTACACAAAAAGCCAGCTCACATCTCCACTTTTCGTCCCGGAGCTCTGTGGTGTGGCGGGCCAGTTATGATAAACATATGATATTTTCTGGCGGGCCGTTGTGCCGAGGGCCGGATACATGCTGACAATTTAATGACGAGTCTCTAAATGTGTTGATCCTTACTAGGCTTTTCATCTGGGTTATGTTGTCCAGGGCCCAGTTCAGAGTCTGCATTTTTCCTTTTCAAATATTTCTCCATCGCTGTTCGTCTTGTCACCTCAACCTCTCCCGCGTGTCATTTCATATACTGTCCTAAATTAACAAGGTCATTATTGTGCTACCTACTGCCACCCACTGGCATGGAAGAGTATTTATTACTTAGTCAGCCACTATATTGCAGCTCAGACGCTCAACAATGGCAAAGTATTTGCAACAACTAAATAATATTTTTTTGGACTCATTAAGTAAAATTGGACATTTTCTCACGGCACACCTGACGATCTCTCACGGCACACTGGTGTGCCGCGGCACAGCGGTTGAAAATCACTGATCTAGAAGCTGAGAGAACAGATCAGAAGAAGAAGAAAAAGATTAATTGAATCAACAGAGTCTCACTCGGTTGATTCAATGAATCTACATTAAATCTGAATCTACATTAAAAGTTATCAGCCGGAGCATGAACAGTGTTTGAGAACCGAGAGAAGAAATAAAGTGAACCCACGTGCTCTTTGTATCCGGACTTCAGGGTTTAAAACAGCGTCCAGTAGTTTCCGTTGTCGCTCGTTCTCCTCTTTTGAACAAGAAAGTTCCTCCTCGTACTCTGCTATTGTTCTTTCGAACAGACCAAATATCTCTTCAGCAGCCGCAGTTAGTCGCTGGTTGACTAAACATCTCAGCATTTGGACTTTAGACATTTTCACTAAACTACAGACAATTTTCCTCGAGACAAACTCCGTTAAAAACGGTTTGCTCACTCTGACCTGCGCTGTATTACTAGGTTACGTTCGGGTCCGTCTACTTCCTGCTAGCATGCTAACTTCATTAGCTCCGTAAGACACCAGGTAACAATCCACCAGCGACAGAAACCTTTCCTCCAGATAAACTCCGTTAAAAACACCGTTTACTCTCCATTAAACTCTGACTAGCGCTGTGTTGATAACTTCCGTCCCGTCGGTCTGTTTCCAGCGAAGCATGCTAAGCTAACTTCATTAGCTTTGTAGGCTACCGGGAGATGAGTCTTCTTCTTCTTCTTCTTGTTCTTTGAGTTTAATGGCGGCTACAAACCAACGTTTAAGGTGCATGCCGCCACCTACTGGACCGGAGTGTGTAACATCATGACTTTATGACAGTTATCATTTAAACACAATAATAATGTTATTTATAAATTAAAGAAAATAACGAAACATTTAAAAAAAACTTCACTTAGAAGTTATATTGTGGATATTAAACCCATTCCATTAATAAATTAAATGACGCCCTTTTAAGCTGAACTTGTTTGTCCCCTATCTCTAACAGTCCTTTGATGCTCCACTCCCTTCCTAAATCTATCACTCTGCCCTTCAGTCTTTCTCTTTCCACACTGAACTTCCTCCACTCTATCAGCACATGTTCAACACTTTCTTTACAGTTGCATATCTCACATTTATCTGACTCTGTCTTTTTCATGATGTATAAGGTGTCATTGAGTCCTGTATGTCCTAACCTTAATCTACTGAAAGTAACATCTTCTTTTCTACTTTTACTTCTATCACTTCTCACTCTGACTGCCATGTTAATTTTGTTGCAATTTCTACCCTTATTGTCATTATTCCATATTTGCTGCCAAAATGTAATAATTCCGTGCTGTAAGTAGTAATATAAATGCATTTTGCGCGTGCATGTGAGGCTGAACAAAGTTTGCGCGTGCACGTGAAAAAAATTGCATAATAATGATTTTTCCCCCCGAATTTGCATAATTACCTGAAATCGAACCTCAACGATACTACTGGTAACATCGGCGTGTGTAGCTATATATTGCGACGTCTTCAGGCAGTAGAAGCCACACTGTCAAAATTTCTTGCGAAATTTTCTACTTCATTCTATCATTGATCAGGTTGTATTTATATCCAACCATTTGGTACCGTTCTGCAGCTGAGATAGTTGCTATCATGCGCAGGCATGAGAGTGCATGTGTCGGTGGAGGTGTGTGTGTGTGTGTGTATGTGTGGATGTGTGTGTGTGTGTGGGGGGGGGGGGTTAAAACAATGAACTAATTTACACATACAAGGGTGTAATTTACACATACAAGGGTGTGCCCTGTTGTGATGTGTTCGAAAAGGTGTTACCTGAAGGCGGGATTATTTGAATGGTACTGTATAGAAGGGCATTGAATCATTCGTTAGGCCTTTCCGCTGCTGAATATTTTGTTTCCTGATTCCCCGTCGATTCTACCATGCCATCAAGCCGCTATTTTGGAACGAATCCAGCTCACTGTCACGATTATGCTTTGCCTTCTGTGTTTTGTTCGTCCTGTTCACGGTTTTCCCGTCTGCCTGCCCGTTCCTGCTGGATTACCCCCTCGTCTCTTGTTGTTTGCCTGGACTCCCTGTTGTGCTGGTAATTAATCCTATTTTTGTTCAATAAAAACCTGCTTAACGCTACTCTGCCCCTGGTCTGCATTCGAGTCCTCCACCATGCCCCGTGACAAATGTTTTGTCTTTGTGTTGTTTATCAAGGCTTTCTACTGCGAGGACCCAACCCTTCACCCGGATTGATGAATCGCACATAGCTGTGGTAGCCCTCGTCCATGCTGTGGCCTCATCAGAGGATATTACTCCCCAGATCACCGAAGGATCCTCAGCGTATTTTGTGGACAATGCCCCCACGGAGACTGAACTAGCCGTAGCTGCTGCTGCTGCGGCATCAAACAGTGAGTTCGAAACAGCTTCGCAGATCGCTGAATTGCCGTTTGACATTGTACAATTTGTGTACGAGCAATGTGTTGGCGCTGATGATGAGATGTGTATCGAACCCCTAGGCCCTATTAATTGTGTACAGTCTGGGGTTGATGTAGACCTACTCAATGAGCCACATGATTTTTTTTTTAACCTGGGGGATACAGCGTTACCAACACAGGAACAAGTGCTGATTGATTTGGGTGTTCTGAGTGAGTTTGACGATGATGTTACGGAGTCAGTGATACATGAGACGCCATATCGGCAGGATACCTATGTACAAACATTACCAGTTGTAAATCAGAGGGTCGATGATCAGGGCTGTATGCAATGCAGACAGTACATCCAGCTGCTAGTTGAAACCAGGGATGCATTCGATAGGGCCATACTACACATAACATCTGAGACGGATAAAAGGTTTGCACAGCTGGATACAAAGTTGGATACACAGGCTGCACTGTATGTAGCGACCCAGGCAGCGGCCAACAGCGACACAGAAAGATTACTTTGATGAGTGAGTCTCATGCTGCGTCATGAAATCTGTGGTCGGTTTGTCAAGATTCAGCCGATTTAAAAATCTGCTCCGACGATTTCGGAGATGTGAGGTGTTGCTGGCGGGACCGGCAGTAAACAGCACCGGGGGCTCAGCGCTCATGTTACCCGGCTAGAACAGCCTGATCTCGGCGAGTCTTTTTGAAACTTGCCGCTGGTATTGACGTCTCTGTAGCGTTTTCCTCGTCGGCAAAGCATACAGCAATCCGGATCTGATGCATATATATATATCATTTTAGATTTTAAATGAAAACGAAAAAAGCAGGGTTGTCATATTTAGTTTGATTGTAAAAATATTTACAGAAAAAAAACGGATTAAACTCATTAGACCAGCTGAGGTGGTGATGTCATCAAGTAAACTGCTGTTCCAATTGTCCATACTGTGTTCTCTGGACTTGGAGTCAATTTACAATTTAGGTCAGCATTTTGACACCAAACACGGAGCTAAATTTAGCCTCCAAGAAAAACATAAAATTGTCCAAGAATTAAAAGGCATACATTTACAAAAGCTACAGCCCAGTGCATGCTTAAAGGTATGTGAGCAGGTGTGCTCCGACCAGATACAGACTTTTAAAAATGTCAGTTTGTGAAGAAACACCATCGCAGACCGAGTTCAGGAACTAGCAGGCAATCTAACAACACAGCTAGCCGAAGAGACGAGCAGTTACTCGTCTTCTTCATTAGCTGTTGATGAAAGCACAGACAACACGGACACAGCGCATCTATCCGTGTTTATCAGAGGCTGAAGGCAGACTTGACCATCAGTGAGGAGCTCTTGGATGTAGCTGCCATGCACGGGATGACGGGGAGGGACATTAGTGATGCAGAGGTGACAAAAATAGCTTTGAACAAAGTTAATGTAATAACTTGTTCTTGATGACATTAGTCTTTGTTATTTTCTTTAAAAGTTTGATCTTTGATAGAGTAATGTGGGTTTCTTAACCCTAAATTAAAATTATTTATGTTATAATAACAGAAATGTGCTTAAATATAATTTTACATTCATATAACTGCATGTACAATCTTTTTACACTTGAATAAACAATAATCAAATGTAGAGACAGTTATTTAACAATATGTTAGGGAGTAGTTACATTTATACAGTCTTATATTTACAACCGGCCCTTTGAGGGCGACCATGATGCTGATGTGGCCCTGAGTGAAAATTAGTTTGACACCCCTGCATTAAAGCTACAAACACAGCATCCACAGCAACATCTACAGCAGCAGCAGCAGCAGCAGCAGGACCAAAACACTGGTTCTATAAGACAAGTGGTGCAAAATGAACTTGATAGAGCCATGACCGATGTATTGAAACTGCCTGATACAGACATGTATGAGAAGGTTAAAAAATATGCAGGTATTTTACAGAGATACTTGACTATGGTGAGACAGGGTGAATGTGAAAAGAACGTGTTGACCTTATCACTGCCCCCCGATGAAAGTAGGGGGCTCTCAAGTCCCGTCGTTTCTCAGGGTGATAATGATGTGGCTCAAAAGGGTCTGCTTGTAGGGGATGTTATAAAACACATGCCTAAAAACATACATACATACATACATTTTGGATGCCTTAACGCATGCTAAAAAAACTATATCAGGGTGAAATTATCGCAGGTAATCACAGGGTCAGAGGTTCATACCTGTATGATTTGGTGAAAAGTGTCACTGCATCACTTAATGTTTTAGACAGTTCTAGACCTACAGGGTGGAGGATTTTTTTAAAAACATTAGCGGCTGTAAATGTACCGTTATCAGCCACCCCCAACACAACGGTGCGTAGGTCTATTGCCGAATATAAAATGACTGATGATGATGATGACGGTGGTACACATTCTGGTGAGGGTCGTTTTACACCCATTGGTAGAGGGGTCCGGTCTCTAGATGCCTCACACGTGTACAGCACCCCCCTTAAGATACCAAAATCAAAAAGGAGGAGGAGGGATGATACATGGCAGGGTTTTTGATTTTTTTTTATGGATTTATGGATTTCTACACACATGTGACATATTGAATGTCAGACCTATTGAATGTATTTTATATTTTGTATTTTTTTCCCTCTATACCAGGGGTGGGAAATTATTTTTCCCAAGGGGCCACATGAGAAACAGGGACTGTTGTGGAGGGCCGGACCAATAGACTGAACTCAATCCTGCTCAATGTAACTAAGTCTATTTACTTAACTACTGTACTTATGTACAAATTCAAGGTACTTTACTTGAGTTTTTCTATTTTATTTAACTTTGTACTTCCACTCCACTAAATCTCAGAGGGAAAGATTGTACTTTTTACTCCACTACATTTGTCTGGCAGCTTTAGTTACTTTGCACATTATAATTTGTCAAACCCTTCCTAACTACCCAAACTGAACAACAGAGTATAAAGGAGTTAAATTGAGCTCCACCTTAAACATCTGCAGCAGGAATAATGATCCACCACGCTGGCCTTAGTCTCATTAGATGTTGAAAAATGCGTAATTTTATACTGGTCCAATAGCTGGTGAAACTGTTTATTATAAAACTCCGTGCCATCATCTGTTTGAAGTTTCACCGGTACACGCCCCTCACTCAGAATGTCTTTAAAAACCTTTGTAACAGATGGACCAGATTTGCTGGCAAGACATCTAACCCAAGCATATTTTGAAAATACATCGATGCACATTAATAAATAGCGAACATGATCGTTTTCCTCTGTATATTCACCCATATCAACTAGGTCGATCTGAAATTGCTTGTCAATACCGTTGACCAAAACCCTATTCCTAGGAAAATGTATGGCAGCCTTGGCATGGAGTGTGTACACATCTTGTGCTAATAAAAAATCTGTTAACCACAGACAGTGAGGGAGTCACTCCAGTGCATTCTCTGACGGCCTTACGAAGTTTATACACACTGCCTAGGCCTCCTGGATGTGCTGGATCATAATATATCTTGTACTGTGGATACTATCCATGTTGGAACCAAAAGTGTAGAATGACAACACCATCTCTGTTACAACATATTTTATTCAGTAATATTGTACAAAAATACCACCCAGGTAACAACAGTGTACAAAATAAAAAAAATCACACATCTAAAATAGTAAAAGGACCACAAGTTTGTACAAAATAAAAAAAAATACACACACACACACATCTAAAAATAGTAAAAAGGATCACAACTTTTTTTTTACTCACTCCTCCCAGAATCTGGCGATCCTTTGTAGGTGTGATAATTTGGTATCATCATCGTCGAGCATCTCATCATACATTTTTGGAATTTCATCGTAGACACTATCAACTTTTTTCAGCTTGTGTAGCACACTCTCTGCAACCCTTGGATGCGGTCGAGGCTGGCATGGATATCCAGGGAATACAGATAGTGGTGTATGCTTGGTATAAAGCCCTAGACGTTTTTTTGGCTTATTCTCGAAAATACTATACCCATACTCAAAGGGGCCTTACTCTCTAACTACAAGGTCTATTTGAAAATGTTCAATGGATTTATAACACTGAGGAGGGTTTGCTCATATGAATTGTGTACATATTGTGTATATGTTACTGGTTAATAGCTGATGAAGATGGAACACAGCTCCACTTTGAAAAATGTCAAATTCGTATGGTGAAAAAGCATAAGCTAAATATTAAATGAGGCTCAGTGAAGCCTATAAACCACACACAATCATAGAAAACGACAGCATTAGTCACCCACAAAAGAATTGGAGTGAATAGAGTGAAGTAGGCCAGAGTTAGAGACATAAACGTTATGAGAGGTCACGAGAGGTCACGAGAGGTCGCGAGAGGTCGCCATGTGAGAAACAGCCTCTCCAGCTGTTCCATTGTACTTTTATAAGCTAAATAACTATATATTTAACTTCCTTTATCCTTGTACATGCACAATCTATCACATACAGCAGTTAGAAATCATTTTGGAGAGCTAGAACCGTCTCCAAAGCGTCTCGGGACCGCCGACCTACGGGAGAATTGCGCCATAGTGGTTGTGTATTGGGCCAGTGTAGAGCCCCTGATTGGTCGATTTCTTCATATGAAACGTCTATGCACGTGTCTGGATGTGGCCAATTGACTGGCGTCAACGGAATTTTCAGGAAGTCTTTAGTTTTCCGAAAAATGCCAATCTAAGCCGGCGGACCCGTGCGTAAACGCCCGAAGCTGCCTCGCTGGAATGTGGTCCCCCGAGCTCATTTGACCCCCCCCTTCCTTTTTTCACAACTTTATTAGACTGTAAACGGATGACAAAAGGCGAAACAGGAGTCTAAAAGGAGTTTGAGGACATCGTTTTATGATTTGGCTTTCTTCGTTACCAGTCGGCACCAGTCGGTACCAGTATCCCCCCCGTCGGGGGGCTCTCAGTTTAGAAAGGATAAACCGATCGGTCCATAGTCGTTCCGTCAGCGGCTGTATGTGATGTTCATAGTACCCCAAAGTGAGGGGCCACAAACATTCGTGGTGTTTCTGGCTGGGATGATTAACCTGACACCCAATGCATTCCTCCACCCTGTATTTGTTCAAAACTTTGTTCAACAAATATAGAACACCAGTTTTAACCTCATCTAGGAACACCCCACAGGCCACAGCCGGTATCAGACCGTCATCCGCATCATCTTCATCCAGGTGCGTGATCATGGGCGGACTTGCTGCTGCCTGGGGACTGCTCATCAATGGTGGAGAAGGAGGGGGAGATGCCCCTGCACTGGGTGTGGGGGAAGACGTGGTGTCCAGATGCCTGGCAATGAGAGGGGGTGACACCTTCCGGATCCTGAGCCTCCGATATGGATGAGGGGGAGTGACACACGACCCGTAGGTGGGGGGAGACAGGTCGTTCATGGCTGCTTTGGAGGTCAGCGGTGTGTAGAGCAGGGGTGACTGAGGAGGAGGAGGAGATGGTGGTGGAGACATAGATGGGGGTGACCAGCTGGATGTTGAAGGTGTGTCATCAAAATGAGGAGGAGATGGTGGTGGAGACATCGAAGGGGGTGACCAGCTGCCGATTGACTGGGCGTCACCATAATCTGAAAAAAAAAACACGAATTTTAGTTGTTTGTAGAAAATAAAACATTTTATATAAATTTTATATAAACATATATATATTGTTAATGATAATAATACAACCTACCATATCAATCAATGTTTGAGGTCTGCTGCACAGTTGATGATTCGCCATTTACACACGGGAGCAGGTAAAACAAAATGCGTAGCGCCCTGTATACTGTCGAATACAAGACGTTTTCTAACATCCCCAAAAGCCGTGTTGACTCGGTCTCTTTTGATTGCGTTGTCAATTTTGCTAAACACCTTTTGCATAGTCTCCCAGTCACACCACTGGATAAAGAAAACAATTTTAAACAATGAAACAAAATCATCCTCTGTGTTCGGGTGCATATTCTCTTTCCCCGCTCCATGTGCTGCATCCATACTCTTCCGGTCTTCACAGACACTCAGAAAAATAAAATCATCTGCTTGTCTGAGTTGATTTGTCATCACGCGATGCATTTTAGGACCTGTAAGACTGGCCCACTGAGACATGTGAACCCAGTCTAGAATAACCAACTGCTCAATGCTCACACAGACGTCAGAACGGAACTGTTTCCAGTCTGTTGCAGACATGCACCCATTCACACTCCAACCCGATACACCCCCCACCTCAGTTTCCACACTTGATTCTGCACTGATATTGGCCCCAAATGTAACTTTCCCATCCTCATACCCCACTGTGTAAACATACCCATCGGCTCCCTCGGTTACTATCTCTAACACACCGGACTTCTCAGTAGTAAGGCCTCCCCTACGACGCCTCTTTTGCCGTGGGGCATCCACAACCATGTCTGCAGACATACCTATAGCACAGCCGGCGTCTCATCCAAATAAGCAGGGAATGACATGTTTGATAGGTAGACCAGTTAGTCGAGAGCACAGCCAAAAAAAAGATCGTCCGTAGATGTTGTTGAGCCGAGACAGGATGTGATCCTCCAAAATCCAGAGTCAAAGTGTCTTGAAATGCATTAGTCTACTCTGTGTGTATATATATATATATATATATATATATACATATATACATATATATATATACATACATATATACTACACCCACAAATAACACACAGCCCTATATACGCCCCTATACACACCCCCTATTCACACCTCCACGGCCACACGCACTCTCATGCACGCGCAAAAAAAGTTCACCTTTCAGGTACTTTTTTTTTGTTTGTAAAAAAACCAAAAAAACAACAACTCTAATATGCTAATTGTTTCACGTGCACGCGCTAACTTTGTTCAGCTCCACATGCACGCGGAAACATGCATATATATTACTACTGCTGTATTACTGATTTTGCTTCTGACCTCCCAAAACAAATTTCTAAAATATAGTTTTTGTTTAATGCTCTTTTGGCAAGTTTATCTGCAACCTCATTACCGAACACAATATGTGATAAACTATGCTGCATTATGTGATTTTAATCCCGAACACAATACGTGATAAGTAAACACGTTATATTTGCAATAATTAAGCATAATTCTACTTCCAAAATATTGAATGAGAACACTATGAACTGTGGTGCCTGCCTAGGTGTTATATTTGTCAAATATGGGAAAATTATGAAAATGATAACATAGTATACATCATATACTATATTATATTTATATTATGTGTCATTACATAATCACAAATATTATTCTGGTGTACATTGTATATCTAGACTAGACTTGTTTAGTCTTTAATTGCTATTGTTAAGTTGTTATTTGACTTGTTGTATATACCTCTTTTTTATTTTAACATTTTCATATAAAAACAACAGCATAACTTTTGAAGATACAACCTTGGTTTGACTAACTCACTCTGCTGAAGCCTCGTAATAACTTCAAATCAATAAAGAAAATATATATATTTTTTATTTAAAAGTATAAAGTAGCACAAAATGGACAAAAAAAGTAAGTACAAATACTTCAAAAATTGTATGAGTAAATGTGGGTCCTACTTACAGTCTGTTTGATAACACAATGTATAAATCAACATGCAACAAATAGATGTGACGTAAATGTGGTGAATAGAAAATGTGAAAAAATAAACTTTATTTTATTTTCTACATTCAACTTTGTTGTATTTTCTTCCTCACTAAACATAACTGTCTATTTACCAGCAAGGACATAAGAAGTGCAATTACATAAGTAGGGGATTCCGTTGCCGGTGTTAACTCTTTATATGCTAACTGTGTTGCTAATTTTACAATTAAGACAAGACAAGACAAGATCAGAGGTGAGATCAGGATCTCTTACAGTTGACAATGTCTTTTGTCTGTGAGATTTGTACCCGTTAACTCCAGAGCGATGCTTGCATGTGTGCGTTTGTGTGGTACAGCTCAGAAATGCAGCAGAGACCAGACTGTCCAGAACACAGAGGGATCATGAATAAATACTTAGCAGACTGGATGTAAGTCATTTAATCAGTGGCGGGCCGTGGATTTTATACCTGGGCCTTCAGTGCTGTCCTACTACAGTTGAATTACCTCCTAATAACCTCATTATGACACATCAATCCAGCAAACCTGCAGCGGATCCACGCATTCCACCACACAAGAGCACGAGCCATTCAAATATTATTCATAAAAGCGACACGATAGACAAACAAACAGTAGTAACGTTACTATGTAAACAAACACACGCAGTTTGTCACTTACCCAAACTTAAAGAGTTTAATCCCAGTACATCGTTTCAGTTCCAGTAAGAAGTCCTTCTCGATTCATGAACGCCAGTGATGACAGTCGAGTCTCCCCAGTTGTATTTCGCCTGTCTGCTGCGGCAGGTTGGCAGCAGGGCTGGGTCCCCTCCTCCGCCGGGGCACCGGGGTTGTGGAGCTGTTTCCCTGCGAACGTGTTCGTTGAGTTCTAGATCCACTCGAGTCTCTCCAAAAGTTTTCAAAAGCACCGTAGCTTGTGTCCTGCCGTGCTATGGCATCCTCAGGTTAGCGTATAGCTCCAAACACCAGGAGCTCAGTTAAAATGAAACACATTCCCAGCCATAAAATGTGCAACGCTTCTCCGACGCTGTCAGCCAGAAATACCGTTCATACAAATCCTTTTCCTGGCTGAGTCAGGGCTGCCAGCTGTGGTTGACTGACCATTTCTTACGATGTCCAGCTTTTCCTGAAATGTCCTTTCTTGAGAAAGGCGCTATCAGTAACTCCGCCACTAAATCCGTTTCTCTTCAGTCATTGAGTGTTCAATAAACAAAGCTGGGTAAAAAAAAAGAATAAACTACACCAAGCAAAACCCTACAAATATATAATTTCTTCCATATCTTTCAATTTGAACTCTTACTCCAACTAAGCTCTGCTGGCAAGTTAAATTTCATTTCACTTTAGTCACGTGCTCGCCCACTGACCAATCACAGCACACCCTGCACTTCGCGGCAGAGCAGCACCTGGACATGTAATGATGACGTAGGTGTAGGCCGGCTAGTCAACAATATCGTCCCCATTCACTTAAACGGCACATGGAAGCACTTTTGAGGCTGCAGGCCTGGGGCCTCTCTTCTACCGAGAGACACAGAGGTGAAATCTGATTGGATAAAAGCTCTACTTAAAACAAGCTGCACTGGAAGCAGAGCAACTGAGGAAGACAGTAGCTGTGCATTGAGAAAATAAGATAATGGGAAAAATATTTTTATAAATTATAATACATAAACGCCACTGCATTTAATATTATGTTACTTTATAATTTCAGTATCTATGTCAGCGAATGTGCTGCTACAGTATTACTACGTGTAATTTAACTTAATTTGTATCCAAGCTGACGGACACTGAAGTCAGTAAATATCAACGGTCACTTCTGATGACTTGGTAGTTTCTGTGCATCCAGCAGTTCTTGTGGCTGAATGTCTAATAATCTCAATAGTTTGACAATAAATTAATATATTCTTTTAGAAACAGCAGAAAAAAAAAGAAATAAAATAAAAATGTGAGAATTTAAGAAAATACATGAATCACTTAACTGAGCTGAGTCAGTAAAATCAACGTCCTTTTCTGGAAGATCAAAACGACTATTAAATGTTAGGACCTTTGCCCCTTTATACTAATCTAATAAATAATTAAAGTGAGGAGTACGGGGAAACTACTTTAAAGAATGAACTTTTCCTGAACTTCTCTGATATGTCTGCTTGGTAGTTTGTATATGCAACGGTTGCTGTGAGTGGATATCTTTTTCTTTTATTATTCCTTTATATTGAGATGGAAAAGCAAAACATTTTATTGTCTCCAAACACATAAACATATAATCATCTGTATGCCAATACACTTGTCTCCATATTTACCCTTCAATCTTGGTAGGAAATTTACATATTTTTTAGGGGGCAATTTTTGCCCCCACTGTCTGAAATCCAGGGGCATTTAAAAAAATTGGGGGCACTTTTTGAAACTTGTGAAATAACATTTAAACTTTGTTCTAAATAATAAATATACTTAATTAGGCTTACAGTATATGAGCAATTGTCATCAAATGGCAATAATAAGACTATTAGGCAGTAGTCTACAGATTCAAAGTGTTTCCTTAGATTTTTTTTTTTTTTTAACAAAAACAAACAAAACATAAATCAGACAATCATATTCAATTGTATTCGTATTTCTTTGTGGTTATTTATTGTTATTACATTTTTTAAACAAGTATTAACAATTAAGTCAACGATGCCTTGATTACATATACATCAGTCATTGTATAGAATTATTGAGAACAAATAGTCGAGGCGAAAATCAAAAACATTCTATGGCAACTGGACCAGGTCATATAGGCTACGATCAATCATTTAGATTAAACAAGAAAGAAACAAAAAGCATATTACTGCTGGTGAGGCTCTGGTTTCCGGGACATGAGTCATATGGTTCGACCAGGAACAACCGAAAAATCTACATTGAGCCGCCGCCCTATGGGCCCACCGCTCAAAGGGATATGCGGAGGGGTGATTGGGTAAAAGGGCTAAAGAGGATTCTTTCCTTTGTGAGTTTTCATGTGTACCTTTAGACCTCTGTTGCTCATAAGTCTTTTATCACAAACTGAGCAGCTGTAAGGTTTCTCTCCTGTGTGGATTCTCATGTGTTTCTTCAGAGCACCACTTCCAATGAAACCGTGATTGCAAACTGAGCAGCTGTAAGGTTTCTCTCCTGTGTGGATTCTCATGTGTTCCTGTAAAACAGGTTTATATGCAAAAGATTTCTTACAAACTGAGCAGCTGTAAGGTTTCTCTCCTGTGTGGATTCTCATGTGTATCTTCAGAGCACCACTTCCAATGAAACCGTGATTGCAAACTGAGCAGCTGTAAGGTTTCTCTCCTGTGTGGATTCTCATGTGTTCCTGTAAAACATGTTTATATGCAAAAGATTTCTTACAAACTGAGCAGCTGTAAGGTTTCTCTCCTGTGTGAATTCTCATGTGTGTCTTCAGAGTACCACTTCCAATGAAACCGTGATCACAAACTGAGCAGCTGTAAGGTTTCTCTCCTGTGTGGATTCTCATGTGTTCCTGTAAAACATGTTTATATGCAAAAGATTTCTTACAAACTGAGCAGCTGTAAGGTTTCTCTCCTGTGTGGATTCTCGTGTGTTTCTTTAAATCTCCACTCCGTGCGAAAGATTTCTTGCAAACTGAGCAGCTGAAAGGTTTCTCTCCTGTGTGGATTCTCATGTGTCTCTTCAGATCTCCACTTCCAATAAAACCGTGATCACAAACTGAGCAGCTGTAAGGTTTCTCTCCTTTGTGGATTCTCATGTGCCTCTTCAGAGTTCTTCTGGTGCCAAATGTTTTCTCACACTCAGAGCATCTAAATAGTTTCTCACCAGCATTACATCTTGAATCACTGACAAGGACTTTATCAGGTTTCAAAGAGTTTAAACCTGTTTCCATCTGTTCAGTTTGTCTTTGATGAAGCTCTGAGGACTGAGCCTCCTCTTCATCATCTTCACTCTTCACAGGAGTGAATGAGAACTTGACATCAGCCTCCTCCAGACCTTGAAGCTGCTCTCCCTCCTGACTGGTCCAGAGTTCCTCCTGGTCCTTTTTAATGTGTGGGGGCTCTGGGTCCTCCTGTTCCTCTTTAATGTGTGAGGGCTCTCGGTCCTCCTGGTCCAGACTGGAGCTCCACTCCTGCTGCTCAGGGGGAACCTCTTCTTTAACCACCAACAGCTGCTGGACGTCTGCAGGAAAACAGTAAACGCATACAGAGACGTTACAAAGACATTTTAGTATTGAGCAAATAGTCTCCTGTACGTACACTTTTTTTCCTGCCATCATTCCATCTTACACTCCCTGTGCACACTTACTGTCAAGTTATGTTCTTAATGTATGCACTTTCCCCACTTGAAAAGGATCGACGAGTCCACCCGAAGGGTCCCAACTGGATTCCACTCAATAACCAAACAACTTTTTCTTTTTCCTCCTTTTATTTTGGTAGCACTTCACTTCTCCGTAGTCTGCTGGGGAAGCAGCATTGGAGCCGGAGACACCAACAGACTTAACAAACTAGTTAAGAAGGCCGGCTCCATCATTGGCTGCAAACAAGACAATCTGGAACAGGTGGTGGAGAGGACACTGAAGAAACTATTATCCATATTGGATAACCCGGACCCTCTCCACCACCTACTGCAGGGACAGCGGAGCACTTTCTCCAACAGACTGATCCAGCTCCGCTGTCACAAGGACAGATACAGGAGAACATTCCTGCCCTCTGCTATTACACTTTATAACAATTCACCTCTGGCCAAATCATCCTCCACATAACTACACACCGCTACACAGAAACAGTTGTTTGCTGTTGGTTGATTTTTTTACACTACT
Source organism: Leptoclinus maculatus (assembly GCA_032191485.1). Lineage (NCBI taxonomy): Eukaryota > Metazoa > Chordata > Actinopteri > Perciformes > Stichaeidae > Leptoclinus > Leptoclinus maculatus. The sequence goes on from JAVDOI010000007.1 coordinate 5,815,562, forward strand.
GTTTTTTTTATTTTTATTTAACACTAAGAATTCTATTTCATTGTATATACTGTGCATTTTTGTTATCTTATCTTCTTATATAATATTTCCTACTCTGTTATTTGTGTATATATTGTGCATTTTTGAATACTTAATATTTTTTTTTTTCTTCATTTACTCTGTTACTTCGTTTGCAGAAGTATATCCTTACTGCTGTAACATACAAATTTCCCCCTGGGGATGAATAAAGTATCCATCTATCTATCTTAAATATGCATGTGTCTATACATGGTAATCTGGCAATTTATAGAATTATTCAACTTATTGAGACATGTAATGTGGCTTTAAAACTCATTTTGAATTTAATTTCTTACTGTGTCAAAATTAATGTGTATTTGCAGATGCCAAACATGCGGCAAGTTCGGAAGAGGGAGAGGAAGACGAGGAAGTGGACCCAGGAGGCCATGGCACAGGCCCTACAGGAGGTGAAAGCAGGCAGGCTCACTCTACGGCAGGCAGCCAACCAGTTTGGGGTCCCGAAGAGTGACCGAGTCAGTGGAAGGGTGTCCTCTGACTGTGTATGTGGTCAGAGGACACTCCTCACCCCTGAAGATGAGGATTCCCTGGTGGAGTACTGTTTGTATTCTGCCAGTCACGGGTTTCCACTGACGAAGCCTCAGGTCCTGGCCCACGCTCTGGCCATCTATAACCTCCGCCACCAGGAAGCACCAAGAACCATGCTAGGCCAGACGTGGTGGATTAACTTCAGAGAGCGGTACCACCATCGCCTTACTGCCCGGACCCCAGACATCATTGACCGTGGGAGGGCATCCTGCGCCAAGAGGGGGCCAATTGAGGAGTATTTCGGGCTTCTCACCACCACCCTGGAGGAGCACGGGTTGAGGGAGAAACCCTGCCAGATATACAACTGCGATGAGACGGGGTTTCAGCTGGACTCTACAAGAAGAAAGGTCATCGTGCCCAGGAGGACTAAACATGCTTACTGGCAGGCCCAGGGAACCAGAGACCACATCACCGTCCTGGCCTGCCTCAACGCGGCTGGGGAGGATGTCCCCCCATTCATCATCTACAAGGGGGGATATCCAGGGGGCCCCTATAACAAGGAAGGGGTTCCCGATGCCCTCTACGGGAAGTCGCCAGCAGAGTACATGGACAGTGAGCTGTTTAGGAAGTGGTTTGTTGGGCACTTCCTGAAGTTCGCCGCGCAGGAGCGCCCGCTGCTGCTCATCATGGATGGACATCAATCACACCTGGATCCAGAGCTGGTCCGGGCGGCACAGAGGGAGGTGGTCATTCTCCTGTGCCTGCCACCACATACGTCTCACATCCTTCAACCACTGGATGTGAGTTTCTTCGGACCCTTGAAGGCAGATTTCTCTGGTGTTGCAGGAGATCTGTCGGCAGTGAGCCACTCCTTCTTGGACACCAAGTTTTCAAGGGTCCTATGAGACTCCTACCAGAGGGTGAAGGATCGGAGACTGGTGGTGGCTGGGTTCAGGAGGTGTGGCCTCTACCCTCTGGACCCAATGGCCATCGACTGGTCACGGGTCATGCCGTCCGGGCCGTGGCGTGGGGCCTCCTCACCACCTCCGCCAACCCCATCGGCATCTTCCTGGGCTGCGCCTGATGTTGCCCTCCCCTCCCAGCATCCCCTTTCCCCAGGCCCTATCCCCAATCCCCAGAACCAACCTCCACCTGCCCGTCCTCCTCCCAATCCCTACATCACCCATCCCCTGGTAACATCAGGCCGGATAACAGTAGACCTGGCCCACCTCCTGGCCGAAATCAACTACAACCGCAACACCGGCAAGGTCAGGAGGAAGGGGGCAGAGGGCAGCAGCAGCGGGCCGGAGCCACTGGCACGGCAGCCACTTCCTCTACTCTGTCTGTCGGCTCTCGCCCCAGCCGCAGAAGACCAGTGTCCCTCGGGGCTACTACAGCCACCAGCTCCGGACTTTCCATCGCCAGTCCCTCATCCCGCTCTGTCCTCTCTTGTGCCTCTCACGGTCCCTGGCTGCCTGCCAGCAGGACCACAACATCACCAACGAGCCTGCCTGCTGAGAAACACCGCCACCTTCCCCCGTCTCCTGGTCAGCGCATACCTATTTTGCATTTGAATTCACGTATAAATCAGAATGTATTAACTATTGTGACGCATAAACATTATTATGAGTATGTATTTTAGTGATGCAACAGTAAAATATGATTATTATTTCAGAGCCTTCAACATCGGCTGCAAGACGTGGCCTCTATGGGTCCCAAACTCCTTCCGCTCCCTCCCACTGTAAATGCTTTAAATAATCTGAAACAACAATATTATAACATGATGGTGACATTAGCCATGATGAAGAGTAAACAAAGCATGGTTATGCTTTTTCTGTTATTTATACAGCATCCCAACCTGCAGAGACCAGACGATCATCCAGCTCCTCGTCTGCTGGACCCACGACATCCACCGGTAGTGTACTTCATGTAAACTTTCATTGTGTGCCAACTAGGGCTGCAACTAACGTTTATTTTAATAATCGATTAATCTGTCGATTATTTTTTCGATTAATCGGATAAAAAAGGCGAGTGAATAAAAACGTGTCTTTAGTCTTGCAAACTATACCACCCCTGCTTTACTACTGTTATTAACGAGCTAACGCTAACTTGTCATCGCTGCGGACACCGGGCGGATCCGCACATCGAACGCGCCTAGTTCCTCGCTTCAAAACGGAACAAAAGTAGGATTCTGTAGTGACTTACCCTGCTGTTGAACTCCCTTCCTCCTCATCAAGGGCTCCAACATGTTTACGTTTTAGGTGCTGAATCATCACCGTGGTGCTCCCGTGCCATGTCGCTTTTGGATATCTTGCAATTAACACACTTTTTCGATTTATTTAGTGTGAAATGCTCCGCACCATGGATGACTTAGGTCGTACTGATTTCTCTGCCTCCGCCATGTGTTTCAGAACATTGTTACGTCTCTCCGGTGGTCTTTCCTCTACCTCCGATCCGCTCTTTTTTTTTTTTTTTATACTCAAACATCTCCACGACTTATTGAGTGGCGTAATAATCGCGCGACACAACGAATCGATAATGAAATTCGTTGCCAACTCTTTTAATAATCGAATTTTATCGATTCGTTGTTGCAGCCCTAGTGCCAACCAATGAAAATCTGATAATTGTCTTTAATTCCAAGTAAAAAAAAAATTCTGTTAATAGGTCACACTCCTGAAGAGATGGAGTCGACAGTTTGGGGGTGTGGCCGGTGCCGGGAACCTGACCCTCCCGAGAGCTCGCAGAGATTGGTGTCGTGGGTCCAGTGTGACAGCTGCCACACATGGTATCACACCATGTGTGTGGGCTAGGACAAGGAGCTGGATGATGAAGAGGATTATTTTAAATGTCATTTGTGTCCTGATTTTTTATTTAATTTTTGATTCGTTTGTTTTTAAATAAATATTTGCATCATCTTTTCAATCACAAGTTATTTGTCTTTCACTTTAACAATATAGCTTTTCAATCATGAATACTTTGTGTTTTTAGTTGTAATAGAACTCTTACTCTGGACTGTGTGTTACGATAGTAATTGTTATATACAGTACTGTGTAAAACTTTTAGGCAGGTGCATGTGGAAAAAATGCTGTAAACTAAGAATGCTTTCAAAAATATAAATAATTGTTTATGGCAAACTGAGCACAGCAACAAGACACAAGGTAGTTATACTGCATCAGCAAGGTCTCTCCCAGACAAAGATTTCAAAGCAGACTGGGGTTTCAAGATGTGCTGTTCAAGCTCCTTTGAAGAAGCACAAAGAAACGGGCAACATTGAGGATCGTAGACGCAGTGGTCAGCCAAGGAAACATTAAGTATACAGCCAACGTCATTAAGTACTATCTTCAGCGTGAAGAACAACAAGAAGTCCTGGAAGTGATGGTATGGCCCCCGCAGAGCCCTGATTTCAACATCATCGAGTCTCTCTGGGATAACATGAAGAGACAGAAGGATTTGAGGAAGCCTACATCCACATGAGAGTGCAAGTGTACCTATAATAATTGATGCTGTTTTAAAGGCAAAGGGTGGTCACACCAAATATTGATTTGATTTAGATTTCTCTTCTGTTCATTCACTGCATGTTGTTAATTGATAAATAAACTGTTAACACTTCCATTTTTTTTTTAAGTATTCTTAGTTTACAGCATTTTTTCACACCTGCCTTTTGCACAGTACTGTATGTGTGCATAATTGTTAAATTCCATGCATCAGCTGGTGTTTTGCCAGTGATTGACATGAAAAGAGTTTAACAAAACATCCAGCAGGTGGTGGTATACACTCAAACTCAAGCTTTTATTGCACAATTTAGAGTTGTTGAAGCGTGATATCTTATTGTGAAGGACAGAACTACGTTCCCGGATGTGTTGACAGCAATAATGGTAATTTTGCCGACCTGTAACAAGCGAATATCCCCGAAAAACCAGCAGCACCCAGTGTTTACAACGAGGATAGAAGTTTGGACGGATTAGGCCAATAGCGACGCACAGCTAATTAACCGGCGTTGGCGTCCTTTTAACGACTCTGGTAAAGGCAAAGCTAACTTTAATAATTACAATGATATTTAGTTCGAAAGGTACGAAGTTAAACTTTAGTTTAACACCATTAAATAAACTGAAAACATTACACGATCATTTTTATCAATATTTTAAGTGCATTCATATTGGAACGATAGCTAAAAACTGTCCGGTTTAGGAAACAATACCGTTAAGTAACTAGTATTAATTCTGTAAATTAAGGTTAAATGTTGTAATCAACTCTTATGTGACCATGAACATATCAAAGAGAACAAACTTGTACTTTAAGTGTAAATATTTTCTGTTATATAGAAGCTGAGAGAACAGATCAGAAGAAGAAAAAGATTCATTGAATCAACCGAGTCTCACTCCAAATTAAAAGTTATCAGCCGGAGCATGAACAGTGTTTGAGAACTGAGAGAAGAAATAAAGTGAACCCACGTGCTCTTTGTATCCGGACTTCAGGGTTTAAAACAGCGTCCAGTAGTTTCCGTTGTCGCTCGTTCTCCTCTTTTGAACAAGAAAGTTCCTCCTCGTACTCGGCTATCGTTCTTTCAAACAGACCAAATATCTCTTCAGCAGCCGCAGTTAGTCGCTGGTTGACTAAACATCTCAGCATTTGGACTTTAGACATTTTCACTAAACTACAGAAACTTTTCCTCCAGACAAACTCCTTTAAAAACGGTTTGCTCACTCTGACCTTGCGCCGTGTTACTAGGTTACGTTCGGGTCCGTCTACTTCCTGCTAACATGCTAACTTCATTAGCTCCGTAGGACACCAGGAAATAATCCACCAGCGACAGAAACCTTTCCTCCAGACAAACTCCGTTAAAAACACCGTTTACTCTCATTAAACTCTGACTAGCGCTGTGTTGATAACTTCCGTCCCGTCGGTCTGTTTCCAGCGAAGCTAACTTCATTAGCTTTGTAGGCTACCGGGAGATGAGTCTTCTTCTTCTTGTTGTTCTTCTTGTTCTTCTTTCAGTTTAATGGCGGACTACAAACCAACGTTTAAGGTGCATGCCGCCACCTACTGCACCGGAGTGTGTAACATCATGCCTTTATGACAGTTATCATTTAAACACAATAATAATGTTATTTATAAATTAAAGAAAATAACGAAACATTTAAAAAAACTTCACTTAGAAGTTATATTGTGGATATTAAACCCGTTCCATTCATAAATTAAATGACGCCCTTTTAAGCTGAACTTGTTTGTCCCCTATCTCTAACAGTCCTTTGATGCTCCACTCCCTTCCTAAATCTATCACTCTGCTCTTCAGTCTTTCTCTTTCCACACTGAACTTCCTCCACTCTAACAGCACATGTTCAACACTTTCTTTACAGTTGCATATCTCCCATTTATCTGACTCTGTCTTTTTCATGACAGGTGTCATTGAGTCCTGTATGTCCTAACCTTAATCTACTGAAAGTAACATCTTCTTTTCTACTTTTACTTCTATCACTTCTCACTCTGACTGACGTCTGAATTTTGTTATAATTTCTACCCTTATTGTTATTATTCCATATTAGCTGGCAAGATGTAATAATTCCATGCTGTATTACTGATTTTGCTTCTGACCTCCCAAAACAAATTTCTAAAATATAATTTTTGTTTAATACTCTTTTGGCAAGTTCATCTGCAACCTCATTACCGAACACAATATGTGTAAAAGCTATGCTGCATTATGTGATTTTAATCCCGAACACAATACGTGATAAGTAAACACGTTATATTTGCAATAATTAAGCATAATTCTACTTCCAAAATATTGAATGAGACCACTATGAACTGTGGTGCCTGCCTAGGTGTTATATTTGTCAAATATGGGGAAATTATGAAAATGATAACATAGTATACATCATATACTATATTTTATTTATATTATGTGTCATTATGTAATCACATATATTATTCTGGTGTACATTGTATGTCTAGACTAGACTTGTTTAGTCTTTAATTGCTATTGTTAAGTTGTTATTTGACTTCTTGTATATACCTCTTTTTTATTTTAACATTTTCATACAAAAACAACAGCATAACTTTTGAAGTTACAACCTTGGTTTGACTAACTCACTCTGCTGAAGCCTCGTAATAACTTCAAATCAATAAAGAAAAAAAAGAAAATCTATATATTTTTAATTTAAAAGTATAAAGTAGCACAAAATGGACGAAACATTAAGTACAAATACTTCAAAAATTGTATGAGTAAATGTGGGTCCTACTTACAGTCCCCCACCGGTTTGATAACACAATGTATAAATCAACATGCAACAAATAAATGTGACGTAAACGTGGTGAATAGAAAATGTGAAAAAATAAACTTTATTTTATTTTCTATATTCTACTTTGTTGTATTTTCTTCCTCACTAAACATAACGGTCTATTTACCAGCAGGGACATAAGAAGTGCAATTACATAAGTAGGGGATTCCACTGCCGGTGTTAACTCTTTATATCAGCCTACTATCCCAGGTGAAAAAGAAATATGCTAAGTATATTTAATCTTAGCATACTTGAGTATACTCGAGTATACTTGAAGCCCTACTAATCATCAGTATACTTAAAGAGTGCTATTTTGGAACAACTTATTTTGTACTTAATATACTTTAGTTGTGATTAAATAGTAGTTATGGACAATTTGAAGTGTATTTAGTATATTTTTTGTGCTAAATTGGAACAACTTAATGTATACTTATTACAATTTAAGTATATGACTGTGTATGTACTAATATACATGCTGATAGCCAACTTAAATTATACTTTTTTTGTATTTTAAGTATATTTGAAATATATTATGAGTGTTTTACAAATATATAAACAATACAATATAAATATATTTATATTGTGCTAATAGTATACCAAAAGTTATACTTTCGGCTTATTCCAATTACTAAGAAAGCACACTTTCTTATTACTTTGTACACTACATACTATTATACTTTACAATATTACAAATGTATTACCAGTATCCTAAATGCTGAATGTACTTCCCAGATAGTAATCAAAAACACTTTATTGAATTTCAAATATATTTTATTATATTATATATATAATATATTTATAGTAGTATTTGCGAATATATAAAATGTACTAACATTGTACTTCTAACAATTTAAAACTATGCAATATAGTGCATTTATGAGAAAGAAAAGAAAAATATACTGAACAGAGAGAAAAACATTTTAAGTTTACATGGTATTACTAAACAAAACAGAATGTTTCAGATTAAAACACAGAACACTGAACCATCCCAAAAATTGCACCGCTGCAGACTCTTGCTCTCTAAATAGAAACATGTTAATTTCTTTTTGTTGAACTGCTCATTGTTGCATTTCATTTTTTACTGTCAAGTTATGTTCCTAATGTGTGCATTTCCCCACTTGAAAGGGATCGACGATTCCACCTGAAAGGTCCCAACTGGATTTCACTCAAATGACCAAACTGTTTTTTTTTCTTTTTCCTCCTTTTATTTTGGTAGGTTTGCAGTTCAGTTCAGTTCAGCTTTGCTCACTTAGCTCACTTAGCCACAGTGTAGCGTCGTGTAGTGAAGTCTAGCTTAGTTAGCCACTTAGCTCATCTAGTTCAGTTTAGTTCACCTAGGTAAAAAACCTTTAAATAGAAAAGAAACAGAAAACAGAACCCATATTAAATATACAAATTAATGTACACAGGCAAAGCTTTCATGATGCTTGATTAATAAAGCACCAGTGCCACATCCTATAATCTAAACAATGCCCTGATATATTAATAAATACAGTTAATGTTGTATGTCATGTGTATTTATAATAATATCCACAAACAATTAAACCGCTTAAACTATTACTATTTACCACAACCAGATAGAGATCATTACCGGACAATCAATAATAAACAAACAACGGTATTATACAACAAAGGGCCAGAATATCGGCATATGCATTTGCTACAGATCGTGACGTCATGCTAATGCTAACGCTAACAAACTGGTGACGGCAGTGATCCCCACGCCAGTTACAAAGTCTCAGTTGTTGCACAGTTCAGCTCTCTTACCGGCTGCCTCTCCAGACCTTTCAGACTCGTCAGTCATGCAGACATCCAGGGGCGGACTAGGGGGGAAAAGTGGCCCGGGAGTTACTGTGTCAGACCGGCCCACTCTGTATTTTTTCTCTCGCATTAATGCATAGTTTATCGCGCGTTAATACATGGCGCAGACATTTTTATCACAGTGTTTTTAGTGTATAAGTTAAGGACTGTGGTTTTCATAGCAATTTGATTCTTTGAAGACATCATAAAGCTATTTAACTTTCACATCTGAAATTACTGAGCTCTGCTCTGTGATGTCTTTCCTTGTCTCTCCCCCCTGTGTCACGGTGTGGGTACATCGCACTGGTGAAATCAGAATACCCTTATTTGATTGGCTAAACTGCATCACGTGACGTGATTTACAACGCATTGGTCGGTGTTTTTTTTTCGCAAGTGTTGAGTAGGCTAGAGCAGTGGTCCCCAACCACCTGATAGATGTTTTATTTTGAAAAATGACCGGATTCTCTCCCAATTTCATCCGCCTGTGGCTCTTGACACATGTCAAGACGCTTGTCTCGGTCACGTGATACGTTAATTAAGCCCACAAGTTAGCGAAAATGAGTAAAAAACTTTTGGAGAGCTTCTTTGCAAAGGGGAAAAGCCCACTAAGGAGACAGAAGAAGAGCCTACAACTTCCAAGAAAAAGAAAGCTTAATTTAACAGACAATATCAGGAGTCTAATTAAATATCAGGAGTAGGGGTGTAACGGTTCACAAAAGTCACGGTTCGGTACGGTACAGTGGTGCCACGGTTCGGTACGTTTCGGTACGTTTTCAATACAGTAGAAAACTATAAATGCCAGAGAAACGTACTTGATTTTAAAATATATTTATTCATTAAAACTAACATCATAAAGCTATTCTTTGACTTTGAACAATGATGGAACTATACCTGAGTGACCCATCTTCTGGGGTGTCTTCTTAGCAACACATAAGCATAAAAAACAAAAACTGCTCCTTAAAAAATGTAACGTTAATGTAGTATTGTTACTTACATCTTCTCCATCATAATTGTAGTATGAACAATGATGGAACTACACCTAGTGAACGTGGCTCTTCATCTTACAGTTACTACTTAGAAAGTCCCTCAATTTACTACCAAGTTTTCCTTTTGTTCATTGGGATTTTATTATATATTTTCCATGACAGACAAAGACAGTACAAGGACCAACCAGTGGGAGGAGGGAGGGCAGGGTTATACTGTTACATTATTTAATGTATGCATTTCTATTTGGACTATTACGTTCAACCGTAGCTTCCATAGTGTTTTTAATGTTAATTAATTGTTGCAGACACGTCTCACCCGGCTCTTAATACGTTCTCTCTCCTTCTCTTCTCATTGCTCCGTTATGGAGGCAGCATGTCCCTGCAGAGCGCCATGAGCGTCCGCTTCAACAGCACCAGCACGCAGCTGCTGGCGTGTAACGGGCTCAATAACATTCAGCAGGTTCATAAAGCGTTTTACACTACAGAGTCGGGTCTCATGTCCGCGGCTATAAATGTACCAACCGCCTGGTGATCGCTTGTTGATCGCGTTGTTTTTGTATCCACCACTCTCTCACCATCGCCCTCATAGTTCACAGAGAAACCAAAGTGACTCCAAACACCAGACCTGTAGGCCGTTGGAGGATCTTTTATTTCTGGTCTATTAGCCATGTTGCACCGAGCTAACATTAGCTTCATGTAGCGTGTCTCACAGCGCAAAGTGCCGACTGGAGTAGGAAGTGTTTCTTTGGTGGTGGGCGTGTCAGAGAGCACGCTGTCCGTTACGTCATGTGTGTTGCCAGTTTGAGAACAGTGGCTCCACCGAAAACATAATATATCCCACAATTTAAGCTTCTGCATTTCCAAATGCACTAGTATGAACGTATTGTTCGGTTCGTCATGCGTACCGAACCGTGAGCGTAGTACCGAACGGTTCAATACGAATACGCGTATCGTTACACCCCTAATCAGGAGTAATCCTGCCGCGCCAAACCCACTCTGCATAATATGTGGCGACAGAGGAAGAGGAAGATCAGTTGCTGGAGATTGTAAATGACGGTGGGTGGCCTTAAAGGTATTGTAGCGACCCTGTACAGTAACAGCTGGTCGCAGAGGGGAGGAGGAGGTTACCTGTTCTGTGTTGGGAGCTAGTCAAGTTCGTTAGACCGGAACCAACGAAGAAGAGTTGTAAAAGTAGTGTACGACGACTGATAATGTTCGCTGGAGTTGCTCGGCATTACTGTTGACAGTTTGTGTCTAATAAACCTCTTGCAAGGACTTCACTCTGTCTCCGACTCGTAAGTGGATCATTACACTGGTGTCAGAAGTGATTTTGTGACGGACGTAGACATAACGCCGTATCCGTTCGTGAGCTAACCTAGCTTCGTTCGTGAGCTAGCCAGTTAGCTTGCTGTTAGTCATGGATGGTGTCGGCAGGACGGAGGTGAAGAAGGAAAGGAGAGACATGGAGGAGGAGGAGGGAGCGTGCGGGTGGTCGGAGGACATAGCCAGAGAGTTCACGAGAGCTTGAGAGAGGCTGCAGTGAAGATGGCTAGAGACGCTGGTATGGCTCCCTCATCACCATCGTTTCCCGCCGTTTCTCCGGACAATGGAAATAACAGTGGCGGCGCTCGGCACCCAGTAGCAGTCTCAACGGTGAAAACACCCAAATACTCCGGTAGGTCTGACTGGGAAGCTTTCCTGGCCCAAGTTGAGCTATTATCCCACGCCGGGGGATGGTCCATCGAGACTAAAGCACTGCAGCTGGCTTTGTGCCTCACAGACGATGCGCTGTCCTGTCTTCTGCTGCTGAGCCCGGAGGAAAGATGTAGTTATCAGGCGCTAGTGGGGGCTCTTCAGAGGCGTTTTGGACAGTGTTTGCAGCCTGAGCTCCTGCGTAATTAACTCAATAATCGCTGCAGGAAACCTGGGGAGCCGCTGCGGGCATTAGCTAACGACATTGAAAGCCTGTCGCGACGGGCTTATGTACACATGCCCCCCAAAGTACAGAGCGAGCTGGCACGGGACCAGTTCATCAGAGCAATCTTCCCCACTGAACTGCGTGTCCAGGTACAGCTGCAACACCCACAGTCTTTGCAGGTGGCCTTGGAGATGGCTGTGGAGAGAGAGAATGTGTGGGGTGTAACGGCTGGAAACTGTCAAAGGGAGGGGCCACCTGCCGTGAGGGCTGCAATGCAGTGCTCCTCAGAAGAAGAGAGACCGGCATGGTTGACTGAAGTGACTGAATTGATTAGGGCTGTGTCATTACAGCAAACACACCGACCACGTCCTGGGCCCAGGGTCTGCTGGGGGTGTGGTCAACCAGGGCACTTTGCCAGGGAGTGCCCCAAGTCAAGCAAGTCTCAGGGAAACGGCTCAGGGCCCGCATAGAGGAGGATATGCGGACCCCAGCCCTAACTCCAACCCTGTCTTCACAAGCCTCAACATCAGATGGAGGAGCCCAACATCACAGCCGGGGGAGCCAGGCTCCACTTCCTCCAGAAGCAGATGACAGCGCATGCTTGGAGCCTGTCGTTGCAGTGGGACGATGTGGGACGATTCTTGTTTCGTCCCTGTCACTGTGGAAGGAGTGCCCTGCTTTGCACTAGTGGACACAGGGTCAACAGTAACATTAGTGAGGCCGGATATGGTCCCGGACGGGACTCTGTTCGACCCCACCGCTGTGCGATTACGCACGGTCACCGGAGAGCTGGCACCCATGAAAGGCATATGTCTGTTGACTATATCTGTGGGGGGGATGACTGTACGGTACCGGGTGTGGATAGCTTCAGTGCAGGATCCATGTATTCTGGGTTTGGACTTTTTGAAGGCCACAGGCTGCCAGCTGGACCTGCAACGAGGCACAGTGAGGTTCCAAGGGGGGCCTGCTATCACAATTACCACCATCCACACCCCTAATGTGCCTCCTCCCAGACCTCTCACACCATCCGCAAGTACAGTAGAGACTGTATCCGGCAACCTTCCACCTATCGCCTGCCTCTCCGAGGAACCCACAAGGGGTGCCTCTACCCCAGAGACTATATCCGGCAACCTTCCACCCATCGCCTGCCTCCCCGAGGAACCCACCCGGGGTGCCTTTTCCACATCTGACCACACCATGGCCTACGCAACCCCAACCCCGCCTGGGTTGTACCAGGAGGAAGAGGAGGGGACTCTGGTTGCAGTAAGGGAGGTGTGGAGCAAGAACTGTGGCGTCCTACATCCCCAGCAGCAGGATCAGCTGTGGCAGCTTCTGCTAGAGTTTCAAGGCAGTTTCGCCAGGAGTGAGGACGAGATAGGGCAAACTCATCTAGTACAGCACGAGATTGACACAGGGGACGCGCGACCTATCAAGTGCCGCCCACGCCGCCTTCCGCTGGGGCGCCAGCAGGCTTGTGATGAAGCGGTCGAGAGCATGCTGAGGGCGGGGATCATCGAGCCTTCAGACAGCCCCTGGGCAGCAGCAGTTGTCATGGTTCCAAAAAAGATACGCGGCTGGCGACTCTGCTCTGACTACAGGCCTGTAAATGGAGTAACCAAGAAGGATTCTTACCCACTGCCCCGCATTGACGAGTCTCTGGACCTGGTCTCGGGGTCCTCTTGGTTCTCCTCCTTGGACCTCCGCAGTGGGTACCAGGTGCCACTCGCCCCGGAGGCCCGCCCCAAAACAGCTTTCTGCACCGGACGGGGACTGTGGCAGTTCAAGGTCCTTAGTTTTGGACTTTGTAATGCCCCTGCCACCTTCGCAAGGTTGATGGATAAGGTATTGGAAGGGGTCCCCCGTCAGCAGTGCCTGGTTTACCTGGACGACATCCTGGTTCATGGTAACTCATTCGAGCACGCCCTGGCGTCGCTACGGGTGGTGCTGGGAAAGATCAGAGCAGCAGGCCTGAAGCTGCACCCGGATAAGTGCCACTTCATGCAGAGAGAGGTATCCTTTTTGGGACACCGGGTAGGGGGTGAAGGCATCGGCACCATGCAGGAAAAGGTGCAGGCAGTCACCGACTGGCCCATTCCCACCAACCAAAAACAGTCGAAGAGTTTTTTGGGCCTGGCCTCGTACTACAGGAGGTTTGTACGAGGGTTTGCTTGCACTGCTGCGCCCCTGTTTCAGCTGCTGCAGAAGGACAGAGACTTTTTGTGGACGGAGCAATGCCAGACGGCGTTCAGCAGCCTTCGGTGCGCCCTGAGTGAGTCTCCAGTGCTTGCCCCAGCCGACCCCAGCTTACCCTTCACGCTGGACACGGACGCTAGCGGGGTGGGCGTCGGAGGAGTGCTCTCCCAGGCGGGACCCGAGGGGGAGCGAGTGGTGGCGTACTTCAGCCGGGCGTTCAACAAAGCTGAGCGGCGCTACTGCGTCACCCGCAGGGAGCTCTTGGCAGTGGTACTGTCAATCAGGCACTTCAAGTACTATCTGTGTGGCCTGCCATTCACTGTGAGGACGGACCACTCTGCCCTGCAGTGGCTCATGACATTCAAGGAGCCGGAGGGGCAGGTGGCCAGGTGGTTGGAAGAGCTCCAGGCTTTCGACTTCAACGTGGAGCACCGGGCAGGGGCACGCCACACTAATGCAGACGCACTCTCATGCCGGCCATGTGCCGCAGACGGGTGCCACTACTGTGAGCGGAGAGAGACCCGCGAGAAAGAACTGTGTGAGGAGGAGGGAAGCTGTGCTGCAGTTCGACGGGTGGAGGAGTTCATATGCCGGGAGCTGCAGACAGTGGACGGGGCAGAGTGGAGACAACACCAGGTGCAGGATGCGGACTTACAGCCTGTATTGCAGTGGGTGGAGGCACAGCGACGGCCACCGTGGGAAGAGGTGGCAGTGTTCTCCAAAGCAACCAAAGGGTTTTGGTCTCAGTTTGGATCTCTGCGCCTGAGTCAGGGCGTGCTGCAGCAGGCGTGGAAGGAGCCAGCAACAGGGGAGGAAAGGTGGCAGATGGTGGTCCCCAAGGACCTGCGGGAGACGGTGCTGGAAGCCATGCATGGAGCTGCAGGGTCTGGACATTTTGGTGTTTCAAAAACACTCCGTCGCCTCCGCCAAGGCTTCTACTGGGGACAGTGCAGGAGAGACGTGGAGGACTTTTGCCGCCGCTGTGACCCCTGTATGGCAAGAAAGGGTCCCCCAGGTCGCTCCCATGCTCCACTGCAGCAGTTTCCAGTGGGGGCACCGATGGAAAGGGTGGCCGTGGATGTGGTGGGTCCGTTGCCTCGCTCAGACGGAGGAAACCGCTACGTCCTCACCGCCATAGACTATTTCACAAAATGGCCAGAGGCGTACGCCCTCCCAGACCAGGAGGCAGAGACAGTCGTGGAGGCCCTGGTGGGAGGCATGTTCAGCCGTTTCGGAGTACCGGAGATCATACACAGCGACCAAGGGAGGAACTTCGAGTCTCGGGTGTTCCATGGTGCGTCCATGTGTGAAAGATTGGGCATGCACAAGACTCGCACCTCCCCCCTGCGGCCTCAGAGTGACGGTTTGGTGGAAAGATTCCATCGCACCATGGGCCAGCAGCTCGCCATCCTCACTTCGCAGCACCAGCGTGACTGGGACAGGCATTTGCCTTTGGTGCTCATGGCGTGTCGCTCTGCTGTGCAAGAGTCCTCATCCTGTACACCCGCCCTCCTCATGCTGGGGAGAGAGCTCCGCACCCCCGCAGAAATGGCCTTTGGACGGCCACCTGAGTCCCCAGACACCCCCCCAGGTCCTGAGTACGCACGGAGGCTGCAGGACCGCCTCGAGTCAGCCCACGTTTTTGCCCGGAAACAGCAGCAGAGTGCTGGCGTGAGACAAAAACGCAACTACGACGTGAGGGAAAAAGGAAAGCACTTTGAGGCTGGAGACCTGGTTTGGGTCTACAACCCCCAGCGAAAGAAGGGCCGGTGCCCAAAGCTCGACAGTCAATGGGTCGGCCCCTGCAGAGTATTGGAGAGGGTGGGCGAGGTCGTCTACAGGGTGCAGCTACCTCCTAAGGGAAGGAGAGTGGTGCTCCATAGAGACAGGCTCGCCCCTTACAGAGGGGTCTCTTCTCCACTGGCATCGGGGGCACGTGGACCTCCTCCGCAGCCTCTCCCCCCTGCCCACTTCCCGGCCAGCGCCCCTGGGTTAACGCAGGGGGCTTCAGTGCCTGTGTCACCAGCACTCCGGGACCGCACAACACCCATGTCCGGGTTCCCTGACCCCCAGGGCAGAAGCTGCCCACCAGAGTCTGAGTCGCTCCCCTTCTCTCCCCCTGGGCCATTGGACACAACCCCCCAGGCGGCCCGGTCGCGAAGACAGAGAAGGCCCCCGGGACGGTTCAGAGACTTTGTTGTTCCATCTGGGATGGGAAATAGTTAAGAGTGAGACTTTAGTTCCAGAGAGGGCAAGAATGTGCCCTGGTCTCACTGGAAGTGACGGAAGTCCACCCTGACCTTCCAAAAAAAAAAAAAATGTACTCATGTTTTCCCATCTGCATTGTGTGGGAGTGTTCATGTACAATGTTTCCGTTGCTTGGGTTGTTCCTTGTGGGCAAGGAACTTTGTAGTGGGAGGGTAATGTAGCGACCCTGTACAGTAACAGCTGGTCGCAGAGGGGAGGAGGAGGTTACCTGTTCTGTGTTGGGAGCTAGTCAAGTTCGTTAGACCGGAACCAACGAAGAAGAGTTGTAAAAGTAGTGTACGACGACCGATAATGTTCGCTGGAGTTGCTCGGCATTACTGTTGACAGTTTGTGTCTAATAAACCTCTTGCAAGGACTTCACTCTGTCTCCGACAGAGACAACAACTCTGCTGGTGTTTAGGATTGACATTTAATAACACCTAAAACAAAGTTAGAGTGACGGAAGAGATTAGATGAGTAAAGAAGTTGGAAACCATGAGTGTGAATACAGATCGCGAGGAGTAGTATAAATTTCAGTCAGTGATTATTGACTTTGGGTTTTTAGGTATTAGAGTAAATTTAACGTGTTCCGTGAAGCATAGAATATAGTCGTGGCCGGCGATGTCAGAGGGAGGGCCGGTTGGTGATGGAGGTGGGCCGGTATTGGACCATCCCAACCCCGTCGGCCTACCGGGGATTCCCCCGGTATCCCCGATGGCCAGTCCGCCCCTGCAGACATCGCAGATCTCCACACTATGCAATCTCCGACGGTACGGTGCTTGTCCGACGCCGGACCGCATTTGCTGCGACACGGCGTGTTACTGCGTCTCTGCTTATGTAGATTTCCAGGCAGATTGGTTCCGCCCTGTTTCCTTTCTGAATACTCAGTCAGTATATTAATTACTTTACTCAATGCTTTATTTACTATTTTATTTACAATTAGCTTAAATTCCTTTCAGTTATTTACATTGTTTCTACTTACATGAAAGAAAACCCTTGTTTGACTTCACAATACTGTTTTACTTTTAAACCGGATCCAGCTCGCTTTTGGTGAGACTTCGCTGTCGAAAATTAGCTGCAGCTGAGGTCCTGCGGTCGGGCCCCCCCCCCCCCCCCCCCCCTGCTCCTTGTTCAGAGTTTGCAGCCTCAATAGTCTGCTGAGACCCTCAGCTCCTTTAAATCAATATTAATTAAAGACTTTTCTGTTTGCTGCTGCCTTTAATTGAAACAGATTCAATGATATTAATCAATTTCCTGCATTTTACTACTGTATTTTATTTCTTACACTGCTTTTTAGTGTTTTAATGACTGTTTTTAATGTTTCAATGAATGTTCTTAATTGTTTTTACATCTCCTTTTCTTTTGCCTTATGTTTTGATGTTTTTAATGTTTTTATGTGAAGCACTTTGAATTACCTTGTTGTTGAAATGTGCTATACAAATAAACTTGCATTGCCTTGTCGATATGCTAACTGTGTTGCTAATTTTACAATTAATTAATCTAATTTAACTTTTGTTCATTGCATTTCATTCTGATATGATGCACTGCATATCGTATCAGGACTTTAAAAAGCAACTAAATCTTTATTCCTCTTTGATTAATCCTTAAACTTTTAATTTTTTCTATGCATCTTTTATTTATTTATTCCCTTTGTGTTACCTGTATATTGACTGTTTAGTTTGAGGGGTCGGGTTTCAGCAGTTTGTTAGTTTCACTTTTTCTCCTCGTTCATAAAGAAGCATTAAAAAAAACACTCAAGAAAAGAACAGTACCTCAAGCTAGTATTTAATTACATACTTAAGTTGAAATACACTTCCTTCCTGTAAGGTGAGTTTAGGGGGTTTGTTCTCATTAGTAAGCCTACTTCATGAGGATCCCCCCTCTTTCAATATTCCTTAACTTTTTACGTTTATTAATCTTTTCATTAGTTTCTTTCTCTGATATGTAGACCTTGTTTCTTATTGTTCTTGTTTATCTCTTGGGGGGTTAAAGAGTCCTTTAGTTTCACTTTTGCTTCTCTTGTGACACAGTTTGTTTTCACGATCTAAAGGTGTTGTAACTAGGTCTTTTAAATGTTTTTATTAATATCTCAACTACAAAACTTAACAGAAAAAATGGATCCGAGTTTTGAAGGCGTTAAAAAATGTTTTGTTTTTATTATATTTTTTCACTTGACAGTGGACGAAAGCTGAAACTCGACCTGTATTTATCTTTCTCTATTTTCTGAATTCATGAATCTATAAAATGGAACAAGTAGACCGTTACTCAAATGCACATATAACAAATCTAGAGTATGTGACTCCTGCAAATGTTGCATTGACTTGATAAAACTACAGTCAGATCAATGAGCTCAGCTTGGGTTAAAAGTTGTTATTCTAGCACTGATTGTCGAGTTAATGTGATTAAATGATGGAAATGAACTCAGTTGTGGACATTTAGAAAGCAGAGTCACATCACCCGCTTCTTATTGGAATATAACGGTCATTATAGCTCCATTCTGACTGGATTTACTTCTGTAGAGAAGGCGGGGTGATCATCACAGCCATAATACCGCTTCCTCTTTTTCTGTGCACTCATTGATCCTCCCAACATTTCCAGAGTCCTCTTGCATTTAAAAGTGCATCAAGCTGTTTCTTTTCCTGTTATTGACTTTCATCAACTTGATGCACAGTTTGACTTCTATGTGACAACTGAAGAAGTAGAAAAGGGTTTTGCTAACCTGAAAAGTACCAACTCATTAACACTAACTGTCAACTCATGAATGGGGCTTCTGTTTGCTGTGCAGGTGCACGCTTGCAATGGGTCAGCCTGCGGGGACAGAAGAGAGGATCCACTCTTCTGAAACCCCTCCAGTTGGACACGATCAGAGGTGAGATCAGGATCTCTTACAGTTGACAATGTCTTTTGTCTGTGAGATATTTACCTGTTAACTCCAGAGTGATGCTTGCATGTGTGTGTGTGTGTGTTACAGCTCAGAGCTGCAGCAGAGACCAGACTGTCCAGAACACAGAGGGATCATGAATAAATACTTAGCAGACTGGATGTAAGTAATTTAATATGTTACTTTATAATTTCAGTATCTATGTCAGCTAGTGTGTTGCTACAGTATTACTACGTGTAATTTAACTTAATTTGTATCCACGCTGACCGACACTGAAGTCAGTAAATATCAACGGTCACTTCTGATGACTTGGTAGTTTCTGTGCATCCAGCAATTCTTGTGGCTGAATGTCTAATAATCTCAATAGTCAATTAATTAATATATTCTTTCAGAAACAGCAGAAAAAAAAAAATAGAATTTAAGAAAATGAATCACTTAACTGAGCTGAGTCAGTAAAATCAACGTCTTTTTCTGGAAGATCAAAACGACTATTAAATGTTAGGACCTTTGCCCCTTTATGCTAATCTAATAAATAATTAAAGTGAGGAGTACGGGGAAACTACTTTAAAGAATTTACTTTTCCTGAACTTCTCTGATATGTGCTTGGTAGTTTGTATATCCAACGGTTGGTGTGAGTGGATATCTCTTGTTTTATTATTCTCTTTTTATTGAGATGGAAAAGCAAAACATTTTATTGTCTCCAAACACATATACATATACTCATCTGTATGCCAATACACTTGTCTCCATATTTACCCTTCAATCAATAATTTAGATTAAACAAGAAAGAAACAAAAAGCACATTACTGCTGGTGAGGCTCTGGTTTCCGGGACATGAGACATATGGTTCGACCAGGAACAACCCGAAAAAATCTACATTGAGCCGCCGCCCTATGGGCCCACCGCTCGAAGGGATATGATTGGGTAAAAGGGCTAAAGCGGATTCATTCCTTTGTGAGTTTTCATGTGTACCTTTAGACGTCTGTTGCTCATAAATCTTTGATCACAAACTGAGCAGCTGAAAGGTTTCTCTCCTGTGTGGATTCTCATGTGTTCCTGTAAAACATGTTTACGCGCAAAAGATTTCTTACAAACTGAGCAGCTGTAAGGTTTCTCTCCTGTGTGAATTCTCATGTGTGTCTTCAGAGTACCACTTCCAATGAAACCGTGATCACAAACTGAGCAGCTGTAAGGTTTCTCTCCTGTGTGGATTCTCATGTGTTCATGTAAAACATCTTTACGTGCAAAATATTTCTTACAAACTGAGCAGCTGTAAGGTTTCTCTCCTGTGTGGATTCTCATATGTGTCTTCAGATTACCACTCTTGCCAAATGTTTTCTCACACTCAGAGCATCTAAATAGTTTCTCACCAACATTACATCTTGAATCACTGACAAGGACTTCATCAGGTTTCAAAGAGTTTAAACCTGACTGAGGTTCTCTGGTCTCCTTCCAGTCATCAGTGTCAGAAGAGTTTCCAGTCTTGTCATCAGTATCTGGTTCTGGATGTATATCTGGATCTAAGTTCCTGTCTTGTTCTGGTCCTCCACAGTCCTCTCCATCAGCTTTTGTTTCCATCTGTTCAGTTTGTCTTTGATGAAGCTCTGAGGACTGAGCCTCCTCTTCATCATCTTCACTCTTCACAGGAGTGAATGAGAACTTGACATCAGCCTCCTCCAGACCTTGAAGCTGCTCTCCCTCCTGACTGGTCCAGAGTTCCTCCTGGTCCTTTTTAATGTATGGGGGCTCTGGGTCCTCCTGTTCCTCTTTAATGTGTGGAAGTCCTCGGTCCTCCTGTTCTAGACTGGAGCTCCACTCCTGCTGCTCAGGGGGAACCTCTTCTTTAACCACCAACAGCTGCTGGACGTCTGCAGGAAAACAGTAAACACACACAGAGACGTTACAAAGACATTTTAGTATTGAGCAAATAGTCTCCTGTAAGTACAATTTTTTTCCTGCCATCATTCCCTCTTACACTGCCTGTGCAGTTACCAAACAGACATGCCGACACAAATTGTAAAGACACAACGCACCAGCAGCAATGAGGTCATCAATAGTTTACATGGCAAAAAAGTGTGGCACTACCCAACATTGTTAAGAAGTATTCAAAGAACCTGCATCTTCCATCAAGTCCGGCTGAGATTTGATCATGTGAGCAGTTATAGTTGACTAATGTACGTAAACCTGCCACCGTAGAAACAGTGGATAGAACCTTCAGAAGCAGCCACAACGTAACCGTGGACGTGCATCATAGGTGCGCTCCGTTTCTGAACCAATAGCACTCCACCTTGGTAGTCAGCCGTAGAGAACATCCACACTGTAAACCCAAATTTAGTTCAAATTCAACTTTTGAGTGGTCATTTCTTATACTTTCATGTTTTGTAAAACAACTGTGCCATTACTAAATCTATTTAGTTGTTTGCACTAATCAGCTGAAATATTGAGTGCAATGATCATGTTTAGCAGAGATAACTTAGTAGGTTACGCTTCTGTAAGGGGGGAGGGGAGGGGCCCGTTTGAATTTCACTCGATTAAACATTAGTGCCGTGTGCAGCGCAGTGACGAGTCCAAAGGAGTCCGCTCGTCCTGTGTCTGACCGCGTAACCTGACCTGACTTTGACGGAGATGCGGGATTTCGGAAACAACTTTGCACCAAGTGGAATGGTGAGTGTGTAACTCTCACCATATTGACTGTAACGTTAGATATCATTCTGGGAGCATTTATTTCAACAAGTAAGCTAAACGCTAAAGTTAGCTGAGTGTTAGTATACTGACGATTTTCTGTGGGGTCCAGTTTATAACTTTAACACGTGTGTTTGCATGTGCTGTGTTTTAAGCTAGCTGACGATAACGTTACGTTAGCTTTTCAAAATGGTGTTTGGTTAAGCCCCAGTTCCACCGAAAGCCGGATATACTACGGATGTCCCAGGATCACCCCGTATCACCCCGGATAAAAAGAGGTGAGATCCGGGGTGATCCGCGGTGATCCGGGAAGGAAATCGTCCCGGATGACAACACATTTTACATGTTTCCCGGTTCTACTACGGTTCCGCCACGGATCACCCCTGTTCAAGCCTGGTTTATCCCGGATGGCCACGGTTTGACCATGGTTCAACTACGGATACGCCACGGACACGTCACGGATGCGTCCCGGATGAAGCGTCCCATCCGTGGTGCAACCGTAGTGGCTCCGTGATAAACCATAGTACAACCGGGGTGATCCGGGGTGTCAACTAGCTCCCGTTTCATCCCGGATTAAGACGGTTATACTACGGTTATGCTACGGTTCATCCCGGTCCTACTACGGTTACGCTACGGTTCATCCCGGTCCTACTACATTTCTTCCCGGATGCGCTACGATCAACGCCGCCCCCCTCTCCATTCCCGGATGGCCACGGATCACCCCGGATGTTAGTTGTGCGTCCGGCGAGCCGCTCGTCTTCCCGGATACGCCACGGATGGCCACGGTTCAGCACGGATGGTCACGGTTTTACTACGGTTCATCACGGAACGTCCCGGACTGACTACGGTTTCACTACGGTTCCACTCCCGGATGACCCCGGATCTGATCCGTAGTGTATCCGCAGACATCCGTAGTATATCCGGCTTTCGGTGGAACTGGGGCTTTAGGTTGCACAGGAGTTATTTATTGCATTTACAGCAGTAACTTAGCTAGCTTCTCAAGGCACGGGGTCATCAGTTGGTTATTAGCAGAGGCTGGGTAACGTTTTGCAGTGGAGTTAATGTTACTGGAACTGGGTTGTTGAACTGAAAGTTGAGCTAATAGTTTTCTTCTTCTTGTTTTTACAGGTTCTTGTGAAGATGCAGTGGAAGTGTACATATTGTGAGTTCATAACTGGGATAAGGTACATAATGTTTAAGTCTTAAATGCAGACACCTCAACCTAGCTCGTGGGTATTATTAGCCCCTCCAAACCAAGCCTCACGTGGTTTTAATCCCATTTTGTCACCAAAGACTCCCAGGAAATGTTTAACTACTAAGGTACTTATTTTGAATTATGTTAGAAGTTTATGTTGAATGAGTAGGAATGTTCCACCACTTGTGTTTTACAGTGTATGCTCAGGACTAGGGCTGCAACAACGAATCAATAAAATCGATAAAATTCGATTATTAAAAGAGTTGGCAACGAATTTCATTATCGATTCGTTGTGTCGCGCGACTATTACGCCACTCAATAAGTCGCGGAGATGTTTGAGTATTAAAAAAAAAAAAAAAAGAAAAAAAAAAGAGAGCGGAGCGGAGGTAGAGGAAAGACCATCGGAGAGACCCGTAACGTTGTTCTGAAACACATGGCGGAGGCAGAGAAATCAGTACGACCTAAGTCATCCAAGGTGTGGGAGCATTTCACACTAAATAAATCGAAAAAGTGTGTTAATTGCAAGATATGCAAAAGCAAAATGGCATGGGACGGGAGCACCACGGTGATGATTCAGCACCTAAAACGTAAACATGTTGGAGTCCTTGATGAGGAGGAAGGGAGTTCAACATCAGGGTAAGTCACTACAGAATCCTACTTTTGTTCCGTTTTGAAGTGAGGAACGTAACGTCCCTCCAGTAGCTCTTCTGGTGCTGGTGTTTACTCATTATCCAGCTTGACAAGCATGACAAGTTAGCGTTAGCTCATTAATAACAGCAGTAAAGCAGGGGTGGTATAGTTTGCAAGACTAAAGACATGTTTTATTCACTCGCCTTTTTTGGCCCATTCATTTTTCAATCTGTTGTCATGTATATATATTCTGTGCTTTGTCCCATATCGGTTATTGTTGACAAATATATTTGTGTGTGTTGTACTTTTTAATTTCATTTTAAAGTTATTTTATAGCACATGGTCATCTTAAGCTGTGTTTAAATGTGGTGTATGAATTAACTTAACTTGCACTTACTACAATGATGGTAATAATTTAATGACTAAGCTTCAAGTGAACTTGAGTGTGTGTGTGTCTGTGAGTGTGAGCGTCTTGTGAGTGTGTGAGAGCTTGAGTGTGTGCATCTGTGAGTGTGAGAGTTTGTGTGTGTGTGCGTCTGTGAGTGGTGTATAGAACAAGTTCTGACGTTCAAACAAATCCTGTTAAGTTTTCTGAAATGTATTTTTCTTTATTTTTTATAAATTATTTATTGTTCTGACAGCTCAGGTCCCTTTAAACAAAAATATACATCTTTTTGTGCACTTTATTTAAAAAAGCCTATATAATTGGCAGATGTAAAGCATACACGTGTATGTTTTTTGTGTTAGTCCATTTTTTTTAATTATTACTTTAACAGCTCAGGGATGTTCAAGGAGCAACCTGTTTGTGCACTTTCTGAAGATTTTTTGCACTGTGAATTTGCACTGTCAGTTCTGTTTTTGAATAAAGGGTTGGAAATTAATGCTTTTGTTTTTTTTTATCCGATTCATTGATTAATCGAAAAAATAAACAGATTAATCGATTATTAAAATAATCGTTAGTTGCAGCCCTACTCAGGACTGCATATTGGTGTTCAGTTGTTTCGATATGTTTAACCCAGTTCCTCTGTCCTTATCCAGTCAAGTTGAAATTGAGAATTTTAGTGTAAATGCCTGTCTGTGTATGTGAATAGTCATTCACAAAGCACAGTTACTGTGTAATGCTGCATTCCTTCTCTCGACAAGTTTTAACAGTTACAATGCAATGTTTTGAAAATAAAACACATCGGAACATTAAAATGTATTGTTGAATTTCTTTCCTTGTGCTCGGATTCAAACCTTCACCGTTCACTCTGGATGTGGTAAAAACACTTTGACTATTGACATTTTGAGTGAACACCAATATTGAGACTATCCACAATTTGGTTATTGGTCCCTGATCCCAGGGTGGTCCCTGTTATTATTTATATATTTTAATAATCCTATTGATGTTAATAATTTTATGATTATCAATAATTTAATTTTCATACTTGCCAGTAACCAAACCTGCCCCTGCCAGATCCGAACACATGTATATCTACACAGGTCTGTATGTGTCACGATAACAAGGTCTATCTATGTTGTATGATTGTTTAATTCATTCTATCATTGATCAGGTTGTATTCACTGATTTATATCCAACCGTTTGGTACTGTTCTGCAGCTGAGATAGTCCATATTTAAAATATGGAAGAAATAAACAGACTATGTAAGTAACTAGTATTAATTCTGTAAATTAAGGTTACATGTTGTAATCAACTGTTATGTGACCATGAACATATCAAAGAGAACAAACTTGTACTTTAAGTGTAAATATTTTCTGTCATCTAGAAGCTGCGAGAACAGATCAGAAGGAGAAGAAAAAGATTCATTGAATCAACAGAGTCTCACTCCAAACTACATTAAAAGTTATCAGTCGGAGCATGAACAGTGTTTGAGAACTGAGAGAAGAAATAAAGTGAACCCACGTGCTCTTTGTATCCGGACTTCAGGGTTTAAAACAGCGTCCAGTAGTTTCCGTTGTCGCTCGTTCTCCTCTTTTGAACAAGAACGTTCCTCCTCGTACTCTGCTATCGTTCTTTCAAACAGACCAAATATCTCTTCAGCAGCCGCAGTTAGTCGCTGGTTGACTAAACATCTCAGCATTTGGACTTTAGACATTTTCACTAAACTACAGAAACTTTTCCTCCAGACAAACTCCTTTAAAAACGGTTTGCTCACTCTGACCTTGCGCCGTGGTACTAGGTTACGTCCGGGTCCGTCTACTTCCTGCTAACATGCTAACTTCATTAGCTCCGTAGGACACCAGGAAACAATCCACCAGCGACAGAAACTTTTCATCCAGACAAACTCCGTTAAAAACACCGTTTACTCTCATTAAACTCTGACTAGCGCTGTGTTGATAACTTCCGTCCCGTCGGTCTGTTTCCAGCGAAGCTAACTTCATTAGCTTTGTAGGCTACCGGGAGATGAGTCTTCTTCTTCTTGTTCTTCTTGTTCTTCTTTCAGTTTAATGGCGGATACAAACCAACGTTTAAGGTGCATGCCGCCACCTACTGCACCGGAGTGTGTAACATCATGACTTTATGACAGTTATCATTTAAACACAATAATAATGTTATTTATAAATTAAAGAAAATAACGAAACATTTAAAAAAACTTCACTTAGAAGTTATATTGCGGATATTAAACCCGTTCCATTCATAAATTAAATGACGCCCTTTTAAGCTGAACTTGTTTGTCCCCTATCTCTAACAGTCCTTTGATGCTCCACTCCCTTCCTAAATCTATCACTCTGCCCTTCAGTCTTTCTCTTTCCACACTGAACTTCCTCCACTGTAACAGCACATGTTCAACACTTTCTTTACAGTTGCATATCTCACATTTATCTGACTGTCTTTTTCATGACAGGTGTCATTGAGTCCTGTATGTCCTAACCTTAATCTACTGAAAGTAACATCTTCTTTTCTACTTTTACTTCTATCACTTCTCACTCTGACTGACGTCTGAATTTTGTTATAATTTCTACCCTTATTGTCATTATTCCATATTTGCTGGCAAGATGTAATAATTCCATGCTGTATTACTGATTTTGCTTCTGACCTCCCAAAACAAATTTCTAAAATATAATTTTTGTTTAATACTCTTTTGGCAAGTTTATCTGCAACCTCATTACCGAACACAATATGTGTAAAAACTATGCTGCATTATGTGATTTTAATCCCGAACACAATACGTGATAAGTAAACACGTTATATTTGCAATAATTAAGCATAATTCTACTTCCAAAATATTGAATGAGACCACTATGAACTGTGGTGCCTGCCTAGGTGTTATATTTGTCAAATATGGGGAAATTATGAAAATGATAACATAGTATACATCATATACTATATTATATTTATATTATGTGTCATTATGTAATCACATATATTATTCTGGTGTACATTGTATGTCTAGACTAGACTTGTTTAGTCTTTAATTGCTATTGGTAAGTTGTTATTTGACTTCTTGTATATACCTCTTTTTTATTTTAACATTTTCATACAAAAACAACAGCATAACTTTTGAAGTTACAACCTTGGTTTGACTAACTCACTCTGCTGAAGCCTCGTAATAACTTAAAATCAATAAAGAAAAAAAAGAAAATCTATATATTTTTAATTTAAAAGTATAAAGTAGCACAAAATGGACGAAACATTAAGTACAAATACTTCAAAAATTGTATGAGTAAATGTGGGTCCTACTTACAGTCCCCCACCGGTTTGATAACACAATGTATAAATCAACATGCAACAAATAAATGTGACGTAAACGTGGTGAATAGAAAATGTGAAAAAATAAACTTTATTTTATTTTCTATATTCTACTTTGTTGTATTTTCTTCCTCACTAAACATAACGGTCTATTTACCAGCAGGGACATAAGAAGTGCAATTACATAAGTAGGGGATTCCACTGCCGGTGTTAACTCTTTATATCAGCCTACTATCCCAGGTGAAAAAGAAATATGCTAAGTATATTTAATCTTAGCATACTTGAGTATACTCGAGTATACTTGAAGCCCTACTAATCATCAGTATACTTAAAGAGTGCTATTTTGGAACAACTTATTTTGTACTTAATATACTTTAGTTGTGATTAAATAGTAGTTATGGACAATTTGAAGTGTATTTAGTATATTTTTTGTGCTAAATTGGAACAACTTAATGTATACTTATTACAATTTAAGTATATGACTGTGTATGTACTAATATACATGCTGATAGCCAACTTAAATTATACTTTTTTTGTGTTTTAAGTATATTTGAAATATATTATGAGTGTTTTACAAATATATAAACAATACAATATAAATATATTTATATTGTGCTAATAGTATACCAAAAGTTATACTTTCGGCTTATTCCAATTACTAAGAAAGCACACTTTCTTATTACTTTGTACACTACATACTATTATACTTTACAATATTACAAATGTATTACCAGTATCCTAAATGCTGAATGTACTTCCCAGATAGTAATCAAAAACACTTTATTGAATTTCAAATATATTTTATTATATTATATATATAATATATTTATAGTAGTATTTGCGAATATATAAAATGTACTAACATTGTACTTCTAACAATTTAAAACTATGCAATATAGTGCATTTATGAGAAAGAAAAGAAAAATATACTGAACAGAGAGAAAAACATTTTAAGTTTACATGGTATTACTAAACAAAACAGAATGTTTCAGATTAAAACACAGAACACTGAACCATCCCAAAAATTGCACCGCTGCAGATTCTTGCTCTCTAAATAGAAACATGTTAATTTCTTTTTGTTGAACTGCTCATTGTTGCATTTCCTTCTGATGGCCGCTCGCACGTCCGAGGCTCTCGTCTGCGGAAATTCTTTAATAACAGCATCTGTTAAGAGAAGAGACGAGAGATGATGTCACACAGCATATTCATAACATTTTCTTCTATTTTGACTACACAGGAAATCCTGTTGAACCAATATAATTTTTTTAACAGTAAATCAGGATTAACATTGAGGAACTATATCAATATGATATGCCAATATTCCTACCAGTGCAGGTCAAACATATATGTCATCACTGGTAGTGTGTTTACCACAAACATGTGATATCCTGCTGCTTTATAAATCACAGAAGCTTTAAATTGTCTACATACGACTCAAGACAATTACCTGTTATGGCCTGCACTTTGGTAACGTCCAGTTGCCTTTTAGGCGTTCCCACTTTCCCAGACTTCCCAGTCAGGGTGGACACTGCAAGGACCTCCTTGGTGAATACCAGGGTAGCCAGCTCCTGGCAAAAAAGGGTCATCCGTGATCTATTAAGCCGCAGGAAGGCCCTCTTGGAAACCGTCACTGTGCTGCCAGCCAAGGCGTGCTGTATATGAGAGAATCAATGGAACACATTAATATACAGTTGGAAGATCTCTACCTACCTATTAGGAATTAATAGACGTTATTCAAATATGAATACAATGTGCTTCATTATTTAAAACACTGCTAGCAGTCTGTACATCTCTCTATGGAGCGGTACCACCAGTGGTGTGGAGGTTCCCACTCTCTACTAATTCACATGACTGATGTGTTACACATGTAACCTAGTAAATCCCATCACTTTATTTCTGACACATTTTAACTTGAACAGCTGGCGAAGACAAAAGGAACGTGGTGTAATTTTTCTATAGCCCTTACACTGTGCAATCAACATTTACTTCACAATGACAAGTTAAAGCAAAAAAGTTATTTCCACTTTTATTACATACCATTTCAATTTCGCTGTCCACAGAAAACGATGACGATGACATCATGGATGAAGGTGTCCTGTTAGCCGAGGGCATCATTGCCCGGACATACTCCACACACTCCCTCATTTCTTTAATCATTTCTGGGAGGTCTAGGTGAATTTAATAATAAGTGGAAAAATAAAGTTAGATTTGTTCGATTAGTATGAACTCCGTACGTGGTACAAGACAGAAGGATTGACTGTGAAAGTTGGCCAGTAGTAGATGGATAATAGTAATACTTTTCAGTACAGAGCAATATTGTGTAAACAAGCTAAATCATAGTTTAAACATACTGTCTTCTGAAATGTCAACCACTCCAATTCTCATCTGAACACCTACCACGAAGGGATGCCATGATGTCATCCATGCTGTGACCAGTGTTATCATCCATCTGTTGCTACAAGAAAGAATGGAATACAAAACACAAAGGAAAAAATTGATTAGAGTTACTTTAAACCACATGTTCTTGTCAGGTACAACAGACAAGTACAGATAACTGACATGTTATACTATTATAGGACTGATATTTCCCATAATGGAACATTTTTCAACTCAACATTTTTGGGTCTGTATGTTTTGTTAAAGTGACATAAACCTTCAGAATGAAAATAATTAAATTTTTGTATTAGTGACAACATTACATTAGAGTCTACAGGTGAGGTTGAGTTATGGTCAGACCATAACTGAAACACTATTATGTGATTATGTGATAAATATGTGACAAAGTTTTCCTCAGTTCGGTGGAGGATCGATCACTGATAACTATCATTCAAGGCTCTATTTTTATTGTACTTACCGTTTTCTGGGTTGATGATAAACCTAAGTCTTCATCACAGATTCCTGAATCTTTAAAGAAATGAAAAGAGAATAGCGCTGTAAAAGGCTATACAACAGAGAAATAATTTGTGTCTAAAGAGTACACGACAAACAGCAAAGAAATAAGTATGACTTCAAATGTCAGAACTTTGTGGGCTGTCTATGTATGTGAAGTCATCAGAACTCAGAAGATTAGGACTGGATGCAAGAGGTAACAGCACACGTCTAGCTGCCATCTTTGGTCGATTTACCTGGACAAAAAGTAAAAGTAGGGGAAATGGTAAGCAGTATCCTAAAAAATTGAACTTCACATTTCACTCCTGATGAGTATTTTTAAAACACTTAAATACCTAAGCAATTGACAAACTAGTTTAATAACTAACAATAAGTAACATGCAACAACGTAGCCAACTACTCAAGAAAAGAGTATATCTTATTTGTCTGTTGTAGTGTGGGGGATGCCACCACAGTTCAGCAGAACGCTCACATTTTCTTGTGTGCACCTGTATTTTGAGGTGTGTTTGTAATGATTTGTTTAACATGGTTTTGTGTGTAAGATGTATTGTAACATGATACCTCTTTGTCAATATGGACTTATTAAATGTGACATCACAATCGCTAAAGTAGCTATTTGTGTACTTCATACAATTTTGATAATTTAAACAATTGGAAAGGGGGCTTTCGGTGCATCATTCTACTACACATAATCAATAATAATTAACATTTTCCTCAAGAAATGTAGACATAATGTACTGAAATATAAGCATGAATAAGTTCAATGAAATACGTTTAAGTAATTGCACAGAACTTTCACTTAAAGTATATTTTTCTTATAATATATTTCTTGAAAGTACAAGAAACAGTAACAGTACAATTATTTTAAAGTGTGTTAAAAGTTGAATTTTGAAAAAAGGTGAAAGTGTGACTTTTGTATACTTTTTATATATTTGCAGAAAGTACAATTCTTTGATAGTATATTTGCAGTGTACTATTGAAAATGTCAGTATATTTTAAATACAAAAAAGTACATTTTTATTTCGCCTGGGATCACCTGAAGAATATATCAAGGATTAGAGGACTTATGTCTCAACAGGATTTGGAAAAACTTGCATTTATCTTCAGTAGACTCAACTACTGTAAAGGTGTGTTTACAGGTCTCTGTAAAAAGTCAATCAGGAAGCTGCAGCTGATTCAGAACGCTGCAGCTCGAGTCCTCACTAAGACCAAGAAAGTGGATCACATCACTCCAGTTCTGAGGTCTTTGCACTGGCTTCCTGTCCAACAAAGAATTACCTTTAAAATCCTGCTGTTGGTTTATAAAGCACTGAATGGTTTAGGGCCAAAATACATCTCTGATCTGCTGCTACCTTATGAACCATCCCGACCCCTTACGTCGTCTGGGACTGGTCTACTTTCTGTTCCCAGAGTCAGAACTAAATATGGAGAAGCAGCGTTCAGTTTTTCTGCTCCACATATCTGGAACAAAGTCCCAGAAAGCTGCAGTTCTATTTCAACCTTACTGACCGCCAGAGGCAGTGCTTAACACTGGATATCGTCTGTCTCGTGCATGCGCAGGTCGAGTATTTATATCAACAAAGTCACCTGTGACCTCGGATGACCCCCGTCGTCTATAAGTTCCGGTGTCATCCTGAGATCAGTCCTTTTTCATTTTCTCGCTACGCAGGCTAACTACCATGGTAGTAGAAACTAAACAAGAATAAGAAGTTATTTTGTCTACGATCAAGACATATTGGAGCGTGTGATCACCGGTCGGAGTTGCGGATCTTCGCCCTCCAAAGGCTGCGACAAGCTGTCCCTCTTAGGAGGGAACAGCGTGTTTCGCCGTGCGGACCATCGAGCCCCGGACTCGGTCTGATAAGGGCTACCAAAATCGCGAAGACAGAAATCTGTGAGATCGACTAAAATTGTTTCTCTATAACCATTGTTCGTTTTCCACGATTGGCAGAGCGCTTCCGCTCCAGCTAATCGAGTGGCGTGCTAACAAGAGCGCAGAGTTACGCTATCGGGCCGCCCTTCACAGTTAACAGAGTGTTCCCGCTCAAGCTAACTTGGTGAGATACTAGTGGGACTAGATCAACGTTGACATTGTGTACATTGATTCCTTACACGGCTGTCACAGTCAGCAGAGCGTCCTCGCTCCGGCTAACTAGACTAAGCTCAGACTCGGATTGTGTCCATTGATGTTGGTAAGCATTACGGCTGTCAAAGTTAGCAGAGTGTCCTCGCTCTGGCTAACTAGACTAAGCTAAATACTCGGATTGTGCCCATTGATTTTTTGGAAACAATACGGCTATCACAGTTAGCAGAGTGCCTAACTGGTAGGCACTCTGGTAGAACACCAAGAGTTACAGCAACTGTCCTAGTGAAGAGTGTCCTCACTCCCCTCTCACTGACTGTCCCCTGCCTGCCCTCACAACATTCAGCAGAGCGTTCCCGCTCAGACTGACCTAACAGCCCGCATCAACTAGTGGCAAGGGTTCCTCCAGAATCACGGCCATGTTTAACTCTCCCAGCTGTAGGACCTGTATGGCTCCTCTTCAGCCTGAGGATGGCCATGCCCTCTGCTCCTCTTGCCTTGGCCTCGATCATCTGAGGGAGGGCCTCTCTGAGAACCCATGCATGAACTGTGGCATCATGCCTCGACGAGTAAGGGCTGCTAGGCTCGCCGAGGCGGAACACCTGATGGGTGTGGTCGACCTCCCCCTGTCAGGGCAGGTGAATCTAGCATAACGTACCCATTCCAAACGCAGGGCCACAGAAGCAGCAGGGGCTCCTCCCAAGAGGGCTAAGTCCAGCATGCTGTCTTCTAGAGTGGATCTGCTGAGCGCCGAGCTAGCTCAAATAAAGTCGCTTCTCCTGACCCTCCACCCTGGTTACTTTCTTGTAAAGAAGAAAGGCGGCGGACTGCGCCCAGTCCTAGACCTGAGGGGACTCAACAAGTTCCTGAAGGTGTTACCATTTCACCCTTTTCTGTCCTGAGAAACGTAGCCTCGACTGTTCTTTTATTGTTTGGCAGAGAGGCTGGATCCTCTAACCAAGGATATCGGGAATGCCAATGTGGTTCCTCGCTGTGGTTATCACCTGTGACATAGGTGAGGCCTTCCTTTACTATTTCAAGTTCCCTCTCCTCAGCAAGAGTCATTTCTTTGCCACCTGGCTGGCATTTTCCGCAGCGGCAACCCCCACATTTTGGCTCACATGCTGCACCAATACTATCCCATTTCCACCACTCAAGGAAGTCCTTGCCGGTGGTTGAAGTCCTTGACTCCTGAAACTTGGTGGCAACCTGTTTGTTTGGTTACTGGGGTCCTGCTAGTGAGCTCTTCGTACTTTACAGCCGCTGCCCTCATTGACCTTCCAAAGTGTGTCTTGGACATGTGGGCTGACACCGTCAGTTCCTCAAAGAGGTCGGGGTGCGTTCCGCCGACTGTCTTCCCAAGTGGTCCGTCCCACAGTACGAGATTTCCAACAGCTTTGGTTCTTTGTGGTGCTAGTTGACCTTCTCTATGACCTATGAGCAAATGTATTTCTTTGGGTCTCACAAGTTCATCAAGTGGTATGTCTGGGAAGAATCTGTGCAGCTGCTCCGGTGTCACCTTTTTGTGGACATTTGCAATGCTGTCTAGTCCATAACAAACCAATTGATGGGGTTTGAGAGTGCCCTTGGGAGTCTTTACTCTGATCTTTAGAAGATACCGCCTTGTCTCCACACGAACTTTCATCCCTCCAACTCCATGGACGACGAGTCATTTCTTCACTCCTGAGGTTCAGTCTGCTTGCAGCCTTGTGGGTTATATAATTAGTGTCTGAAGCCAAATCATTTAATGTTCAGATTTTTTGTCCAGCATTGGCTGTGACCTCGAGAAGCATCATAATTACTGGTAGCTCTTGCAATCCACTTTCCACTAGAAGGCTCGGTTGATCTGTTACAGTGCTGAAGGCTCTTGAAGCAGTGTTGGAAAAAACATCCCGACATTCTTTTGCCAATTCAGGTGAAAGTTTGTTTCCTCCTGGCTTTCTCCCCCTCTGGGCCATATCTGTGCTTTTTCTGACTCATGCCGTTTCTTTTCACCTCAGCATTGGGGCACAGGTAGTAATGATGCTCAGGAGCATGCTCATCTCTGCAGTCTTGGGTTTTACACAGAAAGTCAACTTTGCAGTATGAAGAGGAGTCATGAACCTCAAGACACCTTTTGCATGCTCCCAACTTTCTTACTGAAGCCTTTTTCTCTCCTAGCTTCAGTGCACGAAACTGTTTGCAAAAGTAGAGCTTCTTCTTATGCTTTCCATCACCACAGACTACACACCCTAGATGGTCATCGTCTGATTTGGTAGACTTGGTTCTAGCATGTCTTGGCTCCCAACTGGTCTCTCTCCTACTTGGCTCCTCATCCCTCAGTTGCTCGAGCTGCTCGTATATGCTTTCTTGCCCTTTGAGGAATGTCAGGAGACTGTCAAACCGATTCTCTGGTGCCACTGCATTTATCCCATCAGTGACATAGACGAGCCATTCCTTCTTCAGAGTTTCTGTAAGTTTACTTTCAATTGACTTTGATACCAGAGGATTCTTGATTGCGCCTGTGTCTCCAAGATCGCTCAAATCTTGAAGTGCCTTTTCCACAGCTTGGATTAATTCCACTATTTTCCGTGGCTGATTCTGACAGCTGGCATTCTCTGCAACTCCTCCACTATTTCAATGGCAATAGCAATTTGATTGCCATAGCGGCTCTCTAGGACACGGAAAATATCTCCTGCAGTGGTATTGGTGGTAAGGTGAAGGTCTCTCGTGACTTTGTCATCCAGACTGTCCAGTAGTTGAAACTTTTTTACCTCCCTTGAACCGGTTGGCTCACCCTGCTTCTGGAGTGCTTCCTAGTCTTTTTTCCACCTGTGGAAGTCACGTTTATTCCCAGTGAACTTTGGAAGGGCTGTAGGTTTCAGTCTGATGGTGGTTGGCATGGGGTTACTTGAAATCATGGCTTCAAGTGATCTTTCAGCATCCTCCTTTCTCCTAGCCTGAATGTAGTCCGCCTTTCTGGAGACCAACTTTGGAAGGAGGAGTTGAAGTCCTTTTAAGTGGTCCTGAAAGTCCTCTTGCTCACTTTTGGGGATCCATAGGTTCCACCGACTGTGCACCTCCTTTGCGGTCTTTACCAGTCCTTGCAGGTGGTTAAGCATGAATTCATATGCCTCCTGGTTACCATCGGGCCGCACAGCAGCAGCACGATCACACTCGCCCTCTGCTGCCTGTAATGCTGTTGACAATTCAGTCTTGCCAAAGTTGACCCAAAGTGCTTCCTGAATCAGACTTCTGGTCTCCTTTAATCTCATCTCACACTCATTGGAAGTCCTTGCTAGGTCGGCTTTTTGCTGTTCAGTTAATACAGCATATTCATCTGTATCCAGCTCCGCCTCCAGTTCAGCAATGAATCCAGCCTCCACATCTTCATTTGCTTCCATTACTTTCTCAGCTTCGATTTTAAGTTTATTGAAACTGTCTCTGAGCTCCTTTTCAGACATGTCCTCATGAGTCCTGGTAATGCTGTTGACCAGACGTGTAAATAATCTTTTTGCTGTGGTTCGTTCCACCTTGAGTTGCTCGACTGATTTCCCAGTAGCTTGATCCGCCATGTTTAATTTCAATCCGCAGGTTGATTACAGGTGAGAAGGTAATACTCTTCGGTTTCATGTATCTTTAGTTGATTGTCTTTCTTCCCCAAGATTCCAGTTTATTTCTCCTACTGTTCCAGCTAAAAGCTCGTGGATTTTCTTCTCCTGGTTCTCCAGACTTTCCAGTTCCCCGGTCTTGCGGTTTTTTACTGTCAAGTTATGTTCCTAATGTGTGCATTTCCCCACTTGAAAGGGATCGACGATTCCACCTGAAAGGTCCCAACTGGATTTCACTCAAATGACCAAACAGTTTTTTTTTCTTTTTCCTCCTTTTATTTTGGTAGGTTTGCAGTTCAGTTCAGTTCAGCTTCGCTCACTTAGCTCACTTAGCCACAGTGTAGCGTCGTGTAGTGAAGTCTAGCTTAGTTAGCCACTTAGTTCATCTAGTTCAGTTTAGTTCACCTAGGTAAAAAACCTTTAAATAGAAAAGAAACAGAAAACAGAACCCATATTAAATATACAAATTAATGTACACAGGCAAAGCTTTCATGATGCTTGATTAATAAAGCACCAGTGCCACATCCTATAATCTAAACAATGCCCTGATATATTAATAAATACAG
Organism: Leptoclinus maculatus; assembly: GCA_032191485.1. Taxonomy (NCBI): domain Eukaryota; kingdom Metazoa; phylum Chordata; class Actinopteri; order Perciformes; family Stichaeidae; genus Leptoclinus; species Leptoclinus maculatus. Next base: position 5,851,731 of record JAVDOI010000007.1, read on the forward strand.
TTAATGTTGTATGTCATGTGTATTTATAATAATATCCACAAACAATTAAACCGCTTAAACTATTACTATTTACCACAACCAGATAGAGATCATTACCGGACAATCAATAATAAACAAACAACGGTATTATACAACAAAGGGCCAGAATATCGGCATATGCATTTGCTACAGATCGTGACGTCATGCTAATGCTAACGCTAACAAACTGGTGACGGCAGTGATCCCCACGCCAGTTACAAAGTCTCAGTTGTTGCACAGTTCAGCTCTCTTACCGGCTGCCTCTCCAGACCTTTCAGACTCGTCAGTCATGCAGACATCCAGGGGCGGACTAGAGGGAAAAAGTGGCCCGGGAGTTACTGTGTCAGACCGGCCCACTCGGTATTTTTTCTCTCGCATTAATGCATAGTTTATCGCGCGTTAATACATGGCGCAGACATTTTTATCACAGTGTTTTTAGTGTATAAGTTAAGGACTGTGGTTTTCATAGCAATTTGATTATTTGAAGACATCATAAAGATATTTAACTTTCACATCTGAAATTACTGAGCTCTGCTCTGTGATCTCTTTCCTTGTCTCTCCCCCCTGTGTCACGGTGTGGGTACATCGCACTGGTGAAATCAGAATACCCTTATTTGATTGGCTAAACTGCATCACGTGACGTGATTTACAACGCATTGGTCGGTGTTTTTTTTCCGCAAGTGTTGAGTAGGCTAGAGCAGTGGTCCCCAACCACCTGATAGATGTTTTATTTTGAAAAATGACCGGATTCTCTCCCAATTTCATCCGCCTGTGGCTCTTGACACATGTCAAGACGCTTGTCTCGGTCACGTGATACGTTAATTAAGCCCACAAGTTAGCGAAAATGAGTAAAAAACTTTTGGAGAGCTTCTTTGCAAAGGGGAAAAGCCCACTAAGGAGACAGAAGAAGAGCCTACAACTTCCAAGAAAAAGAAAGCTTAATTTAACAGACAATATCAGGAGTCTAATTAAATATCAGGAGTAGGGGTGTAACGGTTCACAAAAGTCACGGTTCGGTTCGGTACGGTACAGTGGTGCCACGGTTCGGTACGTTTCGGTACGTTTTCAATACAGTAGAAAACTATAAATGCCAGAGAAACGTACTTGATTTTAAAATATATTTATTCATTAAAACTAACATCATAAAGCTATTCTTTGACTTTGAACAATGATGGAACTATACCTGAGTGACCCATCTTCTGGGGTGTCTTCTTAGCAACACATAAGCATAAAAAACAAAAACTGCTCCTTAAAAAATTTAACGTTAATGTAGTATTGTTACTTACATCTTCTCCATCATAATTGTAGTATGAACAATGATGGAACTACACCTAGTGAACGTGGCTCTTCATCTTACAGTTACTACTTAGAAAGTCCCTCAATTTACTACCAAGTTTTCCTTTTGTTCATTGGGATTTTATTATATATTTTCCATGACAGACAAAGACAGTACAAGGACCAACCAGTGGGAGGAGGGAGGGCAGGGTTATACTGTTACATTATTTAATGTATGCATTTCTATTTGGACTATTACGTTCAACCGTAGCTTCCATAGTGTTTTTAATGTTAATTAATTGTTGCAGACACGTCTCACCCGGCTCTTAATACGTTCTCTCTCCTTCTCTTCTCATTGCTCCGTTACGGGGGCAGCATGTCCCTGCAGAGCGCCATGAGCGTCCGCTTCAACAGCACCAGCACGCAGCTGCTGGCGTGTAACGGGCTCAATAACATTCAGCAGGTTCATAAAGCGTTTTACACTACAGTCGGGTCTCATGTCCGCGGCTATAAATGTACCAACCACCTGGTGATCGCTTGTTGATCGCGTTGTTTTTGTATCCACCACTCTCTCACCATCGCCCTCATAGTTCACAGAGAAACCAAAGTGGCTCCAAACACCAGACCTGTAGGCCGTTGGAGGATCTTTTATTTCTGGTCTATTAGCCATGTTGCACCGAGCTAACGTTAGCTTCATGTAGCGTGTCTCACACAGTGTTTCTTTGGTGGTGGGCGTGTCAGAGAGCACGCTGTCCGTTACGTCATGTGTGTTGCCAGTTTGAGAACAGTGGCTCCACCGAAAACATAATATATCCCACAATTTAAGCTTCTGCATTTCCAAATGCACTAGTATGAACGTTGTTGAGCATATTCCTTATATGTGTAGCAAAGCCATGTTGAGTGGCCTGTGCAGCGAGGTCACATGGGAGGATGTGTACCTGTGTGCACTGGAGTGATGTTGTGCGCATGTGCAAATAAACGGTCTTGTGTGTTCCCAGACTAAAGAAACAATGGCGGTCTGTTCTTTTTACTCCCGTGAATGCCAGCTATGAGGAGCTACTAGCTAACTACTTTGGCGACTGAAATAACGTAGAGAGCTGCAGGAATGTCAAGCGCTACAGGTTATGGGTCCAGTCAATCAGGCCAAAGGTGGTTCAGACTTTTATTCGACGGTGATGAGAAAAATTACGAGCTCTGGGAAACGAGGTTCCTCGCGCACATGGAGTTACGTCGCCTCAGAGAAGTTATCGCGGAAGACCCGGCGATAGATGAGGATGACGACGACGCTCTCGCGGAAGACGAGGAAAAGAACGGTGAGGCATATGCAGAGCTAGTGCAGTGTCTAGACAACAAGAGCTTGTCATTGGTAATGAGGGACGCAAAACGTGACGGAAGAAAAACACTGAATATTCTTCGCGAGCACTATGCGGGAAAGGACAAACCCCGCGTTTGCAGGAATGTCTAGCGCTACAAACGTATTGTTCGGTTCGTCATGCGTACCGAACCGTGAGCCTCGTACCGAACGGTTCAATACGAATACGCGTATCGTTACACCCCTAATCAGGAGTAATTCTGACGCACCAAACCCACTCTGCATAATATGTGGTGACAGAGGAAGAGGAAGATCAGCTGCTGGAGATTGTAAATGACGGTGGGTGGCCTTAAAAGTATGTTTGAGACAACAACTCTGCTGGTGTTTAGGATTGACATTTAATAACACCTAAAACAAAGTTAGAGTGACGGAAGAGATTAGATGAGTAAAGAAGTTGGAAACCATGAGTGTGAATACAGATCGCGAGGAGTAGTACACATTTCAGTCAGTGATTATTGACTTTGGGTTTTTAGGTATTAGAGTAAATTTAACGTGTTCCGTGAAGCATAGAATATAGTCGTGGCCGGCGATGTCAGAGGGAGGGCCGGTTGGTAATGGAGGTGGGCCGGTATTGGACCATCCCAACCCCGTCGGCCTACCGGGGATTCCCCCGGTATCCCCGATGGCCAGTCCGCCCCTGCAGACATCGCAGATCTCCACACTATGCAATCTCCGACGGTACGGTGCTTGTCCGACGCCGGACCGCATTTGCTGCGACACGGCGTGTTACTGCGTCTCTGCTTATGTAGATTTCCAGGCAGATTGGTTCCGCCCTGTTTCCTTTCTGAATACTCAGTCAGTATATTAATTACTTTACTAAATGCTTTATTTACTATTTTATTTACAATTAGCTTAAATTCCTTTCAGTTATTTACATTGTTTCTACTTACATGAAAGAAAACCCTTGTTTGACTTCACAATACTGTTTTACTTTTAAACCGGATCCAGCTCGCTTTTGGTGAGACTTCGCTGTCGAAAATTAGCTGCAGCTGAGGTCCTGCGGTCGCCCCCCCCCCCTGCTCCTTGTTCAGAGTTTGCAGCCTCAATAGTCTGCTGAGACCCTCAGCTCCTTTAAATCAATATTAATTAAAGACTTTTCTGTTTGCTGCTGCCTTTAATTGAAACAGATTCAAGGATATTAATCAATTTCCTGCATTTTACTACTGTATTTTATTTCTTACACTGCTTTTTAGTGTTTTAATGACTGTTTTTAATGTTTCAATGAATGTTCTTAATTGTTTTTACATCTCCTTTTCTTTTGCCTTATGTTTTGATGTTTTTAATGTTTTTATGTGAAGCACTTTGAATTACCTTGTTGTTGAAATGTGCTATACAAATAAACTTGCATTGCCTTGTCGATATGCTAACTGTGTTGCTAATTTTACAATTAATTAATCTAATTTAACTTTTGTTCATTGCATTTCATTCTGATATGATGCACTGCATATCGTATCAGGACTTTAAAAAGCAACTAAATCTTTATTCCTCTTTGATTAATCCTTAAACTTTTAATTTTTTCTATGCATCTTTTATTTATTTATTCCCTTTGTGTTACCTGTATATTGACTGTTTAGTTTGAGGGGTCGGGTTTCAGCAGTTTGTTAGTTTCACTTTTTCTCCTCGTTCATAAAGAAGCATTAAAAAAAACACTCAAGAAAAGAACAGTACCTCAAACTAGTATTTAATTACATACTTAAGTTGAAGTACACTTCCTTCCTGTAAGGTGAGTTTAGGGGGTTTGTTCTCATTAGTAAGCCTACTTCATGAGGATCCCCCCTCTTTCAATATGCCTTAACTTTTTACGTTTATTAATCTTTTCATTAGTTTCTTTCTCTGATATGTAGACCTTGTTTCTTATTGTTCTTGTTTATCTCTTGGGGGGTTAAAGAGTCCTTTAGTTTCACTTTTGCTTCTCTTGTGACACAGTTTGTTTTCACCATCTAAAGGTGTTGTAACTAGGTCTTTTAAATGTTTTTATTAATATCTCAACAACAAAACTTAACAGAAAAAATGGATCCGAGTTTTGAAGGCGTTAAAAAATGTTTTGTTTTTATTATATTTTTTCACTTGACAGTGGACGAAAGCTGAAACTCGACCTGTATTTATCTTTCTCTATTTTCTGAATTCATGAATCTATAAAATGGAACAAGTAGACCGTTACTCAAATGCACATATAACAAATCTAGAGTATGTGACTCCTGCAAATGTTGCATTGACTTGATAAAACTACAGTCAGATCAATGAGCTCAGCTTGGGTTAAAAGTTGTTATTCTAGCGCTGATTGTCGAGTTAATGTGATTAAATGATGGAAATGAACTCAGTTGTGGACATTTAGAAAGCAGAGTCACATCACCCGCTTCTTATTGGAATATAACGGTCATTATAGCTCCATTCTGACTGGATTTACTTCTGTAGAGAAGGCGGGGTGATCATCACAGCCAGAATACCGCTTCCTCTTTTTCTGTGCACTCACTGATCCTCCCAACATTTCCAGAGTCCTCTTGCATTTAAAAGTGCATCAAGCTGTTTCTTTTCCTGTTATTGACTTTCATCAACTTGATGCACAGTTTGACTTCTATGTGACAACTGAAGAAGTAGAAAAGGATTTTGCTAACCTGAAAAGTACCAACTCATTAACACTAACTGTCAACTCATGAATGGGGCTTCTGTTTGCTGTGCAGGTGCACGCTTGCAATGGGTCAGCCTGCGGGGACAGAAGAGAGGATCCACTCTTCTGAAACCCCTCCAGTTGGACACGATCAGAGGTGAGATCAGGATCTCTTACAGTTGACAATGTATTTTGTCTGTGAGATTTTTACCTGTTAACTCCAGAGTGATGCTTGCACGTGTGTGTGTGTGTGTGTGTGTGTGTGTGTGTGTGTGTGTGTGTGTGTTACAGCTCAGAGCTGCAGCAGAGACCAGACTGTCCAGAACACAGAGGGATCATGCAGGGTCGGAAACTAACGCTAGTCCGCTAGCCCGAGGCGAGTGGATTTTTGGAGGGACTACCTAAATTATCATTCTCACTAGTCCTCATGGCGAGTGAAATTTGAGAGGCTTTATTCGTTATTTATGTCCGGAAAAAGACTTTCCCGATAAGTAAATGTAACTGTGACGAAGGACGACCTCTATTGACGGGTTTCGGAGAAACAGCCGAGCAGGAACCGCACGACGCCCCTTGCGGAAGAGGACGGCAGTCAGCTGCTCGCGGACTAATATCACCGGTATTAAGTTGGTGAAAAGGCTCTGACGAGAGTAGTGGCGCGAAATGACAGGTGTCCGTAAATAGATTAGAGTTTATGTGGATGTTCGGAGTTCACCTTTCAAGACTGTGTGCGTGTAAACAACCAGTAAGTAAACGTAACGTTTGGTGTTAGTCAAATGTCATCATAAGGGTTATATTGTGTCATTTGCACGGCAATCTAGTCTGATATTTAGCGGCTCGTTCGTTGTTTGCTCAGTGCCGACTGTAGGAGTCCCGGACATGTTTATCGCTGCCTGTATTCTGTCCCTGTATGTCCTAATTTGGAACCAATGCTGTATAGAGGTTTTTACTAATCATTATTTCATGGATATCTGTTTCAGAACCACACACTTGCTTGTTTGACTGCTGTCAATAAACCTCTCAAAGGAACATCTTGTCTGGAGTGCATTCTGATAGATGCCCCCTGGTGGCCACAACCTGTAATGAACCAGTACAATGATACATTCCTTCCCAGTCACTTTAACAGTAACATTCCACTATTCCCCAAATTGTTGAGGATATTAGACTATTTTGTTTCGATTATAATTTTTTGTTTACGCAATGCGAAAGGCACTATATTCATCGATCAGGCCGGGCCTCTCTTTCAGTTTCACCAGCGGCCCGCCAACATTCGTCCGCGGAAGAAATATAGATGGTGAAGCTCTTATCACTGCAGCACATGAACTAACACCCAATATCTTTTTGTGATCTAACAAAAATACTTAATCTAAAATTAGAACAAATGCCTGCTTTATTCATAGACTGCGTATTGTTTTGGGCACCGAGCGTTCACTGCTTAAACTGCCGTGGTGACATGCTGTTACTCCCCACGGTGGAATATAGCAACATTTTTAGCCGGTACGTTCCATAGCGGAATTCCTCAACTTGGCAATTTGAACTGCTGTACAATATTTAATCGTGATCTTAACCTTCATCTTCACTACGAGCCTAAATAATGCAAGAATTGTCAATCCCCAAACCATTATAAGCATATTTTGCGATTTTAAGATGCCGTATTCCGATAATTTGGTTTCAGTTTCGAGGCGGACAGGTTTCGCAACGGGGTTCGACATTGCTAAAACACGGGCACATCGGACAAAACGCGTCGTTGTGTTGTTAAGGTACCACCCCTGTATTTCGAGCTCCCATTGGAATACATCTTAAATGACCAACTTTGACCCCCTGTCCATCTCAACAGGAGTAACAGTTTTTGGTCTTAATTTCACGACATCATGATGTAACATGCATCAATCTTTGTACAGCCATAATGTTACAAACAATAAAACTCTTGATTAGTACCTTGCATCTCTGCGGTTTCACTGTTAGATAATTGCCTTGGGAGAGTCTTCCTCCACACACACATCCCTACACCCTGTGATTGGTACATTCCCCAAAGCTTCATGAAGGACTAGTAAAGATTGCTCAGGACTAGTAGTTTTATGAACCTACTAGTCCTTGGGACTAGTACTGATTTTGAGTTAGTTTCATACCCTGTCATGAATAAATACTTAGCAGACTGGATGTAAGTAATTTAATATGTTACTTTATAATTTCAGTATCTATGTCAGCTAATGTGTTGCTACAGTATTACTACGTGTAATTTAACTTAATTTGTATCCACGCTGACCCACACTGAAGTCAGTAAATATCAACGGTCACTTCTGATGACTTGGTAGTTTCTGTGCATCCAGCAATTCTTGTGGCTGAATGTCTAATAATCTCAATAGTCAATTAATTAATATATTCTTTCAGAAACAGCAGAAAAAAAAAAAATAGAATTTAAGAAAATGAAGATAAGAACATGAATCACTTAACTGAGCTGAGTCAACGTCTTTTTCTGGAAGATCAAAACGACTATTAAATGTTAGGACCTTTGCCCCTTTATACTAATCTAATAAATAATTAAAGTGAGGAGTACGGGGAAACTACTTTAAAGAATTTACTTTTCCTGAACTTCTCTGATATGTGCTTGGTAGTTTGTGTATCCAACGGTTGGTGTGAGTGGATATCTCTTGTTTTATTATTCTTTTTATTGAGATGGAAAAGCAAAACATTTTATTGTCTCCAAACACATATACATATACTCATCTGTATGCCAATACACTTGTCTCCATATTTACCCTTCAATCAATAATTTAGATTAAACAAGAAAGAAACAAAAAGCACATTACTGCTGGTGAGGCTCTGGTTTCCGGGACATGAGACATATGGTTCGACCAGGAACAACCCGAAAAATCTACATTGAGCCGCCGCCCTATGGGCCCACCGCTCGAAGGGATATGATTGGGTAAAAGGGCTAAAGCGGATTCTTTCCTTTGTGAGTTTTCATGTGTACCTTTAGACGTCTGTTGCTCATAAATCTTTGATCACAAACTGAGCAGCTGAAAGGTTTCTCTCTTGTGTGGATTCTCATGTGTTTCTTCAGAGCACCACTTCCAATGAAACCGTGATTGCAAACTGAGCAGCTGTAAGGTTTCTCTCCTGTGTGGATTCTCATGTGTTCCTGTAAAACATGTTTATATGCAAAAGATTTCTTACAAACTGAGCAGCTGTAAGGTTTCTCTCCTGTGTGAATTCTCATGTGTGTCTTCAGAGTACCACTTCCAATGAAACCGTGATCACAAACTGAGCAGCTGTAAGGTTTCTCTCCTGTGTGGATTCTCATGTGTTTCTTTAAATCTCCACTCTGTGCAAAAGATTTCTTGCAAACTGAGCAGCTGAAAGGTTTCTCTTCTGTGTGGATTCTCGTGTGTTTCTTTAAATCTCCACTCTGTGCAAAAGATTTCTTGCAAACTGAGCAGCTGAAAGGTTTCTCTCCTGTGTGGATTCTCATGTGTCTCTTCAGATCTCCACTTCCATTAAAACCATGATCACAAACTGAGCAGCTGTAAGGTTTCTCTCCTGTGTGGATTCTCATATGTGTCTTCAGATTATCACTCTTGCCAAATGTTTTCTCACACTCGGAGCATCTAAATAGTTTCTCACCAACATTACATCTTGAATCACTGACAAGGACTTCATCAGGTTTCAAAGAGTTTAAACCTGACTGAGGTTCTCTGGTCTCCTTCCAGTCATCAGTGTCAGAAGAGTTTCCAGTCTTGTCATCAGTATCTGGTTCTGGATGTATATCTGGATCTAAGTTCCTGTCTTGTTCTGGTCCTCCACAGTCCTCTCCATCAGCTTTTGTTTCCATCTGTTCAGTTTGTCTTTGATGAAGCTCTGAGGACTGAGCCTCCTCTTCATCATCTTCACTCTTCACAGGAGTGAATGAGAACTTGACATCAGCCTCCTCCAGACCTTGAAGCTGCTCTCCCTCCTGACTGGTCCAGAGTTCCTCCTGGTCCTTTTTAATGTATGGGGGCTCTGGGTCCTCCTGTTCCGCTTTAATGTGTGGGGGTCCTCGGTCCTCCTGTTCCAGACTGGAGCTCCACTCCTGCTGCTCAGGGGGAACCTCTTCTTTAACCACCAACAGCTGCTGGACGTCTGCAGGAAAACAGTAAACACATACAGAGACGTTACAAAGACATTTTAGTATTGAGCAAATAGTCTCCTGTAAGTACACTTTTTTTCCTGCCATCATTCCCTCTTACACTGCCTGTGCAGTTACCAAACAGACATGCCGACACAAATTGTAAAGACACAACGCACCAGCAGCAATGAGGTCATCAATAGTTTACATGGCAAAAAAGTGTGGCACTACCCAACATTGTTAAGAAGTATTCAAAGAACCTGCATCAAGTCCGGCTGAGATTTGATCATGTGAGCAGTTATAGTTGACTAATGTACGTAAAACCTGCCACCGTGGAAACAGTGGATAGAACCTTCAGAAGCAGCCACAACGTAACCGTGGACGTGCATCATAGGTGCGCTCCGTTTCTGAACCAATAGCACTCCACCTTGGTAGTCAGCCGTAGAGAACATCCACACTGTAAACCCAAATTTAGTTCAAATTCAACTTTTGAGTGGTCATTACTTATACTTTCATGTTTTGTAAAACAACTGTGCCATTACTAAATCTATTTAGTTGTTTGCACTAATCAGCTGAAATATTGAGTGCAATGATCATGTTTAGCAGAGATAACTTAGTAGGTTACGCTTCTGTAAGGGGGGAGGTGAGGGGCCCGTTTGAATTTCACTCGATTAAGCATTAGTGCCGTGTGCAGCGCAGTGACGAGTCCAAAGGAGTCCGCTCGTCCTGTGTCCGACCGCATAACCTGACCTGACTTTGACGGAGATGCGGGATTTCGGAAACAACTTTGCACCAAGTGGAATGGTGAGTGTGTAACTCTCACCATATTGACTGTAACGTTAGATATCATTCTGGGAGCATTTATTTCAACAAGTAAGCTAAACGCTAAAGTTAGCTGAGTGTTAGTATACTGACGATTTTCTGTGGGGTCCAGTTTATAACTTTAACGCGTGTGTTTGCATGTGCTGTGTTTTAAGCTAGCTGACGATAACGTTACGTTAGCTTTTCAAAATGGTGTTTGGTTAAGCCCCAGTTCCACCGAAAGCCGGATATACTACGGATGTCCCCGTATCACCCCGTATCACCCCGGATAAAAAGAGGTGAGATCCGGGGTGATCCGCGGTGATCCGGGAAGGAAATCGTCCCCGATGACAACACATTTTACATGTTTCCCGGTTCTACTACGGTCCTACTACGGTTCCGCCACGGATCACCCCTGTTCAAGCCTGGTTTATCCCGGATGGCCACGGTTTGACCACGGTTCAACTACGGATACGCCACGGATGCGTCCCGGATGAAGCGTCCCATCCGTGGTGCAACCGTAGTGGCTCCGTGATAAACCATAGTACAACCGGGGTGATCCGGGGTGTCAACTAGCTCCCGTTTCATCCCGGATTAAGACGGTTATACTACGGTTACGCTAAGGTTCATCCCGGTCCTACTACGGTTACGCTACGGTTCATCCCGGTCCTACTACGTTTCTTCCCGGATGCGCTACGATCAACGGCGCACCCCTCTCCATTCCCGGATGGCCACGGATCACCCCGGATGTTAGTTGTGCGTCCGGCGAGCCGCTCGTCTTCCCGGATACGCCACGGATGGCCACGGTTCAGCACGGATGGCCATGGTTCAGCACGGATGGTCACGGTTTTACTACGGTTCATCACGGAACGTCCCGGACTGACTACGGTTTCACTATGGTTCCACTCCCGGATGACCCCGGATCTGATCCGTAGTGTATCCGCAGACATCCGTAGTATATCCGGCTTTCGGTGGAACTGGGGCTTTAGGTTGCACAGGAGTTATTTATTGCATTTACAGCAGTAACTTAGCTAGCTTCTCAAGGCACGGGGTCATCAGTTGGTTATTAGCAGAGGCTGGGTAACGTTTTGCAGTGGAGTTAATGTTACTGGAACTGGGTTGTTGAACTGAAAGTTGAGCTAATAGTTTTCTTCTTCTTGTTTTTACAGGTTCTTGTGAAGATGCAGTGGAATTGTACATATTGTGAGTTCATAACTGGGATAAGGTACATAATGTTTAGGTCTTAAATGCAGACACCTCAACCTAGCTCGTGGGTATTATTAGCCCCTCCAAACCAAGCCTCACGTGGTTTTAATCCCCTTTTGTCACCAAAGACTCCCAGGAAATGTTTAACTACTAAGGTACTTATTTTGAATTATGTTAGAAGTTTATGTTGAATGAGTAGGAATGTTCCACCACTTGTGTTTTACAGTGTATGCTCAGGACTAGGGCTGCAACTACGAATCAATAAAATCGATAAAATTCGATTATTAAAAGAGTTGGCAACGAATTTCATTATCGATTCGTTGTGTCGCGTGACTATTACGCCACTCAATAAGTCGCGGAGATGTTTGAGTATTAAAAAAAAAAAAAAAGGAGCGGAGCGGAGGTAGAGGAAAGACCATCGGAGAGACCCGTAACGTTGTTCTGAAACACATGGCGGAGGCAGAGAAATCAGTACGACCTAAGTCATCCAAGGTGTGGGAGCATTTCACACTAAATAAATCGAAAAAGTGTGTTTATTGCAAGATATGCAAAAGCAAAATGGCATGGGACGGGAGCACCACGGTGATGATTCAGCACCTAAAACGTAAACATGTTGGAGTCCTTGATGAGGAGGAAGGGAGTTCAACATCAGGGTAAGTCACTACAGAATCCTACTTTTGTTCCGTTTTGAAGTGAGGAACGTAACGTCCCTCCAGTAGCTCTTCTGGTGCTGGTGTTTACTCGTTATCCAGCTTGACAAGCATGACAAGTAGTAAAACAACAGTAGTAAAGCAGGGGTGGTATAGTTTGCAAGACTAAAGACACGTTTTTATTCACTCGCCTTTTTTGGCCCATTCATTTTTCAATCTGTTGACATGTATATATATTCTGTGCTTTGTCCCATATCGGTTATTGTTGACAAATATATTTGTGTGTGTTGTACTTTTTAATTTCATTTTAAAGTTATTTTATAGCACTTGGTCATCTTAAGCTGTGTTTAAATGTGGTGTATGAATTAACTTAACTTGCACTTACTACAATGATGGTAATAATTTAATGACTAAGCTTCAAGTGAACTTGAGTGTGTGTGTGTATGTCTGAGTTTGTGCGTCTGTGAGTGTGAGATTTGTGAGTGTGTGCGTCTGTGAGTGTGTGCGAGTGTGAGAGTTTGAGTGTGTGCATCTGTGAGTGTGAGAGTTTGTGAGTGTGTGCGTCTGTGAGTGGTATATAGAACAAGTTCTTACGTTCAAACAAATCCTGTTAAGTTTTCTGAATTGTATTTTTCTTTATTTTTTATAAATTATTTATTGTTCTGACAGCTCAGGTCCCTTTAAACAAAAATATACATCTTTTTGTGCACTTTATTTAAAAAAGCCTATATATTTGGCAGATGTAAAGCATACATGTGTATGTTTTTTGTGTTAGTCCATTTTTTTTTAATTATTACTTTAACAGCTCAGGGATGTTCAAGGAGCAACCTGTTTGTGCACTTTCTGAAGATTTTTTGCACTGTGAATTTGCACTGTCAGTTCTGTTTTTGAATAAAGGGTTGGAAATTAATGTTTTTTTTTTTTTTATCCGATTCATTGATTAATCGAAAAAATAAACAGATTAATCGATTATTAAAATAATCGTTAGTTGCAGCCCTACTCAGGACTGCATATTGGTGTTCAGTTGTTTCGATATGTTTAACCCAGTTCCTCTGTCCTTATCCAGTCAAGTTGAAATTGAGAATTTTAGTGTAAATGCCTGTCTGTGTATGTGAATAGTCATTCACAAAGCACAGTTACTGTGTAATGCTGCATTCCTTCTCTCGACAAGTTTTAACAGTTACAATGCAATGTTTTGAAAATAAAACACATCGGAACATTAAAATGTATTGTTGAATTTCTTTCCTTGTGCTCGGATTCAAACCTTCACCGTTCACTCTGGATGTGGTAAAAACACTTTGACTATTGACATTTTGAGTGAACACCAATATTGAGACTATCCACAGTTTGGTTATTGGTCCCTGATCCCAGGGTGGTCCCTGTTATTATTTATATATTTTAATAATCCTATTGATGTTAATAATTTTATGATTATCAATAATTTAATTTTCATACTTGCCAGTAACCAAACCTGCCCCTGCCAGATCCGAACACATGTATATCTACACAGGTCTGTATGTGTCACGATAACAAGGTCTATCTATGTTGTATGATTGTTTAATTCATTCTATCATTGATCAGGTTGTATTCACTGATTTATATCCAACCGTTTGGTACCGTTCTGCAGCTGAGATGGTCCATATTTAAAATGTGGAAGAAAAAACAGACTATGTAAGTAACTAGTATTAATTCTGTAAATTAAGGTTAAATGTTGTAATCAACTCTTATGTGACCATGAACATATCAAAGAGAACAAACTTGTACTTTAAGTGTAAATATTTTCTGTCATCTAGAAGCTGCGAGAACAGATCAGAAGGAGAAGAAAAAGATTCATTGAATCAACAGAGTCTCACTCCAAACTACATTAAAAGTTATCAGCCGGAGCATGAACAGTGTTTGAGAACTGAGAGAAGAAATAAAGTGAACCCACGTGCTCTTTGTATCCGGACTTCAGGGTTTAAAACAGCGTCCAGTAGTTTCCGTTGTCGCTCGTTCTCCTCTTTTGAACAAGAAAGTTCCTCCTCGTACTCTGCTATCGTTCTTTCAAACAGACCAAATATCTCTTCAGCAGCCGCAGTTAGTCGCTGGTTGACTAAACATCTCAGCATTTGGACTTTAGACATTTTCACTAAACTACAGAAACTTTTCCTCCAGACAAACTCCGTTAAAAACGGTTTGCTCACTCTGACCTTGCGCCGTGGTACTAGGTTACGTTCGGGTCCGTCTACTTCCTGCTAACATGCTAACTTCATTAGCTCCGTAGGACACCAGGAAACAATCCACCAGCGACAGAAACTTTTCCTCCAGACAAACTCCGTTAAAAACACCGTTTACTCTCATTAAACTCTGACTAGCGCTGTGTTGATAACTTCCGTCCCGTCGGTCTGTTTCCAGCGAAGCTAACTTCATTAGCTTTGTAGGCTACCGGGAGATGAGTCTTCTTCTTCTTGTTCTTCTTGTTCTTCTTTCAGTTTAATGGCGGACTACAAACCAACGTTTAAGGTGCATGCCGCCACCTACTGCACCGGAGTGTGTAACATCATGCCTTTATGACAGTTATCATTTAAACACAATAATAATGTTATTTATAAATTAAAGAAAATAACGAAACATTTAAAAAAACTTCACTTAGAAGTTATATTGTGGATATTAAACCCGTTCCATTCATAAATTAAATGACGCCCTTTTAAGCTGAACTTGTTTGTCCCCTATCTCTAACAGTCCTTTGATGCTCCACTCCCTTCCTAAATCTATCACTCTGCCCTTCAGTCTTTCTCTTTCCACACTGAACTTCCTCCACTCTATCAGCACATGTTCAACACTTTCTTTACAGTTGCATATCTCACATTTATCTGACTCTGTCTTTTTCATGACAGGTGTCATTGAGTCCTGTATGTCCTAACCTTAATCTACTGAAAGTAACATCTTCTTTTCTACTTTTACTTCTATCACTTCTCACTCTGACTGACGTCTGAATTTTGTTATAATTTCTACCCTTATTGTCATTATTCCATATTTGCTGGCAAGATGTAATAATTCCATGCTGTATTACTGATTTTGCTTCTGACCTCCCAAAACAAATTTCTAAAATATAATTTTTGTTTAATACTCTTTTGGCAAGTTTATCTGCAACCTCATTACCGAACACAATATGTGATAAACTATGCTGCATTATGTGATTTTAATCCCGAACACAATACGTGATAAGTAAACACGTTATCTTTGCAATAATTAAGCATAATTCTACTTCCAAAATATTGAATGAGACCACTATGAACTGTGGTGCCTGCCTAGGTGTTATATTTGTCAAATATGGGGAAATTATGAAAATGATAACATAGTATACATCATATACTATATTATATTTATATTATGTGTCATTATGTAATCACATATATTATTCTGGTGTACATTGTATGTCTAGACTAGACTTGTTTAGTCTTTAATTGCTATTGTTAAGTTGTTATTTGACTTCTTGTATATACCTCTTTTTTATTTTAACATTTTCATACAAAAACAGCATAACTTTTGAAGTTACAACCTTGGTTTGACTAACTCACTCTGCTGAAGCCTCGTAATAACTTCAAATCAACAAAGAAAAAAAAGAAAATCTATATATTTTTAATTTAAAAGTATAAAGTAGCACAAAATGGACGAAACATTAAGTACAAATACTTTACAAATACAAAAATTGTATGAGTAAATGTGGGTCCTACTTACAGTCCCCCACCGGTTTGATAACACAATGTATAAATCAACATGCAACAAATAAATGTGACGTAAACGTGGTGAATAGAAAATGTGAAAAAATAAACTTTATTTCATTTTCTATATTCTACTTTGTTGTATTTTCTTCCTCACTAAACATAACGGTCTATTTACCAGCAGGGACATAAGAAGTGCAATTACATAAGTAGGGGATTCCACTGCCGGTGTTAACTCTTTATATCAGCCTATTATCCCAGGTGAAAAAGAAATATGCTAAGTATATTTAATCTTAGCATACTTGAGTATACTCGAGTATACTTGAAGCCCTACTAATCATCAGTATACTTAAAGAGTGCTATTTTGGAACAACTTATTTTGTACTTAATATACTTTAGTTGTGATTAAATAGTAGTTATGGACAATTTGAAGTGTATTTAGTATATTTTTTGTGCTAAATTGGAACAACTTAATGTATACTTATTACAATTTAAGTATATGACTGTGTATGTACTAATATACATGCTGATAGCCAACTTAAATTATACTTTTATTGTGTCTTAAGTATATTTGAAATATATTATGAGTGTTTTACAAATATATAAACAATACAATATACATATATTTATATTGTGCTAATAGTATACCAAAAGTTATACTTTCGGCTTATTCCAATTACTAAGAAAGCACACTTTCTTATTACTTTGTACACTACATACTATTATACTTTACAATATTACAAATGTATTACCAGTATCCTAAATGCTGAATGTACTTCCCAGATAGTAATCAAAAACACTTTATTGAATTTCAAATATATTTTATTATATTATATATATATAATATATTTATAGTAGTATTTGCGAATATATAAAATGTACTAACATTGTACTTCTAACAATTTAAAACTATGCAATATAGTGCATTTATGAGAAAGAAAAGAAAAATATACTGAACAGAGAGAAAAACATTTTAAGTTTACATGGTATTACTAAACAAAACAGAATGTTTCAGATTAAAACACAGAACACTGAACCATCCCAAAAATTGCACCGCTGCAGACTCTTGCTCTCTAAATAGAAACATGTTAATTTCTTTTTGTTGAACTGCTCATTGTTGCATTTCCTTCTGATGGCCGCTCGCACGTCCGAGGCTCTCGTCTGCGGAAATTCTTTAATAACAGCATCTGTTAAGAGAAGAGACGAGAGATGATGTCACACAGCATATTCATAACATTTTCTTCTATTTTGACTACAAAGGAAATCCTGTTGAACCAATATAATTTTTTTTAACAGTAAATCAGGATTAACATTGAGGAACTATATCAATATGATATGCCAATATTCCTACCAGTGCAGGTCAAACATATATGTCATCACTGGTAGTGTGTTTACCACAAACATGTGATATCCTGCTGCTTTATAAATCACAGAAGCTTTAAATTGTCTACATACGACTCAAGACAATTACCTGTTATGGCCTGCACTTTGGTAACGTCCAGTTGCCTTTTAGGCGTTCCCACTTTCCCAGACTTCCCAGTCAGGGTGGACACTGCAAGGACCTCCTTGGTGAATACCAGGGTAGCCAGCTCCTGGCAAAAAAGGGTCATCCGTGATCTATTAAGCCGCAGGAAGGCCCTCTTGGAAACCGTCACTGTGCTGCCAGCCAAGGCGTGCTGTATATGAGAGAATCAATGGAACACATTAATATACAGTTGGAAGATCTCTATACCTATTAGGAATTAATAGACGTTATTCAAATATGAATACAATGTGCTTCATTATTTAAAACACTGCTAGCAGTCTGTACATCTCTCTATGGAGCGGTACCACCAGTGGTGTGGAGGTTCCCACTCTCTACTAATTCACATGACTGATGTGTTACACATGTAACCTAGTAAATCCCATCACTTTATTTCTGACACAACAGCTGGCGAAGACAAAAGGAACGTGGTGTAATTTTTCTATAGCCCTTACACTGTGCAATCAACATTTACTTCACAATGACAAGTTAAAGCAAAAAAGTTATTTCCACTTTTATTACATAACATTTCAATTTCGCTGTCCACAGAAAACGATGACGATGACATCATGGATGAAGGTGTCCTGTTAGCCGAGGGCATCATTGCCCGGACATACTCCACACACTCCCTCATTTCTTTAATCATTTCTGGGAGGTCTAGGTGAATTTAATAATAAGTGGAAAAATAAAGTTAGATTTGTTCGATTAGTATGAACTCTGTACGTGGTACAAGACAGAAGGATTGACTGTGAAAGTTGGCCAGTAGTAGATGGATAATAGTAATACTTTTCAGTACAGAGCAATATTGTGTAAACAAGCTAAATCATAGTTTAAACATACTGTCTTCTGAAATGTCAACCACTCCAATTCTCATCTGAACACCTACCACGAAGGGATGCCATGATGTCATCCATGCTGTGACCAGTGTTATCATCCATCTGTTGCTACAAGAAAGAATGGAATACAAAACACAAAGGAAAAAATTGATTAGAGTTACTTTAAACCACATGTTCTTGTCAGGTACAACAGACAAGTACAGATAACTGACATGTTATACTATTATAGGACTGATATTTCCCATAATGGAACATTTTTCAACTCAACATTTTTGGGTCTGTATGTTTTGTTAAAGTGACATAAACCTTCAGAATGAAAATAATTAAATTTTTGTATTAGTGACAACATTACATTAGAGTCTACAGGTGAGGTTGAGTTATGGTCAGACCATAACTGAAACACTATTATGTGATTATGTGATAAATATGTGACAAAGTTTTCCTCAGTTCGGTGTAGGATCGATCACTGATAACTATCATTCAAGGCTCTATTTTTATTGTACTTACCGTTTTCTGGGTTGATGATAAACCTAAGTCTTCATCACAGATTCCTGAATCTTTAAAGCAATGAAAAGAGAATAGAGCTGTAAAAGGCTATACAACAGAGAAATAATTTGTGTCTAAAGAGTACACGACAAACAGCAAAGAAATAAGTATGACTTCAAATGTCAGAACTTTGTGGGCTGTCTATGTATGTGAAGTCATCAGAACTCAGAAGATTAGGACTGGATGCAAGAGGTAACAGCACACGTCTAGCTGCCATCTTTGGTCGATTTACCTAGACAAAAAGTAAAAGTAGGGGAAATGGTAAGCAGTATCCTAAAAAATTGAACTTCACATTTCACTCCTGATGAGAATTTTTAAAACACTTAAATACCTAAGCAATTGACAAACTAGTTTAATAACTAACAATAAGTAACATGCAACAACGTAGCCAACTTCTCAAGAAAAGAGTATATCTTACATGCTGAACACGTTGTGGAGATCCATCCTCAGAACTGGTTTCAAGGGCTCTCTTCAGAGACAGGGAAGTCTTCAGGTTTTGTAACACCTGGTCCCTGGCAGCCTCTTTAATCTTGGCTTGCTTTGCCTGCCAAAAAATGTGAAGATAGGAACAAAGATAAAAGATTTGTAACCTTATCCTCAAAATGTTAAATTATCATTGGCATACTAAGCTTTATTAAATCCAGGAAAAATGTATACAAGAGAAAACAATATTAAATAATTTCATCCGTTGTCTTAGACCTCAGATGATGGAAGTAGGGGTGCAGCAGTAGTGGTGGTGACAGAGCCTCCATTCAGTAGAGAGTAACATCAAGTATACAGTATATTGAAGACAAGCGTTATTGACCCATTTGGCCACAAGAGGGAGTATACCTTTAAGTGAGTTAGTTTAATAAAAACGATTACAATTCGGCATTTTTTTACTAAAGCAATTACAACTACCAACAGTCATACCTTCAAGGATCTTAATGTATTGTCACATATTGTCAAATAACGAAAAATAAAGGCTAAAAAGCGGCGGAACTGTTTGGAAGAGGTGCTGCCACAAACAGTGGAAAACTGCCGCGACAATTGCTTGCAACAGGAAGTGCCTCTACTAGCTGCCGCTGCCACGATTTGAGCCAGCTCCTACTGCATACAATAGAGCGCCGAAGGTTTAGCTAGCTACCCGAGTATTTGAGCTAGCATATCAGCATGTAGGGTACACATATAAAGTTAAAACAAAAATATAAATTGAATCAATATTCACTCACCCGCACAGCTTTTTTAGGCTCCAAGATGTCGGTCTCACACATTTTCTTTTTCATGCACACACTCCTGCTTTCCTCCTCTGCCCATATGTCTTTGCCAAGAATGAATACATTCTTCTGTGAGACAAGTTCTTCGTACGAATCTGATAAAACGAGAACAGTTTAAAAAGTGAAGCATTCATGTTCTTCAGACAAAACAAGACAATTAAGTTAGCTAGTAGTTGAAAAAGAGAAATGTGAACTCCAAACTCACCGCCAAATAGCAGGACTTTCGCGGCCACTGTCTTCTCCGTTTCTTTTCTCGTCGGACATTTTAGTTCAATCCAGTTATCGTCGTCATCAAGGTCAGGCTGTGACGTCACTTGATAAAATTGGTCGGCTTTATCGAGAATTAAAGAAGTACTTTCCACTTTTACTGTTTTATTAACTAAGTAATAGATGGCGAATTGAAACGACATCATGTCCTCCTGACCTGCATTAACGTGGGTAAGCTAGCTAGGATGCAACAAACGAGTAACGTCGGTCGCTCTGATTGGCTGGATGTGATCAACAAAAATGCTGCACTTGATTGGTCAGCGACTTGGCGCCGAACTATTCAAAAGATACAACAGACTGTTTTAACCATGAAGCACTGTGTACACACATTTTCCAGTTATTGTTGTTTTTTGTAGATCTGCTTGTTTTAAATAACAAACTGTTCACATTGTTTATAATTGTAATCTGTTAATGGTGAACTTGAGTGTTTTTTTTTGTTTTGCATGTAATGTAATCACCATTTATTTGTCTGTTGTAGTGTGGGGGATGCCACCACAGTTCAGCAGAACGCTCACATTTTCTTGTGTGCACCTGTATTTTGAGGTGTGTTTGTAATGATTTGTTTAACATGGTTTTGTGTGTAAGATGTATTGTAACATGATACCTCTTTGTCAATATGGACTTATTAAATGTGACATCACAATCGCTAAAGTAGCTATTTGTGTACTTCATACAATTTGGATAATTTAAACAATTGGAAAGGGGGCTTTCGGTGCATCATTCTACTACACATAATCAATAATAATTAACATTTTCCTCAAGAAATGTAGACATAATGTACTGAAATATAAGCATGAATAAGATATACTAAAACGGTAAGATATCGAAATATATCTTTTTTTAAATGTGCTTTCGGTGCATTTTCACAGTAATACATTTCAGTCAGGAACACTCTCGTCATAGATTTTAACCATTTATTGCAACAAATGGAAATACAGTTAAACTTGGCGATGATGGCTCCGCTCTTTGAATGCTCCCCGGATTAGCCAGCAGCTACCAAGCTAAGACGGGGAGCACCGAGCAATAACCCCCAAGGGTTTACAGGAATGAGCCGAAGTACATTTTAAAAATACATTTCAACCATTTGCCATGAAAGATGAACTCTGAACTAGAAAAGGGTGGAGGCTGGGGTGGAGGAGGCGAGGCTTAAATTCTAAAGCCTCTCGAGGCTTATTGTCAGGAAAGTATTTTCTGCCTCAGCACTTCCATTTTCCCCTTTTTAAAATATTTCATTGACTCCTAAGTACTTGAGAAAAAGCAGTATGTCTGTTATTTTGGAAGGTTTTCAATATCATGACCTATTTGTTTTTTTTTGTAACAGCGTAGATGTAGAATGAATCAGTGAGGAGGGACCATATTTAAATAAACCTCCTTGAAGTGAGAGTGGGCTGTGATTGGTGCGTGGCCGATTGGAAGCTATGATTCAATCGGCTGGCTGTCAGCTGGTTACAGCTGGGGGCGTATGACTTCCGTGTCCTGCATGAACTAACGCTATGCTTCATTTTAACACATTCAAAAAGAATAGTACAATTAATATATTGAAATAATAGCATGAATAAGTTTACTTACTAATTGCACTCAAATATTACTTAAAATATATTAAAAAATCGGTATATTTAAAATCTGTATTTATAAAATGTGTTTTAAATACATTGTTTCAATGGTAATTTAGAGCATACATTTTGAAATATACAAAAATTATGATTGAAAACAAAGTTCAATGAAATACGTTTAAGTAATTGCACAGAACTTTCACTTAAAGTATATTTTTCTTATAATATATTTCTTGAAAGTATACAACAGTACAATTATTAAGTGTGTTAAAAGTTGAATTTTGAAAAAAGGTGAAAGCGTGACTTTTGTATACTTTTTATATATTTGCAGAAAGTACAATTCTTTGATAGTATATTTGCAGTGTACTATTGAAAATGTCAGTATATTTTAAATACAAAAAAGTACATTTTTATTTCGCCTGGGATCACCTGAAGAATATATCAAGGATTAGAGGACTTATGTCTCAACAGGATTTGGAAAAACTACTGTAAAGGTGTGTTTACAGGTCTCTGTAAAAAGTCAATCAGGAAGCTGCAGCTGATTCAGAACGCTGCAGCTCGAGTCCTCACTAAGACCAAGAAAGTGGATCACATCACTCCAGTTCTGAGGTCTTTGCACTGGCTTCCTGTCCAACAAAGAATTACCTTTAAAATCCTGCTGTTGGTTTATAAAGCACTGAATGGTATAGGGCCAAAATACATCTCTGATCTGCTGCTACCTTATGAACCATCCCGACCCCTTAGGTCGTCTGGGACTGGTCTACTTTCTGTTCCCAGAGTCAGAACTAAACATGGAGAAGCAGCGTTCAGTTTTTCTGCTCCATATATCTGGAACAAAGTCCCAGAAAGCTGCAGTTCTATTTCAACCTTACTGACAGCCAGAGGCAGTGCTTAACACTGGATATCTTCTGTCTCGCGCATGCGCAGGTCGAGTATTTATATCAACAAAGTCACCTGTGACCTCGGATGACCCCCGTCGTCTATAAGTTCCGGTGTCATCCTGAGATCAGTCCTTTTTCATTTTGCCGGATTTGGCATCCCGACCCCAGCCGCCTCGAACTATGGGTCTGGCCGCTGGAGGGCCCAACCAGCTGCTGACTGGCTGCATAGAACCAGTCAGAAGAACTATCCTGAATGCCAGGGCACCATCTACCCGTCTGCAGAATGAAAACAGGTGGAGGCTGTTTTCTGACTGGTGTGCGGTTTGGAACAAGGACCCAGTGCAGTGCCCCGTGCCTGTTATACTTGACTTTCTGCAGTCCCTCCTAGAAAAGGGCCAGTCTCCCTCTACCCTGAGGGTGTACGTGGCCGCTCTTTCATGGCACCATGCTAAGGTCGACAATGACACAGTAGGGAGCCACAGACTGGTGTCCCTCTTCCTAAGGGGGGCTCTGCGATTGCGTCGCCCGAACGCCCCGAAGGCCCCTACATGGGACCTACATTTGGTATTGGACACCCTATGCTTGCCTCCTTTTGAACCCCTGGCACAGGCGGAGCCAAGATGACTGGTGACCAAAACGTTTTTTCTCCTTGCCATCACTTCAGCTAAACGTGTAGGCGAGCTGCATGCCCTGTCGGTGAGTGAATCATGTCTGAGGTGGAACTCAGATGGCCCAGGTGTTACTTTGTGGCCTAATGCAGAGTTTCTCCCAAAGGTGCTGACACGCTCACATGTCAACATTGCGCAGTTTGACCCCCCATCGGGAGAGGAGAGGTCAAGGCTGCTGTGCCCAGTGCGGGCCCTCAGAGCTTATGTGGAAGCCACCGCTTGCATATGGCGGTCGGAGCAGCTCTTTATCAGTTATGGTGGGCCTAAGTGGTGAATAAAAGTGTCACAATAATAAGAATGTCAAAAATATGTTAGAGAGTCACAAAATATGTTAAAGTGTCACAATATATTTACTTATGGAATGTATTATATGTTTATGTGACAAGTTGGAAAACATGCATTTTTATAAGTTAAGGAAAATAGAAATTTCATGGCCTATTGTGTTGAATGTGATGTGATTGAGAGGATTATTCATAGATAACTTGACGATTTACTGAAACCACGAGTTAAAACTCATCACACATGAATACGTGGTTGAAATAATAAGATTGTGTTTCTTGCATCGTTTGCTTTGTTCTGAATTGTGTAGTTTGAGAAACGTAATGTTAAACTGTGATCTACATAGTGGTCTTGATCTTGAGTCTGAGATCGATTGTTTTGGTCTCCACCCACATATCCCGGGGAAACTGCGATCTTTTCCTCATAAATCTGAGAGGTCATGAAGATAATCACCCAACTAAAAAAGTATTACAGGCATGTTGGGAAAGACAAAAAATAGCAAAGACAAGTTTTGGATGGATAGGAGAAGCAACAGCAAGAAGTCTAGGAGTCTCTGATATAGAGCTATGCCCTACTGTAGTTAGGACAATAACTCCGGTGTGGATGTTTAAAGAAACAGAGGTGGACATGGAGTTGCAGCAAATTAAGGTAAGACGGGAAAATAGTGATCTAGTGAGTGAGTTTTATGAGTACACGGATAAAGTATACCCAGAACATGTGCATGTTTTTACCGATGGATCAAAAGATCCAGATACAGACAAAACAGGATCGGCTGTTGCAGTTCCTAGTCAGGAATTTGGAATATTTAAACGTACCTCGAATTTTTTAGCTGTGTATACTGTTGAGCTGTATGCAATTCTTTTGGCACTAGAGTGGGTTGACCAACACAGACCAGGAAAAGTCCTTATTTGCAGTGACTCCATGTCTGCGCTCGCTAGTCTGAAGTCAGGTGTGTCCAAGACTAGACAAGATATGTTAATACAAATAATGTCAAAGCACTCTAGAGAAATAGAACGAGGCACTGAAGTCGTATTTATATGGGTACCGGCCCATGTAGGTATCAGAGGAAATGAAAAAGTGGACAAACTAGCCAAACAAGCAATAAAGGAAAACAAAGTAGACATCAGTATCAAGTTATCCAAAGCAGAGGGAAAGGGCATCATTAGGAAAAATATTAACAAAGTATGGCAACAGCAATGGGACCAGGAGACTAGGGGGAGACATCTACATTCAATTCAGAGTAAAGTGAGCAGTGTAAGATACAGGGGAGGAAACAGGAGAGAAGAGGTCACAATATCAAGAGTAAGAATAGGGCACAGCAACCTACGCAGCACACTACACATGATAGGGAAGCATCCAACCGGTCTCTGTGAGCACTGCCAGGCACCAGAGACTGTACAACATGTCATCACCTCCTGTAGTAGACACAGCTCAGAAAGAAGGGTCATGATGAGAGAAATGCAGAGACTAGGGATGAGAGGAAGAGAGTTGGAAAATATAATAGAGTGGGGATCTGGTAGTCTGGGAAGAAGGTGCTTCACTCATTTTTTGAGAGAAACTGGTCTGATGGGGAAAATGTAGTAGTTGGGAACATATAAGTGACTGAAACCGGAAGATGGCAGTAATGCAACAAAAAGGATGCAAGCTGCCGTTAAAAACCACAGAAGAAGAAGAAGAAGAAGATCTTTTCCTCATTGCAGTAAAGTTCTCACTGAGGAAAAACATAATATCACTCTCGTGATTATTTATCCCCCTTTTGCAGGTATGTTGTGGATTTTAAACAGTGTTAACATGTCTGTATGAATCGGCTAACATGTAATACGATTTAAGAGAATGTTGTTACATTTTTGGGTACTTTAGAGCTAAGTTTTACCGAGAGTACTGTAGTGTGTGGAACTTACGTGAGTTCCCGCGTGTTGACGGTGTAATAGTAGCTGCGTCTACTGCCACCATTTTGTGAATTCACATGTACACAGACGGTAATATTTAGTAGTAATATTTTATTTGTTTTATCTGTATAATATGTGTTATGCATTTTAAGAGAGTTTTAACAGTACTGAATGTAAGCTAGTTTGTGCTCGGGGAAATATCGCAAGTAATACTTGAATAGTGTTTAACATAAATAGCGTATGTACTCTCTACTCTCCTGTAAATCTCTTCCTGTGTCAATGATTGTATTCTTGTACAAACTGGAATTGCAGTAAAGTTCTCACTGAGGAAAAACATAATATCACTCTCGTGATTATTTATCCCCCTTTTGCAAGGGGTGCAACATTTACAGTATGTTTACTTATAGAGGATATTATATGTTACAGTATATTAACTCATTGAATGTATTAAGCCATAAAAGCATAGTCACTGTAGGTATTAAACGCTGTAAAGAATAAGTCTTGAGGGTCAGATATAGGGATATTCTGAGCGAGGCTTTACAGGCATGGAGAGGAGAGGAGAAGCAGTGATACCAAATGAGATGTGCAGCAGAAAGCAGAGGTGACCTCACCGATGGAGAATGTGATCAGGGGGAATGGACAGGCAATACCAGCCACACCGGAGAGAGGGTTGGACAATCGGCCATGCGGGCTGCAGCGAGGGAGTTTTGCCACAAAGGATCGATAAGAGGAGGAGCCAATATTACTACAAGCCAATCACTGATAGACACAGACAATGGTTTTCAACTTTTTTGAGACAGTTCGAACACTTTCTGTCTTTCAGGGAATATAAAGGATAATGTTTTAGAGAGTATTGCTCAGACCATAAGCAATATTCCATTTTCAGATAATCAGCTGAAGAGTTGAACTGTGAGGGAGTGTGAGGTCTCTGCTCTCGAGAACATCACTATTAATAGTTAATTTAGTTTGCAATTGTTATTAAATACTTGTCAAGTTATATTCCTAATGTGTGCATTTCCCCACTTGAAAGGGATCGACGAGTCCACCTGAAAGGTCCCAACTGGATTTCACTCAAATGACCAAACGTTTTTTTTTTCTTTTTCCTCCTTTTATTTTGGTAGGTTTGCAGTTCAGTTCAGTTCAGCTTCGCTCACTTAGCTCACTTAGCCACAGTGTAGCGTCATGTAGTGAAGTCTAGCTTAGTTAGCCACTTAGTTCATCTAGTTCAGTTTAGTTCACCTAGGTAAAAAACCTTTAAATAGAAAAGAAACAGAAAACAGAACCCATATTAAATATACAAATTAATGTACACAGGCAAAGCTTTCATGATGCTTGATTAATAAAGCACCAGTGCCACATCCTATAATCTAAACCACATGTGTCAAACTCAAGGCCCGCGGGCCTTGAGTTTGTTTTTTTTGCTGCTGAAATGGGCTTCTATATAAAAGGCATATGATTGTCTTAAAATTAAACTCTATGCTGCTTCATCGTGTACGCTACAGTGACCATAAACTACATCTCCCACAATGCATGTTGAGTTTTTGACCCGCGAAATGACGGACTGCGGCCGCTAGTAGCGTTAACTAAATCGGGTTTCCAACGAATTATTGAGTTGAAAATGTTTGAAAAATAATCCCAACATGTCTAAGAAGAGGAACATTGATACAGAGGGAAGGACATTTAATGAAAGATGGGAAAGCGAATATATGTTTGTTCTTCAAGGAGAGAAACCGGTCTGTATGCTATGCTATGCTATGAAGCAGTGTCGGTGATGAAAGAATACAATTTACGTCGGCATTTTGATACCAAACACGGAGCCAAGTATGCTACATTTAGCCTCCAACAAAAACATCAACTTGTCCAAAAATGTAAAGGCAGACTCCAATCACAGCAGAACATATTCACAGAAGCTACAGACACAAATGATGCCGCTGTGAAAGCTTTATTGTGGCTGAAGAAACCGCCCGAGCTTCCAAGTCCTTTTCAGAGGGTGAAGGAGTGTATGATCAGGGTCTGTGAGCAGGTGAGCCCCGACCAGGTACAGGCTTTTACAAATGTCACTTTGTCAAGGAACACCATCGCAGACCGAGTTAAGGAACTAGCAGGCAATCTGACAACACAGCTAGCCGAGGAGTCGAGCAGCTACGTGGCTGTTTGGTTGATGAAAGCACAGACAACACGGACACAGCGCAACTGTCCATGTTTGTAAGCGGCTGAAGGCAGACTTGACTGTCAGTGAGGAGCTCTTGGATGTAGCTGCCCTCCATGGAACGACGACGGGGAGGGACATTAGTGATGCAGTGGAGAGGTCCGTGAGTAAAACTGAATACCCTGGAGGAGTTGGTGGGGCTAAAGAAAATGCAAAAAAGTAACTGCCACACACCTCTGATAACTTATCATTGCATTATCCACCAAGAAGCTCTGTGTGGAAAGGTTCTGGAACATAATATAATGACCACGGTCACGAAAACAGTGAACTTCATTCGGGCGCGTGGCCTGAATCACAGCCAGTTCCAACTGTTTCTGAAGGAGTTGGGCTCGGAGCATGGAGATGTGCCGTACCATGCACAAGTACGGTGGCTGAGTAGGAACGCGGTCCTCAAACGGTTTTTAGTTAGATGTCACATCTGTCACACATGTTCTTAGCAGCTCACAATCATTTGTTGTACCATAGTTGTGTCCCTCTCAACTGTGACAAACATGCTTTGAACAGAGTTAATAACTAAAATAACTAACTTGTGTTTGATGATTTTTGTTTTTTATATTTTCTTTAAGTTTGATCTTTGATTTATGTTATAACAGAGAAATGTGCATATAATTTACATTTAAATAAATGCATTTACAATATGTTTTACACTTGAATAAACAATAATTAAATGCAGAGAGAGTTGTTTAACAATATGTTAGGAGTGGTTACATTTATACAGTCTTACAGTTACATCCGGCCCTTTGAGGGCGACCATGATGCTGATGTGGCCCGGGGTGAAAATGAGTTTGACACCCCTGATCTAAACAATGCCCTGATATATTAATAAATACAGTTAATGTTGTATGTCATGTGTATTTATAATAATATCCACAAACAATTAAACCGCTTAAACTATTACTATTTACCACAACCAGATAGAGATCATTACCGGACAATCAATAATAAACAAACAACGGTATTATACAACAAAGGGCCAGAATATCGGCATATGCATTTGCTACAGATCGTGACGTCATGCTAATGCTAACGCTAACAAACTGGTGACGGCAGTGATCCCCACGCCAGTTACAAAGTCTCAGTTGTTGCACAGTTCAGCTCTCTTACCGGCTGCCTCTCCAGACCTTTCAGACTCGTCAGTCATGCAGACATCGCAGATCTCCACACTATGCGATCTCCGACGGTACGGTGCTTGTCCGACGCCGGACCGCATTTGCTGCGACACGGCGTGTTACTGCGTCTCTGCTTATGTAGATTTCCAGGCAGATTGGTTGATTGTTCTTGTTTATCTCTTGGGGGGTTAAAGAGTCCTTTAGTTTCACTTTTGCTTCTCTTGTGACACAGTTTGTTTTCACCATCTAAAGGTGTTGTAACTAGGTCTTTTAAATGTTTGTATTAATATCTCAACTACAAAACTTAACAGAAAAAAATGGATCAGAGTTTTGAAGGCGTTAAAAAATGTTTTGTTTTTATTATATTTTTTCACTTGACAGTGGACGAAAGCTGAAACTCGACCTGTATTTATCTTTCTCTATTTTCTGAATTCATGAATCTATAAAATGGAACAAGTAGACCGTTCTCATTAACACTAACTGTCAACTCATGAATGGGGCTTCTGTTTGCTGTGCAGGTGCACGCTTGCAATGGGTCAGCCTGCGGGGACAGAAGAGAGGATCCACTCTTCTGAAACCCCTCCAGTTGGACACGATCAGAGGTGAGATCAGGATCTCTTACAGTTGACAATGTATTTTGTCTGTGAGATTTTTACCCGTTAACTCCAGAGTGATGCGTGCGCGCGTGTGCGTGTGCGTGTGCGTGTGCGTGTGCGTGTGCGTGTGTGTGTCAGCTCAGAGCTGCAGCAGAGACCAGACTGTCCAGAACACAGAGGGATCATGAATAAATACTTAGCAGACTGGATGTAAGTAATTTAATATCATGTTACTTTATAATTTCAGTATCTATGTCAGCTAATGTGTTGCTACAGTAGTACTACGTGTAATTTAACTTCATTTGTATCCACGCTGACCGACACTGAAGTCAGTAAATATCAACGGTCACTTCTGATGACTTGGTAGTGTTATGATGTGGTGTGTTCAAGGACCCAAATGCAGACACAGGACAGCTGATAACTTTCTCAAACCAGGATTTATTCACGGGCAGAGAAACATAGGAAATAACAAGTCCAAGCTCTGGGAGAGATCTCCGCTATCACACGAAGCGGCAGACGAAGCCGGCAGCAAACAGTCACGTCAGAAGCGGAGGCGCGTCCAGGCGCTCCGCTCGGATCCGTGCCGGAAAGGGGCTCCGCTGCGTCCGCGGCTGGAAAGCAGGCAGGCAGGCTGGCTCGACTGTGTGAAAACCCGAGGCTCGACACAGGATCGACAAGACTTCACAGCTGATCTCCGAGGAACGAACTGGGAAGCTTCTTCGCACAGGTGAGACCCGAGGCTCGACACAGGACGGCAGGTATCGAAAACAAAACGGGTAGTTAGAAACGGAAACTGACAAGGTGAAAGACGGACTACTCACGGGTCGGAATACCAGGTAGGTAAACGGGCGGATTGACAGCTAGGATGAGAATGACCGGAGTATTTATGACGGCTGGAGAAGATCACGAGAGATGAGGCACAGCTGTGCCTACGGAGAGAGGCGCGGCAGTGGGCGGGACACGGAGAAGGAGACTACTGAGGAAAACACAACAGGGTTAGACATAAATCCTCACAGGTAGTTTCTGTGTATCCAGCAATTCTTGTGGCTGAATGTCTAATAATCTCAATAGTCTGACAATTAATTGATATATTCTTTTAGAAACAGCAGGAAAAAAAAGAAAGAAAAAAAAATAGAATTTAAGAAAATGAAGATAAGAACATGAATCACTTAACTGAGCTGAGTCAGTAAAATCAACGTCTTTTTCTGGAAGATCAAAACGACTATTAAATGTTAGGACCTTTGCCCCTTTATACTAATCTAATAAATAATTAAAGTGAGGAGTACGGGGAAACTACTTTAATTTATCACTAGGCCTTTTTTTGGCTGCTGCTCGAAAATACTATACCCATACTCAAAGGGGGCCTTACTCTCTAACTACAAGGTCTATTTGAATAATTTCAATTTATTAATAACACTCAAGTGGGTGAGCTTTGATGAGAGGTGTACATATTGTGTATATGTTACTGGTTAATACCAAATGAAGATGGAACACAGCTCAAATGGAAAACAAATTTCAGGTTCGCCTGATTGATATTGATTGATTTATTTGAAATAATGCAGATTGAAGCCTAAAATACTCAACAATCATAGCACAACATGTTTGAAGTCTCCACAAAACAGATTTTACTTCGATTGAGTGAAGCAGGCCCACGTTATAAGGCTTCAGTACGGAGAAATCATGCGAGATCAAGCGAAGTCAAGCCAAAATTCTCATTTTGGAACCAGCTGTTGCAGCTGTTCTATTTTAATTTGATATACTATATAACTATATATTTCACTTGTTTATCACTAATATTGTTCAATGACATCATCATACAGCAGTTTGGCGCCATTTTGAGCCATTTTGAGCTCTCTGACGCTCTCATAATTCTACTTCATGGAATTTTCTCGTCTGTGTGTTTGTGTTTGTGTATGTGGCTCTTCCTAAGGCCTGTGATTGGCGGATTTTCGTCATGTGACCACTTTTTCGAACCGGGAGAATGAAACGAATGCACCAGGAAGTTCCTTGAGATGACTCACTGACTTTTTAGCCACTAAAAAGCCAAAGGCGCGCCGAGCCTCCCCCGAGAGTAAAATCATTGGCTCAACAGTAAAAGGCGGACCATCTCGTCATACATGCATTGTAAAAGTCCGCCATTTCGTCACAAACACACTGAAACACACACAGACGAGAGAACATGTCCGACCACGTTTGAAATGGATTACCGGCAGTTTCCAGCGTTTTTCTTCAAGAAAATCATCTCAAGGTACGAAGCGTTTACATTTTGCGGAGCTGTTGTTGAGCCGTTGTTCGTCGGTTTTCTTGCTATAAGTTTTTAATGGTTTCAAGGAGAGGAATATGAAAGATACGAGTGGATTCGCTGTAGAGTCCTCGTGCTTTCTGATCTACGGGTCGGCCATGATCGCAGTTAGTTTTGTCTTGGTATCTGAAAACGAAGTGCGTAGCTCGGCGTTTCCTGGCGAAAAAATACGTAAAACTGTAGTAGTACTTCTGGTATATTTAATTACTTTGTGTATAACTATTTTTTGAGTGAGTAAAATGATTCTATGTTTTTTTCGGCCAGAATTTCATCGTTATATAGGTATATGATATGTCATAAAATATAATTTTATTCGTTTAGCAAACGTGATTTGTACTACATGTGCGTACTACATGTGCGTTATATATGGGGCACTCGCGGCAAAAAGGTTAAAGAATTTACTTTTCCTGAACTTCTCTGATATGTGCTTGGTAGTTTGTGTATCCAACGGTTGTTGTGAGTGGATATCTTTTGTTTTATTATTCTCTTTTTATTGAGATGGAAAAGCAAAACATTTTATTGTCTCCAAACACATATACATATACTCATCTGTATGCCAATACACTTGTCTCCATATTTACCCTTCAATCAATAATTTAGATTAAACAAGAAAGAAACAAAAAGCACATTACTGCTGGTGAGGCTCTGGTTTCCGGGACATGAGACATATGGTTCGACCAGGAACAACCTGAAAAATCTACATTGAGCCGCCGCCCTATGGGCCCACCGCTCGAAGGGATATGATTGGGTAAAAGGGCTAAAGCGGATTCTTTCCTTTGTGAGTTTTCATGTGTAACGTTAGACGTCTGTTGCTCACAAATCCTTTATCACAAACTGAGCAGCTGAAAGGTTTCTCTCCTGTGTGGATTCTCATGTGTTCCTGTAAAACATGTTTACGTGAAAAAGATTTCTTACAAACTGAGCAGCTGTAAGGTTTCTCTCCTGTGTGAATTATAATGTGTTTCTTCAGAGTACCACTTCCAATGAAATTGTGATCACAAACTGAGCAGCTGTAAGGTTTCTCTCCTGTGTGGATTCTCATGTGTTCCTGTAAAACATGTTTATATGCAAAAGATTTCTTACAAACTGAGCAGATGTAAGGTTTCTCTCCTGTGTGGATTCTCGTGTGTTTCTTTAAATCTCCACTCTGTGAAAAAGATTTCTTGCAAACTGAGCAGCTGAAAGGTTTCTCTCCTGTGTGGATTCTCATATGTGTCTTCAGATTACCACTCTTGCCAAATATTTTCTCACACTCAGAGCATCTAAACAGTTTCTCACCAACATTACATCTTGAATTACTGACAAGGACTTTATCAGGTTTCAAAGAGTTTAAACCTGACTGAGGTTCTCTGGTCTCCTTCCAGTCATCAGTGTCAGAAGAGTTTCCAGTCTTGTCATCAGTATCTGGTT
This sequence comes from Leptoclinus maculatus, assembly GCA_032191485.1. Classification (NCBI taxonomy): domain Eukaryota; kingdom Metazoa; phylum Chordata; class Actinopteri; order Perciformes; family Stichaeidae; genus Leptoclinus; species Leptoclinus maculatus. The sequence continues at coordinate 5,884,793 of JAVDOI010000007.1, forward strand.
CTGGATGTATATCAGGATCTAAGTTCCTGTCTTGTTCTGGTCCTCCACAGTCCTCTCCATCAGCTTCTGTTTCCATCTGTTCAGTTTGTCTTTGATGAAGCTCTGAGGACTGAGGCTCCTCTTCATCATCTTCACTCTTCACAGGAGTGAACGAGAACTTGACATCAGCCTCCTCCAGACCTTGAAGCTGCTCTCCCTCCTGACTGGTCCAGAGTTCCTCCTGGTCCTTTTTAATGTATGGGGGCTCTGGGTCCTCCTGTTCCTCTTTAATGTGTGGGGGTCCTCGGTCCTCCTGTTCCAGACTGGAGCTCCACTCCTGCTGCTCAGGGGGAACCTCTTCTTTAACCACCAACAGCTGCTGGACGTCTGCAGGAAAACAGTAAACACATACAGAGACGTTACAAAGACATTTTAGTATTGAGCAAATAGTCTCCTGTAAGTACACTTTTTTCCTGCCATCATTCCCTCTTACACTGCCTGTGCAGTTACCAAACAGACATGCCGACACAAATTGTAAAGACACAACGCACCAGCAGCAATGAGGTCATCAATAGTTTACATGGCAAAAAAGTGTGGCACTACCCAACATTGTTAAGAAGTATTCAAAGAACCTGCATCCTCCATCAAGTCTGGCTGAGATTTGATCATGTGAGCAGTTATAGTTGACTAATGTACGTAAACCTGCCACCGTAGAAACAGTGGATAGAACCTTCAGAAGCAGCCACAACGTAACCGTGGACGTGCATCATAGGTGCGCTCCGTTTCTGAACCAATAGCACTCCACCTTGGTAGTCAGCCGTAGAGAACATCCACACTGTAAACCCAAATTTAGTTCAAATTCAACTTTTGAGTGGTCATTACTTATACTTTCATGTTTTGTAAAACAACTGTGCCATTACTAAATCTATTTAGTTGTTTGCACTAATCAGCTGAAATATTGAGTGCAATGATCATGTTTAGCAGAGATAACTTAGTAGGTTACGCTTCTGTAAGGGGGGAGGGGAGGGGCCCGTTTGAATTTCACTCGATTAAGCATTAGTGCCGTGTGCAGCGCAGTGACGAGTCCAAAGGAGTCCGCTCGTCCTGTGTCCGACCTCGTAACCTGACCTGACTGACGGAGATGCGGGATTTCGGAAACAACTTTGCACCAAGTGGAATGGTGAGTGTGTAACTCTCACCATATTGACTGTAACGTTAGATATCATTCTGGGAGCATTTATTTCAACAAGTAAGCTAAACGCTAAAGTTAGCTGAGTGTTAGTATACTGACGATTTTCTGTGGGGTCCAGTTTATAACTTTAACGCGTGTGTTTGCATGTGCTGTGTTTTAAGCTAGCTGACGATAACGTTACGTTAGGTTTTCAAAATGGTGTTTGGTTAAGCCCCAGTTCCACCGAAAGCCGGATATACTACGGATGTCCCCGTATCACCTCGGATAAAAAGAGGTGAGATCCGGGGTGATCCGCGGTGATCCGGGAAGGAAATCGTCCCAGATGACAACACATTTTACATGTTTCCCGGTTCTACTACGGTCCTACTACGGTTCCGCCACGGATCACCCCTGTTCAAGCCTGGTTTATCCCGGATGGCCATGGTTTGACCACGGTTCAACTACGGATACGCCACGGACACGTCACGGATGCGTCCCGGATGAAGCGTCCCATCCGTGGTGCAACCGTAGTGGCTCCGTGATAAACCATAGTACAACCGGGGTGATCCGGGGTGTCAACTAGCTCCCGTTTCATCCCGGATTAAGACGGTTATACTACGGTTACGCTACGGTTCATCCCGGTCCTACTATGGTTACGCTACGGTTCATCCCGGTCCTACTACGTTTCTTCCCGGATGCGCTACGATCAACGCTGCCCCCCTCTCCATTCCCGGATGGCCACGGGTCACCCCGGATGTTAGTTGTGAGTCCGGCGAGCCGCTCGTCTTCCCGGATACGCCACGGATGGCCACGGTTCAGCACGGATGGTCACGGTTTTACTACGGTTCATCACGGAACGTCCCGGACTGACTACGGTTTCACTACGGTTCCACTCCCGGATGACCCCGGATCTGATCCGTAGTGTATCCGCGGACATCCGGCTTTCGGTGGAACTGGGGCTTTAGATTGCACAGGAGTTATTTATTGCATTTACAGCAGTAACTTAGCTAGCTTCTCAAGGCACGGGGTCATCAGTTGGTTATTAGCAGAGGCTGGGTAACGTTTTGCAGTGGAGTTAATGTTACTGGAACTGGGTTGTTGAACTGAAAGTTGAGCTAATAGTTTTCTTCTTCTTGTTTTTACAGGTTCTTGTGAAGATGCAGTGGAAGTGTACATATTGTGAGTTCATAACTGGGATAAGGTACATAATGTTTAGGTCTTAAATGCGGACACCTCAACCTAGCTTGTGGGTATTATTAGCCCCTCCAAACCAAGCCTCACGTGGTTTTAATCCCATTTTGTCACCAAAGACTCCCAGGAAATGTTTAACTACTAAGGTACTTATTTTGAATTATGTTAGAAGTTTATGTTGAATGAGTAGGAATGTTCCACCACTTGTGTTTTACAGTGTATGCTCAGGACTAGGGCTGCAACAACGAATCAATAAAATCGATAAAATTTGATTATTAAAAGAGTTGGCAACGAATTTCATTATCGATTCGTTGTATCGCGCGACTATTATGCCACTCAATAAGTCACGGAGATGTTTGAGTATTAAAAAGAAAGAAGAAAAAAAAAAAAGAGCGGAGGTAGAGGAAAGACCATCGGAGAGACCCGTAACGTTGTTCTGAAACACATGGCGGAGGCAGAGAAATCAGTACGACCCAAGTCATCCAAGGTGTGGGAGCATTTCAGACTAAATAAATCGAAAAAGTGTGTTAATTGCAAGATATGCAAAAGCAAAATGGCATGGGACGGGAGCACCACGGTGATGATTCAGCACCTAAAACGTAAACATGTTGGAGTCCTTGATGAGGAGGAAGGGAGTTCAACATCAGGGTAAGTCACTACAGAATCCTACTTTTGTTCCGTTTTGAAGTGAGGAACGTAACGTCCCTCCAGTAGCTCTTCTGGTGCTGGTGTTTACTCGTTATCCAGCTTGACAAGCATGACAAGTTAGCGTTAGCTCATTAATAACAGTAGTAAAGCAGGGGTGGTATAGTTTGCAAGACTAAAGACACGTTTTTATTCACTCGCCTTTTTTGGCCCATTCATTTTTCAATCTGTTGTCATGTATATATATATATTCTGTGCTTTGTCCCATATCGGTTATTGTTGACAAATATATTTGTGTGTGTTGTACTTTTTAATTTCATTTTAAAGTTATTTTATAGCACTTGGTCATCTTAAGCTGTGTTTAAATGTGGTGTATGAATTAACTTAATTTGCACTTACTACAACGATGGTAATAATTTAATGACTAAGCTTCAAGTAAACTTGTGTGTATGTGTGTGTGTCAGTTTGTGCGTCTGTGAGTGTGAGATTTGTGAGTGTGTGCGTCTGTGCGAGTGTGAGAGTTTGAGTGTGTGCATCTGTGAGTGTGAGAGTTTGTGAGTAGTGTATAGAACAAGTTCTGACGTTCAAACAAATCCTGTTAAGTTTTCTGAATTGTATTTTTCTTTATTTTTGATAAATTATTCATTGTTCTGACAGCTCAGGTCCCTTTAAACAAAAATATACATTTTTTTGTGCACTTTATTTAAAAAAGCCTATATATTTGGCAGATGTAAAGCATACATGTGTATGTTTTTTGTGTTAGTCCATTTTTTTTAAATTATTACTTTAACAGCTCAGGGATGTTCAAGGAGCAACCTGTTTGTGCACTTTCTGAAGATTTTTCAGTTCTGTTTTTGAATAAAGGGTTGGAAATGAATGCTTTTTTGTTTTTTTTATCCGATTAATTGATTAATCGAAAAAATAAACAGATTAATCGATTATTAAAATAATCGTTAGTTGCAGCCCTACTCAGGACTGCATATTGGTGTTCAGTTGTTTCGATATGTTTAACCCAGTTCCTCTGTCCTTATCCAGTCAAGTTGAAATTGAGAATTTTAGTGTAAATGCCTGTCTGTGTATGTGAATAGTCTGCATAGCTGCATTCCTTCTCTCGACAAGTTTTAACAGTTACAATGCAATGTTTTGAAAATAAAACACATCGGAACATTAAAATGTATTGTTGAATTTCTTTCCTTGTGCTCGAATTCAAACCTTCACCGTTCACTCTGGATGTGGTAAAAACACTTTGACTATTGACATTTTGAGTGAACACCAATATTGAGACTATCCACAGTTTGGTTATTGGTCCCTGATCCCAGGGTGGTCCCTGTTATTATTTATATATTTTAATAATCCTATTGATGTTAATAATTTTATGATTATCAATAATTTAATTTTCATACTTGCCAGTAACCAAACCTGCCCCTGCCAGATCCGAACACATGTATATCTACACAGGTCTGTATGTGTCACGATAACAAGGTCTATCTATGTTGTATGATTGTTTAATTCATTCTATCATTGATCAGGTTGTATTCACTGATTTATATCCAACCGTTTGGCACCGTTCTGCAGCTGAGATAGTCCATATTTAAAATATGGAAGAAATAAACAGATTACGTAAGTAACTAGTATTAATTCTGTAAATTAAGGTTAAATGTTGTAATCAACTCTTATGTGACCATGAACATATCAAAGAGAACAAACTTGTACTTTAAGTGTAAATATTTTCTGTCATCTAGAACCTGCGAGAACAGATCAGAAGGAGAAGAAAAAGATTCATTGAATCAACCGAGTCTCACTCCAAACTACATTAAAAGTTATCAGCCGGAGCATGAACAGTGTTTGAGAACTGAGAGAAGAAATAAAGTGAACCCACGTGCTCTTTGTATCCGGACTTCAGGGTTTAAAACAGCGTCCAGTAGTTTCCGTTGTCGCTCGTTCTCCTCTTTTGAACGAGAACGTTCCTCCTCGTACTCTGCTATCGTTCTTTCAAACAGACCAAATATCTCTTCAGCAGCCGCAGTTAGTCGCTGGTTGACTAAACATCTCAGCATTTGGACTTTGGACATTTTCACTAAACTACAGAAACTTTTCCTCCAGACAAACTCCGTTTGCTCACTCTGACCTGCGCTGTATTACTAGGTTACGTTCGGGTCCGTCTACTTCCTGCTAGCATGCTAACTTTATTAGCTCCGTAGGACACCAGGAAACAATCCACCAGCGACAGAAACGTTTCCTCCAGACAAACTCCGTTAAAAACACCGTTTACTCTCATTAAACTCTGACTAGCGCTGTGTTGATAACTTCCGTCCCGTCGGTCTGTTTCCAGCGAAGCATGCTAAGCTAACTTCAATAGCTTTGTAGGCTACCGGGAGATGTGTCTTCTTGTTCTTCTTGTTCTTCTTGTTCTTCTTCTTTCAGTTTAATGGCGGACTACAAACCAACGTTTAAGGTGCATGCCGCCACCTACTGGACCGGAGTGTGTAACATCATGCCTTTATTACAGTTATCATTTAAACACAATAATAATGTTATTTATAAATTAAAGAAAATAACGAAACATTTAAAAAAACTTCACTTAGAAGTTATATTGTGGATATTAAACCCGTTCCATTCATAAATTAAATAAAGCCCTTTTAAGCTGAACTTGTTTGTCCCCTATCTCTAACAGTCCTTTGATGCTCCACTCCCTTCCTAAATCTATCACTCTGCCCTTCAGTCTTTCTCTTTCCACACTGAACTTCCTCCACTCTATCAGCACATGTTCAACACTTTCTTTACAGTTGCATATCTCACATTTATCTGACTGTCTTTTTCATGATGTATAAGGTGTCATTGAGTCCTGTATGTCCTAACCATAATCTACTGAAAGTAACATCTTCTTTTCTACTTTTACTTCTATCACTTCTCACTCTGACTGACGTCTGAATTTTGTTATAATTTCTACCCTTATTGTCATTATTCCATATTTGCTGCCAAGATGTAATAATTCCGTGCTGTATTACTGATTTTGCTTCTGACCTCCCAAAACAAATTTCTAAAATATAATTTTTGTTTAATGCTCTTTTGGCAAGTTTATCTGCAACCTCATTACCGAACACAATATGTGATAAACTATGCTGCATTATGTGATTTTAATCCTGAACACAATACGTGATAAGTAAACACGTTATATTTGCAATAATTAAGCATAATTCTACTTCCAAAATATTGAATGAGACCACTATGAACTGTGGTGCCTGCCTAGGTGTTATATTTGTCAAATATGGGGAAATTATGAAAATGATAACATAGTATACATAATATATCATATTATATTTATATTATGTGTCATTATGTAATCACCTATATTATTCTGGTGTACATTGTATGTCTAGACTAGACTTGTTTAGTCTTTAATTGCTATTGTTAAGTTGTTATTTTAACATTTTCATACAAAAACAACAGCATAACTTTTGAAGATACAACCTTGGTTTGACTAACTCACTCTGCTGAAGCCTCGTAATAACTTCAAATCAATAAAGAAAAAAAAGAAAATCTATATTTTGTAGCACAAAATGGACAAAACATTAAGTACAAATACTTCAAAAATTGTATGAGTAAATGTGGGTCCTACTTACAGTCCCCCACCGGTTTGATAACACAATGTATAAATCAACATGCAACAAATAAATGTGATGTAAATGTGGTGAATAGAAAATGTGAAAAAATAAACTTTATTTTATTTTCTATATTCTACTTTGTTGTATTTTCTTCCTCACTAAACATAACGGTCTATTTACCAGCAGGGACATAAGAAGTGCAATTACATAGGTAGGGGATTACGTTGCCGGTGTTAACTCTTTATATCAGCCTACTATCACCTGAAGAATATATCAAGGATTTGAGGATTTATGTCTCAACAGGATTTGGAAAAACTTGTCCATGCATTTATCATTAATAGACTCGACTACTGTAACGGTGTGTTTACAGGTCTCTGTAAAAAGTCAATCAGGAAGCTGCAGCTGATTCAGAACGCTGCAGCTCGAGTCCTCACTAAGACCAAAAAAGTGGATCACATCACTCCAGTTCTGAGGTCTTTGCACTGGCTTCCTGTCCAACAAAGAATTTACTTTAAAATCCTGCTGTTGGTTTATAAAGCACTGAATGGTTTAGGGCCAAAATACATCTTTGATCTGCTGCTACCTTATGAACCATCGCGACCCCTTAGGTCGTCTGGGACTGGTCTACTTTCTGTTCCCAGAGTCAGAACTAAACATGGAGAAGCAGCGTTCAATAATTTTGTCTACGATCAAGACATATTGGAGCTTGTGACCACCGGTCGGAGTTGCCGATCTTCGCCCTCCAAAGGCTGCGACAAGCTGTCCCTCTTAGGAGGGAACGGCGTGTATCGCCGTGCGGACCATCGAACCCTGGACTCGGTCTGATAAGGGCCACCAAAATCACGAAGACAGCAATCGGTGAGATCGACTAACATTGTTTCTCTATAACCATTGTTCGTTTTCCACGATTGGCAGAGCCCTTCCGCTCCAGCTAATCGAGTGGCGTGCTAACAAGAGCGTAGAGTTACGCTATCGGGCCGCCCTTCACAGTTAACAGAGTGTTCCCACTCAAGCTAACTTGGTGAGATACTAGTGGGACTAGATCGACGTTGACATTGTGTACATTGATTCCTTACACGGCTGTCACAGTTAGCAGAGCGTCCTCGCTCCGGCTAACTAGACTAAGCTAAGACTCGGATTGTGTCCATTGATGTTGGTAAGCATTACGGCTGTCACAGTTAGCAGAGCGTCCTCGCTCTGGCTAACTAGACTATGCTAAATACTCGGATTGTGCCCATTGATTATTTTTTGGCCTGTTTCCACAGTGGCAGAGTGCTCTCACTCAGGCTAACTGGTGGGACACCAATATCTGCAGCAACTATCCTAGTGAGGAACTATCCTGGTGAAGAGAGTGTCCTCGCTCCCCTCTCACTGTAAGGACTGGTTGGTTTTTTTTGGCCTGTTTCCACAGTAGCAGAGTGCTCTCGCTCAAGCTAACTGGTGGGACACCAATATCTGCAGCAACTATCCTAGTGAAGAGTGTCCTCACTCCCCTCTCACTGACTGTCCCCTGCCTGTTCTCACAACATTCAGCAGAGCGTTCCCGCTCAGACTGACCTAACAGCCCGCATCAACTAGTGGCAAGGGTTCCTCCAGAATCGCGGCCATGTTTAACTCTCCCAGCTGTAGGACCTGTATGGCTCCTCTTCAGCCTGAGGATGGCCATGACCTCTGCTCCTCTTGCCTTGGCCTCGAGCATCTGAGGGAGGGCCTCTCGGAGAACCCATGCATGAACTGTGGCATCATGCCTCGACGAGTAAGGGCTGCTAGGCTCGCCGAGGCGGAACACCTGATGGGTGTGGTCGACCTCCCCCTGTCAGGGCAGGTGAATCTAGCCCAACCTACCCATTCCAAACGCAAGGCCACAGAAGCAGCACGGGCTATCTAGTCCAGCATGCTATCTTCTAGAGTGGATCTGCTGACCGCCAAGCTAGCTCAAATAAAGTCGCTTCTCCTGACCCTCCACCCTGGTGCAGGGGGGGCCGAAGCACCAGATCCAGCCACGGCTGAACTCTGTTCAGAAGAGGACGTTATCTCACTGGCAGCGTCAGCCAATCTCTTTACTGAGTACAGTGAAGAGCGGCCCTCCCATGCTTCTGGGCCTGGCTTCCGTTCCTCAGCTCAGAGTTCTTCGGAAGGGGCAGTCGATAGCTCCATGGGGTCTGTCATTCGCATGGCGCTGGCACGCCTGCAGTTGAATACACAGCAGCCAGAACCTCCGCCTGCGAGTGCCTTCTTCAGGCGCGTTTCTCGCCCCCACCACCTTTGCTGGCGCAGTCACCCCTGTCTGAGACATGTAAAAAGACCCTCTGTAATATCCCAGTGGAACCTGGTGAGCTGTTTGGGTCAGCTGCTATACAGGCGCTTCAGCGGACTGTTGAAGCTAGCCAGACCAGGCAGCAGTTCTCTGGTCTTCGCAGAGACATGCCCGCACCCTGCAGACCTAGGGGTCCCACTTTGCCCCAGTAGCCGCCACAGGCCTCAGCGTCTCTCTGACAGGCCGGCCCGCTACCCATATAACCCTACTTACGTCCCCCCCAGACAACCTCCGAACTTGGGGACTTCCAGTCGCCCCCCCAGAGCCGACGCTGGCCCCCAGCCTCCAACCGGGTCAAAATGACCAGCATCACCGATCCGGCAAAATCCCTAGCATTGAACCAGGAGTTAGCCGCGCTCCTGGTCAAGGGTGCAATCGAGAGGGTGGACCCCATGTCACAACCCGGGGGGTTCTACTCAACTTACTTTCCTGTAAAGAAGAAAGGCGGCGGACTGCGCCCAGTCCTAGACCTGAGGGGACTCAACAAGTTCCTGAAGGTGTTACCATTTCACATGCTGAGCACAGCAGACGGCCTTCGGGCCGTTTCCAGGGGAGAGTGGTTCACGGCTGTCGACCTAAAGGATGCCTATTTCCATTTTCCTATTGTGCCTCACCACAGGCAGTTTCATCGCTTCGCCTTTCAAGGCGGTCACTACCAGTTCAGGGTGCTCCCATTCGGACTCTCCCTCTCCCCACGGGTGTTCACAAGGTGCGTTGCTGCTGCCCTTTCCCCCCTGCAATCACAGGGCATGAAAATACTGCTGTACTTGGACGATTGGCTGATCTGTGCGCCATCCCAGCTTCAGGCGGCACAGGACACTGCTCGCCGTCTATCTCACGTGGCCCGGTGGGGCCTCAGGGTGAACATGGAGAAGAGCTCCCTGAGCCCTTCTCAGAGCATAACCTTCATTGGTGTGGCTCTGGATATAGTCACTATGAGTGCCTGCCCATCACCCCAGCGTGTGGACGACATCCTCCACAGCCTCTCTCCCTTCCGAGGGGGCAAGCGGTTGCCATACATTCCTTTTTTCCGCCTATTGGGCAAACTGACAGCTGCCTCAACCGGTGTTGTCCGGTCGGACAACACCTCTGCCGGTCGGACAACACCTCTGCCGTGTTTCACATAAACCATCAAGGGGGCACCAGATCCGCAGAGTTACTACGGGTATCCCGTGCCCTTCTGACTCGGGCTGCCCCCCGCCTTACCAGCCTTCGGGGCAATGTACCTACCAGGAGAACAGAACCAGGTCGCAGATTTCCTGTCCTGTCACAAGCCTCCCCCGGGGGAGTGGCGGCTTCATCCAGATGTAGTACAGAACATTTGGGCTCTCTTCGGCAGGGCAGAGGTGGATCTCTTTGCCTCGGAGATGTCGACCATCTGTCCCCACTGGTTCTCCCTGATGGAGAGGACCAGTCCTCTGGGTCAGGATGCCCTGGCTCACACGTGGCCAGAAGGGCTTCTTTATGCCTTTCCAATGTTTCCTCTGATTTTGCCAACGCTTCTCAGAATTCTTCAACAGGGCCACAGACTCTTGCTAGTGGCCCCCTTATGGCCAGCCAGGACTTGGTTCTCCCTACTACACAGACTCTGCTGCAGGACATCCTGGCGCCTCCCCGACAGGAGACCTCCTGTCACAACTAGGAGGTCGGATTTGGCATCCCGACCCCAGCCGCCTCGAACTATGGAGGGCCCGACCAGCTGCTGACTGGCTGCATAGAACCAGTCAGAAGAACTATCCTGAATGCCAGGGCACCATCTACCCATCTGCAGTACGAAAACAGGTGGAGGCTGTTTTCTGACTGGTGTGCGGTTCGGAACAAGGACCCAGTGCAGTGCCCTGTACCTGTTATACTTGAGTTTCTGCAGTCCTTCCTAGAAAAGGGCCAGTCTCCCTCTACCCTGAGGGTGTACGTGGCTGCTCTTTCATGGCACCATGCTAAGGTCGACAATGACACAGTAGGGAGCCACAGACTGGTGTCCCTCTTCCTAAGGGGGGCTCTGCGATTGCGTCCCCAGAACGCCCCGAAGGCCCCTACATGGGACCTACATTTGGTATTGGACACCCTATGCTTGCCTCCTTTTGAACCCCTGGCACAGGCGGAGCCGAGATGGCTGACGACCAAAACTGTTTTTCTCCTTGCCATCACTTCAGCTAAACGTGTAGGCGAGCTGCATGCCCTGTCGGTGAGTGAATCATGTCTGAGGTGGAACTCAGATGGCCCAGGTGCCAGCTGCCTAATGCAGCGTTTCTCCCAAAAGTGCTGACACGCTCACATGTCAACCAGCCTATCCAGCTTGCGCAGTTTGACCCCCCATCGGGAGAGGAGAGGTCAAGGCTGCTGTGCCCAGTGCGGGCTCAGAGCTTATGTGGAAGCCACCGCTTGCATACGGCGGTCGGAGCAGCTCGTTATCAGTTATGGTGGGCTTAAGAAGGGCTGTGCCCTTTCAAAACAGCACCTGTCCCACTGGATAGTGGAGGCCATTGCCTATGCATACAAGGCGAGCGACCGTGCTCTACCATCTGGAGTGAAGGGCCACTCTACCAGGAGTGTCTCCACGTCATGGGCAGCCCTGAGAGGTGTGCCTGTGGAGGATATATGTGCTGCGGCCTCATGGGCATCACCGATCACATTTACCAGACACTACAGAGTGAACGTTGCCCCCCCTCACCCACTGGGGAGGGTTCTTTCGCCAACTCCCTCTGCCTGAGCTATACGAGGTAGGTACTTGTTACTCTTTTGGTATAAATCATCCAGTGTTAAGCACTGCCTCTGGCGGTCAGTAAGGATGAAATAGAACGAAAGTTACGAATGTAACTACGGTTCTATGAATCCTGGATGACGAGTTCTTAGTCACTCGGAATCCCGTGAACTCGCCAGAAGATTCCGTAGGACTGATCTCAGGATGACACCGGAACTTATAGACGATGGGGGTCATCCGAGGTCACAGGTGACTTTGTTGATATTAATACTCGACCTGCGCATGCACGAGACAGAAGATATCCAGTGTTAAGCACTGCCTTTGGCGGTCATCCAGGATTCATAGAACCGTAGTTACATTCGTAACTTTCGGTCTGCTGAAACCCTCAGCTCCTTTAAATCAATATTGAAGACTTTTCTGTTTGCTGCTGCCTTTAATTGAACCAGATTCAAGGATATTAATCAATTTCCTGCATTTTACTACTATATTTTACTTCTTACACTGCTTTTTAGTGTTTTAATGACTGTTTTTAATGTTTCAATGAATTCCTCTTTGATTAATCCTTAAACTTTAAATTTTTTGTATGCATCTTTTATTTATCTATTCCCTTTGTGTTACCTATATATTGACTGTTTAGTTTGAGGGGTCGGGTTTCAGCAGTTTGTTAGTTTCACTTTTGCTCCTCGTTCAAGAAAAGAACAGTACCTCAAACTAGTATTTAATTACATACTTAAGTTGAAGTACACTTCCTTCCTGTAAGGTGAGTTTATGGGGTTTGTTCTCATTAGTAAGCCTATTTCATGAGGATCCCCCTCTTTCAATATTCCTTAACTTTTTATGTTTATTAATCTTTTCATTAGTTTCTTTCTCTGATATGTAGACCTTGTTTCTTATTGTTCTTGTTTATCTCTTGGGGGGTTAAAGAGTCCTTTAGTTTCACTTTTGCTTCTCTTGTGACGCAGTTTTTTTTCACCATCTAAAGGTGTTGTAACTAGGTCTTTTAAATGTTTTTATTAATATCACAACAACAAAACTTAACAGAAAAAAACGGATCAGAATTTTGTTTTTAAAAAGTGTTTTGTTTTTATTATATTTTTTCTAGTGCTGGGCAAGTTAACGCGTTATCACGTTAACGCATTCATTAATTAACGTCGGCAATTATTTTATAGCGCGTTAACGCATTTTTTTATTTTGAAACTCCGCTGCTCACTGGCAGCGGTGGAGGGAGGCTTCGTGAGACTACGTTGATGCAGCGTGTGGGAGAAGTATAGATAAACAAAAGCAAGACAAGCTAACAAATGCCACAGAGAAGTGGATACAAACTGCAGCCGATTAGTATTGTGGAAGATGTCGGTCTGAGGAACGTTCTCAAGGTGCGTTCGCGTCGCATTTGGTGTGAACGCACCTTTAGGATCGCAACAAATGACGGCACGTATGAGCCTCAAGAATGAGCTAAGAAAGTTAGCGGAAAGATTAACATGAGACAACATCCGGTTTCTTCAGACGAACATCCGGTTTTCAGAATAAGATGCCAAAGTATGAATTATATACCCCCTAAAATGTTCTTCAGCCCCCCCAAATAATTTGGCATTATTGGATTAAAAAAAATAAATAAATAAGAATTATTTTTATTTTGGTGATGTCATTAAATTAAACTATTGTTTCTCACATGGCCAAGTTATTTATAACTCTAACATGCTACATATGTAATTGCGTTCTGGTTTGTATGTTTTCTCCCCCTTCAAATTACAATCCAATAGCCTATCATCATACTTAACGATATAAGGTAGTTACAGAATGTGGCTATCTGTAGTTGTTAACGATTGTTACCTGCTTAAATTTAGGTTTACTTGAGGCAAATGAAAGGGAATATTGTAGTGGGCTATGTTAACAGTGTAAAGCAAAACTATAGAGCAAAATCACACTCTTTCTGATTGAACCAATCTATGAACTGTCTGAAACAATGGATATCCGTGGCCCCAAATGGGCCCCAAAAAAAATTGCGCAAACATGCCACTCCCCCATGGGGCTAATACTGCTGTTAAAAAGCACCTTATTTGTTTTAATAAGTGTTTGCAAACCAAATGTTACTGCCCTTTTGTTCATATAGCAGTATTTTTAAAATAAAAGTGCACAATACACTACTTTTGAATTCATTATTGAACTTTGTCATAACGCGATTAATCGCAAAAAAATCATGCCATTAATCGCGATTAAATATTTTAATCGTTGCCCAGCACTCATTTTTTCACTTGACAGTGGACGAAAGCTGAAACTCAACCTGTATTTATCTTTCTCTATTTTCTGAATTCATAAATCTATAAAATGGAACAAGTAGACCGTTACTCAAATGCACATATAACAAATCTAGAGTATGTGACTCCTGCAAATGTTGCATTGACTTGATAAAACTACAGTCAGATAAATGAGCTCAGCTTGGGTTAAAAGTTGTTATTCTAGTGCTGATTGTTGAGTTAATGTGATTAAATGATGGAAATGAACTCAGTTGTGGACATCACACGCTTCTTATTGGAATATAACGGTCCAGTTCTACTGTTCATGTTATATGTTCATTATAGCTCCGTTCTGACTGGATTTACTTCTGTTGAGAAGGCAGGGTGATAATCACAGCCATAATACCACTTCCTCTTTTTCTGTGCACTCACTGATCCTCCCAACATTTCCAGAGTCCTCTTGCATATAAAAGTGCATCAAGCTGTTTATTTTCCTGTTATTGACTTTCATCAACTTGATGCACAGTTTGACTTCTATGTGACAACTGAAGAAGTACAAAAGGATTTTGCGAACCTGAAAAGTACCAACTCATTAACACTAACTGTCAACTCATGAATGGGGCTTCTGATTGCTGTGCAGGTGCACGCTTGCAAGGTGCACGCTTGCAAAACGACTATTAAATGCTAGGACCTTTGCCCCTTTATACTAATCTAATAAATAATTAAAGTGAGGAGTACGGGGAAACTACTTTAAAGAATGAACTTTTCCTGAACTTCTTGGTAGTTTGTGTATTCAACGGTTGCTGTGAGTGGATATCTCTTGTTTTATTATTCTCTTATTATTGAGATGGAAAAGCAAAATATTTTATTGTCTCCTAACACAAATACATATACTCATCTGTATGCCAATACACTTGCCTCCATATTTACCCTTCAATCAATCATTTAGATTAAACAAGAAAGAAACAAAAAGCATATTACTGCTGGTGAGGCTCTGGTTTCCGGGACATGAGACATATGGTTCGACCAGGAACAACCCGAAAAATCTACATTGAGCTGCCGCCCTATGGGCCGACCGCTCAAAGAGATATGCGGAAGGGTGATTGGGTAAAAGGGCTAAAGGGGATTCTTTCCTTTGTGAGTTTTCATGTGTACCTTTAGACTGCCGTTGCTCATAAATCTTTTATCACAAACTGAGCAGCTGAAAGGTTTCTCTCCTGTGTGGATTCTCATGTGCGTCTGTAAATTTGAAAGCTTGTTAAAAGATTTCTTACAAACTGAGCAGCTGAAAGGCTTCTCTCCTGTGTGGATTATCATGTGTGTCTGTAAATTTGAATGCTGGTTAAAAGATTTCTTACAAACTGAGCAGCTGAAAGGTTTCTCTCCTGTGTGGATTCTCATGTGTTTCTTTAAATCTCCATTATCAATGAAACATTTAGCACACACCGAGCAGCTGAAAGGTTTCTCTCCTGTGTGGATTCTCATGTGTGTCTGTAAATTTGAAAGCTTGTTAAAAGATTTCTTACAAACTGAGCAGCTGAAAGGCTTCTCTCCTGTGTGGATTCTCATGTGCGTCTGTAAATTTGAATGCTGGTTAAAAGATTTCTTACAAACTGAGCAGCTGAAAGTTTTTTCTCCTGTGTGGATTCTCATGTGTGTCTGTAAATTTGAACGCTTGTTAAAAGATTTCTTACAAACTGAGCAGCTGAAAGGTTTCTCTCCTGTGTGGATTATCATGTGTCTCTTCAGATTCCCACTGGTGCCAAATGTTTTCTCACACTCAGAGCATCTAAATAGTTTCTCACCAGTACTACATCTTGAATCACTGACAAGGACTTCATCAGGTTTCAAAGAGTTAAAACCTGACTGAGGTTCTCTGGTCTCCTTCCAGTCATCACTGTCATCTGTCTCAGGTTCAGAAGAGTCTACAGTCTTGTCATCAGTATCTGGTTCTGGATGTCTATCTGGATCTAAGTTCCTGCCTGGTTCTGGTCCTCCACAGTCCTCTCCATCATCTTCTGTTTCCATCTGTTCAGTTTGTCTTTGATGAAGCTGTGCGGACTGAGCTTCCTCTTCATTATCTTCACTCTTCACAGGAGTGAATGAGAACTTGACATCAGCCTCCTCAAGACCTTGAAGCTGCTCTCCCTCCTGACTGGTCCAGAGTTCCTCCCGGTCCTTTTTAATGTGTGGGGGCTCTGGGTCCTCCTGTTCCTCTTTAATGTGTGGGGGCTCTCGGTCCTCCTGGTCCAGACTGGAGCTCCACTCCTGCTGCTCAGGGGGAACCTCTTTTTTAACCACCAACAGCTGCTGGACGTCTGCAGGAAAACAGTAAACACATACAGAGATGTTACAAAGACATTTTGGTATTGAGCAAATAGTCTCCTGTACGTACACTTTTTTTCCTGCCATCATTCCCTCTTACACTCCCTGTGCACAGTTACCAAACAGACATGCCGACACAAATTGTAAAGACAACGCACCAGCACCAATGAGGTCATTAATAGTTTACATGGCAAAAAAGTGCGTCACTACCCAACATTGTTAAGAAGTATTCAAATAACCTGCCACCATAGAAACAGTGGATAGAACCTTCAGAAGCAGCCACAACGTAACCGTGGACGTGCATCATAGGTGCGCTCCGTTTCTGAACCAATAGCACTTGTTGGGGTCTGCCTCTGGTGTCATGGCTGACTAAGACCCTTACATGTGTCTTCAGACAAAAAAGCATCCATGTTTCTTTCAACAAGGGCCTGATCTGGGATCTGATAGGGCCAAGCTCCAAGAAAGATGACCACACCTCCCAGCTCCGGCCAAAATTTGATGCTGGCCCCTCATTGGCCAAAAGGGACCCCCCCACCGGTTTTATTACCTGGGTTTAAAAGCGAGCAAGACTCTCAGATCTGCCTCTTCCGTCCAGCCTCGCGCTGGTGAAAGGAGGTTCAGGAAGCGCTTGCCTCATCAAACCCTATCAGTCACAAGTTAAATTCGCTGGTCGAACATAGACTGTGTTGTTTTTGTATTTTTGGATCCTGTAGTGAGAGGACGGATAACTTCTACAACCCGTTCTCCCACCATTAGTGTACACACTGCCGGCAAAAAGGACGACTCATTCCCTTTTCTCTCCGTCAAGGATTTCCCTCCTCTCTGCAGAGACTGAGGTTGATTTGTGCGCCACGCTACGAAGCAGCGCACCAGAGTGTTTTCCACTACTCGAAGGACTGATCCTACCAAAAGAAGCGTCTCATAGTAAGAGTTATCTTGGTATCTGGGCTTAGTTTAGGTCAGTTTGTGTGTTATTCCTTTATCTTGTTTCGTTAAGTTACTGTAGCGTTTAGAACGTGTTATTGCGCAAGCATCGCGGACCGCGGAGTCCCGTTACACTGTGTATTTCCTGCTGTAATTGTGTTGCATTAGATCAGTCACTGCTAGTAGATTTGGAGATTGTGATTTCATCACCTTAAAGACAAAAACCACGGCAGCCGAACATCGATTCGCCGACCGAGTTTCGGGGTGATAAAGAGCAATATTCGTATTTCACCGCAGTGACAAAGATCTGTTTTTGTTTTGGGGATTATTTTTATTTTGTTCGGTTTCATTCTCTCTTCCTTAAATCGGTTCCGTGAGTAGGATTCAGAACCGTAACTACCACTGTATAAACGTGACTGGTTTTCAGAACCCGACCACAGAGTTTTGCGTGATAGATCAGCCGTTTCTCACATCTTATGGCGGCGCCGAGTACCGTGCTCCAGAGCTCGAGTTGATTTCTCTCTCTTTTTACCTCTTTTCCTACTAAAACGCACACACATAGTTAGAAACATACTGATTTAGTCGACCATCTTAGTCACGTGGTTACGTAATCCATTGTCCCAACCCACATTGTGCGTCGATCCACGTGGTTACATACGTAACCACATCCCCCCCATTTTGTCGTAGTTCTCTAGACTCCGCCATCTTCTTTGTTGACCAGCAGGGCACGGCCCTGTTTGAGATTACCCCCACCACTGTCTGAGTAGTTCCCTCCTCCTCCTCCACACACACACACATATATATATATCCTCACCCCATGTTTGTTCATTTGACTTTAGGTATTAGACATATAATTGTATGATAGTGTTTGTTGGTTTTGATTTGATCATTTATTATTTGGATTTAATAAACTCTGTTATATTTTAAAGAGCAGTCTCCTGTGATTACTTGTGCACAGGGGCGGACTGGCCATAGGGGATACCGGGGAAATCCCCGGTAGGCCGACAGAGTTGGACTAGTCCTATACCGGCCCACGTCCATCACCAACCGGCCCTCCCTCTGACATCGCCGGACACGACTATATTCTATGCTTCATAGAACACGTTCAATTTACTCTAATACCTAAAGTCAATAATCACTGACTGACATTTATACTACTCCTCACGATCTGTATTCACACTCATGGTATCCATCTTCTTTACTCATCTAATCTCTTCCGTCACTAACTTTGTTTTAGGTGTTATTAAATGTCAATCACTCTAGCCTACTCAACACTTGCGTCACTCGCTTGCAGACGAAGCCGTTTTTGAGCGCAAGCCGGCAGCATGGCACCGGCACCCAGCATGCAACACTACTGATACCACTGATGTTCACACCCCATCGTATGTTCTGTTCTGTTCATTTCTACATGTCTTTTGCTTTCTCATTGTTTGTCACCACTGTAATATTTGTAGACACTTGTATTATATGTCCTTTCTTTCCATAGAATAGGTCATGTATTTCACGTATGTGTAGAACATATTTAGTCTTGCTGATCTGACAGAAACCGCAGT
The DNA here is from genome assembly GCA_032191485.1 of Leptoclinus maculatus. NCBI lineage: Eukaryota > Metazoa > Chordata > Actinopteri > Perciformes > Stichaeidae > Leptoclinus > Leptoclinus maculatus. Next base: position 5,903,438 of record JAVDOI010000007.1, read on the forward strand.
GAAGAAGCAGAGGGGAGGCAAACAGTACCTCTGCCTCAATGAAGGGGGCGCGCGAGAGCCCACGGGTCGGGTTTATGCTTGTAGTGCCGTTACTCTTCTTCTACACTTCTCTTCTTCTTCTTATATTTTGCTTTGACCGCAAACATTGAAGTTTAAATATCTAAGCTTTAACAATTCTCAAAAAACAGGGAAATATGACCAAATCAACAGCAATTCAACGTCGGATAGGTAATATAACCTTTTATGCGTTTGTTGTTCTCTTTATAAATCCGTGGTTGTTACAGATTATCGCGGGATCTCTCGATTTTCGCGGGTGGCGCCCGCGAGCACTCTCCGCTTCTGAAACACAGGTCGGGGGGGCAGGTCGCAGATCACGGCGCACACACCTGGTGCAATCAAATATGTACCTTACCTATGTGTGTGTAAAGAATGCTGATATGAAAAACAACCAATAGTCAAAGTGCAAGCTGCCAATTGAATGGTGATTTAAGCTGCTCTATATTAGGTTCATATATTTGTAAATCTGACTCTGAAAGAGTTAATGCCTCACCAGCCACGAACCTCACCGCACGTCACTGGTATAACCATCTGATACTAGCCCAGAGTTAAGCATATTCATCTAGCAAACTATACCTACCTTGGAATGTTACAATAGCCAGTATCATTTTATTCCATGTGTCCATCCAGGCAAATTGGTGGATCCAAATGTTATAAAAAAAAAACATATATGATGTAATTTCTTTGTAATCATCCAAAATAATGTTAAGTGTATGGGTATTTTTCCAAGTAGGCCACTGACTGGTCGGTACGTGCGATGCATTGAGTGGGCAACGCGTCGTGTATTGAGTGGGCAGCGCGCCGTGTATTGAGTGGGCCGGTCTGACACAGTAACTCCCGGGCCACTTTTTTCCCCTAGTCCGCCCCTGCTTGTGCATATGTGTGTAATAATAGCTGGATGTAGTGGCCTGTGCTCAAACGTAAACCTTCACTTTCACTCCGAATGTGTAATAGTACTCAGACTATTGACATTGTGAGTGAACACTAATTATGAGACTTAGTTTATCGTTTGGTTATTGGTCCCTGTCCGCAGGGTGGTGCCCCGTTCTTATTAGTAATTCAAAATTAACTTATTGATGTTAATAACTCCATTGATGTTGATAGTTTAGTTTCATATTTGCTGATAACCAAACACGCTCCATTTTCGTTCCCAACGCACTCCACCTTGGTAGTCAGCTGTAGAGAACATCCATGTAAAGATGATGAAACTGAAATGTGACAATGACACAATCTGAACTAATGCACTTCGTCTAGAGACTGCTCTCAGGCTACATCCATACTACTACATTTTCAAACGTAAACAGAGTTTTCAAACAAAAACGATCTCCGTCCACACGGCGTTTCAGCACCGTTTTCGAAATGATCTCCGTCCAGACTAACATGCCTGAAAACGAATATCACGCGACTCTTCACGTACACTGGGCATGCGCGTGGGTGTCGATGTAAACACGAAGTAGAATGGTTGCTTAGTTAAAAAAATACGACAGAGTAATAAAGTAGTCTTTAATAATGAAAGGTCGTGTTTGATAGTTAAGATCTTCTCTAAAATCTTCCTCTATGAACTCAAACAGACAGTTCGTGGAAAGTTTTAGAAGTTTTATTTTTCAGACTTAGTTACAGAGCTGCAGGTCTTGTTCTATCTCTCTCTCTCTCACATATAAAATCAACACTTGCACGTAACAGTTTGCTAGATTATGGGTCCATAAATGTGGTCAACACACATCTCTCACTCGTTTCCTCGGTGGTGTTGTCTGTTCTCACTCGTAGCTCTGCTGGTGGCTTAACTATCTGTCCTACTGAATAGCATTTACTGCTAACCGCGACTTCAGACGTCCGCTCCGTAGGGCTGATAACGCCGCTGGTCACGCTGGTCACTGATCGCTCCATTAACAGCTGTTTCCTCTGTAATAATGCAGACTTTTACTGAACAGCTGCTAATTAAAGACAACAAGGTCAGCATGGCCTGTAATCAGTTGTCCATGTTAAATTAACCTGGTAGTCGATCGGTATTCAATGTTGTCGTTTGTGAGCTTCCGGGTAAGGGTCACGTGATAGACATGTGACGAATCAGGGAAGGACACGTCATGACTGCTAAGAACCAATCAAGTAGCAAACGCGGGTGTGGGCGTCATCAATTCTAATGTTATCCGGTTTCGGCCCTGGAGTTTTCAAAAGTATCCGACCTCTGGAGCGTTTTCAAACGTATCCGTTTACGGTGCTCTAAAACTCCGGCGTAGTGTGGACGCTCAGTGTAAACGTAGCAAAACATATGCGTTTTCAAATGGAAACGGAGTAATGAGGACATGGTCAATAATCCTATTGATCAATAATTCAATAATCATACTTGCCAGTAACTAAACCCGCTCCTGCCAGATCCGAACACGTGTATATCTACACAGGTCTGTATGTGTCACGATAACAAGGTCTATCTATGTTGTATGATTGTTTAATTCATTCTATCATTGATCAGGTTGTATTCACTGATTTATATCCAACCGTTTGGTACTGTTCTGCAGCTGAGATAGTCCATATTTAAAATATGGAAGAAATTAATAGACTATGTACATTAAGTAACTGGTATTAATTCTGTAAATTAAGGTTAAATGTTGTAATCAACTCTTATGTGACCATGAACATATCAAAGAGAACAAACTTGTACTTTAAGTGTAAATATTTTCTGTTATCTAGAAGCTGAGAGAACAGATCAGAAGAAGAAGAAAAAGATTCATTGAATCAACCGAGTCTCACTCCAAATTAAAAGTTATCAGCCGGAGCATGAACAGTGTTTGAGAACTGAGAGAAGAAATAAAGTGAACCCACGTGCTCTTTGTATCCGGACTTCAGGGTTTAAAACAGCGTCCAGTAGTTTCCGTTGTCGCTCGTTCTCCTCTTTTGAACAAGAAAGTTCCTCCTCGTACTCTGCTATCGTTCTTTCAAACAGACCAAATATCTCTTCAGCAGCCGCAGTTAGTCGCTGGTTGACTAAACATCTCAGCATTTGGACTTTAGACATTTTCACTAAACTACAGAAACTTTTCCTCGAGACAAAATCCGTTATAAACGGTTTGCTCACTCTGACCTTGCGCCGTGTTACTAGGTTACGTTCGGGTCCGTCTACTTCCTGCTAACATGCTAACTTCATTAGCTCCGTAAGACACCAGGAAACAATCCACCAGCGACAGAAACTTTTCCTCCAGATAAACTCCGTTAAAAACACCGTTTACTCTCCATTAAACTCTGACTAGCGCTGTGTTGATAACTTCCGTCCCGTCGGTCTGTTTCCAGCGAAGCATGCTAAGCTAACTTCATTAGCTTTGTAGGCTACCGGGAGATGAGTCTTCTTCTTCTTCTTCTTGTTCTTCTTCTTGTTCTTTGAGTTTAATGGTGGCTACAAACCAACGTTTAAGGTGCATGCCGCCACCTACTGGACCGGAGTGTGTAACATCATGACTTTATGACAGTTATAATTTAAACACAATACTAATGTTATTTATAAATTAAAGAAAATAACGAAACATTTAAAAAAAACTTCACTTAGAAGTTATATTGTGGATATTAAACCCGTTCCATTCATAAATTAAATAAAGCCCTTTTAAGCTGAACTTGTTTGTCCCCTATCTCTAACAGTCCTTTGATGCTCCACTCCCTTCCTAAATCTATCACTCTGCCCTTCAGTCTTTCTCTTTCCACACTGAACTTCCTCCACTCTATCAGCACATGTTCAACACTTTCTTTACAGTTGCATATCTCACATTTATCTGACTCTGTCTTTTTCATGATGTATAAGGTGTCATTGAGTCCTGTATGTCCTAACCATAATCTACTGAAAGTAACATCTTCTTTTCTACTTTTACTTCTATCACTTCTCACTCTGACTGACGTTGAATTTTGTTATAATTGTCATTATTCCATATTCCATATTTGCTGTCAAGATGTAATAATTCCATGCTGTATTACTGATTTTGCGTCTGACCTCCCAAAACTAATTTCTAAAATATCATTTTTGTTTAATGCTCTTTTGGCAAGTTTATCTGCAACCTCATTACCGAACACAATATGTGATAAACTATGCTGCATTATGTGATTTTAATCCCGAACACAATACGTGATAAGTATCACATTATTTTAGCAATTATTAAGCATAATTCTACTTCCAAAATATTGAATGAGAACACTATGAGCTGTGGTGCCTGCCTAGGTGTTATATTTGTCAAATATGGGGAAATTATGAAAATGATAACATAGTATACATCATATACTATATTATATTTATATTATGTGTCATTACATAATCACATATATTATTCTGGTGTACATTGTATATCTAGACTAGACTTGTTTAGTCTTTAATTGCTATTGTTAAATTGTTATTTGACTTGTTGTATATACCTCTTTTTTATTTTAACATTTTTATAAAAAAACAACAGCATAACTTTTGAAGATACAACCTTGGTTTGACTAACTCACTCTGCTGAAGCCTCGTAATAACTTCAAATCAATGAATAAAAAATACATATTTTTAATTTAAAAGTATAAAGTAGCACAAAATGGACGAAACATTAAGTACAAATACTTTAAAAGTTGTATGAGTAAATGTGGGTCCTACTTACAGTCCTCCACTGGTTTGATAACACAATGTATAAATCAACATGCAACAAATAAATGTGACGTAAACGTGGTGAATAGAAAATGTGAAAAAATGAACTTCATTTCATTTTCTATATTCTACTTTGTTGTATTTTCTTCCTCACTAAACATAACGGTCCATTTACCAGCAGGGACATGAGAAGTGCAATTACATGAGTAGGGGATTCCGTTGCCGGTGTTAACTCTTTATATCAGCCTACTATCACCTGAAGAATATATCAAGGATTAGAGGACTTATGTCTCAACAGGATTTGGAAAAACTTGTCCATGCATTTATCTTTAATAGACTCGACTACTGTAACGGTGTGTTTACAGGTCTCTGTAAAAAGTCAATCAGGAAGCTGCAGCTGATTCAGAACGATGCAGCTCGAGTCCTCACTAAGACCAAGAAAGTGGATCACATCACTCCAGTTCTGAGGTCTTCGCACTGGCTTCCTGTCCAACAAAGAATTGACTTTAAAATACTGCTGTTGGATTTTAAAGCACTGAATGGTTTAGGGCCAAAATACATCTCTGATCTGCTGCTACCTTATGAACCATCCCGACCCCTTAGGTCGTCTGGGACTGGTCTACTTTCTGTTCCCAGAGTCAGAACTAAACATGGAGAAGCAGAGTTCAGTTTTTCTGATCCACATATCTGGAACAAAGTCCCAGAAAGCTGCAGTTCTATTTCATCCTTACTGACCGCCAGAGGCAGTGCTTAACACTGGATATCTTCTGTCTCGCGCATGCGCAGGTCGAGTATTTATATCAACTAAGTCACCTGTGACCTCGGATGACCCCCGTCGTCTATAAGTTCCGGTGTCATCCTGAGATCAGTCCTTTTTCATCTTCTCGCTACTCATGTTAACTACCATGGTAGTAGAAACTAAACAAGAATAAGAAATTATTTTGTCTACGATCAAGACATATTGGAGCTTGTGACCACCGGTCGGAGTTGCGGATCTTCGCCCTCCAAAGGCTGCGACAAGCTGTCCCTCTTAGGAGGGAACGGCGTGTATCGCCGTGCGGACCATCGAACCCTGGACTCGGTCTGATAAGGGCCACCAAAATCACGAAGACAGCAATCGGTGAGATCGACTAACATTGTTTCTCTATAACCATTGTTTGTTTTCCACGATTGGCAGAGCCCTTCCGCTGCAGCTAATCGAGTGGCGTGCTAACGAGAGCGTAGAGTTACGCTATCGGGCCGCCCTTCACAGTTAACAGAGTGTTCCCGCTCAAGCTAACTTGGTGAGATACTAGTGGGACTAGATCAACGTTGACATTGTGTCCATTGATTCCTTCCACGGCTGTCACAGTTAGCAGAGCGTCCTTGCTCCGGCTAACTAGACTAAGCTAAGACTCGGATTGTGTCCATTGATGTTGGTAAGCATTACGGCTGTCACAGTTAGCAGGGCGTCCTCGCTCTGGCTAACTAGACTAAGCTAAATACTCAGATTGTGCCCATTGATTGTGATAAACACTATGGCTGTCAGTTAGCAGAGCGTCCTTGCTCCGGCTAACTAGACTAAGCTAATACTCGGATTGTGTCCATAGATTTTTTGTAAACATTACAGCTATCACAGTTAGCAGAGTGCCTTCGCTCAGGCTAACTGGTAGAACACCAAGAGTTACAGCAACTGTCCTAGTGAAGAGAGTGTCCTCGCTCCACTCTCACTGTAAGGACTGTTTTTTTTTGGCCTGTTTCCACAGTAGCAGAGTGCTCTCGCTCAAGCTAACTGGTGGGACACCAATATCTGCAGTAAATAGCCTAGTGAAGAGAGTGTCCTCGCTCCCCTCTCACTGTAAGGACTGTTTTCTTGACCTGTTTCCACAGTAGCAGAGTGCTCTCACTCAGGCTAACTGGTGGGACACCAATATCTGCAGCAACTATCCTAGTGAAGAGTGTCCTCACTCCCCTCTCACTAACTGTCCCCTGCCTGTTCTCACAACATTCAGCAGAGCGTTCCCGCTCAGACTGACCTAACAGCCCGCATCAACTAGTGGCAAGGGTTCCTCCAGAATCGCGGCCATGTTTAACTCTCCCGGCTGTAGGACCTGTATGGCTCCTCTTCAGCCTGAGGATGGCCATGACCTCTGCTCCTCTTGCCTTGGCCTCGAGCATCTGAGGGAGGGCCTCTCGGAGAACCCATGCATGAACTGTGGCATCATGCCTCGAGCAGTAAGGGCTGCTAGGCTCGCTGGGGCGGAACACCCGATGGGTATGGTCGACCTCCCCCTGTCAGGGCAGGTGAATCTAGCCCAACCTACCCATTCCAAACGCAGGGCCACAGAAGCCGCAGGGGCTCCCCCCAAGAGGGCTAAGTCCAGCATAATGTCTTCTAGAGTGGATCTGCTGACCGCCGAGCTAGCTCAAATGAAGTCGCTTCTCCTGACCCTCCACCCTGGTGCAGGGGGGGCCGAAGCACCAGATCCAGCCACGGTTGAACTCTGTTCAGAAGAGGATGTTATCTCACTGGCAGCGTCAGCCAATCTCTCTACTGAGTACAGTGAAGAGTGGCCCTCCCATGCTTCTGGGCCTGGCTCCCGTTCCTCAGCTCAGAGTTCTTCGGAAGGGGCAGTCGATAGCTCCATGGGGTTAAAAAAACACTCAAGAAAAGAACAGTACCTCAAACTAGTATTTAATTACATACAGTGGGTACGGAAAGTATTCAGACCCCTTTACACTTTTCACTCTTTGTTTCATTGCAGCCATTTGCTAAAATCAAAAAAGTTAATTTTATTTCTCATTATTGTACACGCAGCACCCCATCTTGACAGGAAAAAACAGAAATGTAGAAATTTTTGCAAATTTATTAAAAAAGAAAAACTGAAATATCACACGGTCATAAGTATTCAGACCCTTTGCTGTGACACTCATATTTAACTCATATGCTGTCCATTTCTTCTGATCCTCCTTGAGATGGTTCTACTCCTTCATTGGAGTCCAGTTGTGTTTAATTAAACTGATTGGACTTGATTAGGAAAGGCACACACCTGTCTATATAAGACCTTACAGCTCACAGTGCATGTCAGAGCAAATGAGAATCATGAGGTCGAAGGAACTGCCCAAGGAGCTCAGAGACAGAATTGTGGCAAGGCACAGATCTGGCCAAGGTTACAAAAGAATGTCTGCAGCACTCAAGGTTCCTAATGCTGCGTTCACACCAAACGCGTCGCGAATTCATCGCGCCGCAAATTCGCGTCCAACGCGCCGCCGGTCTCGCTGGGGACCATTTGTGTTCATTCGCGCGAATCGCGCTGGAGAGGGGGCGGGGCTTATCGCTCTGAAATCCCTTAACTGTCCGCCATTAACCATGGAAAAAATAACCTCTATTTCTGCTTAGTACGGTGTTGTGGAAGTCCCAGATATCACGGGAAACTAAACGCCGTCATGTCTGGGTTAATAACATTGTCCAGAGGAGCTCCGTGGATTGTATCGAGATGTATTCACTGTGTCTAGCAAGCCACACGTCCGCTGTTTACTACGGCTGTATGAGCCCCAAATAAACTGATTTGGCTGTGATTTAACTGCAATAAACCGACAAAAGGGGACTCCGAAATAACTACCTAATGATGCCGATTTGTCTGAATTCATGTTTTGTTAGTTCTCTCCGCAAGACGACAAGCAAATAACTTTTAAAATACTTGTTTTCTCAATGGAGCTCGGATGGATCGGTGCTAGGCTATGCTAACATGGTAGCAGCTCCATCAACACTCACAATAACGTCATCTAGACGTAAATACGGCAGGGTCTTTTTCATTGTTTGTACCATCTGGTTTACACACACACACACATTTATACACATAGTTTGGTCCGGTCTCTATTGATATGAGGTATCGTAGAGCTCCGGGTGAACACAGACGGCTCCAGTATTTATTTCCTGATTCAGCAACGGCAGGAAGTCAGTGATGACAGGGGAAACATCTCAACGCTGATAGGCTATCGCGCCACAGCGTCACGCGATTTTTTCGCAGAAGTTCAAATATTTCAACTTCTGCGTTTTGGCGTTTGACGCGATTCTCGTCCATCACGCCGCAAATTCGCGTCCATCGCGCCGCGCAAACGCAGATTCGCGTCACTCCAGTCTCATCGCGTCTGTGCATAGACTTTGTATATAATCTCGACGCGAATTCGCGTTTTTGCGGCGCGATGGTTGCGAAATCGCGTCAAACGCCAAAACGCCAAAGTTGAAATATTTGAACTTCTGCGACAAAATCGCGTGACGCTGTGGCGCGATAGCCTATCAGCGTTGAGATGTTTCCCCTGTCATCACTGACTTCCTGCCGTTGCTGAATCAGGAAATAAATACCGGAGCCGTCTGTGTTCACCCGGAGCTCTACGATACCTCGTATCAGTAGAGACCGGACCAAACTATGTGTATAAATGTGTGTGTGTGTAAACCAGATGGTACAAACAATGAAAAAGACGCTGCTGTATTTACGTCTAGATGACGTTATTGTGAGTGTTGATGGAGCTGCTACCATGTTATAATAGCCTAGCACCGATCCATCCGAGCTCCATTGAGAAAACAAGTATTTTAAAAGTTATTTGCTTGTCGTCTTGCGGAGAGAACTAACAAAACATGAATTCAGACAAATCGGCATCATTAGGTAGTTATTTCGCAGTCCCTTTTTGTCGGTTTATTGCAGTTAAATCACAGCCAAATCAGTTTATTTGGGGCTCATACAGCCGTAGTAAACAGCGGACGTGTGGCTTGCTAGACACAGTGAATACATCTCGATACAATCCACGGAGCTCCTCTGGACAATGTTATTAACCCAGACATGACGGCGTTTAGTTTCCCGTGATATCTGGGACTTCCACAACACCGTACTAAGCAGAAATAGAGGTTATTTTTTCCATGGTTAATGGCGGACAGTTTAGGGATTTCAGAGCGATAAGCCCCGCCCCCTCTCCAGCGCGTCCAGCGCGATTCTCGCGAATGAACACAAATGGTCCGCAGCGAGACCGGCGGCGCGATGGACGCGAATTTGCGGCGCGATGAATTCTCGACGCGTTTGGTGTGAACGCGGCATAAGAGCACAGTGGCCTCCATAATCCTTAAATGGAAGAAGTTTGGGACGACCAGAACTCTTTCTAGACCTGGCCGTCCAGCCAAACTGAGCAATCGTGAGAGAAGAGCCTTGGTGAGAGAGGTAAAGAAGAACCCAAAGATCACTGTGGCTGAGCTCCAGAGATGCAGTAGGGAGATGGGAGAAAGTTCCACAAAGTCAACTATCACTGCAGCCCTCCACCAGTCGGGGCTTTATGGCAGAGTGGCCCGACGGAAGCCTCTCCTAACTGCAAGACATATGAAAGCCCGCATAGAGTTTGCCAAAAAACACATGAAGGACTCCCAGACTATGAGAAATAAGATTCTCTGGTCTGATGAGACCAAGATTGAACTTTTTGGCGTTAATTCTAAGCGGTATGTGTGGAGAAAACCAGGCACTGCTTATCACCTGCCCAATACAATCCCAACAGTGAAACATGGTGGTGGCAGCATCATGCTATGGGGGTGTTTTTCAGCTGCAGGGACAGGATGACTGGTTGCAATTGAAGGAAAGATGAATGCGGCCAAGTACAGAGATATCCTGGAAGAAAACCTCTTCCAGAGTGCTCTGGACCTCAGACTGGGCCGAAGGTTCACCTTCCAACAAGACAATGACCCTAAGCACACAGCTAAAATAACAAAGGAGTGGCTTCGGAACAACTCTGTGACCATTCTTGACTGCAGAATGTCTTGACCCAATTGAGCATCTCTGGAGAGACCTGAAAATGGCTGTCCACCAACGTTCACCATCCAACCTGACGGAACTGGAGAGGATCTGCAAGGAAGAATGGCAGAGGATCCCCAAATCCAGGTGTGAAAAACGTGTTGCATCATTCCCAAGAAGACTCATGGCTGTACTAGCTCAAAAGGGTGCTTCTAGTCAATACTGAGCAAAGGGTCTGAATACTTATGACCATGTGATATTTCAGTTTTTCTTTTTTTATAAATTTGCAAAAAATTCTACATTTCAGTTTTTTTCTCTCAAGATGGGGTGCTGCGTGTACATTAATGAGAAATAAAATGAACTTTTTAGATTTTTAGCAAATGGCTGCAATGAAACAGAGAGTGAAACATTTAAAGGGGTCTGAATACTTTCCGTACCCACTGTACTTCAGTTGAAGTACACTTCCTTCCTGTAAGGTGAGTTTGGGGGTTTGTTCTCATTAGTAAGTCTACTTCATGAGGATCCCCCCCTCTTTCAATATTCCTTAACTTTTTATGTTCATTCATCTTTTCATTAGTTTCTTTCTCTGATATGTAGACCTTGTTTCTTATTGTTCTTGTTTATCTCTTGGGGGGTTAAAGAGTCCTTTAGTTTCACTTTTGCTTCTTGTAACTAGGTCTTTTAAATGTTTTTATTAATATCACAACAACAAAACTTAACAGAAAAAAACGGATCAGAATTTTGTTTTTTGAAGGCGTTAAAAAATGTTTGTTTTTATTATATTTTTTCACTTGACAGTGGACGAAAGCTGAAACTCGACCTGTATTTATCTTTCTCTATTTTCTGAATACATAAAATCTATAAAATGGAACAAGTAGACCGTTACTCAAATGCACATATAACAAATCTAGAGTATGTGACTCCTGCAAATGTTGCATTGACTTGATAAAACTACAGTCAGATCAATGAGCTCAGCTTGGTTTAAAAGTTGTTATTCTAGCGCTGATTGTTGAGTTAATGTGATTAAATGATGGAAATGAACTCAGTTGTGGACATTTAGAAAGCAAAGAGTCACATCACCCGCTTCTTATTGGAATATAATGGTCCAGTTCTACTGGTCATGTTATATGTTCATTATAGCTCCGTTCTGACTGGATTTACTTCTGTAGAGAAGGCGGGGTGATAATCACAGCCATAATACCACTTCCTCTTTTTCTGTGCACTCACTGATCCTCCCAACATTTCCAGAGTCCCCTTGCATTTAAAAGTGCATCAAGCTGTTTATTTTCCTGTTATTGACTTTCATCAACTTGATGCACAGTTTGACTTCTATGTGACAACTGAAGAAGTAGAAAAGGATTTTGCTAACCTGAAAAGTACCAACTCATTAACACTAACTGTCAACTCATGAATGGGGCTTCTGTTTGCTGTGCAGGTGCACGCTTGCAATGGGTCAGCCTGCGGGGACAGAAGAGAGGATCCACTCTTCTGAAACCCCTCCAGTTGGACAAGATCAGAGGTGAGATCAGGATCTCTTACAGTTGACAATGTCTTTCGTCTGTGAGATTTTTACCCGTTAACTCTAGAGTAATGCTTGCATGTGTGTGTGTGTGTGTGTGTTACAGCTCAGAGCTGCAGCAGAGACCAGACTGTCCAGAACACAGAGGGCTCATGAATAAATACTTAGCAGACTGGATGTAAGTAATTTAATATTATGTTACTTTATAATTTCAGTATCTATGTCAGCTAATGTGTTGCTACAGTATTACTACGTGTAATTTAACTTCATTTGTATCCACCCCAGTGGTGGGCTGTCAGGGCCTGCAAAGCCTTCTCTGCTGGCCTGTACAGAATCACAAAGTTATAGCTATTTTATAATTTTTCTTAAATACACTACATGTATCATAATTTATAAAAATATTTTTCCCATTAACTTATTTTCTCATTGCACAGCTACTGTCTTCCTCAGTTGCTCTGCTTCCAGTGCAGCTTGTTTTAAGTAGAGCTTTTATCCAATCAGATTTCACCTCTGTGTCTCTAGGTAATTTAAAAAGTAATTTAAGAAAATACATGAATCACTTAACTGAGCTGAATCAGTATAATCAACATCCTTTTTTGGAAGATCAAAACTACTTTTAAATGTTAGGACCTTTGCCCCTTTATACTAATCTAATAAATAATTAAAGTGAGGAGTACGGGGAAATTACTTTAAAGAATTAACTTTTCCTGAACCTCTCTGATATGTCTGCTTGGTAGTTTGTGTATCCAACGGTTGCTGTGAGTGGATATCTCTTGTTTTATTATTCTCTGTTTATTGAGATGGAAAAGCAAAACATTTTATTGTCTCCACACATACACTCATCTGTATGCCAATACACTTGTCTCCATATTTACCCTTCAATCAATCATTTAGATTAAACAAGAAAGAAACAAAAAGCATATTACTGCTGGTGAGGCTCTGGTTTCCGGGACATGAGACATATGGTTTGACCAGGAACAACCAAAAAATCTACATTGAGCCGCCGCCCTATGGGCCCACCACTCGAAGAGATATGCGGAAGGGTGATTGGGTAAAAGGGCTAAAGGGGATTCTTTCCTGTGTGAGTTTTCATGTGTACCTTTAGACGTATGTTGCGCTTAAATGTTTTATCACAAACTGAGCAGCTGTAAGGTTTCTCTCCTGTGTGGATTCTTATGTGTTCCTGTAAAACATGTTTACGTGCAAAAGATTTCTTACAAACTGAGCAGCTGTAAGGTTTCTCTCCTGTGTGGATTCTCATGTGTTTCTTTAAATCTCCACTCTGTGCAAAAGATTTCTTGCAAACTGAGCAGCTGAAAGGTTTCTCTCCTGTGTGGATTCTCATGTGTCTCTTCAGATCTCCACTTCCAATGAAACCTTGATCACAAACTGAGCAGCTGAAAGGTTTCTCTCCTGTGTGGATTCTCATGTGTGTCTTCAGAGTTCCTCTGGTGACAAATGTTTTCTCACACTCAGAGCATCTAAATGGTTTCTTACCAGCACTACATCTTGAATCACTGACAAGGACTTCATCAGGTTTCAAAGAGTTTAAACCTGACTGAGGTTCTCTGGTCTCCTTCCAGTCATCAGTGTCAGAAGAGTCTCCAGTCTTGTCATCAGTATCTGGTTCTGGATGTCTATCTGGATCTAAGTTCCTGTTTGGTTCTGGTCCTCCACAGTCCTCTTCATCAGCTTCTGTTTCCATCTGTTCAGTTTGTCTTTGATGAAGCTCTGAGGACTGAGCCTCCTCTTCATCATCTTCACTCTTCACAGGAGTGAATGAGAACTTGACATCAGCCTCCTCCAGACCTTGAAGCTGCTCTCCCTCCTGACTGGTCCAGAGTTCCTCCTGGTCCTTTTTAATATGTGGGGGCTCTGGGTCCTCCTGGTCCTTTTTAATATGTGGGGGCTCTGGGTCCTCCTGTTCCTCTTTAATGTGTGGGGGCTCTGGGTCCTCCTGTTCCTCTTTAATGTGTGGGGGCTCTGGGTCCTCCTGTTCCTCTTTAATGTGTGGGGGCCCTCGGTCCTCCTGTTCCAGACTGGAGCTCCACTCCTGCTGCTCAGGGGGAACGTCTTCTTTAACCACCAACAGCTGCTGGACGTCTGCAGGAAAACAGTAAACACATACAGAGACGTTACAAAGACATTTTAGTATTGAGCAAATAGTCTCCTGTACGTACACTTTTTTTCCTGCCATCATTCCCTCTTACACTCCCTGTGCACAGTTACCAAACAGACATGCCGACACAAATTGTAAAGACAACGCACCAGCAGCAATGAGGTCATTAATAGTTTACATGGCAAAAAAGTGTGGCACTACCCAACAAGTCGCTTCCCGGCTTCAGGACTGTTCGGGCGGACAGAGATGTTATACAGAGCGGTAAGAAGAGAGGTGGTGGGATTGCAGTGTATGTGAACGAGAGGTGGTGCAATCCCGACCGTGTGTGTGAAAGAACGCTTCTGTAGCCCGGACATTGAACTGTTAGCCGTGGGGATGCGCCCGTATTATTTGCTGAGGGAGTTCACGTCCGCCATTGTTGTGGCTGTGTACGTCCCGCCATCAGCTGACGCTGAGGTAGCAGTGGACACAATCCACTCCACTGTGTCTGGACTGCAGAGACAACATCCTGGTGCGTTTTTGGCTTTTACTGGAGACTTTAATCACACCACCTTGGATAAAGCCCTGCCAACGTTCACCAGTATGTTTACTGCCCCACAAGGAACAATACAAATCTGGACCTACTGTATGCAAATGCTAAGGATGCATACAGTGCTACTGCCCTTACCCCCCTTGGCAGGTCCGACCACAACCTGATCCTATTGACACCCAGGTATGTTCCTCTGGTGCAGAGGCTGCCTGTGACCACCAGGACTGTAGAGGCTAATGACGCCCTGCAGGACTGCTTTGAGTCTACAGATTGGGATGTGCTGTGTGGACCACATGGGGAGGACATCAACAGCATGATGGACTGTATCACAGAATACATCAAATTCTGTGAACAGACTGCCATTTCATCCCGGACTGTACACTGCTTCCCCAACAACAAGCCATGGATCACCAGTGACTTGAAAGTTCTTCTTAACAAGAAGAAAGCAGCTTTCAGGTCTGGGGACAGGAAGGAGCTCAGGAGAGTCCAGCGCGACCTGAAGGTGAAGCTCAGGGAGGGCAAGGACACCTACAGGAGGAAGCTGGAGACTCTGCAGTGGTCGGGTGTATAAGGGACGGACGGGAGGAGGAGTACAGGGCAGTAGTGGAGGACTTTGTAGAGTGGGCCGGTAGAAATCACCTGCTGCTGAACGTGGCCAAGACCAGAGAGATGGTGGTCGACTTCAGGAGGAAGACGACGGCTCCACACCCGCTGAGAGTTCTGGGAGAGGACGTGGACATGGTGGAGGAGTACAAGTTCCTGGGTGTCTCCATCGACAGCAGACTGAACTGGAAGGCCAACATCAACGCCGTGTACAAGAAGGGGATGAGTCGACTCTTTTTCTTGAGGAAACTTCGATCCTTCGACGTGTGCAGCAAGATGTTGGAGATGTTCTACCAGTCTGTTGTGGCCAGTGCACTTCACTTCTCCGTAGTCTGCTGGGGGAGCAGCATTGGAGCCAGAGACACCAACAGACTTAATAAACTAGTTAAGAAGGCCGGCTCCATCATTGGCTGCAAACAAGACAATCTGGAACAGGTGGTGGAGAGGACACTGAAGAAACTATTATCCATATTGGATAACCCGGACCACCCTCTCCACCACCTACTGCAGGGACAGCGGAGCACTTTCTCCAACAGACTGATCCAGCTCCGCTGTCACAAGGACAGATACAGGAAAACATTCCTGCCCACTGCTATATCACTGTTTAATAAATCACCTCTGGCCAGATCATCATCCTTCAAATGACTACAACAACGCTACACGGTTGTTGCTTGTTGTTGGTGATCCTTGCACTACTGTTTAGTTTACCTAGTTGTTATTAATTTAATACTATGATCCTTGCACTACTGTTCAGTTTGTTTAGTTTACCTAGTTGTTAATTTAATACCATGATCCTTGCACTACTGTTCAGTTTGTTTAGTTTACCTAGTTCTTAATTTTATACCATTCGAATTCATTGTATATATACGGTGCATTATTTTATTTATTTTTTACTTTTTAGTCTATTTTATCTTATTTTTTTGTTATTCCATTTCTTAAAATTCAATATCTGCTGTTATTTTATTGTACTGTATATATTGTGCATTTTCATACTTCATATTTTATTAAAAAATGTAATGTAGTATTGTTACTTACATCTTCTCCATCATAATTTTAGTATGAACAATGATGGAAGTATACCTGAGTGAACGTGGCTCATCTCATTCAGTGGTGAGGTAATGTGTGTTACAGTCAGGTAGCGTTGTGTCTGAAGAACGTGGCTCTTCATCTCATTCAGTGGTGAGGTAATGTGTGTTACAGTCAGGTAGCGTTGTGTAGCCCTCGACGTCCAGGCATCCGTTGTCAGAGGAGCAGCGGGTGCCTCGGACATGTGATTCTCTACTTGTGCTTTTGTTTTCTTGTACAAAGCGGGAATTACGGTTTGGCTGAAATGGGCTTGTGAAGGAGTAGTGTAACGGGGTCAATAACATTCAGCAGGTTCATAAAGCGTTTTACACTACAGAGTCGGGTCTCGTGTTCGCGGCTGTAAATGTACCAACTGCCGTGGTGATTGCTTTAGCCCTCATCGGCAGGGAACAGCTGCTTAAATGCTTCGGGGAGAGTTTGAAGCGTGTGTGCTGCTCCAGGTTTTCGTTTAGTTCCACCCACTGCCACACTGGGGTGATGTCGGCGTAAATGAGTTAACATGTTTGACATATTCCTACTGATGTAGCCTACACTCGTGTAGCAAATGCGACATAGCGTTGTTGTTTTTTTATCTCTCTCACCATCGCCCTCAAAGTTCACAGAGAAACCAAAGTGGCTCCAAACACCAGACCTGTAGGCCGTTGGAGGATCTTTTATTCCTGGTCTATTACTAGCCATGTTGCACCGAGCTAACGTTAGCTTCCTGTAGCGTGTCTCACAGCTCAAAGTGCCCGACTGGAGTAGGAAGTGTTTCTTTGGTGGCGGGCGTGTCAGAGAGCACGCTGTCCGTTACGTCATGTGTGTTGCCAGTTTGAGAACAGTGGCTCCACCGAAAACATAACATTTCCCACAATTTAAGCTTCTACATTTTCCAAATGCACTAGTATTAACGTATTGTTCGGTTCGTCATGCGTACCGAACCGTGAGCCGCGTATCGTTACACCCCTAGTAAAGATGATGAAACTGAAATGTGACAATAACGACAATGACACAATCTGAACTAATAAACTTTGTCTACTGCTCTCAGGAACCTAAAGGTCAAGGTAGAACCCCCCACCCCCTCTTACACACACACACGATTGTTTGTTGCTTTTAGGTAGTATGCTTGTAATTGTTTGATAGATGTATATTATTGATTTATGATCAGTATTGTTAAACTGTTATATTTTAGGGAGCAGTTTTCTGTGATGATTTTGTGCATTTGTGTTGTGATAATAGCTGGATGTTATAGTCAGTGCTCGGATTCAAACCTTCACCGTTCACTCTGGATGTGGTAAAAATACTTTGACTATTGACATGTTGAGTGAACACCAATATTGAGACTATCCACAGTTTGCTTATTGCTCCCTGATCCCAGGGTGGTCCCTGTTATTATTGATATATTTGAATAATCCTATTGATCAATAATTTAATTTTCATACTTGCCAGTAACCAAAGCCGCTCCTGCCAGATCCAAACACATGTATATCTCAGTGTTTCCCCTACCATCGTATTAGGGGGGCGCCCACCCCCCCCCTTGAAGGTCGAGTTAATTTTATTTTCTATATAGCGCCAGATCACAACAGATGTCATTAAGGTTCCCTTTCCTATAGAACAGGTCTATACCTTGTTCTTTTATTAAACAAACTAAATAGCCTTGTTATTTACAGACGGCATGTCATTTCTGTCTCTACATGGTCGCGCGTGTACAATTCTAATCTGCTCTCTGTACACGCGCCAAACTACATTAAAAGTTATCAGCCGGAGCATGAACAGTGTTTGAGAACTGAGAAGAAATAAAGTGAACCCACGTGCTCTTTGTATCCGGACTTCAGGGTTTAAAACAGCGTCCAGTAGTTTCCGTTGTCGCTCGTTCTCCTCTTTTGAACGAGAACGTTCCTCCTCGTACTCGGCTATCGTTCTTTCAAACAGACCAAATATCTCTTCAGCAGCCGCAGTTAGTCGCTGGTTGACTAAACATCTCAGCATTTGGACTTTAGACATTTTCACTAAACCAAAGAAACTTTTCCTCCAGACAAACTCCTTTAAAAACGGTTTGCTCACTCTGACCTGCGCTGTATTACTAGGTTACGTTCGGGTCCGTCTACTTTCTGCTAACATGCTAACTTCATTAGCTCCGTAGGACACCAGGAAACAATCCACCAGCGACAGAAACTTTTCCTCCAGACAAACTCCGTTAAAAACACCGTTTACTCTCATTAAACTCTGACTAGCGCTGTGTTCATAACTTCCGTCCCGTCGGTCTGTTTCCAGCGAAGCTAACTTCATTAGCTTTGTAGGCTACCGGGAGATGAGTCTTCTTCTTCCTGTTCTTCTTGTTCTTCTTTCAGTTTAATGGCGGACTACAAACCAACGTTTAAGGTGCATGCCGCCACCTACTGCACCGGAGTGTGTAACATCATGCCTTTATGACAGTTATCATTTAAACACAATAATAATGTTATTTATAAATAAAAGAAAATAACGAAACATTTAAAAAAACTTCACTTAGAAGTTATATTATGGATATTAAACCCGTTCCATTGATAAATTAAATAAAGCCCTTTTAAGCTGAACTTGTTTGTCCCCTATCTCTAACAGTCCTTTGATGCTCCACTCCCTTCCTAAATCTATCACTCTGCCCTTCAGTCTTTCTCTTTCCACACTGAACTTCCTCCACTCTAACAGCACATGTTCAACACTTTCTTTACAGTTGCATATCTCACATTTATCTGACTCTGTCTTTTTCATGATGTATAACAGGGGTCTTCAATTAAAATTCCAAAAGGTCCAGATTGAGAAAATCTCCTCGGGCAAAGGTCCGGAACATTACAATAATATCTAACTCGCGCCACTTAGTGCCATATATATATATATTCAAGAAGTCTAGTAGTAGTAACGTCTCTGTGTAGTCAACAACTGTCAAATCAAATAAAGAAAATACACATCAATTATATTTTAACAATTATTATTCTCAGTTTTCAAAATGTAACTGGATGGATTATAAATAATACATAGAAATACATAAATAAATGTTCTTCTCTCATTTCAAGTAAAATAATGTCTCCATCTAAAAATAAAATACACAAAAAATAACTTTTGAAAAACTTACATCTTAAAAGAAAGTGCTTGATTTTAGAAAGATGAGCCTTGTGGCTGAGGCTGCTGACAGGTATTTGCTTGATTTTTTCACATAACTCTTCTTTTTGTTTCCCCTCAAGTAAAGTTCCAGCTACTGCACTCATGCACTCCTCGACAACCTCTCCATCAGTAAATGGCTTTTTATGTTGACCCAAAATCCAAGCAACTTTCAGGGAACATTCGTAAGCACATTGTTAGGCAGTGAATGAATTTGTTAATATTCTGGTGGAACGTTCATATTGGGCTCTTAAATCGTTTATTTTCTTCCTGAGTGTGTTTCCTGAACTGCTGAATGAGTGCCGTAAAGGCCAGAAAAGCTGCGCAGGTTAAAACAGAAGCGCTCCGCCAAAATGTATAATTCTCAATTATCCATCAATTATACGTCTGGGTCCGGATCCGGACCGCGGTCCGCCTATTGGCGACCCCTGACCTAAAAATAAATCTGAGAATACTTATTAATTGAGCTGTATCCAGGTGTCTGCAAATTATTTCAGTTTAGTAGTTTTTTGAAGACAAAAGCTTTAAAAAACATAAAAAAATATATATATATTTGTCAGAAGTAGTACACTCTCATCACATGGTTTATTACAATAGATTTTGATCAGATGTGTTTATTATATTCCTGTTGTGTGTTTTTCCCTCCTAGCACTGCATTTTAAGTTCATGTAAGAACATTACTATTACTACTAGTATTAGTATGTGAAATCTGCTTTGCTGTATGCCTTTGAGTCGTGGAATATAATATTCTCTAATAATGTAATAGTTAATTTGATGCCTGTAACCTCAATATAACAGCAGATGCAGCTGATTGTATGTATAGAAAGTATGTCAAGCTGTGTCTCTGTAGAACACAATTACCTATTAATACTATTAAATATACAATTTGTACACTAAGAAATCTTCAAGTTGTGTTTTTTTTTGCTGGTTACTATACAAGAAATCCATGTACTCTACACAATCTTGCAGTCCTGTTCACAGGGCGCTGATGGATGTTAGTCAAACTACAGCTCTTGAAAGCTACTGCCAAATTGAATTTTTGGTTTTCAGTCAAACAGCCCCATCAGTGTGAAGTGGTAACCAAACAGTAACCAGGTTACAAGGGAAGATGGCAGCAGAGTGTCGTAATGCAGGTGTCTCCAGGTAACCGCTGTCACCGCTGTTCGCACCAACACTCTGCAGACGGCCGCTGCTCAAAATGTTCACATATACTAGATATATAAGTGTGTTTAAAATAATGCACACCAAGTTAATATTTCCATTTGATGGGAGGGTGCAGACAAAACAATGTGGGAGCTTGGGTTTGAATATATTATAACTTTAACGTTTACAACAGCAAAGTCACTATATAAAGTCATTTCACTGGAGTAAACCAGTATCTGAGTAAAGTTTATAAATAATAATAATAATGAGGAGCACAGACATTAGATAGTATCAGTCATTCCTCCCGTCCTCTGTCCTCCTGTCTGCTTTGTCTCAGCCAGTAGAGAAGTTTACAAGAACAAACTAAGATAAACAGTAAACTTCAGACAGACAAACTTTCGTTTTAGCTTGTTTGTTTTTTTGGACGATCGCATGTGCTGTGTTTGTGTAAACATAACGAGTTAGGGTATCGTGGATGAGAGCGGCAAATTTAATTAGGTTTTGTTTACATGTTAGTGCTTGTTGAACAGATGTATTGATAAATAATTGGCTTTCACTTGCGAATGTTATTTTTGCAGTAACAAGCGAAGTTGCCGTCAAATCAAGTATTCTTCACTTCACCTGGTTCAGGTACCACCGTCCCGCCTCTCTGCTCACTGATGCATCATGTGTGTGTGTTTGTGTCTATGTGTAGTTGGAGGAGCTCAGCCCCACAGAGAAAGTAGTGGAAATGCTCACTTCAGCATGATATTAAATTACACCAAACCATTAAAAAGTACTAATAAAAAGCACCAGTAACGTCGCAGTTCATCAATACTCCGATTTGTAATAATCCGGGGCACACTTAATCAATACCGAGTCTCAGTAGCCATCCCTACCTTTTAGGTAATGCAAAAACACAAACGTCTCTCACCAGAGCCAGTGTCTGTTCTGGGCTGCTGTAGAAACATGACGGTTTAGACTTCATCAACTGGCCTGGTCTGAACTTCTTTTCCACGACACTTGATACCCAGACATGCTCCGTGTCTAGCCCTCTTTCCTCTTCCATCGTCCCTCCTGCCAACTGTCATATCTCTCATCTGTACTCATAGTCCATCACCTCCTCCTCGTCCTCCTCGTCCATCTCTTTTTAACATCAATGTCTTTTCCTCCTTCCTTGTCCTCTCTTCTTTTATCATTCATGCCCGACTTCCTCCCCATTTGTGGATTTGAGTGTGAGATCCTTGATGATCCAGTCTTCCCTTTTTGTCTACAAGTGTTGTGCTGTGCTTGTTGGGTCAGAGTCGATGCCTTCAGTCTTTTCATTTTTAGGCCTGCCCCTTTTGCATTTTTGCTGTAAAAAAATACCAACGTCCCAGATCTGTCCACTTCCCATGTGTGTGTTTCTGCACATGAGGGAGAAACTCAAAGCTAGAGGGGAGGCAAAGAGAATGATTACAGAGAACGTTGTAATATCATTGTTTTTCTTATTGTTAAATTTAAATTTGCATGATTATATTTGTTAATCTGATAGCCAACAATTTTTTCCACTATTGAATTACCTGTCTTTAAAAAAACTTTTAATAAATGTACAAAACAATGTCAAAGTCATTTCTTCTTCTTTAGTTTATAAAGTTGTAACAAATAACCCTTTTTGGGGGTTTCTATATGAACATTTTATCAGGTTTGTTTATTTGTGCTTTTCTTTCAAACATCTAATCACTTAGTAGATTAAATCACATCAGCACCGTTTTCAAGCAGGATTTTAATTGATATTATTTATGTTATATTATGTGTGCAATACAATTTCAGGAGCCTTTACTCCTTCGCTGTAACTAACATTTAAAGATAAAGTAATATAGATCAGCTGTCTGCAGCTTCGATCCAGAAGTGTTGCTATCAGAAGCAGCCATCAAAACACCCTACACGTATCTCTAACAGTAAACTGGACGGTTCTGTGTTTGTTTTGTCTCAGATGAGTTCAAGATTTGCCAGTCTGGCTCTGAAGCACTACCTGCTGACACCAGTGCAGAGGATTCCTCAGTACCAGCTGCTGCTCACAGGTACAAATGCCCCGACAACCATTCACTGTTCAGTGAAAGTCAAAGGGTTTCCTGAGTCATGGCGTCCTTTATTGACAGCACGTGAATGAACCTTGGGACTGAAGTCAGATCCTTCTTTGCTTTGGTGCTGTACTGGCACCCAGTGGACAGTAATGGTAATAAAAACCTGAGGAGTTTAACACAAGGGAGGAATTCTGCAGAACACATTTCAAATATTACAAAGAAAGTACAAAATACTCCAGACTCAACAGGTTCCATAACTGACAATAATATAATTATAATCGATATGATATTACAGCGTCTTCTGCTCCACAAATCAGGAGATGTTAAATTTGATCTCTCCTAGTTCTAATCATCTTTCAGTTTCTTGCTAATCATTTTTTAGTCATTAATAATGTTGCAGGTTCTCTGCGAATCAGAATACACTCATGTGTGGTTAAAGTCTGTATGACTGATGATATCACCCCAACATGACAAACCTACTCCCACCATCACATCACGCTGCTCTGTGCTTCAGTTTCGTGTATCGATTAAGTCTTAAAAAGTAATTATTTAGCCACTGGACTCCACATACTGCAGGTGTTTTCTAAATGCAGCCCGTTTATTTTCAGGTGTTTCTGAAGGAGGGCACTCTAATGAAGATGTCCAGGAAAGTCATGCAGCTTCGCATGTTCTTTCTGGTGAGAGATCATTAAATCCAGTTTACGTTATACTGTTGTTCTGCCTTCAAAATATATGTATATTATTATCTTGACCGAGGCGAAGGCCGTTGTCGACACTGGGGCCCCGTTGGGTTAAAAGGCTCCCATTTGGATCACAGATCCTGAGGGCCACCATGTGCATGATCTGCACCTGTGAGTTCACCTTCACCTGGAGGAGGCATCACTGTCTGTGGAAGGGTCTGTACCACTACGACTACTGCTGCTCATACAAAGCATTGTTTAATGAACCCCCTTCTCATCGCAGTTACACGTGTGTCTGACAGGTGGTGTGTCAGGCGTGCTCTGCCAATAAGTAAACGTGGAGTTCTGAAAATTCAGCAGCACAAAATCAGATTTAAAGTCTGATGACATTATTTATTAAAGAAACAATCATGAATTTATCTACTAAAAAGTATTGTCTGTGATATATTTTCTTCCTCCGAGCTCCACTGTCGTCCAAAAACTATTAAAACACACCAGTGAGCCTCACTGTTGGGTGACATGCTCCTTCATTACCATGAACTCACACATACACCGTCCTGCTGCCACAAATACTCACTAGAGCAATACATGTGGATTGAACCGCCGCTGAAAATAGTCCTTAAATGCAATCTATTTCCTCCTGTTTGAGTAACGTTTGATAAAAGCTACAGTGGCCATTTAGGAAATGATTTAGCCTTTTTAAAGATGAAACTATGTTTAAAAACAGATTTAAAGACGGAAAGATGGAATAATGCATTGTTGGTTTTGGTCTTTCATGGGATTTGTTGACAGTATTGACAATAACAAAAATACAGAATATAATCAGACTGGTGGTTTACTTGTGGTAAAAATATAGGGTTTTGGTCTATTTTAGTGATTTTCTGGTAACCGCTGTGCTTCAACATCAGTTTCTCCGATCAAATCTGGAGCTTTCTCCTTCACTAGAAAACAGAAGAAGATTCCTGCTCCACTAAAAGAAGCAAGGAACATAAATTGAGTACGTTTTGATGTATTTTTTTTAAAATCTTTTATGTATCAAGTATGTGAAGTGTTTTATTTTGTTCATGCTGTTTTTCCAGGTGTCCGCCAACACTGAGAACTCCTCCATGAGCGGCTACTTAAACAGGTCAAAAGGTAACAAGAGGCAGTGGAAGAGGCTGTGGTTTGTCATTGAGAATAAAGTCCTGAACACCTACGCTGCCAGCGAGGTCCTGAACTATGTGTGGCTTTTTCTTTTACCTTTTTGCTTGAGTAATTATCTCTCCCTTTTAGGACGTTGCAGCGTTGGAGAGTCGGCCTTTGCTCGTTTTTTTCCTGAGGGAGGAGAAGAACGGTCCGGCTCAGAAGCTGCAGTTCAAGCTGTACCACAAAAATACGCTGTTTTACATCTTTAAAGCTGACGACATCCCCACCGCTCAGAGATCATTTAACTAAAATGGCAGACGGTGCCTTACAGTTGATATCCCAAAAGATTTCAGTCTGGGCTGATTTGGGGACACACCCGTGGTTACCGTGGTAACAGCAAACACTCATTGAGCAGCTACTTTGTCAGAAATACAACAGAAAACTAGCTGTTGTATCTGTTTACAGTGCAGCCAAACAAACTCACGTACCTTTAAAAAAGAAGTCGGTCAATAAAAGTTACAACTGTGATTTAAGTTGTAGTTTTAACACAACAGCAGCGGGACACACAGTAAGGTTTGCAGCTTCCTGTTTGATTACTCCCTGCAGTATTTAAAACTTATTCGTACATACATCACATCACATGACTTCTTCACAATACAAGCTACCTCATGTTTCACCAGTTGAATGCTTGTAATGTGAAGCAGCAGCAGTAACTTGAAACAGCTCAGATATTGTGTAAAGAGAGATAAACAGTGAGGCTGAATTACATGCTGCCCTGTTTGCTGTCAATCCCCAGTGCATTTAAATTTATATCCTATTTTTTTCTTCAGTTATTCAGGTCAGTTTAATTGAATGGTTTTTATTGTCTATATTAAACCACTGTTGATTGTGAGAGCTTTTTAAAGATGTGTTAACCGTGTCTTTTTATTCAGAGCCGAGTTAGCATGTTGACAGCTAACTTTAAACCGGCCTGATAACGGAGTCTGGACCTTCAGCAAACGTTAAAAGATGTCAGACATGTAAATGTAAAAATTATTAAAAAATATGCAGTTGTTTGTCGTCAACTCAGACTGTTAAACTGTCTTGGCAAGTAGATTACAAATGATTTACATGTTTTGACCTTCCGCAGAAATGTAACTGTCAACAAAAACAAAAATGACCACAAAATAATGAAAAAGAAGGAATTAGTTTGTCATTTAAGCCAGCTACCTTTGTGTTCACTCTTCAGGCATCGCTGGCTGCACTGTATGACAGACGACCCCCCCCCCCCCCCCCCACCACACATCCACCAGAGCCCAAGAAGTTCCTGGCTGAGGTCCACCAGTTCAACGTGAGTGGCAGCTCACAGCAGTACGTGCCCTTCCCCACCACCAGCAAGAAGATCCACGAGTGGGTTCCACCCAAAGCCGGAGCTCTGACTGCATATTTGTAAATGATAGTATCCTGCAACTGCATCCAACATGTCCTGAATATAATCTCTATACAGACATTCATGATGGGAGGGGCAGTTCTTACAATAGACCTTTTGGACAATAGCCACAAACAATTTTACCATGAAATTACATTAATGTGAGAAAAAAAACTTGGCACACAAACTGTCCTTTTGGAAAAATCTGCCTTTGTCCAGTTGTTTTTCCTTTTTGCCCTTCATCAGACACGCTGTGTTTCTGTGTAGAAATATCATTTAACAAGGAAGCTGCAATAATATTGATTAGTACTACTTAATGATAGACGACAAAAGAGTCTGAAATAGAGTTTTTTTGATGGAAGGAGCTCATTGGCTGGCCTGAAATCCATGTTACCATGATGCCAATGGGCAGCAGACACAGGTATAAAACGTTTGTAATTTGTTAAAAGTAAAGCAATTTGGAAACGAACATTTTGTTTTATATGTTAATAGTATCTTCTTTTATATTTTATTACCAATGTTAAGAAGTATTGTAATACAGACCCGTGTTGTGAGCAGAAACATGTGCACCCTGTTACAGACTGCTGTATTTACAATGCTATTAAAATAAGGGTTGGCACAAACACAGATTCTATGAGGAGTGATAGTTGTGTTTTGGAAAGTCATGATGATGAAGCACTTTATACACAGTCCAGAGGATGATTCTACAAAAGGATTTTTATTATTCATCTATTTTGTTTTATGTAGAATAGTTAAAAGTGCAAACACTAAATAAACTTGAAGGATTTTACATGGGATAGCTTAGCAATAGAGTCAAAGTTCAAGATAAATCAACTCTTTCTCATCACAAGTCTCAACACTAACCTGAAATATTCACCCAAATAGTTTAAGAAGCCTTTATTTAAATAAATAAATTGATAATATAATGAATCATTACATTCATATAATTCAGTGTTTGCGCCCATTGGCAGTTTATTCACGTTCAATTGTGGGAAAAGTGGCAGAAATATGACTTTGTAACAGTTATATATTATGTTCATTATTTACAATATTTGTTTATTTATTTAATTTAGCTCTCCTTAAATTGATCCAAACACGTTTGAAAACGCGCAACTTTTACTTTGAAGTCTCTGTTTACAGCTCGACTTCCTTTACTCAATTGTCATTAATCAAAAGATCTCGTCTTTTGTCATAAGTATGAGTTCTTTTCTTGTTACAAAACATTACAAAACAGTAACGCATAAGTCATAAGAGAAAATTGAGTGACCAAAGTTGATGAGTTATGTTTCAGTTTGATCAGATGTGGCTGTAGGTTTTCAATCCCAGGAAACGAAAGTGAAGGAGAAGACAGGTCACAAAACATACAGATGCGTTCAAAAGTTTCACAACATGTTGATATTTCCATTCGATGTGAAGGTGCAGCCATAACAATGTGATATCTTGGGTTTGAATCTTTCACTCAGAATAGGATCAAGTTCTTCAAGATGAACAAAATAACCTTTCTAAATTATGGAAGCGCATTGCATCCAAAAAAGACAATATATACACACCTTATCTCGTCATTATGAGTTACTATCTTGAAATTACAAGACAAAATCTCTTAATAATTAACTAAGATAAGATAAGGTAGCCTAGTTCGGTAAAGGTCAGCAGCTATTCACAGATTCAGACTTTCCAGATCAATAACTCGTGAGCAAAACGTTGTTAAAACACAAACGATGCCACGTTGCAACCGTTCTGAGGTAGACAACGATCTGCATCCTAATTTTCACAAAAACGAGTCGTCCTCCGAGCTGGACAAATAATATCGGTTTATATGTGCAGCCGGCTGTGAGAGTGAGTGCACAAGGACATAGACATGGTGCAAAAATATTCAATAACTTAATTTGTCATGCAGTGTAGTGTGACCAAACTCACTTCATCAATGAGATCCTCCTGGTTATGCTGCATCAACTATTTGGGCAAAATGTGCTTTTACATAATTTTGGAGAATTTTTATTGGGAAGAATATTTAATAAATCCACTGTAGTGCAGTGTAGTGTGACCAAAATAACTTCATATATCAATGGTCTTCTCCTGGTTATAGCCTATACAACAAATTTGGACAAATTAGCTTTTATACAATTCTGGGTCAAATCTATTGCCAACAAATTCCCATTAACAACTCAGTTAAATTATGCAAGAGAGCATTTTCCTTTTACCCCGAGGTTGGTGGTTTGATCCTCGGCTACTAGTAATTGTATGTCTTGCTGTCCATTAGTGAAATACTAGACCCCAAGTTCCTCCTTGGTCTGCTTTACAGCAGCCCACTGCTCCTGAAGCCATATGGTGGGTTTAAATGCAGAGGACACATTTCATGTATGCACCTGTTTATGACCATTGTAATAAGGGTTACCTCTTTTAGTTTAGCCATGAGGAGACCATTGATGTGTGAATTGTTTTTGGTCACACTCCACAACATAAGAATGCATAATTATGAGATATTTTGTCATAAGTATGAGTTATTTGCTTGTAATTACAAAACACTAACTCATAAGAGAAAATTGAGTGACCAAAGTTGATGAGTTATGTTTCATTTTGATCAGATGTGGCTGTAGGTTTTCAATCCCGGGAAACGAAAGTGAAGGAGAAGACAGGTCACAAAACATATGTGTTCAAAGGTTGATATACAGGTTGATTTCCATTCGATGTGAAGGTGCAGTTATAACAATGTAGTAAGTTGATGAGTCATGTGTTAGATTCATCAGAATGTTTTAGATTCCTGGAAATTAAAGTCAAGGGGCATTTCTAAAAGAGAATAGAAGAAATTATACTCAAGTGCCCCGCCTCTACGATCTGCTTCGATGTGATTGTGACATCACAACAACATCTTATCATTTATACCAGCGAAGCCAAAGCAGCATCAAGAGCCAAAACCAGCCACACTAACGTAGAGAAGTTACAGAGTTGAGGAAACAGCTAAATGATGAGGTGAGTAGCTGTTTCTGCATTTCATATCATTGTTGGAGTAAATAATCAGTATCATTATGATTTATTTAATATCTTATTGTGTCCTACAGCCAAATAATATTAACATTATGGATCCTTCAAGTCATTGATGATGTATTCAAACACTGTTCAGTCAGATCTTTGGTACCTCCTTCCTTCATTCCCTCCTTTCTGTCTTTAGGCTACTACTTTTATCCCTCCTGTGTTTCTTCAGTCTTGCCTTTCAGTCAGAGCCACAGAGATTTAAAAACCCTTTTTCTTAACAATTATTACTGATCAGTTGTTTTCTTGAAGTTTCATCCCACACTTCCAGGACTATAATTCTGGTGGACAAATGTGAAATGTTGTTGAATTATTTTATTCTGCTGACTCAATTTTTGTCTTCCCTGTTCTCCTCTGTGGCTCACACCATTTATTTACCTTTCTTCCTTCCGACCTTCCTTCCTTGCCTCCTCCTTCCTTACCTCTTTCAGCAATCTTTTCTTTCTCCCTTCTGTCCTTCTGCCCCCCCCCTTTTTTTCTCCTCCTGCCTCACTCTGTTTCTTCCTTCCTCACAGATGCCATCCTTCATTACTAATATATGCATTAATTGCATACTTCATTTACCTTTGTGTGTTTTTTTTCAGCCTTTGTTTCTTCTTGTCCATCATGGTTTTATATTTTGTCCGTTGTTATAACTCTTTTCCATTCCTTCCCTCCATTGTCCCATTTCCTTAATTCCTTCCTCTACCCATTTGCCTTCCTTTGTCCTCTTCTGTTTCTCTCTCAAGTTTTTCTTCTTTACCTACTTTCCTTTACCTACCATATTCTTTCTTCCTTCCTATCCTCTCATACTTCTTTCCTTATCCATAACCTAGTGATGTGTTTTAATATTTGTCATTTTTATTCCCCATCAGTGCTGCTCAGAGTCAAACAACACTGGTCTCAAAACTGGAGGCCCTGCAGTGCCACTTTACCTGGGATCTGGACCCCAGCAAGACCAATTTTTTACGTCTCAGCGACATGCTGGTGGACATTGGCACAGAGGAGGGAAACTGCTGGCTGGGTCACATTTACAACCTGAGGGGGTTTGTTCAGTACAAGCTGGGCCTCACCGAAGACGCCCAGAGTTTCTTCAACAAGGCTGCAGAGGCCTTCCGCCAGATGAGAAAAGCAGACGACGGTCCCTGGTTAGCGGTGAACTACGGGAACCTGGCTTGGCTGCACCACCACCTGGGAGACCAAGCAGAGAGCGAGGCTTACCTGTCCAAGGTTGAAGCCCTGATGAAGAAATACCCATCTCCATCGCAGGACGAGCTCCATGCAGAGATCTACGCTGAAAAAGCCTGGACCCTGATGAAGTTCAGCACAGACAGAGAGCTGGTTGCAGATTACTTCCAGAAAGCCATCAGGATGCAGCCGGACATGGTGGAGTGGAACACCAGTCACGTCATGGGGTTAGCGAGTGATTTTGAGCACAGCGACACAGGGCTGGAGGCTGACGTCTTGGAGAAAATGAGAGTCGCCAAGGAACAGGATCCAGAGAACTTGTGCCTCGCAGTTCACTACCTTGAGCGATGTGCAAAGAATGGAGAAAGAGTTGAGGATGAAGCACGTGAGTTAGCCGGAAAGATTTTGAGAAATCCTGTCAGCAACTACAGTGGTTGGAAAGCAATACTAAGGGTTTACAGACACTATGTATCTATTGATGAGGCCATTGATTTGGCAGAGGAGGCTCTGGAACACCATCCAGATGAGCGTTATCTGAAGAGATGTGCCGCACTCACTCTCAAATGGAAGATCATTCGTTCCAGTGACAGTCGCCGAAAGCAAAGCATGATAGACAGAGCAATCAGTCTCCATAAGGAGGTGATTTCTCTTTACCCTCATTCTTCATTTGTGACGAAAGTAGACCTCGCAAACATATACGCGAAGTGCAACCAGGCTATAGCTGAGCAGATGTATCAGGAACTGCTAGAAAGTGATCTGGAACCTGCAGACAAACAGCTGCTTTACAACAACTACGCAAAATATTTAAACTTCTATCGACAGGATCAAAACAAGTCACTAAAATATCACATGAAGGCGGCAGCGATACCGCAACAATCCTTCTATCGTGGGAACAGCATCAAAGTTCTGGAGAAGATTAAAAATAAATGCAGGAACTCAATGTGGAGAGAAATAGAGGAGTTTCTGGAAAACCTGCAAGAGCCATAGTGGTTTCTTTACAACACTGGTCCTAAATCTGGAAAAATAAATTCATTGCATTACCTAAAAATAAATCTGAGAATACTTATTAATTGAGCTGTATCCTTTATAAAGGCAGGTGTCTGCAAGTTTTCAGTTTAGTAGTTATTGGAAGACAAAAGCTTTTAAAAAAATTAAAAAAAAACTATATATTTGTCAGAAGTAGTACACTCTCATCACATGGTTTATTAAAATAGATTTTGATCAGATGTCGTGTTATTATATTCCTGTTGTGTGTTTTTTCCCTCTTAGCACTGTATTTTAATTTTATGTAAGAATATTACTATTACTACTATTAATGTGAAATCTGCTTTGCTGTATGCCTTTGAGTCGTGGAATATAACATTCTCTAATAATGTAATAGTTAATTTGATGCCTGTAACCTGAATATTATATATATATATATATATATATATATATACATATATATATATATATATATATATATATATAAATAGATATATAAAGTTTATGTTTATGCAGTTTATGTCAGAACATTACTATTACTACTACTAGTGTTGAAGAAAATCATCATATAACCATGCTGAAAACAACACAGTTGGTTTTATAACAGATAGTTCCTTGAAATAAGAACGTCATTAGCTCGACGACGGCGTCAGGAAACCTGGCCGGGTACGATAAACACTTCCCGTACGCACACCAAATGTTCTGTCAAATTGGTCTGATATCCGATTCAGACGTAGACAGAAAGAAGTGTAAGAACGCAATAACTAATACTTTGGATATGTTGTATGTTGCCTTGTGCTCATTAAAACACTTCCCGCTGGGTTACAACTCCAATTCAACGTCTCTTCTCGTCATTTTGCCACAACATAATTGTCTTCCAACGTGGTTTCCCCCCACTTTCCTGTTTGGCTCCCTAGTGGTGATTGTTGGCTGAACGCCCAGAAATTGTTGAGTGATGCAGCCTGTAGCTGCACATGAGGAGTAAAAGCCATCATACATAGAGACATTGATCATAGTACGTTCCTAAATAACCTGAAGTGAAGAACCTCAATATCCTACAGTATCGTACAATACTATTTTAAGTTAATAAAAGCAATTATTATTACCAATTATTTGTCAGAATAAACTGCACAAGTGTAACCTGTATAAATGTATCGGTAGCATAATCATTTAAACCAGAATTAATTAGAATTAACCTTGCCTTTTGACTTGGAATTTTGCAAGTTTGTGAGTTTAAATAAAGAAAATGAGTGCGACACCAGTAGCTATTGTGGGGATCAAAAACCCAGAGCATGCAAAGGATGTCCAGAGACTCTCAGAGAAATGGGCAAAACACACAAAAGGACTAGATCCATCCTGGCCAAAAGAAGGCACATTTGATGTGGGTTTGTGTGAGGATATGGAACTAAGAATCAAGGATTACAAACCAAAAGATAAAAGCAAGAAACATCTGCAGAAAAGAGAACTAGAACTAGAAACAATTCAATTGTTTAAGATTGAAGGTCATCGCTACAGGAAAAATGTAAGAGATGGGTTAGCTGAACTAAAAGAAAGAAAAGCAAAAGTAGACAAAATGGAACAGCTGCAGGACTATTCGAAAACTGCAGGAATTTATCCATCAATTGCAGGAACTGTTAACATTAATGGAGACTTTGAAGTTAAAGACAGTAATGTGCCTCTAATGACGCACCACACTCCCCCACACAGTGGCCCAAACAGTTATTCTGCTCCCAATTCAGCCGCCTATTCCAGTTTCAAACTCGATTTGAACCACACTTTAAAAATAGAAGAGCAAACACCAAAATTCTGCAGCACTGGAAGAAAAGGGAAAGCAACAAAAGCATCACGAATATTGGATTGTTATGCGGGATGAAACGAGACCACAGGGAAAGAAGGAGGAGAGTCTTACTGGCTGGGTATGGAACAGGATGGAGGGGGAGAACAGATACACGCACCAGATGGGTGCGTGTATGTTGCAGTGCAGTTATGGGCGGCCTTGAGGGTGGAGTACCCTACCAAAATAGATCCCAAATCATTAAAGGGGGAGCCTGTGGTAGAATATTTCTATGTTGATCGGGAGAAGAGAGTTTTGTTCACAAATCAATAATATCGTCTTCAGAAGATTCAAAGTTGTCTTGTTCGTTTATTCGCTTGCAAGGGAAAAATGCAACACAGCCACTCAGTCAGTGTCTGTGTTGGAAGCTTCAACATCGTACAGAAACATCACATCATTTAAGCAAACACAGGTTCACGCCTTCAGATAAATCATAGACAGAGAGTAGATTTTGTTTACAGCCTAGTTGTCGTTCTTATCTGGACTTATGCCAGGTATGTTCAACTAGGAACTAGTTTATGGTTTTATGGTCTGTCCTAAACTCATCACACAGACAAAGGAGAGACCTTCACCTTTGTTCAACTCTGGGAGCGTGTGATCAGTTCGAAACAAAACCAGACACTAGGCTCATAAATTGATTGTCTACTTTGCAGGACTGCTGCGTTTTGTCAGTGTTCTCCTCTTTCTCTTTCAGTTGTTCATCTGTTAAAAACATTTCATGATACAAAATATATTTTTCCCATTACAAGCCTCTGGCAGAGACTGTGAATGCAGCTGCATATATTAACAAACAGCTGAAAAGATGGAAACAAGAGCCAGAGGAGGAGGCCGAGAGCAGCCCTGTCTTAATGACTTTGTTCAGGAACGCAGGTGTTGAAGCCCTGACAACTCCGGTGCAAAGCAGACTGGAGGATGTAGTGGGACTGACTTCAATGCCTCACCGACCATTCCGTGATCATGTGGTGCACGCTATAGAAAAATATAGGAAGGACGAGGAGAAAATGAAAGAGCAAGAGAAGTCTTCAGCGAAAATTAGCACAGCTGCAACTCAGTGACTTGCAAAACAGAAACAAAATAAAGACCCAAGCTCCAATGGTAAATGACACTACTAACCATGCAATGCCAACTGCACAACCATCATTCGTGCAGCCGCCCGCTGTTGTCAATGTTTATTCACAACAGCCAAACGCACAACGACGAAATGGGGCAATGAGACCACCGTTTGCTTGCCCTCGCTGGGAAGGTCAAAGAGGACCACCTTATTTCCAGAATGGACAACGCAGGCGCCCCCCGCCGGGGTGTGGAGAGACAGGCCATTACCGAGACAATAGTCCGAGACCACGGCCGGACTCTGAGCGGAGAGAGGGGGGTCGTGGGGCTCGGTCCATGCAACGGGAGAATGACGAAGAAATATATAGTATATTGCAGGGGTCTTCAATTAAAATTCCAAAAGGTCCAGATTGAGAAAATCTCCTCGGGCAAAGGTCCGGAACATTACAATAATATCTAACTGGCGCCACTTAGTGCCATATATATATATATATATATATATTCAAGAAGTCTAGTAGTAGTAACGTCTCTGTGTTGTCAACAACTGTCAAATCAAATAAAGAAAGTACACATCAATTATATTTTAACAATTATTATTCTCAGTTTTCAAAATTTAACTGGATGGATTTTAAATAATACATAGAAATACATAAATAAATGTTCTTCTCTCATTTCAAGTAAAATAATGGCTCCATCTAAAAATAAAATACACAAAAAAGAACTTTTGAAAAACTTATCTTAAAAGAAAGTGCTTGATTTTAGAAAGATGAGCCTTGTGGCTGAGGCTGCTGACAGGTATTTGCTTGATTTTTTCACATAACTCTTCTTTTTGTTTCCCCTCAAGTAAAGTTCCAGCTACTGCACTCATGCACTCCTTGACAACCTCTCCATCAGTGAATGGCTTTTTATGTTGACCCAAAATCCAAGCAACTTTCAGGGAACATTCATAAGCACGTTGTTAGGCAGTGAATGAATTTGTTAATATTCGGGTGGAACGTTCATATTGGGCTCTTAAATCGTTTATTTTCTGTGCCCTCAGTTCGGATTGGAGTGGGTATGTTTGGTCTCGTAGTGGCGTTTCACATCGGCGCTTTGAATAATGGCCACGGTATCTGAGCATATGAGACAGAGTGGTTTAGTAGCGCCAGCAGGAAGAATGAACAAATACGAGTCCGTCCATTCTTTATTGAAGCTCTGTTTTCGAGGTCCACCTTTCTCTTTTTAGAGCACGCCATGTTAACTTGCTTCTCCGACTTACTCACTTCTCTCACTGCTTCTCTCTCACTGCTCTCGCTCCGTCTCCCGCCTGTCTGCGTGATCTCTCTCGACTCACGATGCATTTTGGAATAAACATTCGATTGGCTGAGTAGCGTCACGTGAGGTTATTTACAATGTATGTAATTGGTCAGTGTGTTTCCTGAACTGCTGAATGAGTGCCGTAAAGGCCAGAAAAGCTGCGCAGGTTAAAACAGAAGCGCTCCGCCAAAATGTATAATTCTCAATTATCCATCAATTATACGCCCGGGTCCGGATAGGACAGCGTCTGGGTCCGGATCCGGACCGCGGTCCGCCTATTGGCGACCCCTGCTGTAGGATATTGAGGTTCTTCACTTCAGGTTATTTAGGAACGTACTATGATCAATGTCTCTATGTATGATGGCTTTTACTCCTCATGTGCAGCTACAGGCTGCATCACTCAACAATTTCTGGGCGTTCAGCCAACAATCACCACTAGGGAGCCAAACAGGAAAGTGGGGGGAAACCACGTTGGAAGACAATTATGTTGTGGCAAAATGACGAGAAGAGACGTTGAATTGGAGTTGTAACCCAGCGGGAAGTGTTTTAATGAGCACAAGGCAACATACAACATATCCAAAGTATTAGTTATTGCGTTCTTACACTTCTTTCTGTCTACGTCTGAATCGGATATCAGACCAATTTGACAGAACATTTGGTGTGCGTACGGGAAGTGTTTATCGTACCCGGCCAGGTTTCCTGACGCCGTCGTCGAGCTAATGACGTTCTTATTTCAAGGAACTATCTGTTATAAAACCAACTGTGTTGTTTTCAGCATGGTTATATGATGATTTTCTTCAACACTAGTAGTAGTAATAGTAATGTTCTGACATAAACTGCATAAACATAAACTTTATATATCTATATATATATATATATATATATATATATATATATATATATATATATAGATATATATAATATTCAGGTTACAGGCATCAAATTAACTATTACATTATTAGAGAATGTTATATTCCACGACTCAAAGGCATACAGCAAAGCAGATTTCACATTAATAGTAGTAATAGTAATATTCTTACATAAAATTAAAATACAGTGCTAAGAGGGAAAAAACACACAACAGGAATATAATAACACGACATCTGATCAAAATCTATTTTAATAAACCATGTGATGAGAGTGTACTACTTCTGACAAATATATAGTTTTTTTTTAATTTTTTTAAAAGCTTTTGTCTTCCAATAACTACTAAACTGAAAACTTGCAGACACCTGCCTTTATAAAGGATACAGCTCAATTAATAAGTATTCTCAGATTTATTTTTAGGTAATGCAATGAATTTATTTTTCCAGATTTAGGACCAGTGTTGTAAAGAAACCACTATGGCTCTTGCAGGTTTTCCAGAAACTCCTCTATTTCTCTCCACATTGAGTTCCTGCATTTATTTTTAATCTTCTCCAGAACTTTGATGCTGTTCCCACGATAGAAGGATTGTTGCGGTATCGCTGCCGCCTTCATGTGATATTTTAGTGACTTGTTTTGATCCTGTCGATAGAAGTTTAAATATTTTGCGTAGTTGTTGTAAAGCAGCTGTTTGTCTGCAGGTTCCAGATCACTTTCTAGCAGTTCCTGATACATCTGCTCAGCTATAGCCTGGTTGCACTTCGCGTATATGTTTGCGAGGTCTACTTTCGTCACAAATGAAGAATGAGGGTAAAGAGAAATCACCTCCTTATGGAGACTGATTGCTCTGTCTATCATGCTTTGCTTTCGGCGACTGTCACTGGAACGAATGATCTTCCATTTGAGAGTGAGTGCGGCACATCTCTTCAGATAACGCTCATCTGGATGGTGTTCCAGAGCCTCCTCTGCCAAATCAATGGCCTCATCAATAGATACATAGTGTCTGTAAACCCTTAGTATTGCTTTCCAACCACTGTAGTTGCTGACAGGATTTCTCAAAATCTTTCCGGCTAACTCACGTGCTTCATCCTCAACTCTTTCTCCATTCTTTGCACATCGCTCAAGGTAGTGAACTGCGAGGCACAAGTTCTCTGGATCCTGTTCCTTGGCGACTCTCATTTTCTCCAAGACGTCAGCCTCCAGCCCTGTGTCGCTGTGCTCAAAATCACTCGCTAACCCCATGACGTGACTGGTGTTCCACTCCACCATGTCCGGCTGCATCCTGATGGCTTTCTGGAAGTAATCTGCAACCAGCTCTCTGTCTGTGCTGAACTTCATCAGGGTCCAGGCTTTTTCAGCGTAGATCTCTGCATGGAGCTCGTCCTGCGATGGAGATGGGTATTTCTTCATCAGGGCTTCAACCTTGGACAGGTAAGCCTCGCTCTCTGCTTGGTCTCCCAGGTGGTGGTGCAGCCAAGCCAGGTTCCCGTAGTTCACCGCTAACCAGGGACCGTCGTCTGCTTTTCTCATCTGGCGGAAGGCCTCTGCAGCCTTGTTGAAGAAACTCTGGGCGTCTTCGGTGAGGCCCAGCTTGTACTGAACAAACCCCCTCAGGTTGTAAATGTGACCCAGCCAGCAGTTTCCCTCCTCTGTGCCAATGTCCACCAGCATGTCGCTGAGACGTAAAAAATTGGTCTTGCTGGGGTCCAGATCCCAGGTAAAGTGGCACTGCAGGGCCTCCAGTTTTGAGACCAGTGTTGTTTGACTCTGAGCAGCACTGATGGGGAATAAAAATGACAAATATTAAAACACATCACTAGGTTATGGATAAGGAAAGAAGTATGAGAGGATAGGAAGGAAGAAAGAATATGGTAGGTAAAGGAAAGTAGGTAAAGAAGAAAAACTTGAGAGAGAAACAGAAGAGGACAAAGGAAGGCAAATGGGTAGAGGAAGGAATTAAGGAAATGGGACAATGGAGGGAAGGAATGGAAAAGAGTTATAACAACGGACAAAATATAAAACCATGATGGACAAGAAGAAACAAAGGCTGAAAAAAAACACACAAAGGTAAATGAAGTATGCAATTAATGCATATATTAGTAATGAAGGATGGCATCTGTGAGGAAGGAAGAAACAGAGTGAGGCAGGAGGAGAAAAAAAGGGGGGGGGCAGAAGGACAGAAGGGAGAAAGAAAAGATTGCTGAAAGAGGTAAGGAAGGAGGAGGCAAGGAAGGAAGGTCGGAAGGAAGAAAGGTAAATAAATGGTGTGAGCCACAGAGGAGAACAGGGAAGACAAAAATTGAGTCAGCAGAATAAAATAATTCAACAACATTTCACATTTGTCCACCAGAATTATAGTCCTGGAAGTGTGGGATGAAACTTCAAGAAAACAACTGATCAGTAATAATTGTTAAGAAAAAGGGTTTTTAAATCTCTGTGGCTCTGACTGAAAGGCAAGACTGAAGAAACACAGGAGGGATAAAAGTAGTAGCCTAAAGACAGAAAGGAGGGAATGAAGGAAGGAGGTACCAAAGATCTGACTGAACAGTGTTTGAATACATCATCAATGACTTGAAGGATCCATAATGTTAATATTATTTGGCTGTAGGACACAATAAGATATTAAATAAATCATAATGATACTGATTATTTACTCCAACAATGATATGAAATGCAGAAACAGCTACTCACCTCATCATTTAGCTGTTTCCTCAACTCTGTAACTTCTCTACGTTAGTGTGGCTGGTTTTGGCTCTTGATGCTGCTTTGGCTTCGCTGGTATAAATGATAAGATGTTGTTGTGATGTCACAATCACATCGAAGCAGATCGTAGAGGCGGGGCACTTGAGTATAATTTCTTCTATTCTCTTTTAGAAATGCCCCTTGACTTTAATTTCCAGGAATCTAAAACATTCTGATGAATCTAACACATGACTCATCAACTTACTACATTGTTATAACTGCACCTTCACATCGAATGGAAATCAACCTGTATATCAACCTTTGAACACATATGTTTTGTGACCTGTCTTCTCCTTCACTTTCGTTTCCCGGGATTGAAAACCTACAGCCACATCTGATCAAAATGAAACATAACTCATCAACTTTGGTCACTCAATTTTCTCTTATGAGTTAGTGTTTTGTAATTACAAGCAAATAACTCATACTTATGACAAAATATCTCATAATTATGCATTCTTATGTTGTGGAGTGTGACCAAAAACAATTCACACATCAATGGTCTCCTCATGGCTAAACTAAAAGAGGTAACCCTTATTACAATGGTCATAAACAGGTGCATACATGAAATGTGTCCTCTGCATTTAAACCCACCATATGGCTTCAGGAGCAGTGGGCTGCTGTAAAGCAGACCAAGGAGGAACTTGGGGTCTAGTATTTCACTAATGGACAGCAAGACATACAATTACTAGTAGCCGAGGATCAAACCACCAACCTCGGGGTAAAAGGAAAATGCTCTCTTGCATAATTTAACTGAGTTGTTAATGGGAATTTGTTGGCAATAGATTTGACCCAGAATTGTATAAAAGCTAATTTGTCCAAATTTGTTGTATAGGCTATAACCAGGAGAAGACCATTGATATATGAAGTTATTTTGGTCACACTACACTGCACTACAGTGGATTTATTAAATATTCTTCCCAATAAAAATTCTCCAAAATTATGTAAAAGCACATTTTGCCCAAATAGTTGATGCAGCATAACCAGGAGGATCTCATTGATGAAGTGAGTTTGGTCACACTACACTGCATGACAAATTAAGTTATTGAATATTTTTGCACCATGTCTATGTCCTTGTGCACTCACTCTCACAGCCGGCTGCACATATAAACCGATATTATTTGTCCAGCTCGGAGGACGACTCGTTTTTGTGAAAATTAGGATGCAGATCGTTGTCTACCTCAGAACGGTTGCAACGTGGCATCGTTTGTGTTTTAACAACGTTTTGCTCACGAGTTATTGATCTGGAAAGTCTGAATCTGTGAATAGCTGCTGACCTTTACCGAACTAGGCTACCTTATCTTATCTTAGTTAATTATTAAGAGATTTTGTCTTGTAATTTCAAGATAGTAACTCATAATGACGAGATAAGGTGTGTATATATTGTCTTTTTTGGATGCAATGCGCTTCCATAATTTAGAAAGGTTATTTTGTTCATCTTGAAGAACTTGATCCTATTCTGAGTGAAAGATTCAAACCCAAGATATCACATTGTTATGGCTGCACCTTCACATCGAATGGAAATATCAACATGTTGTGAAACTTTTGAACGCATCTGTATGTTTTGTGACCTGTCTTCTCCTTCACTTTCGTTTCCTGGGATTGAAAACCTACAGCCACATCTGATCAAACTGAAACATAACTCATCAACTTTGGTCACTCAATTTTCTCTTATGACTTATGCGTTACTGTTTTGTAATGTTTTGTAACAAGAAAAGAACTCATACTTATGACAAAAGACGAGATCTTTTGATTAATGACAATTGAGTAAAGGAAGTCGAGCTGTAAACAGAGACTTCAAAGTAAAAGTTGCGCGTTTTCAAACGTGTTTGGATCAATTTAAGGAGAGCTAAATTAAATAAATAAACAAATATTGTAAATAATGAACATAATATATAACTGTTACAAAGTCATATTTCTGCCACTTTTCCCACAATTGAACGTGAATAAACTGCCAATGGGCGCAAACACTGAATTATATGAATGTAATGATTCATTATATTATCAATTTATTTATTTAAATAAAGGCTTCTTAAACTATTTGGGTGAATATTTCAGGTTAGTGTTGAGACTTGTGATGAGAAAGAGTTGATTTATCTTGAACTTTGACTCTATTGCTAAGCTATCCCATGTAAAATCCTTCAAGTTTATTTAGTGTTTGCACTTTTAACTATTCTACATAAAACAAAATAGATGAATAATAAAAATCCTTTTGTAGAATCATCCTCTGGACTGTGTATAAAGTGCTTCATCATCATGACTTTCCAAAACACAACTATCACTCCTCATAGAATCTGTGTTTGTGCCAACCCTTATTTTAATAGCATTGTAAATACAGCAGTCTGTAACAGGGTGCACATGTTTCTGCTCACAACACGGGTCTGTATTACAATACTTCTTAACATTGGTAATAAAATATAAAAGAAGATACTATTAACATATAAAACAAAATGTTCGTTTCCAAATTGCTTTACTTTTAACAAATTACAAACGTTTTATACCTGTGTCTGCTGCCCATTGGCATCATGCTAACATGGATTTCAGGCCAGCCAATGAGCTCCTTCCATCAAAAAAACTCTATTTCAGACTCTTTTGTCGTCTATCATTAAGTAGTACTAATCAATATTATTGCAGCTTCCTTGTTAAATGATATTTCTACACAGAAACACAGCGTGTCTGATGAAGGGCAAAAAGGAAAAACAACTGGACAAAGGCAGATTTTTCCAAAAGGACAGTTTGTGTGCCAAGTTTTTTTTCTCACATTAATGTAATTTCATGGTAAAATTGTTTGTGGCTATTGTCCAAAAGGTCTATTGTAAGAACTGCCCCTCCCATCATGAATGTCTGTATAGAGATTATATTCAGGACATGTTGGATGCAGTTGCAGGATACTATCATTTACAAATATGCAGTCAGAGCTCCGGCTTTGGGTGGAACCCACTCGTGGATCTTCTTGCTGGTGGTGGGGAAGGGCACGTACTGCTGTGAGCTGCCACTCACGTTGAACTGGTGGACCTCAGCCAGGAACTTCTTGGGCTCTGGTGGATGTGTGGTGGGGGGGGGGGGGGGGGGTCGTCTGTCATACAGTGCAGCCAGCGATGCCTGAAGAGTGAACACAAAGGTAGCTGGCTTAAATGACAAACTAATTCCTTCTTTTTCATTATTTTGTGGTCATTTTTGTTTTTGTTGACAGTTACATTTCTGCGGAAGGTCAAAACATGTAAATCATTTGTAATCTACTTGCCAAGACAGTTTAACAGTCTGAGTTGACGACAAACAACTGCATATTTTTTAATAATTTTTACATTTACATGTCTGACATCTTTTAACGTTTGCTGAAGGTCCAGACTCCGTTATCAGGCCGGTTTAAAGTTAGCTGTCAACATGCTAACTCGGCTCTGAATAAAAAGACACGGTTAACACATCTTTAAAAAGCTCTCACAATCAACAGTGGTTTAATATAGACAATAAAAACCATTCAATTAAACTGACCTGAATAACTGAAGAAAAAAATAGGATATAAATTTAAATGCACTGGGGATTGACAGCAAACAGGGCAGCATGTAATTCAGCCTCACTGTTTATCTCTCTTTACACAATATCTGAGCTGTTTCAAGTTACTGCTGCTGCTTCACATTACAAGCATTCAACTGGTGAAACATGAGGTAGCTTGTATTGTGAAGAAGTCATGTGATGTGATGTATGTACGAATAAGTTTTAAATACTGCAGGGAGTAATCAAACAGGAAGCTGCAAACCTTACTGTGTGTCCCGCTGCTGTTGTGTTAAAACTACAACTTAAATCACAGTTGTAACTTTTATTGACCGACTTCTTTTTTAAAGGTACGTGAGTTTGTTTGGCTGCACTGTAAACAGATACAACAGCTAGTTTTCTGTTGTATTTCTGACAAAGTAGCTGCTCAATGAGTGTTTGCTGTTACCACGGTAACCACGGGTGTGTCCCCAAATCAGCCCAGACTGAAATCTTTTGGGATATCAACTGTAAGGCACCGTCTGCCATTTTAGTTAAATGATCTCTGAGCGGTGGGGATGTCGTCAGCTTTAAAGATGTAAAACAGCGTATTTTTGTGGTACAGCTTGAACTGCAGCTTCTGAGCCGGACCGTTCTTCTCCTCCCTCAGGAAAAAAACGAGCAAAGGCCGACTCTCCAACGCTGCAACGTCCTAAAAGGGAGAGATAATTACTCAAGCAAAAAGGTAAAAGAAAAAGCCACACATAGTTCAGGACCTCGCTGGCAGCGTAGGTGTTCAGGACTTTATTCTCAATGACAAACCACAGCCTCTTCCACTGCCTCTTGTTACCTTTTGACCTGTTTAAGTAGCCGCTCATGGAGGAGTTCTCAGTGTTGGCGGACACCTGGAAAAACAGCATGAACAAAATAAAACACTTCACATACTTGATACATAAAAGATTTTAAAAAAAATACATCAAAACGTACTCAATTTATGTTCCTTG
This sequence comes from Leptoclinus maculatus, assembly GCA_032191485.1. NCBI lineage: Eukaryota > Metazoa > Chordata > Actinopteri > Perciformes > Stichaeidae > Leptoclinus > Leptoclinus maculatus. The sequence goes on from JAVDOI010000007.1 coordinate 5,946,658, forward strand.
CTTCTTTTAGTGCAGCAGGAATCTTCTTCTGTTTTCTAGTGAAGGAGAAAGCTCCAGATTTGATCGGAGAAACTGATGTTGAAGCACAGCGGTTACCAGAAAATCACTAAAATAGACCAAAACCCTATATTTTTACCACAAGTAAACCACCAGTCTGATTATATTCTGTATTTTTGTTATTGTCAATACTGTCAACAAATCCCATGAAAGACCAAAACCAACAATGCATTATTCCATCTTTCCGTCTTTAAATCTGTTTTTAAACATAGTTTCATCTTTAAAAAGGCTAAATCATTTCCTAAATGGCCACTGTAGCTTTTATCAAACGTTACTCAAACAGGAGGAAATAGATTGCATTTAAGGACTATTTTCAGCGGCGGTTCAATCCACATGTATTGCTCTAGTGAGTATTTGTGGCAGCAGGACGGTGTATGTGTGAGTTCATGGTAATGAAGGAGCATGTCACCCAACAGTGAGGCTCACTGGTGTGTTTTAATAGTTTTTGGACGACAGTGGAGCTCGGAGGAAGAAAATATATCACAGACAATACTTTTTAGTAGATAAATTCATGATTGTTTCTTTAATAAATAATGTCATCAGACTTTAAATCTGATTTTGTGCTGCTGAATTTTCAGAACTCCACGTTTACTTATTGGCAGAGCACGCCTGACACACCACCTGTCAGACACACGTGTAACTGCGATGAGAAGGGGGTTCATTAATTCTACAGAGAGACACAGCTTGACATACTTTCTATACATACAATCAGCTGCATCTGCTGTTATATTGAGGTTACAGGCATCAAATTAACTATTACATTATTAGAGAATATTATATTCCACGACTCAAAGGCATACAGCAAAGCAGATTTCACATACTAATACCAGTAGTAATAGTAATGTTCTTACATGAACTTAAAATGCAGTGCTAGGAGGGAAAAACACACAACAGGAATATAATAAACACATCTGATCAAAATCTATTGTAATAAACCATGTGATGAGAGTGTACTACTTCTGACAAATATATATATATATTTTTTAATGTTTTTTAAAGCTTTTGTCTTCCAAAAACTACTAAACTGAAATAATTTGCAGACACCTGGATACAGCTCAATTAATAAGTATTCTCAGATTTATTTTTAGGTCAGGGGTCGCCGGATAGGACCCGGGCGTATAATTGATGGATAATTGAGAATTATACATTTTGGCGGAGCGCTTCTGTTTTAACCTGCGCAGCTTTTCTGGCCTTTACGGCACTCATTCAGCAGTTCAGGAAACACACTGACCAATTACAGACATTGTAAATAATCTCACGTGACGCTACTCAGCCAATCGAATGTTTATTCCAAAATGCATCGTGAGTCGAGTGAGATCACGCAGACAGGCGGGAGACGGAGCGAGAACAGTGAGAGAGAAGCAGTGAGAGAAGTGAGTAAGTCGGAGAACAAAGTTAACATGGCGTGCTCTAAAAAGAGAAAGGTGGACCTCGAAAACAGCTTTAACAAAGAATGGACGGACTCGTATTTGTTCATTCTTCCTGCTGGCGCTACTAAACCACTCTGTCTCATATGCTCAGATACCGTGGACATTATTCAAAGCGCCAATGTGAAACGAGACCAAACATACCCACTCCAATCCGAACTGAGGGCACAGAAAATAAACGATTTAAGAGCCCAATATGAACGTTCCCCCAGAATATTAACAAATTCATTCACTGCCTAACAACGTGCTTACGAATGTTCCCTGAAATTTGCTTGGATTTTGGGTCAACATAAAAAGCCATTCACTGATGGAGAGGTTGTCGAGGAGTGCATGAGTGCAGTAGCTGGAACTTTACTTGAGGGGAAACAAAAAGAAGAGTTATGTCAAAAAATCAAGCAAATACCTGTCAGCAGCCTCAGCCACAAGGCTCATCTTTCTAAAATCAAGCACTTTCTTTTAAGATGTAAGTTTTTCAAAAGTTCTTTTTTGTGTATTTTATTTTTAGATGGAGCCATTATTTTACTTGAAATGAGAGAAGAACATTTATTTATGTATTTCTATGTATTATTTATAATCCATCCTGTTAAATTTGAAAACTGAGAATAATAATTGTTAAAATATAATTGATGTATTTTCTTTATTTGATTTGACAGTTGTTGACTACACAGAGACGTTACTACTACTAGACTTCTTGAATATATATATATATGGCACTAAGTGGCGCAAGTTAGATATTATTGTAATGTTCCGGACCTTTGCCCGAGGAGATTTTCTCAATCTGGACCTTTTGGAATTTTAATTGAAGACCCCTGATCTAGATGGTTCAAAGATGTTTTCACATTTATTGTTCTGTCAGTCCACTCTCACAAATTGTTGTATGAACGACACAACAATTTGTAAGTCATTTTGCATGGAAGAACGCAGTTTTTGCGTGTCATTTGTACACCATGTAGTCTGTACTGAGTGTAATGTAAATGCATCCGCGTTTTATGCTACCGGTGTTCGAGACAGGGGTCGTAAAGTTTTTGTTTTTTTAAAGCGGCGTTAGCGGCGTAAGTGACGTGTTCTCCTGTTTTCATATGTATTTTACTTAGTTTAGGTACTTATTTAAGCCCAACCATAATGTTTATCCTAAACCTAAGTAAATGGTTTTGTTGTGTTAACCTTAATGCGGCGTTACCGTAGTTTTGTTGCCTAAACATAACTGCGTTTGTTTCCTGGTGAGAAAAGCCTAATGCAAAGCAATGACAAAGAATATCATTGTATACACCTTCCCATGAGATCGGGTTGATTCTGTAAACTTGGTATCTGGTAAGTCTTTTGTCGGAAAAAATGCCCTTGCGGAGTGGGTGATGTTTTACCAGCAACTTTGGTTGCCTGGAGTCAATCAAACAACTGTTCTCCTTAGCATAAGCAGCAACAACATTTTGTCTAGCTCAAAAGTCTGACTTTGGGGAAGGGCAGTGCAAACTCTTAGGATGTCACAAAAATAAATGAAAAGGCAAGAAACTCACTGACTACCACTTTCCCCTCCACTAGGGTTCGTGACTGGCTTTGAAAGGGTGCCCATTCTTGGCATGGAAACGATCAAGATGACAGTCAAAGTTAAAGGAGTTGGGGACCTCTCTTATGACAAGTACTACCCTGAGACACATACATGTTTCTCAACCCTGGAGCTGCCCTTGTACTCAACCAAGGAGATCATGCAAAGCAGGCTTACTGAGGCCCTGAGCAACAATAGAAGAATCTACAAGTGATGGAGGGTCTGTGCTGTGACTGTATCTGTACTGAACAGAGGACTTAACATTGTAATAGAGCACTTTGTAAATGGCTGAACAAGGAGCAGCCTTTGTAGCTACTGCTAAAGTTACTGTGTATTAGCAAACGTAAAGGGTTTTATATTCTTTATAATGAAGATGTGTGGTGGATGTACATCAAAAATGTATGATTCATAGTGAAAACATGGATATAGATATAGAAACTTGTCTAATTCAACTGCAGCATCTCTTGCATAACTCCAGACACTAAAACTTTGAGCACAACATTCCACTTATTGAGGGTGAATACATTGAACACATTTTCACGACTACACAGCGACTTGAAGAACTATCCTCATTCTTATTGTTGCAGATAGCCAGCTGGGTTAATATAAATTGAAGTGAAATAATGCAACTCATATATGAGATACACACATATATTAAGATATATATATAAATTAAGTGTAGGAGCTATTTATTTGATGTTAGTATTTTGTTATTTAATTCACAAGTACTATTGTTTAATTATTCTAGATGTTTGTGTGGCACCCTGGACATTTGAATGGCTACAGTTATTTGCTGAATTGTTATTGTATTAGTTTGTGTCATTACCTTGCCCCCCTTACTATTATTTTCTGGTTATTATAATTTAAAACGCTTTGTGTGACTTTTAAACTCACCTACTTTCACCTAAAATAGCTGCAGGGCGATACTCATTTTTCGCCAATAGGTGGCAGTAGCGGGTTTTGATATGACTGGCGCGGTATTTCTTGTCTAAGACAAGCGAGCTAGACCAGCAACGGACAGTTAAGATCGCAGAAGCAGAGATTCATCTGATACTGTCTGGTTGTATTCACAGAATAAATTCATCTGGAAAAACTGAATGGACATTGTTATCATTCAGTGTGTAACATTTGCATATTGAGGTTAGATTGTTTGTTTAATATATTAAGATTGCTTTTTCTCTTTAATAGTCATTTGTTTAGTTATATTATTTTATTATATTTAAATTTTTGTTGTTTAAGTATACTTAGTTTTGGGTAAGTTCGTTTGTTAGTTCTTTGGGTAACACTGTGGGCACCTGTGGTTATATATAGGAGTAGGTAGGTAGGACCAGCATGCACCAGGGTGGGCCTATAGTTTTTTACCAGCGCAGGAGAGACAGCGATACAAGTTTTCTTTGTTCTTTTTGTTTGTTTACTTCTTTTTGTTTGGTTTGCCAAATAAATAAGAAAAATCGGAATCCTGTATGGACATTCAACTGTTATCTGCCTGCATAAACTACAAACCACGGTGCATCAGGCCTTTGATTATTGTTTGTTTTAATTTTATTTATTGGACAAATGGCCAGTAAAGTAAGAATTACCTTCTATATTTCATGGTGGGGTGTGAAAACACCATCTGCCCTTATACTGTTCAGTGATTACTAAATTTGGATACATAGCAATATTTGACAATTTTCCATTTTTATGGGTATTATGTTATATTGCAAAGATGGATAGCATTCAGTGAGGAACCCCTCTACTTTAAACCAATAGGATTTCTTGAAGAGACTATTTTTTTTCCAATTCACTTATTATTTTCAGCAATTAAACTGTGTACTGTTATACGACTTTTTTAATTAGTTTTGTGTTTGTCCGTCCGTCTCATTCTCATGAACGCCATATCTCAGGAAAATAATCAGCGAATTTCTTGAAATTTGGTACAAACGTCCACCTGGACTCAAGGTTGAACTAATGAAAATGTTGTGGTCAAAAGTCAAGGTCACAAGGCACAAGCTCACAAGGCACAATGGCCATAACTAAGAATTATTATAGTAATTATGACAATTTGATGAAGTGATGACATTTTGAAAATACATGAATGTAAACGGCACCTTGACTGGCATACAACCGAGAGGCAGTAATGTTAGTTTACTCCCTGTTTTCTCCCTAACCTTTTTTTAATATAAATTTGCAGATGAAAGAAACTATTGATGTAGACTTGAGTGGAAAATACTAAAAAGTGTTATTTATCAGGTGAACAGAAACCCCCTTTTCTGGACGGGGTATATGTTTCTTTCCAGCTGAGCTGAGTCTTTTGCAATTATTAATATCCACCCACAATTTTACAGCACTAAATGCCTCGTAGAAGAAGGGAATGAACATGAGCTTTTTTTTCTAAAAGACAAGTTGTTAGTGTAGCCAAAGTAATGTTCGGTATTTGAGCTTTTCATTAAACTAACCCTGAGTTGAGTATCAAGTATCCAGTATACCTATTCACTCTATTTAATCACCAAACACAGTGTAAATACTGCTGCAGTCATGCACAAACAGCAGTTATCAACTCCAGTTTCACTTTCGTTTTTCTTTTAAACCTCTAAAGTTACAGAGCTCCTCCTGCCTCTGACTCACTGGGCATGTTATTTTCGTTTCATCATGGTTATAGGTTTTGTTTTCCTTTGCTCAGAGCAAAGTATGCACAATGAACCACTCAAGTTTCGTTTCTGACTGACAGAGCTGAGTCATAAAAAGCAGCTGATGGTTCTCCAGAGACATTTTACCAAGATGTTTTCATGGGGAGAGAACTGCCAGCAGGGCTTTCGGTTGAAAGATGGCTCAAATATCTCAACAGGCGATGGAGTTCATCTTTTAAACCTCGGCTTTGACATCACGGATCTGTCAGCAGGTCACAGCGTGCTCGCCTTCATCAAAAGCAACGCTGATGCTGCCATCATTCTCACAAAAGAGAGCAAAGATGGGGGGAGAGTCAGAGGAAAACAGAGTGAGTATCAGTCTTATAACTTCCCTCTGAGCTCTTGCAAAAATAAGTTTTCTTTTTCGCAGTAGTGACCTACAGTATAACAAGCTGCATCAATTACAGTATACCTGCTGTGTTCTTTCAGAGTTCGTGAAGTGTAAAGAGAAGATTCAGGCTGTGGGTTGTAGTGATGATGATGTGGTCACACTGCTTACTAAGGAAGGAAAAGTTCTCTGTGTGGACACAACTACAACTCGCACTTACATTCCGAAGTAAGGAGAAACTATTTAATAGTCTTACAAAATCCTCACTTGGGTTCATGCTAGTCAGCTCTGAGTGGTTGAGCTTTGTTTTTTTCTGTCTCTTGTCCTCTCAGGCCCCTGGAAGCTTTGTGTAACATACCGGTGTCTCAGGTTGCTTGTGGGAGCCAGCACTCAGTGGCCCTCACCAAAGGTACAGTGAAGTGTACAGTAAACTGCTACTAATGTACAAGCTTAAAGCTATTGGCTCCTACAATAGTCGTGGAAACTCTTCCTGGGTTCTAAAATAGTTATAGGCATTAAACTAAATCAGTCACATACTACCAGTAATCACTGCTTTAACGTTTGAATCCCACAACTGCCTTTTGTAAACCCTTTGTTGTGTTGACTTGGTGGAAAACAACACCTCAGCCGGCGTTGACGGGATGGTAAAGGTTGACTCAAAGTCCAATAGTGACTGGTTTCACGGCATATTATGAGATAATAATGACTATAACATCTGTTTATATAGCACTTGTGGTTTACAAAAGGCAAAAATTGCCAGGGTGTCAGAAAGTCATTTCTCCACAGGTGGTCAGGTGTATACATGGGGCCGGGATTCCAGGGGCCAGCTGGGTCTGGGGAGGACCGAGCCCGGCGCTGACTCCCCTCAACACATCCGATCTCTGTCAGCACTCCCCCTGGTCCAGGTGGCTGCAGGGGGAGAGCAGAGCTTCGCTCTCTCCGTGTCCGGAGCCGTGTTCGTCTGGGGAGGAAACGACTGCGGGCAGCTCGGGCTGGGAGACACAACAGGTAAAAAAGGGAAAAAGCAATCATTATATCTAATACTCTACTCATACTATTTCTGTTAAATATAAACCAGAATGTAATTGTTTCCCCCAATAGACAGACCTACACCAACTCCTGTTCGTTACCTGAACACTAAGAAAACAATATACATTTCCTGTGGAAAGGACCACACTGCCATTTTGACAAAGGTTAGACAAAAAAAAGCTCTCTGGCAAAAAAATGTTAGGTGCCTCACCAATGCAGCCTTAACGCAGCACTAACTTCCTAGATCCCACAGAAATGTAAATATGTAACAATAAACCATAGGTCGGACGTTAAACTATGTTTATCTGGTTGCTTCCTCAGAATGGTGCAGTGTTCACATTTGGCTCTGGTCAATATGGACAGCTTGGGCACAACTCATTCGGCAATGAACTACGACCTCGGCTTGTTGCAGAGCTCTGGGGGGCAAAGGTCACCAAGATTGCATGTGGACGGTACGTTACAATTATAAACTTTTACGCAGTTATTCTGCGCCAATTCAGTCTAATTTTTTTGCTTAGAAATGCCAAAGTCAAAGGCACTATGTGAAGCAATTTACATGTATTAATCGCTTTGTATTGCAAATGTGCGAACGGATTGTTACGTAACTTAAAAACTAAGACCTCCCTGACCTTCTGGGTTGCCGATAACAGCATGTGGACCGATTTCTATGTAAAGGAATCGAGATGGTTTTGCCCTGACAATATGCGGGATGAGACGTTTATGTGCACAGAGTGCCTTGCCTTTCTTCAGCTCCCCTACAGCGCCGACAGTGTGTAGCTAACACACTAAACACACGCTAAAATACTGTTTTGAGTGGCTGTTCTGCCCGGTAAATTGACAAGCTTGCTATTTGCAAATTACGTTATCAGCTAGCGTTACGAAACTACCAACGTCATATCCACACAGCTAAGTAGCAGCTAGCTTACCAACCTTAGTTTGCTTGCCGCTAATGTTATCGCTAGCATGTGCGCTAGCAACAGCAGTTCACTTAATGGCAGTGGTGGGCCGTCAGGGCCTTTAAGGCCTTCTCTGCTGGCCGAAACAGAATCACAAAGTTATAGCTATTTTATAATTTAATAATTTTTCTTAAATACACTACATGTATTATAATTTATAAAATTATTTTTCCCATTATCAGCTACTGTCTTCCTCAGCTACTGTCTTCCTCAGTAGCTTCCAGTGCAGCTTGTTTTAAGTAGAGCTTTTATCCAATCAGATTTCACCTCTGTGTCTCTAGGTAAGAAGAGAGGCCCGAGGCCTGCAGACTCACAAGTGAATCCCTTTGCAGTTTAAGTGAATGGGGACGATATTGTTGATTGTCATAGTGTTCAACCAATCAGATCTTTAGTTTGACATGTTGGGCGTATTCTTTGACGTGCCAGAGCCTGCTAGCTGGCCTAGCCATATGTGATTGGTCAGTGGGCTAGCCTGACATGTTGGGCGGTGACAATCCCAATATCTGCTGCCTCTGTCGAGCGGACATTTTCAGCCCTCAAACGCATTAAAACATATTCAAGAAATACAACTGGGGAGGCTCGACTGTCTTCACTGGCGTCCATGAATCGAGAAGGACTTCTTACTGGAACTAAAACGCACGGATGTACTGAACAACCGTGAGATTTAACTCTTTATTAACAAAGAAAGGAGGACTTTGTCTTTAAATAGTGAACAGCAGCTCTGGTAAGTGAAATGCGTTTGTTTTTACATCTGCAGTAGCTTTAATATGCTTGTTTATATATTATTATTTGTACAACTTGTTTTTATGAAGATGGATTTTTGTTTGGTTTTATATGTGATAGGAACTATTGTTACGTCCAATGTTGCTCTGGGGACATATTTAGCCGGTGCCAGTGTTGGCAACTTGACGACTTTCTCGCTAAATCTGGTGACTTTCCAAACCCTCATGGCGACTTTTTTTGTCAAAAGCTACTAGCGACAAATCTAGCGACTTTTTCTGGTGTTATTAGAGACTTTTCTGGTGTTTTGACTGACGTTAAAGCACGTACGTTCTGCACTGTCGTGAACGAGCAGCGGGTGCTGCCGTGAGCCCCTCCGCCGCCCCAAAGCACACACAAGAGGATACTCTCACAGAAGCCTCGCGCAGCAGTCCCAGCTGCAGTCAGAGAAGAGAGGAGACGCACTCTCGGCGTATTCCCTGCAGTTAGTGTATTTACAGGTGTTTGCTTCATTTTTACATGAAACAAATAATAACCGTAGCTGTGTTTCAGCTGCAGGACAGCAGTGTATAAAATGCACGGCCCGCCACTGCTTAATGGCCACCGTTGTCATTAATAACAAGGATTTTCTGAAAATTCCACGTAATACCCAGAACATTTTTTTCTAATCAGTTTGCCAGACCTGTTAGGTTCATTCAAACACTTCAAAATGGCACAGAGAGCAGGTAGAGAACATTTTGAAAAAAGTTATTTTTACTGTTGCATTTGAGAACATCCCAGGAATGTTTCTGTTGTCTGAAATAGAGGCTTGGAGGCTGTAAAACTCCTGAAAAAGCATCTTTGTTGACATTAAAATACTGTTTTGCATTGTAACGTTATCTCTATCAGGCATCACACATTAGTGCTGACGGACTCCAAGAGGGTCTACTCCTTCGGGTGTGGAGCGCAGGGGCAGCTGGGACACGGAGAGGAGAGTCATCCGTCCGTGCCGCTACCGGTTCAACTGCCACAGGGTAACTACGCCCCTAAAATAACTAAAATAATTGAATTTTTATTTCAGAGACAGAGGTAACTTTTATTCTATTATCATTCCAGACACCGCTAATGGTCCTAAAATTGGAAACATCTACGCAGGAGGAAACTGTTCGTTTGCAACGTCCACATCTGTTAAGGTACCAACACAAATACATACAGTACATATTATAATTGTGGGAGGTGTAATAATACCTTAACCCCCAATTAATACATATGAAGTCATTGTTCGACACCAAACATGAGCCTTTATCTTGTTTCTTTCACAGGAAAGAACTGCCAGTGTCAGCAATGTAACACATGATGTGATTGACAAATGGGTCTCTGAATGTAATTCAAAGTCTTGGAAAAAGATCAAATGGTAAGTACAATGCATTTATCGTATATAACTGGTTGTCTGTTAAATCTATTAATACTCTATTCCCAGTGTTATTGACTAACCACATAACTGTCACGACTTAAATTAATCATTTGGTTCCAAAGCATTTAACACAGTTTTCTTAGTGCAACGGACTGAAAATGTTAAATCTTCACAGGGAAATCCACATGACGTTCTCCTCTGCATCCTGTCTGAATACAAGCTTCCTTGAGCAAAGGTGAACACAGTATCGCTTTGCATGAACACTTCTTCACACGTGATAAATGTCAATGACGTTGGTGACCTCTTGTTTGCGCCATCATCAGCTCGAACTTTCAGTTCGTCCAATATTGGTTTATGACCGAACACCACTGTGCCTGAGTAGCTGTTCTGAATGTGAGCTTATAGTTTATTTATTTATTTTTTGTGTTTTTAGCAAAGACAAACATTTCCAGACTTCACCAAAGTACTCGGGCTTGAACATGTCAGTCGCACGACTTGCTTTCGAGAAACTGGTGAAGAAGGACAAGGTTTTCTCCGAGGTACTGTATGTAACTAAAATGTGTGTAATGTGCACTAAGGGTTTCAAAGTGATCTACTTTGAGTATCCCGTATGTGTTGCTGTTAAAAATGGTACATTGAGATAAACTCTATAATTACTCTCAATACAGGTTCATAATACGTCTGCTAACTTGTCTGAGGCGTTTCAAAAAAATGACCAAATCTCGTTATTTTTCCCTTGCTGTCCTTTTCAAACCAACAGGTTGAGGCTGCTGTCCTGCTCTTGCTTCCTTCCCTTGAGAAGAAGCCATTGGGGATGGAGGGGTTGAGGATCTACCTGCTTCTCAATGAGCTTCTGTATGTGATCCAGAGCCACGAACAGCGTCAAACAAGCACAACTCTCGCTGAGGCGGTCGCTGCTGCCGTCCTAAACTTGTCTGCTGACAGTCTCCAGGTCATAGGTAGTGTCACATCACTAAAATATTGTTCATGATAACACATTGTACATTAAAGTTAAAATCCTTGGAGGTTTCCGGTTCCGCCACTTAGAGGATTACAGCTTAATTTTCGAGCTTGTGAAATAACCCCAAAAAACGGTAGTTTTGCCAATTCTAGTGCAACTTTTGTTTAATAATGTAGAAAGAGGTTACTACTAGAAGTAGGACAACCACAAACGTGATAGAATACGATCCCGAACTGGGACAAGACAGCCAAAGCAGCTCTCCACGCCTGTACTCACATGACGAGGATAGCTCCGAAGCTAGCCTGCGAAGCATTCTCAATGAACTTTGGGAATTCAGAAGAGATAACAGGGTACAACTTACTGACATCAAACAAGAATTGAAGAGAGCAAATGACAGACTGGACGAGGCAGAGGGGAGAATTGATGAATCTGAGACTGTGCTTCAAGCAACATCAACGCTAATCAAGCGGCTAACGCAGCGCCAAGCTTATCTGGAAGCCAGGCTGATAGACCAGGAGGGCCGAGCATGTAGGGATAATTTAAGGATTTACCGAATACCCAAAGATAAAGAGGGCACCGATATGGCTGGTTTTCTGGATAAACTGCTAAAAAACGCTCTCGACCTTCCCTGTGACAGAGATCTCAGAATAGAACGGGCACACCGAGTACTGGCACCAAAGCCCAACGGCCAGCAGGCAATGCCCCGATCTATATTGGTCAAGTAATTAAAGGAGTCGGGACTTGTTACTTAGCTTGTTATCCGTGGTTTGTTTTATTTCAATTTTGTGTGGATTTTGGCTAGCATGCGGCCAACTTTCAAAGGTAACAGACAAGGAGGGGAGATATATAATAGTCTCTGGAAGCATAGATGGCGTTGCAATAACATTATGTAACATTTATGCCCCCCCTGTAAGTGATTTTGGTTTTTACAGAAAGATATTTGAGTTAATGATCGAGGCCCTAGGAATTGTCATATGTGGTGGAGATTGGAACAGCCGTCTTAACCCAAAACTAGATTCAACAAAAAACGTGACCACTACATCGTTGCGTTGAAAAATGTATATTAGACCTATGGAGAGATTTTTACCCATCAGGCAGTGATTATACTTTTTACTCATGCCCCCATGATACATACAGTATAAGGTCAGACAATTTTTTTGTGCTAAAGAGAGATCGCCATAGAATGCATAGCTGTGATATTGGAAGTATTAATTTATCTGATCATGCACCTTTGTCCTGCACTGTGCATATTAGCGATAAGGTGGGAAAAACATTGTGGTAGTTACATGCAAGTATCCTAAACAACCCGCAATTTAAGACTCAAAGGAAAAAGGAAATAAAAATGTTTCTTGAAGAAAATGATAACAGGGAGGTTAATTCAGTTATAGTATGGGACGCATTAAAAGCAGTCATCAGGGGGAGAATTATATCTTTCTGTGTCCATGAAAAGAAAGAAAAACAGTTACGACTACTAAACCTTATTATTAAAGAATTAAAGGATCTTGAGACACATCATGAAAGGGATCAAAAAACGAATTTGCTGATAAAAATAAAGAAAGTTATGAATGAAATAAAAAATATTATACTCACAGGAAAAAATATGATATTTACAGAACAAAAATATTACGAGTCAGGCTCAAAATCAACTAAACTTCTGGCGAGAAAGCTGCAAAAACAACGAGCGGATAGCACAATATACAAAATAAGGGACCTGGATTCTAAAACTATATACTATAAACAAGATGAATTTCAAAAGTACTACAAATCTCTATATACACAACCACAGCTAGAGGGCGAGCAACAAATTGGCAAATTCCTCAATTCTCTCAACCTCCCTGTTATATCAGCAGAACAAAATCAGATATTAACAGCAGCGGTAATTGAGACAGAACTAAACAGCGCCATCACCTGGCTTAAAGCAAATTAGTCACCCAGTCCGGATGGCCTTCCTTCAGAGTGGTATAAGACATTTTGATTTGAGTTCATACCAAGCCTTCTTAGGGCCTGCAATATAACTTTACAATATGCCAAAATGCTTCCATCTTGGTGCGAGGCAGTGATCTCTGTTATCCACAAAGAAGGAAAAGATAAACTAGAATGTGGATTTTATCAATCTCAGTGTTAAATGTTGACTACAAATTTTACACAGCCTTCCTTGCCAAAAGACTGGAAAAGATCCTTCCTCAACTTATACATAATGACCAGACTGGCTTAATCTCACAAAGACAAACCCACGATAACATCAGGCGATCACTGCACATCCAACAGAATAATCTTGAAGCCTACCTAGTCAGTCTGGATGCTGAGAAGGCCTTTGATTCAGTGAGCTGGCCTTTCTTATAAAAAAGTCCTTGAAAGATTTGGCATACACAACAATTTCATCAAAGGCATTCGTCTATGCTAGACCATCGGCCTGGATAAAAATGAATCGGTATCTCTCAGATACCATTACATTAGAGCGTGGATCAAGACAGGGATGCCCAATTTCTCCATTGCTTTTGGCACTTTATATAGAGCCTCTTGCACAGTGGATGAGACAAACAGAAAGCATCAAAGACATTTGCATAAATGGATCAGACGACAAGGTGGCCCTGTCCGCCGATGACATCTTGATCTATTTAAGTACCTTCTCTAACTCTTTTTTTAATTAATGAACCTGCTAAAAACATTTGGTAGATATGCAAGATACAAACTAAATCTGCAAACTAAATTTTACCTTAACTGGGACCAGAACTCCTTGAAATACTTAGGAATACACTTTCCGAAAAAAATCTCAACTTTGGCCAAGATAAATTACAAACCCACTCTTAACAAAAATTAAAGATGATATACATAGATGGAACTCTATTTCTTTCCTCGGTCTAAGTCATAGCATTGCCTCTGTAAAAATGAACATTCTGCCACGATATCTCTTCCTATTTCAAGCACTTCCTGTTGAAATTCCCTCAAAACAATTTTCTGAATTGAATAAAATCATTTCAAGATTTATTTGCAGGGGAAAAAACCCAGGGGAAAATGTAAAACTCTACAACTCACAAAAGAGGGAGGAGGAATGGCTCTACCCAATTACTTCTATGCTGCCCAGATTAAACCCTTAATTAACATTTTTGTACCAGGTGGAAAGACATCGAACTCTCCATTATGAATGATCCCCCAACTCATGCAGTATTGGCCCCCAAAAATGTGGTAAATTGTAAAGACAATGTGCAAAATCCATGGATCAAATTCCAATTAAAAATATGGAACATGATAAGAGGAGGATATAAACTAGATCATAAACTACAAATACTTCAATGGTGTGCTTATGATCCCAGGTTGAAGTCAAATTAAATAGATCATAGATTTAAATCCTGGATCCCAAATGGATTCCCTGACAGAGAAGGGACAACTAAAGGACTTTGAACACCCGAGGAAGAATCAGATTTTTATTAGTGCTGGACAAGTTAACTATAGTTAACGTAATTATCGCGTTAACCATTCATTAATTAACGCCGACAATTATTTTATAGCGCGTTAACGCATTTTTTATTTATTTTTTATTTTGAAAGTCCGTTGCTTACTGGCAGCAGTGGAGGGAGGCTTTAGCAGACTACGTTGATGCAGCGTGTGGGAGAAGTATAGATAAACAAAAGACAAGCTAACAAATGCCACAGAGAAGTGTATACAAACTGCAGCCGATTAGTATTGTGGAAGATGTCGGTCTGAGGAACGTTCTCAAGGTGCGTTCGCGTCGCATTTGGTGTGAACGCACCTTTAGGATCGCAACGAATGACGGCACGCATGAGCCTCAAGAATGAGCTAAGAAAGTTAGCGGAAAGATTAACGTGAGACGACATCCGGTTTCTTCAGACGAATATCCAGTTTTCAGAATAAGATGCCAACAAAGTATGAATTATATTCACATTAAGTATAAAACATGCTACCTGCATCTCGTGAGTTAAAGGGAAAATACACCTAAAAGTGTCTTTATTCTTTGATCGCTGGGTAACCATAATTACCTCGGAGTTACAGCATGATATTGATGAACAGTAGAGCTGCATTCACATGCTCTGACTGTCATGAAGACAGACATTTTTGCTGAAACGTGCTGAAACATTTTATTCATGTTGCACAGCAGTGGAACGTTTCAAATAAAGTCAGGACACTGAGCACAGATAGTGCAAGAAATATGATCACTACTGTGTAAAGGGAATACTGCTGTTAAAAAGCACCTTATTTGTTTTAAGTGTTTGCAAACCAAATGTTATTGCCCTTTTGTTCATATAGCAGTACTTTTAAAATAAAAGTGCGCAATACACTACTTTTGAATTCATTATTGAACTTTGCGCATAACAATGCGATTAATCGCGATTAATGGCAAAAAAAATCATGCGATTAATTGCGATAAAAAATTTTAATCGTTGCCCAGCACTCATTTTTATAGATACCTTCAGATACGCAACTATCTTGAACATAACATTAGAAATACAATAGACCTTGATGATCCAATATTGAGAATATTTCTCGGTGCCTACCAAGATGATTGGAATAAGGGTGTTATCTCTAGATCCTACAAAGGCCTTTTGACAAAAAAATCCCACACTGCACAACATGTTTAAGAAAAATGGGCAAGAGAAGGTAACCTCTTAATATCAAATGAGGACTGGTTGGATGTGTGGAAATTTCAGTGGAAATTAACCAATTCTCACATGTGGCGGGAATTTGGGTGGAAGTGTGTTATTTGTTTCTTTATCACACCGAAGCAGAAAGCACATTTTGCTGGAGGGGATGCCACATGTTGGAGACTGTGTGGGGCTGGGGAAGCAAATCACTGGCATGTATTTTGGGAGTGTCCAGTGATAAAACCTTTCTGGGCAGAGTTTTCATATTAAAAATCATACTTAACACTGACCTGCCCCTGCAATTTTCTACATTATTTTTAGGAAAAACTGATTTTCCAGCAAGGCATCCAGATGAATACACGTTTGGCAATTAAATAACCGCTTGTAAAAAAAGCGCTCACAAGGCGCTAGTTGCTTCCTGAGCCCCCCCACGATACAGGAGGATTCAGACCACCCACCTGAGCATGAGGGACTAGCAGGAAACAATGCATTCATGTAATGCACAATGTTATCTCACTGATAACAGCCTCACACTCTCTCTGCTGGTCATCGCGGGGCGACTCCTCTGGTTGCAAAAAGAAGTCTATGGAATAATGAGATAATGACTCTACTTCTCACTTGAATTATTCCCTCGGTAAACATTGTAAACATGAGTTTCTGGTCTCAATCTCTAGTTTCAAGTCTTCTTCAATACAGCATGATGTTCATTTATAAAATGATGGTCTATTTATAGTCAAATAGACCATAAATTAGGCTATGCTTAAGGGCGGGCTTACTGTGATTGACAGGTCGCTACCACAACATTACCTGGTCTGGGATTTGTCCGTGTTTTGGTCTTACAACTTTAACTCTTTCACAGTGTGTTTTCAGTTCATACAAGTTAATTTTAACATTTGTTGTTGCCTAAAAATGTCTTGTTCAGCTTTTGGTTGTACTTCGCTCCACCCTCTCGTGTCACTTCTGGTTGCAAAAAGCCAAGATGGTTTTGTCTACCAAAATGTCTACCATAACTTCTAATCTCATATAAAAGGCTAGCGTACCTTCTGTTTGTTTTACTGATGAGAGGGAAAAAAGAAAGTCTGTTAATTCCGCCTGAATACATATATTTTGTCTCATTTATGAAATAGTTAATGCGTATATGTTTTCAATAACACATGCATGAAACAAAGTTGTGATTTATCAAACGTATATCTCTTTGAAACTGCTGGTTTACCGATTCAAGATAATACAAGGTGATGTAGAAATGGTAGTAAAAATGGTCAATGTTGCTTTAACACTGGTTTAAGATAAAGCTTTGACATCTGCTCAGCTGTTAAATGCTCACTGACGTTAATGTCTGCAAATCTCCATGTTGTCTTCCTCAGGGGACTGGTGGTCCTCACTGCCGCCCTCCACCATGGTTGAACACGTTAATGTGTGGAAGCAGGCCCTCTCAGTGATCCTGTCCTTAAAGCCTGTTCCTCGCAACTCTGGAGTCAGAAACCTGCTGCTAGTCCTCCAGTACATGTACAACGTTAGTATCACTTATTGGCCGTGTTTTCTATGAACGTCACAGCATAATCCTATACACTTTTTAATTTGATGAACGTTTCCCCTAATAAACACTTGTTTAAAAGGTCAACAGCAGGACTGCAGAACCTCAAAGGATGCCAGAAACCGACTTCTGTTTGTTGATTGACAAAAATGTTCTCATTGAGGATTTGCAGCTTTGGATTTTACGGTCACAACTCAAGGTAAAAAGAACACATGGTTAAATAGTTTGTGAGGTAAAGCCATGATACTGTCCCTCCTTCTGGGAGGATGATCTGTAATCTTGTTTGTTTTTTCCTCCCCTTTTCAGAATTTGCATATTGAGCCACTTATCCTGTGTAGCTTTCCAATTCTGATGGATCTGGAGTCAAAGAAATTTGTTTTTGACCTGAATGCTAGGTACACCAAGGTAACTAAAACCTTAAACATACCTAATGAGAACTAGCTTTTACACGCAATACCGTCAGGGTCAAGAAATCTGTTGTGTGTCATTGCAGTATGATAAAATACATGTTGTCTGTGTCAGAAACACTGAAGTTAGCTGACAGTCACACAACAAAAATGGTATAATAATGAAATCTTGAACTGTAATCCAGGTGAAAGAAATGAATTGCATGAACTGGGAAACGTTTTGGGCATGGCAATGGTCTCTGCCACTGCCTCAAGACCCGCTCTTTGAACTAGACCTGAGGCGAGCATCGGTTTTGGAAGACACCTTTGAACAACTTGCTGCTGTTGCTGCTCATCCTGATGAATACAAGTTACCACTTGCGGTAAACATGTAGTTTTGATCTGATAGCCACAGGTCCCACTTCAAATCTTGCATTGTTGTATAGGTACTCTTGTATAAGCTACTGTATCAGGAGGAAAACTTAGTTTGTGCCATTTTGTCCTCCAGGTTTATTTTGATGAAAACTTCACAAACGTAGATGATCAGTATCTCTTCCAAAAAGACTTTTTTCACGAAGTGTTTCACGAGATGATGTCCGCTGAATCTGGGATGTTCATGTTCAACGACTCCAAAACACTGGCATGGTTCCCCTCCACGGTAAGACTTTACATCTTCATACAGGAAAATAAATATTCAATTCAGATCTTAAATTATTATCATCCTATTTTGTTTCTAGTTTTCTGATATAAGTTTTGTCTTCCATCAACACCAGGAAACAGAGGAGGACCAGAGATACTTCCAGTTTGGGGTTCTGTGCGGACTGGCTTTGTACAACCAGTACATCATACACTTACCCTTCCCGCTGGCTCTGTTCAAAAAGCTGCTGGGTGTAAAGCCCTCACTGGGGGACATGATCGAATTCAGCCCATGCGTTGGAGAGTAAGAGGAAATTAATATATATTTTAATCACAAATGTTTGGTTACAGTTGCTGACGTCTGGTCAAAACATACTGAAAACCCTTTTTTGATATATTATGTATTATCTCTTTTATTTTGCTTCTAGGAGTCTGCTGAACATCCTGGAAGTCTACGAAGATGATCTCGTAAAAAACCTCTACATGGATTTTCTAGTATGTTTTTTACAGAGAGTCAATAACATATGTCCTTCCTCCTCTTTCTGAAATCTATCATTTCTTAAAGCAGCGATCTTCTTCTTCTTTCTGATAACAGATCAACTGGGATGGCACAGAGGTGGACCTTGATCCTAAAAATCCAGAGAAGCCCCTGACGGGGGAAAATAAGTAAGGACCATGCATTTTTGTGACTTTCTTGTGTGCTTTGTTATTTGACACTAATTGAAGGAAAACACTCAATCAGCATTAATAGATGAGTACACATCAAAAGTTTCTGGCAGAGGCTGTTTTTAACAGGCCAGACAGTTTGTTACACAGAACCATCTGATGAACAGACAAAGGAAACTGTTTGGAAAAGGGCAGGCACTTTCAAAAAACAGTAGCAGGTGATTTAATGAACCATCATCGGCCAACTTCAACCAATCAGCAGATATCCTCAAAGCAATTCTTTAGGGTAACCAAACTGCTATTATCAGTAGAGTTGACATGAGGATATAACTGTGTATCATCTGCATAGAAATGAAAAGATTTATAATATCTACTAATTATGTGAACAAGAAGAGGCATGTTAAAGAGAAAATAATGAGGCCCAGAATCAATCCTTCAGGTATACCACAAGTAAGTTTTGTGGACGAGGAAATGAAGCTACCATAGTTCCACAGGAAAATACAGAGAGATAGGATTCATATCACTCACTAGCTGCTCCGACCTTTTTGTTGAAATTAAACTTTAATTTGCTAAACAGGAAGGAGTTTGTGGATGCCTACGTGACTCATGCCTTCAACACATCAGTGGAGGGCGTGTTTCAGGAGTTCAAGCGAGGCTTCTTCCAGGTGTGTGACCAGGATTTGGTGAAGCTGTTCCGACCAAATGAGCTGCAGGAAGTGCTGCTGGGCAAAGACTGCCATGACTGGGCAAAGCTGAAACAGGTACAGTCTAAAACAAGAGCTGTTTTTGCATTCTAGTTTTCTCTGCAACTGATTCATTGCATCCCTGGATCGCGCTTGATTTGAATACTAAAAATGATCTTGAAACAGAAGTGATTGTAACAAGTCTGTTTCACTGTAATTAGAACACAGGTTATGAGGGGGTGTACAATACCACACCACCACACCCCACCATACAGATGTTTTGGGAGGTTTTTGATGAACTAACTGAGGATCAGAAGAAAGCTTTCCTTTGTAAGTATTGTCCCTGATTTTGACATTTACAAACAATTACAATTTATTATTTTGACTAGACTTGCTATATACGTGCTGAATAAAGAGAAAGCAAATAATCATCAGAATCTTATTATCAATAGTGTTTTATCAACCAGAACTATTTTAATCTCGATGGTTCATAAATGTTTTCACATTTATTGTTCTGTCAGCCCGCTCTCACAAATTGGTGTATTAACGACACAACAATTTGTAAGTAATTTTGCATGGAAGAACGCAGTTTTTGCTTTTTACGTGTCATTTGTACGCCACGTCTGTACTGAGTGCAATGTAAATGCATCCACGTTTTATGCTTTGTTCTGAACCAGTGCCAGGAGACCGGTGTTTGAGACAGGGGTCGTAAAGTGTTGTTTTTAAAGTTGCGTTAGAGTCATTAGCAACATTCGCGATGCGACGTAAGTGACGCGTTCCTGTTTTCATATGTACTTTACTTAGTTTAGGTACTTATTTAAGCCCAACCATGATGTTTATCCTAAACCTAAGTAAATGGTTTTGTTGTGTTAACCTTAATGCGGCCGTTACCGTAGTTTTGTTGCCTAAACATAACTGCGTTTGTTTCATGGTGAGAAAAGCCTAATGTGAAGCAATGACACGTGGGAATATCATTGTATACACCTTCCCATGAGATCGGGTTGATTCTGTAAACTTGGTATCTGGTAAGTCTTTTGTCGGAAAAAATGCCCTTGCGGAGTGGGTGATGTTTTACCAGCAACTTTGGTTGCCTGGAGTCAATCAAACAACTGTTCTCCTTAGCATAAGCAGCAACAACATTTTGTCTAGCTCAAAAGTCTGACTTTGGGGAAGGGCAGTGCAAACTCTTAGGATGTCACAAAAATAAATGAAAAGGCAAGAAACTCACTGACTACCACTTTCCCCTCCACTAGGGTTCGTGACTGGCTTTGAAAGGGTGCCCATTCTTGGCATGGAAACGATCAAGATGACAGTCAAAGTTAAAGGAGTTGGGGACCTCTCTGACAAGTACTACCCTGAGACACATACATGTTTCTCAATCCTGGTGCTGCCCTTATACTCAACCAAGGAGATCATGCAAAGCAAGCTTACTGAGGCCCTGAGCAACAATAGAAGAATCTACAAGTGATGGAGGGTCTGTGCTGTGGCTGTATCTGTACTGAACAGAGGACTTAACATTGTAATAGAGCACTTTGTAAATGGCTGAACAAGGAGCAGCCTTTGTAGCTACTGCTAATGTTACTGTGCATTAGCAAACGTAAAGGGTTTATATTCTTTATAATGAAGATGTGTGGTGGATGTACATCAAAAATGCATGATTCATAGTGAAAACATGGATATAGATAGTGTATATGTATAAACTGTAGCTGTTGCAGGGGAATCTTAAGTGATTTTACAAGTGTCTCATCTCCTCAGGTAATATAGTGTGATAGAGTTTATTTTGGGGCAAAGTTGCATAAAAAGTATTCCATACAAAATTATGTCAACAGCAAGTCTCTCTAATAGAGACTAAAATATAAGAAAATGTTTGCTACATGTAACGTTTTTTCATTTCATGTTGGCGCAATAAAAAATGTAATTAATTAATTCAACTGCAGCATCTCTTGCATAACTCCAGACACCAAAACTTTGAGCACAACTGTCCACTTGTTGAGGGTGCAGACATTGATAATAAAGATAGAAACGCGACACATTTTCACGAATACACAGCGACTTGAAGAACTGTCCTCATTCTTATTGCAGATAGCCAGCTGGGTTAATATAAGTTGAAGTGAAATAATGCAACTCATATATGAGATAAACATATATGTTAAGATATATATAAACTAAGAATTACCTTCTATATTTTATGGTGGGGTGTAAAAACACCATCTGCCCTTATACTGTTCAGTGGATTACTAAACTTGGATACATAGCAATATTTGACAATTTTTCATTTTTATGGGTTTATGTTATATTGCAAAGACGGATAGCATTCAGTGATGAACCCCTCTAATTTGAGCCAATAGGATTTCTTTAAGAGACTATTTTTTTAACAATTTCTTCTTCCAGTTCACTTATTATTTTCAGCAATTAAACTGTATTCTGTTATACCATTTTATGTATTTGTTTTGCGTTTGTCCGTCCGTCTCATTCTCATAAATGGACATAAGGAGCTTCAAACAAGTTGTTAGTGTAGCCAAAGTAATGTTTAGTGTTGAGGCTTCACTTTTCCTGAATGGAGGGAAGGCCGCTGGACTGGGCTACGGCTTTGTTTACTACTTACTGCGCAGGCGCACCCAAAAAGTTACTGGATCCGGCTTAAAAGTAAAACATCATTTAATAACAATTGGAAACTAAATTAACTATCGATAGTAATGTTCTCGAGAGCATAGATCACACCCACACACGCCCTCACAGGTCTGACATAAGTCAGGTGCTGAAAAAAGCATGGTGATATGATCTGAAGAATACTCTCTAAAACCTTGTTCTTTATATCCCCTAAAAGTCGGAAAGTGTTCGAACTGTCCCAAAACGTTGAAAACAAATGTCTGTGTCCATCAGTGATTGTCTGTAGTCGTGTTGGTTCCTCCTCTTATCGATCCTTTGTGGCAAAAGTTATTCGACCCCTCCTTCTTCTTCTGGCACGCTGTCCATCCTTCTGATCACATACTCCATCGATGAGGTCACCTCTGCTCACTGCTGCACATCTCCTTATTTGGTATCACTGTTTCTCTTCTCCTCCATGCCTGTAAAGCCTCGCTCAGAATATCCCTATTCTGACCCTTAATACTTATTCTTTACAGAGTTTAATACCTACAGTGACTATGCTTTTATGGTTTAATACATTCAATGTGTTAATATACTGTAACATATAATATCCTCTATAAGTAAACATACTGCAAACATATAATACATTCCATAAGTAAATATATTTGTGACTCTTAACATATTTTGACATTCTTATTATTGTGACACTTTTATTCACCACTAGGGGTGCTATTAATTATACTAATAATGTTTTTAATACTGAAATCCTTCACATTAGTATTTTACCTTTTCATTAAACTAACCCTGAGTTGATATCTCAGTAGTCCAGTATTCCTATTCACGCTATTTAATCACCAAACAAAGTGTAAATACTGCTCAGTTCTCAACTCCAGTTTCACTTTCGTTTTTCTTTAAAAGTTACAGAGCTCCTCCTGCCTCTGACTCACTGGGCGTGTTATTTTCGTTTCATCGTGGTCATAGGTTTTGTTTTCCTTTGCTCACAGCAAAGTATGCACAATGAACCACTCAAGTTTCGTTTCTGACTGACAGAGCTGAGTCATAAAAAGCAGCTGACGGTTCTCCAGAGACATTTTACCAAGATGTTTTCATGGGGAGAGAACTGCCAGCAGGGCTTTCGGTTGAAAGATGGCTCAAATATCTCAACAGGCGATGGAGTTCATCTTTTAAACCTCGGCTTTGACATCACGGATCTGTCAGCAGGTCACAGCGTGCTCGCCTTCATCAAAAGCAACGCTGATGCTGCCATCATTCTCACAAAAGAGAGCAAAGATGGGGGGAGAGTCAGAGGAAAACAGAGTGAGTATCAGTCTTATAACTTCCTTCCGAGCTCTTGCAAAAATAAGTTTTCTCTTTCGCAGTAGTGACCTACAGTATAACAAGCTGCATCACTTACAATACACCTGCTGTGTTCTTTCAGAGTTTGTGGTGTGTAAAGAGAAGATTCAGGCTGTGGGTTGTAGTGATGATGATGTGGTCACACTGCTTACTAAGGAAGGAAATGTTCTCTGTGTGGACACAACTACAACTCGCACTTACATTCCGAAGTAAGGAGAAACTAATCGATGTTCTGAATTTGCAACAACAACAACATTTGGTCTTAAAAAATCCTCACTTGGGTTCATGCTAGTCAGCTCTGAGTGGTTGAGCTTTGTTTTTTTTCTGTCTCTTGTCCTCTCAGGCCCCTGGAAGCTTTGTGTAACATACCGGTGTCTCAGGTTGCTTGTGGGAGCCAGCACTCAGTGGCCCTCACCAAAGGTACAGTGAAGTGTACAGTAAACTGCTACTAATGTACAAGCTTAAAGCTATTGGCTCCTACAATAGTCGTGGAAACTCTTCCAGGGTTCTAAAATAGTTATAGGCAATGAACTAAATCAGTCACATACTACCAGTAATCACTGCTTTAACGTTTGAATCCCACAACTGCCTTTTGTAAACCCTTTGTTGTGTTGACAAGTCCAATAGTGACTGGTATCAAGGCATAGTACAAGATAATAATGACTATAACAATAACATCTGTTTATATAGCACTTGTGGTTTACAAAAGGCAAACAGGCCAGGGTGTCAGAATGTCATTTCTCCACAGGTGGTCAGGTGTATACATGGGGCCGGGACTCCAAGGGACAGCTGGGTCTGGGGAGGAGCGAGCCCGGCGCCGTCTCTCCCCAACACATCCGATCTCTGTCAGCACTCCCCCTGGTCCAGGTGGCTGCAGGGGGAGAGCAGAGCTTCGCTCTCTCCGTGTCCGGAGCCGTGTTCGGCTGGGGAGGAAACGACTGCGGGCAGCTCGGGCTGGGAGACACAACAGGTAAAAAAGGGAAAAATAGCAATCATTATATCTAATACTCTACTAATACTATTTCTATTATATGTAAACCTGCATGTCATTTTTTTTTACCAACAGACAGACCTACACCAACTCCTGTTCGTTACCTGAACACTAAGAAAACAATTTACATTTCCTGTGGAAAGGACCACACTGCCATTTTGACAAAGGTTAGACAAAAAAAAAGCTCTCTGGCAAAAAAATTGCAGGTGCCTCACCAATGCAGCCTTAACGCAGCACTAACTTCCTAGATCCCACAGAAATGGAAATATCTAACAAACCATAGGTGGGTTAAACTATGTCTGTCTGGTTGCTTCCTCAGAATGGTGCAGTGTTCACATTTGGCTCTGGTAAATATGGACAGCTCGGGCACAACTCATTCGGTGATGAACTACGACCTCGGCTTGTTGCAGAGCTCTGGGGGGCAAAGGTCACCAAGATTGCATGTGGACGGTACGTTCCAATTATAAACTCTTACGCAGTTATTCTGAGCCAATTCAGTCTCATTACCAATGCACTTCCAGCATGGCTCTCCTACTGCCTTGACAGTGTGTAGTTAGCGTAGCAAAATACTGTCTTAAGTGGCTGTTCTGCCTGGTAAATTGGCAAGCTTGACATTGCAAATTCCGTTATCAGCTAATGTTGCCAATGCCAGATCCACGCATCATAGCTAAGTAGCAGCTACCTTACCAACCTTAGTTTGCTTGCTCCTTAACATCATCGCTAGCACGTGCGCTAACAACAGCAGTTAACTTAATGGCCACCGGTATCATTAATAACAAGGATTTTCTGAAAATTCCACGTAATACCTAGAAAAATATTTTCAAATCAGTTTGCCAGACTCTGTTCAAGAATTCGAACACTTCGAAATGGCATATCTACATGAGAATGTTTTTGTTGCATTTGAGAACATCACAGGAATGTTTTTGTTGTCTGAAATAGAGGCTTGGAGGCTGTAAAACTCCTGAAAAAGCTTTGTTGACATTAAAATACTGTTTTGCGTTGTAACGTCATCTCAATCAGGCATCACACATTAGTGCTGACAGACTCCAAGAGGGTCTACTCTTTCGGGTGTGGAGCGCAGGGGCAGCTGGGACACGGAGAGGAGAGTCATCCGTCCGTGCCGCTACCGGTTCAACTGACACAGGGTGACTACGTTTCTAAAATATCGAAATTGATTCCATTTTTATTTCACAGACAGAGATAACTTTTTTTTTATTATCATTCCAGACAACGCTAATGGTCCTAAAATTGGAAACATCTACGCAGGAGGAGACTGTTCGTTTGCAACGTCCACGTCTGTTGAGGTACCAACACAAATACATATCATAATTGTGGGAGGTGTAATAATACCGTAACCCCAATTATTCATACATATGAAGTCATTTTTCTACACTGAACATGAGACTTTATCTTGTTTCTTTCACAGGAAGCGCATGAGGTGTTAAACACTGCCAAAGTCAGCAATGTAACACATGATGTGATTGACAAATGGGTCTCTAAATGTAATCCAAAGTCATGGAAAAAGATCAAACGGTAAGTACAATGCAGTAGCAGTTATCGCATATAACTGGTTGGCCTGTTAAATCTGATAATACTCTATTCTCAGTGTTATTGACTAACCACATGAAAACCTCGCAGGGAAATCCTCAGGACGTTCTCCTCTGCATCTTGCATGAATCAAATCTTCCTTGATCAAAGGTAAACGCCATCCGTTCATGATCTCCACGTCTCCGGATCTGTTGAATTACATCACATTCACACTCTGAATTTTTCTCCATAGCAAAGATAAACATTTCCAGACCTCGTCAAAGTACTCCGGCTTGAAGTTGTCACTTGCGCGACATGCATTCAAGAAACTGGCGAAGAAGGATCATGTTTTGGCAGAGGTATGCGACTGACATTGTGCTTTACCGTATACTTTCGAAACCTCTCAGTAATGCTCTGCTCATTTATTTAGTTTTATGCTCTCAACAGGTCGAGGCTGCGGTCCTGCACTTGCTTCCCTCTCTTGATGAGATGCCATTGGGGGTGGAGGGGTTGAGGATCCACCTGCTTCTCAATGAGCTCCTGCATGTGATCCAGAGACACGACCTGCGACGAACGAGCACAACTCTCGCCAAGGCGGTCGCCGCCGCTGTGCAAAGACTCTGTGCTGGAAGCCTCCAGGTCTTAGGTACTATGAGAGAAAGCTGTTTGAATGCTTGAGATGCTTCATTTAACCTGAAACACAGGATCACGTGATGGTGTGTTCATCAGACCCACAGCAAGTAACTAGGGTTGTAAATGAAGCGGTGCTATTTTGAAATATGAAATTTGTGAATTACTGTAAAACTATGGAGTCTGAATGAAGGAGGGCAGGATGCTATTGTGTAATTTAACAATACAAAAAAAAAAATTCACCCCAGCTCAAAGTCCGCATTTTTCAGTTTTTTGAGACGGTTTACATTAATTGAATTAAGTTGTGTCCTTGTAGTGAGTCTGGAGAGTGCCAGTGTAATAATTATAGACCTTCTCAGATTATAATTTATTATGTAAATGTGCATTCAAAATAAATGCATCATTCATTTATGTTAAAATGGTGTTTTAACTTGTTGTCATTCCATCTGCTAATGCCCCCCCCCCCAACAAAAAGTTAAAATGTAATACTAAATGTTTGTGTATTTTAATGTAATTTCAAATTAATAACAAATGTTCTTCTAACTTTTTTTAAAACTTAAAGTTCCTTATGGCATTAATTAAATGCATTTATATTTGATCAATTTATCATCTTTGTTAATTTTATAAATGTTTTAATTGATTATAATTTCAGACTAGTAGCGTCTAATAATTGCCAACTATTCTGGTGGCACACTCCGGACTCCAGTCATATCTGTGACATCTGCTCAGCTGTTAAACGCTCAGTGTCATTAATGTCAGCAAATCTCCATGTTGTCTTCCTCAGGGGACTGGTGGTCCTCACTGCGGCCCTCCACCAAGGTTCAACACGTTAAGGTGTGGAAGCAGGCCCTCTCAGTGATCCTGTCCTCTGAGCCTGTTCATCGTGACTCTGGACTCGAAAACATACTACTAGTCTTCCAGTATATGTACAATGTCAGTATCTGTTATCTGTTTTTTTTCCTGGAATTTCAAACCACACAAAAACCACAACCACCTTACTCAACTTTTTCTACAAATGCTTTTCATTGCTGACCAATCCCTCACACTCTACCTAAACATACCTTTTTTAAAGGCCAACAACAGGATTGTAGGACGTCAGAGAATCCCAGAACAGACTTTTTGTTTGGAGATTAGCCAAACATTTCTTCAAAAGGATCTGCAAATTTGGCGTTCAAATATCGAGGTAAAAAACTTTGAACAAGATACAGGTTTCTCTCTCTCACTTTGTTTGTCACTTCTCATACAGTGTACATTCAGGTGAAAAAAAGCAAAATTTGAGGAGGTGGTCATCAAGTTTACAATTTTGTAAGTAAATTGCTTATATGCTCTCTTCAGGATATGGATTATCAGCAACTTGTCCTTTGCAACTTCCCATTTGTGATGGATCTGAAATCGAAGAAAATGGCTTTTGACATCCATGCCAATTGCTCTCAGGTAACTTTAGCCTGGAACTTTGCCTATTGGCAAACTAAACCATCCAAACAATATAACAAGGGCCGTCAGGAAATCTCCGATAAATCAACATTTGTTACTATCCATTATTTATGTATAGTTTGTTTTAAAGTTAGCAAGTAGGTCTCCTATCAAGTTTAACAAAGGGGCATAATGTTTAACCTAAATGGACTGTACTTGTATAGTGCTTTTCTAGTCTTTCACACTACTTGTCATCATTCACCTATTCACACACTGATGGCAGGGATAAGTGCCACCTGCCTATCAGACTAACTCACTCATACACAGCTACGGGAGCAATTCTGGGGTTAAGAGTCTTGCTCAAGGACACATCGACATGCGACTAACGGAGCCAGGGAATCGAACCGCCGACCCTCTGATTGAAGGACGACCCTGCTCTCCACTTAGCCACAGTCCCTTCTGTGGTTGCTGACAACCTATTTACGTCAGCAATCTAATTTTAAAGGTACATGAGGGGCTGTTCACATGCCGCGTTTTATGCGCACTGAAATCCATTGTTGTCAATGTAGACGCGCGGAAGGCGCACTCAAAAGCAAAAGCGGCGCCATAGCAGTGCGCAAGTGTTCCTGCATGCCTAAAATATAGGCGACAATTTCGCCTTGACAGTGAATGACAGTGAATAACATGCGTCTTTCAGCTCATTGTTAAGGTTTGACGGCCCATAGCTTTACCGGTTTGGTTCACTCGCTGCCCTTATCAACCTCAACACCAGCAAGAATTGGCCTCTAATATCATATTTATATTAATAATATTAATACTTCCCTCAGGACTTGGTGGAGACCAAAACTGAGCTAGAAGCAGAGTAAGAATTGCCCTTACGTTCACCAGGGGACCAGAAATACAACTCCAAATGAATGGGAATGTAGCTCTGTGTCTGCTATGTGTTAATAGGTATGGTGATGTCATGTAATGCATTACATTACATGAAAATGCAATTAAGATATGAAAATTGTATTTAAAGATGTAATTGTTTTATAGGGAGAACACCAGAGAATGATGGTTTGGCCTTTTGGAGTGGGTCTAGAGTCAGATCTTTATTTTGGACTGAAGCTGAAGCGAGCATCACTTTTGGAAGGCACCTTCAAACAACTGGCTGCTGCTCATCCCAGTGACTTCAAGAAGCCACTTGTGGTAAATATTCGGTTTTGACCTGATGGTTAAAGCAGAGCCAAATCATTTTATACTTAATCTTATGTCATTGAATCTTATAATCATTTTGTTAATCTCATCTAAGCATATTTCTAACTTTTTGTCTCTCAGGTGTATTTTGACGAGGATCCCAAGGTCACAGACGTCTACAGAAGAGACCTTTTCCACCACTTGTTCCGTGAAATGGTGTCAACTGTATCTGGGATGTTCATGTTCAACGACTCCGAAACGCTGGCATGGTTCCCCTCCACGGTAAGATTTAAAATCCCCATGCGGGAACCATCGACCATCGAACCACACACTTGGAGTTCACTTTATTTGGTGGATTTTTATTGCTAATGGCCCTGTCACGCTATTGCGTATCGTACTAGCGTATGCGAGCGTATGAAAAATATCACTCATACGCTGGTATACGGTGACAGACGCTAGGGGTACGTTAGGCATAGGTTGTATACGTTTCAAGCACGGTCGCATACGCTGGCATACGGCGAGGCAGAAAAGTTTTTTTAAGCATGCTTAAAAATGTTGTGCGTGTGCGGACGTATGGTTTATACGCTAAGCATATGCTCAGCATACGCTGAATACGCGAGAGTTACGTCAGAGGTACGTTACTCATAGGTGGAGTACGCTGGTCATACGCTGACATACACTGGCATGAAGGTGTACTGTACAGCTAGCGTATTGATAGCGCATGAGTCACGTACTTCTAACGTATGCCTGACGTATCTGCAACGTATATAGACATCTTGGCGTATGCCTGACGAATGAGTAACGTACTTAACTTAAAACTAGCGTTTGATTGACGTATGGCCAGCGTATGGCCAGCGTACTGCCAGCGTTTTGAGAAAGTGTATATATAGGCTACCATTTCGAGCTCTTCTTCAGTTCTTTGTGGACCTACAACGAGAGAGGATGGAGGTAGCTCTTCTCCAACACGCATGCGCAGTTCGTACGCTGCCCATATGCTGGTTTTACGCTGGCCATTCGCTGTCCATACGCTGGCGATACGCTACTCATACGCTTCTAGGTTCAATACGGTAAATATACGAAACATTCTGTATTTTCAAGGGGTTTTTGTGCGTATGAAAGTTTTTTGGGGAATTTGCATACACAACTCATACGTTTTTCTCATACGCAATAGTGTGACAGGGCCCTAATGATGATAAGCAACAATGGGACAAAATGCAATCAACCTAAAATATCCTTGTTTCTTAATACAGACAACAGAGGAGGACAAGACAAACTTCTTCCTGTTTGGTGTTCTGTGTGGACTGGCCTTGTACAACAACAGTATCATACACTTACCCTTCCCACTGGCTCTGTTCAAGAAGCTGCTCGGTGTAGAGCCGACACTGGAGGACTTGATGGAATTCAGCCCGATTGTTGGAAAGTCAGTATTCTTCTCCATTTAGTAATACGGTTTTGTTTGTTTTAAATTTATGCCTGAATATTGTGAATTCAGTACGCCATTCAGTATTTCTTTTAATATAACTCAGTTCTTTTGTTTCACTCCCTTTTTAAGGAGTCTGCAGTGCGTCTTGGACTATGAAGAGGATGAACTCAAAAAGCTGGACTGGGATTTTTTGGTTGGTGTTTTACTCTAGCAGGGTTTTCAGTAATGTGCCTCTTTTATCTGTATTTCAGTATTTTAAAGGTTTTGCAGTGATACCACTAACCTCCTCTTTCAAAATTGACGAACAGATTAACTGGGATGGGACAGAGGTCGACCTTGACCCCCAAAATCCTATAAAGCCACTGACAGTTCTAAATAAGTAAGACTTCAAAAATGTTCAAATCAAAGTTGTGTGTGTGTGACCTGCACCCAGATCAGCTCCGTCTCAGAGAGATGTTTGTTGAATTTAAACTTGAATCTGCCAAACAGGAAGGAGTTTGTGGATGCCTACGTGAGCCATGCCTTCAGCGCGTCCGTGGAGGGCGTGTTTGAGGAGTTCAAGCGAGGCTTCTTCCAGGTGTGTGACCGGGGTCTGGTGACGCTGTTTCGACCGGAGGAGCTGCAGGGAGTGCTGGTGGGCCAAGACGTGTATGACTGGGCGAAACTGAAACAGGTACACACACTGTCCCAAACACAAGCTCGGCCTGTTTTCTCTGCAACTGCAACTGATCACATGCTTGTTTTAACCACGTCAAACATTGCAACAATCTTTTTTTTTCATTGTTATTGAAATTAGAACACAGTGTGGGAACTTCGCTTTGGCGACCACACCAAGCAGATGTTTTGGGAGGTTTTTGATGAACTGACTGAAGACCAGAGGAAAGATTTCCTTTGTAAGTACTGTACCTCATGTTAACAGCTTTTCATTGTGGAAGCCTTTCATTAAACATGTAGCATGTGAGCTGTTGAAACCTATATGTTCTTTTCACAAACAACATCACGGTTAATTGTAGTGGAGGGGGAAAAGGCCAACAGGAAAATGTATTTTCTGTTGGAGGTACATCTGGGGCCCCGAGGCAGTTGCCCACTTTACTTTCACACAATTAATTCCCACACCACACAAAAAATGATTCCCACTTTGGCACAGAAGGTTGGCATCAATGTGGTGTGCTTGAGAAATGTCCATTATGGTGTTAATTCTAAAGATTTACTTGCTTTTATCTACGTGTTTGCGTGTTTTTCTTCAGGGTTCCTGACTGGGTACAGGAGGGTTCCTATTCTTGGCATGGACCAGGTCCGGATGACGGTTCAAGTTACGCAAGTCCAGTGTGGTCAGTGCTATGATCAGCACTTCCCCGGGTCTCTGACATGTCACTCCATTCTGTGCCTGCCCTTGTACTCATCCAAGGAGATCATGCGAGACAGGCTGACGGTGGCCCTGATAGCAGAGAGAGGATTCTCGATGTGATGGTGGATCCACGGCTGCTGGACTGGAGCGTGTACAGTTTCTGTGCTATGGGTGTGGGTGGGCCTGAATTTTCCTTTTATGATCACCTCTCATGTGCTACCTCAGGATTAAAACAAACACCATACTGTATATAGTGTTATATAAATAGCAGCACCACGGTGTAGCAGCTTAACAGAAGGCACTTTGAGTATAACATGCAATAATTCAACTGATAATTAAGGATTTTTATGTTTATATCGTACGTTTTACATCTTTTCAGGATCAGAGTCTTAATTTTTGAGTGATAACTTTCTATCGGACCAAGTTGAAATGAATGAAATAGTGTTTTACCAGTTTATTTGGTACATTTAACTCAATCTAATGCATTCCAATACAACACTTGAATAAATCTCTTCTGGCTGATTATGTTTTAAAAAATGTGTTATTTAAACTGTATGGTAATTTGTGTTTGTGGTCCTGTTTAATTGCATAATATATTAACAGGAGTAAATGGGGTTGAAAATATTGTTATTACAGTCGGATAAACCAATAGCTGTGTGTAAATTAGGGGACTTTTTAGAGAATGTTTAACCTTTTTTTCCCCTGAAGTTTATGTTCCACTTCATTCCTGCCAGGGGCCGTTGTTTCGTTGTTTTGTGATGACTCTTTTAATATATTATATCTTGTTTGTACCTCCTACCATGTTATCATTGTCAATAAAAAAAATCAGAAACACTCAACAACATACATACATTTATTTGTCACTTGAAAAAACTTGAATTTGAGAAAGTTTATATATATATATATTTTA
Organism: Leptoclinus maculatus; assembly: GCA_032191485.1. Taxonomy (NCBI): domain Eukaryota; kingdom Metazoa; phylum Chordata; class Actinopteri; order Perciformes; family Stichaeidae; genus Leptoclinus; species Leptoclinus maculatus. The sequence continues at coordinate 5,979,613 of JAVDOI010000007.1, forward strand.
AATAATTTGTAATTTGTGGAAAAACTGCAAAGTTGCTTTTTCCCTGAGGTGCACTGAACTTTCCTTATCTGCAGATTTGACACTTGATGCTAGTTGAATCCTTTGGTCTGAAAAGTGCCTATGGGTGTGTGTGAGAGAAAAAGAGAAACGCAACACTATAAACGTATTACTTCCTCTGTATTGTTTGGGTTGCAGGTAGATATTGAAACGAAATAAAGAAAGAAAAGTACCACTAGGTGGCCCCATTATTCTGCAGGTACACTGGTTGGAGGAGACAAAGAGCAGCTGGGATGAGATCATCCAGCAGACTCGTGCCCAATAGCGCAGACTTTTCAATATAATCATGCTACAGATAACAACAAAATATGAAATGCAGTCAGTTCAAGAATGTGATTGTCAGTGGGAGGTGCTGCTGAATGTGACATCAGATACAATAAATGGACATGGAAACAGGCTAACACACACAAAAATAACGTATTACATTCAGGCCACATGATGAGGTCAGTAGTAAATCTACTATTTCAAAGAGTCTATTTGACACGCTGTAGCTCCCTATAGAGATAGTAAAACAATGCATAATGCTATGTGAATTTTCCTTATGACAAAAAGGGGTATAAATGGAAACAACTTTTTTGTTTAGGTGTGAATTCAAGCCATATGAATAAAGTCATTATAGTCGAAGCATCTCAGGAATGCACGTTATCATGTATGTTATGGCATAGGTCGTTGTGCCCTACCCCCCTCCTTTCTGCTATTTTGAGAAAAAACACCCATGAGTCAGTTATATAATTTCTTGGACTTCCTGAGCATTCATTCAGTCATTTTGCTCTCTCCACTGCGCACGAGCACAAGAGGCTCGCGGCCGCTGCCTGCTTCTTTTGCTGCTGCTGCTGCTGCGCCGCGGGAGCGAGTTGGAATGTATTGACGTCAGAAGCAAAGCTGGACACACGCGCGTATGTGCGTGCACGCGCGCGCACGTCGGCATGCTCCCGTCCCGTTGTATCTCTCTCTCTCTCTCTCTCTCTCTCTCTCTCTCTCTCTCTCTCTCTCTCTCTCTCTCTCTCTCTCTCTCTCCTTATGCCGGAGCGGGCGCGCAGTCACGCAGCTCGAGACTCTGGAAAGAATTGAGGCGGGCGGTCATGAGAAAAGTATGTGCACACATGGACCGCGAACATGGAGTGTTATGAAAGAAAGCGAGGAGGCGGCGCTGTCATTTCTTACGTCCGAGTTCAGCGCGGCGAGGCGGCGGAGTGACAGAGAGAACCGCGCGGCTGGACAGTTTGCGGCTACGGGATATTATTGCACAACAATGGTAAGTTGGGCACCGAGGTTAGCGGTGTTATATTCCCCCCGGCGCTTGTCCGGTTGTTCCGCGAGGTTGTTGGTGGCGTTTGTTTTGGAGGTGTTGAGCTGCCGCCAGGAGGATGACTATGTGTATGTGCCAACTCGGGACTGCGGTTGAGGCCAAGTAGAGAACAGCTGGCTTTGCCGCAAGTGTAGCAGCCCGTAGGCATGTAGGTAACGCAGTGTGTTTTGGATCCGATGAACCTGCACAGCCAAGGATATCAGAGGACAGTAACCCGGTGAGGCCTGCTTCTGTTCACTCGGCCCAGTGGAGCTGTGTGTGTGTGTGTGTGTGTGTGTGTGTGTGTCACCATCACTTATTCCTTAATGAATAAGTGATGGTGACACACACACACACACACACACATTCCTAATGAATAAGTGATGGTGATGATAAGATGCTGCCGGTGATGAGGATGAATAAGATAAAGGTAACAGTGATGAAGTTGAAAGTGGTAACTGTATTGATGGTGACCGTGGTAATGAAGATGATGATGGCAGCTAAACTTGTTACCCTGGGGGGGGTTCTGATGATGACATCATCAGGACTAATGCCACCTTTTGACCCTCTTAGACAAACTAATGACACACACGCGCGCGCACACACACACACGCACATACATTATGGTTTCCTGTTACAGTATTGATTTGGCGTGCCATTTGTGCTGGATGGCTGTTATTTGAGATGGAGCCATACGCAGCCCTTCAACATCACAGACGATAAAATAAATCATATTTGACCCTCTACTGTTCTCCTTCTGGGCTACTAGAGGCTACTCTCCTTATACATCGCAATCTAGTCCTCGCTGCTTGATTTAGAAAACTTGTTCCGTCTTCTCTGCCTTTGTCAAAAGATGTGAAATATCAATCTGGTCCAGCGTTCGGAGGGATGAGGTGTTAGCTGACCTCCCCTATGCTCCGTTTCCCTTTTGGGGGCCGAGGTCTAAAATCCTCAATGCTCTCATTTCGTCTCACTGTGTTGTCTTTTTCTTTGTCCTGCCAGGCAACTCCCCATCGGTGAGGAACTTCGCTGCCCTGCAACCCCTCCTCCCTCCGTCCCCGACACCTTGACACAACTACTTTCCGTCTCCCGTTTCCTTTTTTGTCCCTCTCTCCTGAAGCTCTTTCAGTTCAATCCCTCCTCCCCTCCGAATCCCCCCTACCCCCCCTCACACCCCTTTTGTCGTTTCAAACATGGACTCCTCTGGAGAGAGAACCTCCGCCCAGGAGGGACACCTCGACCCCAGGAGTAGCCCCGGTCGCTCCGATCTCAGCGGACTGTACCACCTGGGTCGGACGTTGGGCAGGGGCCACTTTGCCGTGGTCAAGCTGGCTCGTCATGTCAACACCAGGCAACTGGTTGCTGTCAAGATGATTGACAAGACGAAACTCGACGTGATGGCGGCGAGCCACCTCTTACAGGAAGTGAGGTAAACTACACTGAAAGACGAAGCTTGAGGAGAAAAGATTTAGGAAAAGGTTGAGAACTGTTTGAAAAAACAGAAGTGGGAGCACTTTGTAGCTATTTTTAGGTCAGATTTAATTGGATTTCAAACAGGCATACTGGTAGTAAACTGTGTGTGATCCATCTGAATCTTATCTGAGCTGAACATGGAATGAAAAAAGAACAAACCTGTGTAGATTTTGAGGTGCCCTGGAGGGGCCGCACCACTCTAGGCATCCTTATTTACCCGCCATAATTACTCGTTATTTCCAGATGCATGAGGCTGGTGCAGCATCCCAACGTGGTCCGCCTCTACGAGGTCATCGACACGCCCACCACCCTCTACCTGATCATGGAGCTGGCCGAGGGGGGCGACCTCTACGACTACATCCTCCGCCACGAGGGAGGCGTGGCCGAGGGCAACGCCAAGCGCCATTTCGCCCAGATTGTGCGCGCCGTGGCGTACTGCCACCAGCTCCACGTGGTGCACCGGGACCTGAAGCCTGAGAACGTGGTGTTCTTCCCCCAGCAGGGGGCGGTGAAGCTGACAGACTTTGGGTTCAGCAACTTATTCCAACCCGGGACCATGTTGGCCACCAGCTGTGGGTCGCTGGCGTACTCGGCTCCAGAGATTCTGCTGGGAGAAGAGTATGATGCTCCAGCTGTGGGTGAGAAACACATTTCGATTTTTTTTTTGGGAGTGTTGAAACTGAACTGTTGATCTAGATCAATGGTTCCCAACCTGGGGGTCAGGACCCAAACATAGGGTCACAAGAGAAATCTGAACGGTCGCAAGATGATTAACAGAATACATACTTGAGCTACGTCCAATTTTATGTTTATTTTTTTCGGACTTTCCGCTAAACTTAGCTTATTTTCTTCTGATTATAGAACTACTGTACAGTTATACCTATGATGAGAGATTTTTATGATGGGGAAAAAAAAAATCACTCTTTGGCGGAGCATCGTAACACACTTCATTCAAACAAAACAAAACTCACCCAAACCGTCTTGATTAGACTTTTTCACCAACAAAAAGAACCCCTTATATCACTGAGATGGATAGAAAATGTCCCGGGTTCTACTTGCTGTCCTTTCTCCTTGCCTCTCTTGTTCTTCAGAGGCAAACTTAAATTAGCGAAGTGAAAAGACAATTCCTCTCGTCCAGTCGTCCGTCCTCGTCCTCACAAATTCGCTGGCTTCCACTCAACTCATGAATGAAACCCTGAAAGCTGCCTTCAGAGGCCTACATGTTCTCTCCTGTACCGCTGCGTGCTGCAGCGTGTGACATCTTTTGTTATTGTTCTTTCATGCATGCCGGTCAGTTCAGTGTGTGTGTGTGTGACAGTGGTGGGCCGTCAGGGCCAGCTAAGCCTTCTCTGCTGGCCTAAACAGAATCACAAAGTTATAGCTATTTTATAATTTAATAATTTTTCACAAATGCACTACATTTATTTTTCCCATTAGCTTATTTTCTCATTGCACAGCTCCTGTCTTCCTCTGTTGCTCTGCTTCCAGCCTGCAGCGCTGCTTCCAGCACAGCTTGTTTTAAGGAGAGCTTTTATCCAATCAGATTCAGCCCCTGTGTCTCTATGGAAGGAGAGAGGCCCGAGGTCCTCTAGGTAGACTTTGCAGATTAAAGTAAATGGGGACGATATTGTTGATTGTCACAGTCTTCAACCAATCAGATCTTTAGTTTGACATGTTGGCGTATTCTTTGACGTGCTACTGCTACCGAGGTAGTCTCCTAAGTACGTCTGCATTAACGTGCGCCGTGATTGGTCAGCGTGACTTTTGTCAAACAGAAAGCTAGCTAGCAGATCTTAAACGGATTTGGGAGTTACTGACTTTGTTAACAAAGAAAGGAGGATGGACTTTGTCTTTAAGTGAAGGCAGCTTTGGTAAGTTAAGTGTTATGTTTTTTTTAAAGTTTTTACATCTGCAGTAGCGTTTCTTCTGTGTTCATTTGTCTATCGTGTCGTTTTTATGAATAATATGAATGACTCATGCTCTACCGTTGCTGGATTGATTTGTTGCTTTGTTGTCATATAAATATATATGTGACTTGTTCTTGTCATTGTGTTAATTACATTGATTTGGACTATATGCATTGTCCATTAATTACGAAGCTTCCCGTCATGCGCGGGGTTATTGTCCGGACAATTGAATCCGTTCGGGCTGTTGTTTTCTATTTACAAAGCAAGCATGATGGTCTGGAGAAATGGGGATTATGTGGCGATTGCTTTAGCCCTGTCTGAATCAGTAGGGAACAGCTAAACGCTGCGGGGAGAGTTCGTAGATTGTATGCCGCAGTTGTTTCCCCGCTAAGCTAGTTAGCTTAGCCTCCCTGAACACACGCGGGGCCTCAGCTGTTTTTTGTTATTGTTCCAGGTTCAAAAGGTCACAGCCCGTTGTCTGTTACGTGAGCGCATTCCACCGAAAACATTATATTTCACACAATTTAAGCTTCTGCATTTTCCAAATGCACCAGTATTATTCAAACATATTCGGTTCTTAAGCCTCGTACCGAACGGTTTAATACGAATACGTGATGTTACACCCCTAGAAACAAATAACCGTAGCTTGCGCGTCATAATGAGATTATTAGGAGCTGGCTCAAGTGTAGTAGGACAGCTCAGAAGGCCCAGGTATAAAATGCACGGCCCGCCACTGGTGTGTGGCCACATTTGTCCCCCTTGACCCTGTGTATTTTCTTGTATCTCAGTGAGTGTGTTCCTGCTCTGTAAACCCTTCCATATTTATCTGCTTGTATATTTGTTTGTGCCTGACCGTGTATGTGCGGATCTGTGTGTGTGTGTGTGTGTTTGTACATGTGTGTGTGTGTGTGTGTGTGCAATGTCCGTAAAGGATTAGTGTGTGTATCTGGGTCAGTCTAAGCAAGCCAGCCAGTCCTGAGCCAACGGGGCACGTTCTGCAGTGGAACCAAACACTGCAGCTCACCACTCTCACACTGCATAGCAAGCATTTGTGTACGCGTGTGTGTGTGTGTGTATGTGTGTGTGTTAGAGTGAGAGAGACGGAGATAGATCGCAGATGAGAAAGTGCCACGCATCACTGTTTACCCGCGGCAGAAAGGCTGATCCGTACTGCGGTGATCCGTGTGACATTGGAGGCCGATAGATTGTGGGATTTGACATCATAGCAACAGCAGGAAAACACACAGCATGTCAACTTCAGGGAGGTTGGTTGTGTAATCTGCTAGACATGGACTAGGATGGATTTTGGCAGGGTTTGGGGTGCTATTTATTCCGGTGACGACAAAAGCATCTGTAGCTACTGAATACAAGTGCATCCCGACCGCAATGAGGAGCTGATCCTGCGGAAGGATCTACAGCGTCTGTTGTACCGCCGATGGCAAGCCATGTGTCAAAGGGAAAGGGTTATTTAAGAGGCTCCTTTTTTTCCTCATATTACCTTGTGTTGTCTGCTTATAACAGTCTTTGTGGGATGGACGTAATGAAGGAGCAGTCACAAAGAAACACTCCTCTCACACGCAATCTATAACTTCAACCTGAATTTGTTGCCTTAGTTCTACTTTTTTTTTTTCACGTGACTTCCTGTTTCTAAAAGCGTCCACACGGAGGGCCGTGTGTTTGAATCCGTGTGTGTGTGTGTGTGTGTGTTATTACATATCCTCTGAGGCTTGATTTCTGCTTCACCTCCACTCCAAGTGCATTTTTTTCCCGTTCTATTTTAACACAATTCTCTACCTGCGGATGTCGCGGTTACATCATCACTTTGTTAGAAATGTACACTTCCATCACCCCCACACACACACACACACAAACACACGTACACCAATAAATACATGTGTAGGCCGATGTGTGATAATCCTGAGCTGCACAGAGGAAGAGATGTCCCTTAGTGATCTCAGCTTAGTAAGGTGACTCATAAACCCATCTCTACACAGACACACACACACACACACACACACACACACACACACACATATCTCTTTGATAGTTCTGTCTATAAACAGACTGCTGTTTAATTCACTGCGGTTCCTTTGCTGCTGGGAGTCTTTGCAGTATATGCCTGCTCTGTTTGCGGACATGGTGTGTGTGTGTGTGTGTGTGTCATATGATGTGGAGGAGAGACACGAGGGCCAATTGCGTCTCTTGCCTTTGACAAAGATAAACACTGTCTATGGTAACATAATATCAGCCCGTCGCTGTGCTCACGCATGTTTGTTTTTGAGGTTTTATTGTTAATGTTCAGTCATGTAGTACTTTTTCTTGAGCAAATGGTCTTTTTTTTTTTTTTGTTCTAGCGATTCACACTTAAGATTTGGATAGAAATGGGTCCATAAATTATAGCTTGTACGCACATGAATGTGCACTGCCTGAGAACAATCTAGCTATGACAATATTTGGTGAGTTATGATGGAGAAGTGCTCGGCCATAAAGTTCTAGAAAATGACAGATAAGAAGGGAGGGGGACCTATATTGGTGGACTATGTCCTGAGCAGGGGGAAGTGCTGCATTTGGCAGATAACTGAGCCTCTCTGGGCGTCAGCTGTAAGTGTAAATGCATCGACTGTGACTGTCACATGTGGTTAAAGTACAAATAGTCGCCCTAAAGCGCATAAAAGGTATGCAGGATTTACCTTAAAAAAAAACATTGTGTTGGACGTGTACAAAAGTAATCCGTCTCAATCATCACTTATGACTCTCTAGAAGATGTTTGGCGGAGCGACACCCGGCCCTCTGCTTGTATTTTCATATTGTTCTGCTCCTGGCAACCGCGCTTCCGTTGAGCCAGGGGGGGGGGGGGGGACAACAAGTCCCGCATAACTTATAAGAAAAGCTGCTGGTGGGGCCCATTTAGTTGTTTTGTGCTCGAGCTTGTCTTATGAACTTTGATAATTGAGCCAAGCGAGCGGCGTACAAAGCGAGCTGGCTTTGTAAAACGGTAAGTGCCAGATTTTGGTGTCGGGCCCCGTTCTTGTAAAGAGCATTTACAAGACGATTCAAAAATAAGTCAGACGCAGTAATGAAGTCTGAGGTCGTGTCGGGTTAGAGCTCTCTGATGTGCTGTCCAATATCCTCAAAGTGTGACCTATTAAACCACAGCAAAGACTCTCATTTAGAACATCCTCTCGTACACACCACTCATTTCTCTGCTCCAGGGTGGAAAGGGGGTGGTGGCTTAGCTGGGAGAAGCACATGGAAACCCCCCCCCCCCCCCCCCCTCTAAATATCCCTTTTAGATGAAGGAATAAGTGGATAACCGGAGGAGTTAAAACCTCTTTGTCAGTGATTTCATATCAAGCTCAAGGCTGCTGGACTGTTTATATCAACAAGGACTTTTCCAAAGCTTTGCGAAGCCCAGAGCAAACCCCCCCCCCCCCCACCCCACTAGAAGCAAGCCTCTTAGCAACAAGTCCAAAAACAGTCACATCACTTTGAGGGAAATTGTGCAAAAGTAATGACAAACGAGTCTTTTGGGAACAGCATGTGAGGGAGACCAATTGCTGCAAGGTTACTTTATTGTCGTTGTACATCGACTTGCTCCCTACCAACTCAACAGGGAAGTTCTTGTTGAATGTTTTATTTCACAACATCTGCTGCTTCGTCTAAAACCACGCTGCATTCATTGCATAAAAAAGTCTGGCCATTTTTTTAAAGGGGCGCTCCACCAACTTTACAGAAGGTCAGTTAAACTTTAATGGAGAGTACCATTCAGCCTGTGAAACCAAACGGCTTTTTAAAAATGTGAACAAAATAACCCTGAAGATGTCATCGAGAGATGATGATGAAACAAAAGATGCATTATGGGAATTTTAGGATCCAGTCTTTTGGACCTAAATTTCCCACATTAGACACTAAAATTCTGAATCAGTTTAGAATCTGTCTCTGGCAAATCTCCTCTGATTCCCATGAAATAATCCAACGTTAGACGGATCAGAGTGGGATTTCCACCTGAGCCACTCTGCTGTCACTGCAAGGTGAGCACATAAAGTCCTAGAAGTAGTGACAGTGATGTCTGCATCAGTTAAAGAAGCAATATGCACGTCTGCATGCTCAATAAATGTACATATAATCATCTGCTTCCCAGCTTCATCAGGACCATTAGATCAGAGTTAGAAGATAATCGTATCAGAATAATGAGGTTTGTCAGGATCAGGAGAAAAATGCCTTCATAATTGGTCCAGTTCATATCATATAGTATGTTTATCAGTGACTGATGACCTGAATGCATCCTTTACTTTAGTTACCGCCATGCAATGATGCTCCGGTGTTTCCTTGTCTTAACGTGCGGGTCCCTCGGGAACGGGGCTGATCTCGTTGACCCCTTCATGACGTATTTGGTCTTGGAATGTGCACTTTAAAGGGCAGCTCCTAAAAAGGGCCACAGTCGACCACTGAACCAGGATCAGCTCCGCTCCTCTTTGCAGTACTGCTGAACTCACGAGCTTTTGTATCTCAACATCCGGTTTAAATATATATTGTGTGTGTGTGTGTGTGTGTGTGTGTGTGTGTGTGTGTGTGTGTGTGTGTGTGTGTGTGTGTGTGTGTGTGTGTGTGAGACCACAGTTCTTCTTCACCATGAAGCGGTTTCTGTCTTTCTGTGTGTTCTTTGTAAATCTCGAGGAATCAATCTTCTTCACTCCTGGTTGCTGTTTTGCTGGGGACTCCATGGAGTGATTTGTACATATTTGGTGGCTCATTGTTGTTCACTTTTGCTGCTGGACCCTGGATACAGATGAATGCTGGGTAATGTCACAACCATACTTTTCTTCACTTCGTCAACGAGCATGCGCAGACTACGGCCTACAGGAACACTCGGCCAATGCAGCTCAAATTCTTTTCTTTTTTTGCCATACTAACTTCTAACCTATATACCTCCATTCATTAAATCCATGCTCTACTTATGAACCAGGGAAGTTATGTCAGGGCAAGAGACTGATGTGCCTATTTTGAAATTAATATTTTGCAACCAGTACTGCTTGCACAACCTGGGTGTGTTTTCCTCTGTGCCAATGAGTACATGTTGCTGCTGTAAGACTCGATACAAACTTATGACACTAATAACGTTACCGCCAGCAAAATACCTCGGCTAATTGAATCCACGCTCTACTGTTTTAGTGCGCTGTTCCTGAGTAACCCCGACCTGAATTTGTGTTTTCAGTGCGGTATTTAATGATTACGGGGCCCCTGAGCAAATGCTGTGTTGCTTTACTTTTCACCCTTTCTTAAACTGATTGTGTGAGTATTGGCGTCGTAGAAGTATTTAAAAATGTTTCTGGGGGAACACTATTAATACTACAAAGTAAAAGTGAGAGAGGGTTGTTTTTCCAAGAACACAAGATCCTTTGCGGGACGTTGCTTTCCTACAGTTCAGCAAACTGCAGTTGTCCTCACGTTCTGCGAACCGCTTTATTTCAACAATTTCCATGAACGTTTTTGCGAAAGCCGCCTGAAGGGAAGGGTTAACGTCTGCTCAAGGTGGAGCTTTCAATTCTATTGTGTACATTTCTGTCATTTTAATGTACGGGTACAATGTGCTCGCCTGAAGTAGAAGTACACAGTAAGTAGGAGGCCATACATCTGAGTTACAGGGTATGATGAGTTAGAATAGTAGCATAACTAAATATTTTTCATATCTAAACATAATAAATCTACAGCTGTTTGGAGCTCTTTTAGTTGGGGGCCTGGGTTGCCTACCTTGCCTAACAGTAAATAGTGTGTTTGTTTTTTTTCCTTGAACCAGACTGTAGGCTGCATGACTTAACTCCTTCATGGCAGGTGTGTCGCTCAGGACCTTAGAAAGGCATTGATAAGTGTGAAGTTGTTTTGTATGAGCGGCTCTTGAGAAAGCTGCAAGCAGCCCTGACTGAGGACAGGCATTCGACCGGCGCTGCACCAGCGGTGAGAGCGAGCGATGTTCCCCCAGCCAGCAGAGAAAAGCACACTCCCAGCACTTAGTGGCTTCTCCTCCCTGTTGCATAACACTACTCTAGACGCGCGTGCCCGTGGGCGTGCACGTGAGTGCACATTGTGCAGCGCGGACTGAGGGCCGTTGTTTGGACCATCATGAGTATAATGCGGGACAATGGCTGAATGTTTATCACACATGGGAGTGTTACGTGTGAGAATCTAAATCTAAGGATAGAATCTGAATGGACCACAGTGTCTTTCCATCCCTGTCTATCTAATCTAGCTCTGCTTTGGATATTATTGTGAAAAAGTTAATTTACAAAGGCAGGTGTTTGACATCATCTGGCATTAATCTGGAGATTGCTGAGTATTGCTCATTAATCTCACTGCTATGTGTTATGAAACTGCAATCATTGTTATCTGTATCCTAAAACTTGTGCATACTGCACTTTAACATGTGTTTTTATTAGTGCTGGGCAACGATTACAATTTTGAATCGCCATTAATCGCATGATTTTTCTGCGATTAATCGCATTGTTATGCGCAAAATTCAATAATGAATTCAAAAATAGTGTATTGCCCACTTTTATTTTAAAAGTACTGCTATATGAACAAAAGTGCAATAACATTTGGTTTGCAAACACTTTAAACAAATAAGGTGCTTTTTAACAGCAGTATTCCCTTGTACGTTGGTACATAGAGGGCGATAAGAAGCTGTACATGGAGGGACTTAGGACCCAGGGGAATGTAGGTGAAGCAAGGGAACCTGGAGGGAGTCTGTACCGTGGCAGTAACCTGCATGAGGAAGTTATGCTAATAAAGAGTTGCAGTTAAGAGCAGTTTGTTCTCACGTGCTTATATGTTCATTTAAAAACACGACAATATGTATTTTGATATTGTCACGATCCTGTAACGAGACGAGCGAGCTGTGTGTGTGTGTGTGTGTGTGCGTGTGCGTGTGTGTGTGCGTGTGTGTGTGCGCGCGTGCGTGCGTGTGCGTGTGAGAGAGACAGGAGGGACCGACGGCTCCGGACCGGGCGTGTCACCCGGTGGGGGGTTTAACTTGCCCAGCACTAGTTTTTATAAATGGTGTGAACTAATTGGCAAGTTGATCGCACAAGCTCTGTATGTGTATTCTCAGAAAAGGATGTTGTTAAAAATATCATGATTTCCAATAAATGTTAAAAATATTAGTTCTACTCGCACTGTTGGCCTGCTGGCAGCTCTTTGAGGCTTAGCAGTGCTTTTGAGATACATGCTACCGTCAGCATGCTAACATGCTCACAATGACAATGCTAACATGCTGATGTTTCGCAGGTATAATGTTTACCTTGTTCACCATCTCAGTTTAGAATTCTAACAATTGCTAATTTGCTCTAAACCCTGAGCACAGCTGAGGCTGGTGGGTTCCTATGAGCTCTGCATGTATTTGGACAATAACCAAAGTGGAAATTTGACCTGAACAGGAAAAGTCAGGGATCACCGAAATCATTTGGATTCCCCCTCTGGAGATCATGAATGCTTGTGCAAAAATCTATTGGGATCGATAAATCCAATAGATTTTTGTACAAGTGTTTTTGAGTCTGAGCTAGAGTGGTGGACTGACAGACTGAACAACATTGGCATAGAGCTATAGTGCTAGCATGTCTAATGAATAATGAAACACAATGTGTTGTTCATTATGGTTAGTTAAACATCAGATAGAAAATACACACATTCGGAGCAACAATGTGAAGAAAATGCAAAAGAACCCCTCTAAAGTAAAAGATCTCTTGTTTCTCTTCAACCATTTTTAAGGTTAACGTGCTACTTTCTTCACTTTTTTATATGTGGACTGCAGTGGTCCCTGTGAAACTCTACAATGACAAAACCCATGAAAGATTAAGATAGCTTGATGGAAATATAAAGTCCAATGTCAACAATAACTGGAATTGTCCTTTAAGTGACTCAAGAAACAAATGCAGATCTGGCTTTATTTCTAGTGTTATATCGGGGTAGACGCGCAATGTGAACAGCGTGTGCAGTGTTCCTATTCCCAGTGTTTGGGGAGAAACACAAGGAGAGACAGAAAGCAAGATCCTTCTGAGAATAGCACAACACCACAACAGGCCCTCTGTTTGTTATGGCCCTCAGCTCCCCTTCCTCCTGCGTGTGTGTGTGTGTGTGTGTTTGTGTGTGTGTGTGTTTCCTTGAACGGGTCGCGCCGCAGTGTTCTCTCCTGGTTCAGGCTGCTTTGAGTTTGCGTGGACCTCCTCTCACTGCATCTGCATGAGAACGAGGGAGGGAGGGGGGGAGGAGGAAGGAAAGGGAGGAGATGGGGAAAAGAACACACTGTCAGCACTGTCAGTCAGCACCAGGAAGCGTGTGTGTGTGTGTGTGTGTGTGTGTGTGTGTGTGTGTGTGTGTGTGTGTGTGTGTGTGTGTGTGTGTGTGTGTGTGTGTGTGTGTGTGTGTGTGTGTGTGTGTGTGTGTGTGTGTGTGTGTGTGTGTGTGTGTGTGTGTGTGTGTGTGTGTGTGTGTGTGTGTGTGTGTGTGTGTGTGTGTGTGTGTGTGTGTGTGTGTGTGTGTGTGTGTGTGTGTGTGTGTGTGTGTGTGTGTGTGTGTGTGTGTGTGTGTCAGGGGTCAAGCCGTCTGCAGCTTAGGCCTCATACTAGACACATGAAACCGGTCATGCAGCTGTTACTCACGCACTCTCATATTTTCCCTCTTCATTGAGGAATAACCTAATTTAAAGTTACGTACCACTCGGCCTCCCTGACCTCTGACCTCTCTGCCGAGGATGTGGAGGAGAAAATAGAATAGATACATAATGCCGTTATTTTGAGAATCTGATTTCTTCATGTTCCGCTTTAGAAAATAACTGCAGGGGTGTTTTTTTGAGTCAAATCCCCAAAAAGGGCTTTTATTTATAAATATCCCTTATGAAATAAGAGGCTCGCAGAATTCTAAATATGATCTGATAGCAGAGGGATTGTTGGCTTTTTTTAAGGCCTGACATGATTTGCTATTTGAGGCTAATCTTTGTGCTTTTCTGTGTGTGCGTTTGTGCGTGTGTGTGTGTGTGTGTGTGTGTGTGTGTGTGTGTGTGTGTATGTGTATATGTGTGTGTGTGTGCTCCAGATATCTGGTCTCTCGGGGTGATCCTGTACATGTTGGTGTGTGGAGCCCCTCCCTTCCAGGAAACCAACGACAGCGAGACTCTGGTCATGATCCTGGACTGTCGCTACCGCGTCCCTGAACACGTCTCCGACGACTGCAGAGAGTGAGTACCGACGAGTCACTCTGGGGTTCAAGAAAAGGCAACATGGTTCAAAAGAAAGAAGAAAAAACGAGTTTAATTTTAAAATTGAAATTAATTCTTCATTTGAAGGCTTATTCCGCTCCGGGACATTTTAGTACTGTGGAATAGATGCGGTGGGTCACCCGGTGTTAAGAAGCTGCTGACCGTAAAATCATCTCATTAGTGTGCGTTTCAGTGGATAATGATGGTGTCCTAGTTATCCCAGAAGCCTCTCCACCCGGCTGCAAATACAGTTCTTGTTAAAACATGAAGTACTTTCTTAGCCTCAAACAGTGAGCGTTATCTATCTATGTATTTGCCATTGTTTTCTTTAGCTCAAAACATCTGACCGTATTTGAATCCCGTCTGAGGCCCACAGACACTCCCTCTGTCTTCACTTCCATCCAACACACACACACACACACACACTGTGCTGAGCTCAACGCACTACAGCGTACACGTCAATACAGTTAGATCTGCTGCTGCTGCAGCTTGGGAGATGATGATAAAAAAAAATTTTAAAAACACTTTATCAAGTCCAGGTTTATATTCAAAAACCTCTGACCCCTTTTTGTAATTCAAATCTAAATGTATGTACATTATATATATATACAGTATATGTATCTGCAGGTCTCGAAAAGTCTCATTTTAAAAAAGGCCTCAAAAGGCAATAAAAAGTAAATTACAAAAGTCTTTAATATTTTCCCGTGCCTGTCATTATAACATGCTTTTTGTATCGGGTTGAAGGCCTCACTGTAAGTTTAAAGTGGAGCTGTTGGGACAGTGGACTGCATGCGCAGGAGGCCGTTCAGTCGTCACCCTCAGACCTAAAGCGAGCGCTGTCACCACTGCTAGCTATGAATTAATCATTTTTAATTGGTTAATCTCTCCACCCGTAGCTCTGCTCCTTTTCCGGGGTTATGTTAATCTAATTAATTAATCATTAGAATTTGTATTTAAATATACTGCTGATCATTTCTAAAACATGTGGGGATTAAAGGCCATATTGTCTCTACTGGTTTTCCAACATACTTGACAGTGAAACAGGTATTAAATGACGTGTGGAACCGTGAATACTCTGTATGTGGGTTATGTCTACATGGTGTGGCGGGTAACTCCACACACATCAAATGACAGGAAGACCAAAAGCAGCAATGAAGTGATTCTACCAACAAGTATCGTCTGCGTAGCCAAGGCCTGATAGATCTTCTTTCTCCGTGCCAGAGCGCTGGCTCCTTCATTACCATGAACACACACAAACACCTTTATGATGGTATCAATACTCACTGGAGCAACACGCGCGTCTTAATCTGCAGATGAAAATAGTCCCTCCCAAAATAGACTTTGTGATCCTGTTTGAATAATCAAATGTTTTACTCAGCCTTTTTTTTTTCTAAATGAAATGATGTATTTGTAAATAATAAATGGGCTCGGGACAAAACGACCAGAGACGGGGAAGGAAAGTGAGAAAGTCTTGCGAGATGGACTAACAAGGTGTTGTTTCGGTCTTTTCTTTGGGTCGGCTTTGTCGACAGTGACAAAAATATTAAACAAAACCCACCTCATCCGTTCAAACCTGAGCATATATACACCCAGACTAGACAATTTCAAAATACCGAAACATGACAAAGTGGTGAGTGCTGTACGTAATGCACCATTAATAAAAAGCAACATCAGCAGTACAGGTTGCACGTATGAAACAGCTGCACACAGTTGTTTCTCTGACATGAATGAACGCCTTTTTACACAGATTTCCTGTTCTCTAGAAGGCAACAGGCAGAAATACCCTCAACCAAATGGTTTGTTAGATTATCCGCAGCCGCAAACACATCCTGCCATATCTGAGCCAGCTCTAGTCATATGACTCAGCCGCAGGTCACATGACGGTGCGTTCGAATGGAACAGAACAACCTTCTGGACATTATTAACTCATTTAGGTTTGAAGCTATTTCAGTGAGATGTTAAGAAGCGTGGCGATGACCTATCTCAGATATTAATCAGATACTTATCTTTGTCAATTCAGTTGTTGTATTGTCCGTTCAACAGAATGTGATGTGCATAATAAAGCATGTAAACTTCAGCTTATGTTCTTTGCATGTAAACAATAATCCTCTCTGTCGTTTCCCCGTCAGCCTGATCTCCAGGATGCTCCAGAAGGACCCTTCTGGCCGAGCCTCGCTCGAGGAGATCGAGGCTCACTGCTGGCTGCAGGGGCTCGACGACGCGCTGCTCAGCCCGGAGGCCCCACCGCACTGGCTCTCGGGGGCCCTCTCTCCCAGCTCTCCCCGCTCGGGAGTGCCCGAGTGCGGGGACCTGCTCGCGGCGAGGCCCCCGCCTCAGCAGGCTTTCCCCGGCCCCTGGCAGCCCAGCCTCAGCTTCGTCCTCCGTCCGCCTCCGGCCGAGGAGCCTCCGGTCACCAAGAACCTTCCCGCGCTACAGCAGATCTGCGAGGAGGAAGAGGAGGAGGAGGAGGAGGAGGAGGAGGAAGAGGAGGAGGAGGAAGAGGGAGTTTTGGCAAAAGAGGGTGAATGTTTGGTGTCTTTGTTTGTAGCAGAGCCGGAAAAAGAAGCTGAGGAGATGCTTGATGGTGCAGATGATCAAGAGTGCAGGGAGGAGGAACAAAAAGAAGAATTAGGAAGCTTAGTGGAGATTATGGAGGAGGGAGAGGAGGAGCAGGAAGGAATGGAAATAGAGAAAGAAGACAGTGGGTGCGTAATTTCCGACCAGCCAGTCAGTCATGGAGACAAAGCGCTCAGTCTGACACCTGAAGTCCCACCGTCGTCTCTGCCTGGTTTGGGGGTGCCGTGCTGTCAGGGGCCGGCGGACTCCACGAGCCCAGAGGAAGGACGGGGCGAGGAGACAGAACCTAACAACAACACCAACAAACCTCCTCCTCTCCTCCCTGAATCCGCGTCCTCCTCCAGACTGGCGCCGAACGAGGAGTCGTCGCAAAAAACAGGACGAGAAGGAGAGCGAGACGAGAAAACGGAGGAGGGCGGGAGAGACGACCCCTCGGCGGACAGATCTCAACCCCACAGCGAGGCCGCTCCGAGGGCGGAGCAGGGGAAGCGGCACAGCCTCAAGCTGCGCGAGAGACTCTTTCAGTTCCCCCTGTGTGAGAAGGCTCTGGCCTTCAACATACCGACGCACAACAAGCCCAAGATCCTGCCGCTGGCTCAGTACAACTGCTGCCACGTGCTATAGGCGAAAACCCAGCCTGCGCGCAGCCACAGTTTGGCAGTGGGCAGGTGGCCGGCGTCAGAGCGCCGAGCTCCATGCTGAGCCTTTTTCTGCCGCAGAGACCTCGAGGCAGGAGAGCAAAAGACCCTCGGCGTGCGGGACGCGACGTGTACAGCCTCACACCTACAAACACTCGGCTCTAGCGTCGTGCTCGTGTGATAAACGTTGCGTTAAGCTAGCGGTGGTGTACAGCACAGTAGTCAGACATCAGCAGAACCTCATGCGGTTGCATTGCTGTGAACAGGAGCAACTGTAGGATTACAGCGACTAGACGGTGTCCCATCTGTTGCTCAGAAACAATACCGGACCTACAGGAGAGATGACGACAGGAATAGATAGACGTAAAACGTTTTTATTGAATAAGCTATAGTCTTGTTTGTTTGTTTAAGAGGTGCCTACATACGTTCATACTGTACATGCATGGCCACCGTGTCATTTTGGTTCTGACTGGTAAGAAAAGCTCTAAAAGTCCGAATGGTCTAGCACTCAGTCGATCCAGGATCCATGATTTTACAATACGTGAATTAGAATAAAGTTTGAACCAGCTTTGCTACAGAGTAGCACTCCTTTTCTCTTCCCTTTGCACAACCTGCTTCTCATTGGTTAAAAAGCTCTTAACATAAGCTCTGTTCTAGAAAGCCTGTTATGATACGATGTGGTGTATGATACGATATGATACTGTGTAATATATGCCTAAGACTGAGATGATGATATGATTTTCTGTACTGTTAACCTAATGACGTGTCCTAACATACTGTATAATACTGTTGATAGGGTCATTGGTCATTGATTGGGATGCAGGTCTTCCATTGTATTTGAACTTGTTCTTTTTATTCTCCCTGAACAGTTTAATCATATTTGATCACAACAGATTTATTTTTCTTTTTTTTTCTTTTATATGACCGTCAAAGATATGAATTATCTGAAGAGACATGTGACCTTGTGCATGTTATTACTGTTATTTATCCCAATATACCTCCATGTGTCTTGGATCTGACGGGACGTAGTCCTTGTGTAACTGTAAGTACCTTGAGGTAATCCACTGAATGATGAATTGCACACAGTACGACTACTGCAGCAGGTAGCTTTATACAAGCTCTGTCCTTGAACTGATGGATTAGATTTGTTGGTCGTTTAGACCGAATGATGCGATACCTTATTACGTAGCTGAGGAGTCCCTCCGTATGGTATTATTATACCATAAAATGCCTCAGTGTGTTTCTCTATTTTCTCATACTGTATATTTTTTCCTCTTTAGAAGCTGAGACAAGAAGTGAGATATTTTGTAAGGTTAAAGAAGGCCAAAGCTGTACAATAAGCGAAAGATTCCTCCTATAGCTCAGTAAAGAGAGCGTATTCCAATCAGTCACTACTTCACGGGTACAACTCATTGGATTTTTAGCGTGCGACCTGTGATCGGACGGTGGCCGACTACATGAGCAGCCATCTGATTATATCATCAGCCATGAAAAGCATGAAATCTGTGCAGACGTGGGATGAAAATCACTTTATTTGTTCCTGTGCGATTGCAGCCCGTCTCCCCTCAGCGTGTCTGCATCTACTGACCTGCATTGTAACTCGGACCACGTCTCCATGGAGCTGTGAACTTATTTTTCTGTATTTATTTATTAAAATGGATTAAATCAACAGGATGAATGTGTGCAGTGTGCTTTATAGAGAACGTGGACAGTGATACTGTACAGTGTTGTTGCTCCCACACACACACACACCAGAAACTAAATAGCCCCTTCTGGACCAGGCTGGGTTACCAGCCAGGTTAAGACGGGTGCTGTTATTTGTCACGCACTTGTAGATGTGGCATCAATGGATGTCATCTGAGAAGAAGAACTTTATACAGACCAACTGTGCTGAAGCTCAGAGGTAAGATTGTATTCTCATAACCAGCTGTCTAATATTGTTTAATATTTAGAGCATATACAACATATTTTTAATTCCAGTGGCATCTTTAGCTTCTTTGTGAACTTCTTGAAAATTCATGAAATGCTAGTATATGGTCTATGATAGACATTGACATCCAAAGTGCCACAGTCAAATGACATGATTTTTGAATTTGAATTTGTGTCTGTGATGTGTTCTTTGTGTGTGTTCGTCCTCCATCAATGCTGGAGGCCTAGCTTAGAATGAGCCCTTCATATCTCATACCTGCAAACTTGTCGCTTTTCGGCAAAATTCGCCGTTTTGAATCAAAAATATGTCATCCACGTGAATCGTGTAGATCCGTAGAGTTTATTTTTTTTGGGGGGGGTCAACTGGCCAGCCAGCGTTTCTCCGATTGGAGTGAGACGAGGAGAAAAGGTGACGTGGTGATCTTCGCAATAAAACATCTTTGATGTGACGTGTCGAGTCTTGTCCAATCAGCGTTAAGATGTCTACACCGTCTTCATTTCCCTCCGTTACAGTTTAAGTTCCGTTATGTTCCGTTACCGTTCAGACTTGCTGGGTTAAGTTAACGTCCACTACATGCGGAACTACATGCGGAACTCTCGACTTTTAACGTTCGTCATTATCGCGAATTAGGAGGAAAAAACGTAACGTGATGAAACATGAAGCCCCCCCCCCCCCCGTGTTCCGGTTCAGTTCACGCGGCCACTCGTTAACGTTAAACCAGAACACCGGCGGATCTGGTTGCTGTTTTTAACTCAAAGTAGAATGAAAGGCCCAGATACTGATGAGATGATGAGGTCAAAGAGCTTCAGGGCTGAGCTGTGAGTGGAGCTGGGCCTGGATAAAGGTGGAGGTCTAAACAGACGTGAGTACAGCTTCCTGCTGTCACAGTGTTTTAAATACATTGATGAGGCAGGTCTGCTGAATGCAGCCTCTGCTCCAAGGAGATAAAGTACAGCAACAAGGGCTCACGTGCCCTCTCATCACACTGACCAACACTGTTCACTGTAATGACCACAGCCAGAGTAGATTATCATTTCAATTTAAATAATAGAACTGGATTGAATGCATATTAATTGCAAATAGAAGATAGGCCACTATTCTAACAGCTGTACAGTAACAGTGGAAGTTAATATGAAGACATACAGTAACAGTAGAAGTTAATATGAAGACATACAGTAACAGTAGAAGTTAATATGAAGACATACAGTAACAGTAGAAGTTAATATGAAGACATACAGTAACAGTAGAAGTTAATATGAAGACATACAGTAACAGGGTTCAATGAAGACTAATCACTTTATTTGCACGCGATGGTTCTCGCTACTCTGCTATCTTTGTTTTTATTTGACTAAAACTTTTGAAAATGAGACCTCGTTCTAAATGGATTTTGTCTAAATAAAGGTTGTTAATAATAATAATATTGATTTAAAAAAAAAAAAGAAGAAGCTAACTAGCTGTTCAACTCGAGCTGAAATAGTGATAAATAACTGAATAATACATTTTTCTTTTGCTTAAAGTAAATATGGTCTTATCACTTAAAGTTATTCTCAGAGTACACCAGAATGCTACATTTTAAAGATCATATTTTAAATGAAAATTTATGCTGGTCTGTCAGCCCCCCGCCTGACTTCTGCTGCTCCTAAAGTAGTGTTCTTACGGTGAGGAAGGCCTGTGACTGAGGTGAATGTCGTTACCACGGTTTGGCACGAGGCAGCTCAAGTCATCGCAGTCTTGGAAAAGGGAGAAGTGAGCAGAGTGGTATTCAGCTGGTTGCAACCTGCAACCACAGCGCTACCACCAAATCCTACACACTGTTCTGTTAAAGGGTCTTAACCTTTTCATACCTAGCCCCATTTTCAGGCTTCTGCTCGAAAATACTATACCCATACTCAAAGGGGCCTTACTCTCTAACTACATGGTCTATTTGAATAATTTCAATGGAGTAATAACACTAAGAAGGGGTTGCTCGTATGAATTGTGTAAATATTGTGTATATGTTACTGGTTAAGAGGAAAGGAAGATGGCACACAGCTCAAATTGAAAAGTGTCAAGTTCGCCTGAAGACAAAGCACTTTTTGACATAATTTCTTTGAAATAATGGCAGCTGACACTTCTAACACCTCTCCCAAATCATAGCACAACATGTCAGCAGTGCACTCTCTGCAAAGTTTGACTTTGATAAAGTGAAGCAGAACAAAATTAGAGGTTTTAGTACAGAGAGTTTAGGCGAGGTTTCCAAAATGTGCATTTGGGCACCATGTGTGCCATTTGAATTTTGTCATGTACCAAACTACATATTTCACTTGTATATTACTAATGGTGTTCAATACATCCTAATACAGCAGTTTTGGGCTTTTTATTTTTATTTTTATTTTTATTTTTTCATTTCTTTTCATTTTTTTTTTTTCATGATCTTCCCTCTCGGCATGTAACTTAAATGTCAATCACTTTTAACTACTTGTCATCATTACATTACAATGCACATTGCGATTACATGATCAGATCATCAACGTGTGTATAAATACACCAACATAACAGTCTGTTTAGAAAGTGGTGAACAACGGTCTGTTATTTGAGTGTGAGAGACTTTATATATATTAAATATTTTACAAAAACAAATGCCTTACTCCCAGATAGAGGATGAGGGTCACAAGATACTACTCTATCTCTCATGTCCCTATCACGCAGGTATGTGGAAATAGCAACACTTAACCTCACAAAGTCAACTGTCACATTTCATAATGTTTTCTGCTTATACAATCTAATTACAGTTTTTAGAATATCTCTGGAATGCTGTGGTCTACAAATTCACTTTAAAATGCCTCCGCTCCGTCACCGTTGTACATGGTAAATGGTCACTTTCCTGCTCATTCACACACCGATGGTACGGCCTTCGGGAGCAGTTTGTGGGTTCAGTGTCTTGCAGTGGCGGGCCGTCAGGGCCTGCAAAGCCTTCTCTGCTGGCCTAAACAGAATCACTGCAGGCCCCAGGCCTGCAGCCTCAAAAGTGCTTCCATGTGCCGTTTAAGTGAATGGGGACGATATTGTTGATTGTCATAGTGTTCAACCAATCAGATCTTTAGTTTGACATGTTGGGCGTATTCTTTGAGTGTCAGCAGCCGCTACCCCCATACACACAGAAAAATAAAGGTTCCATCTGGAACCGAAAATGGTTCTTCGGAGTGATGCCATAGAAGAACCATTTTTGGTTCCACAAAGAACCTTTCCGACCAGGGTTCTTTAAAGAACCATTTCCTTAAACGGTTCTTTAAAGAACCCACAAAGGTGCTTCAAAGAACCTTCAAAAAATGGTTCTTTGAAGCACCATTTCTGGTTCTTTGAAGAACCTAATGTCACAGTTTAGGCTTTGCCCCTGTGTTCCTGTGTCTGTGTGTGTATGTTTCCCCTGATTGCACTCATCCTACTCACCTGCCCAGTCCACCCAGCTGCCTTCTATCTCCTAATCACCCCACACATATATATACTCCCCTGCTTTCCCTGTGCTGGTGGTGAGATCGTCCTTAATTCGTCCCCCTGTCTGCTCCATGTTCCAGCATTTGCTCATGGTTTGCCTTTTTGTCACTTTGCCTTTTTGTCACTTTGCCTTTTTGTTAGTTTTTGCTCGCTCCCGGTTGGAGTTGTTTTAAGTTCCTGTTTTTTGTCTGCTTGGTGCTCATTAAATAACCCAGCATTCTACTCAACCTCGTCTCCCGTGTCTGTCTGCGCTTGAGTCTCCGATCTGCTCCTCGGACGTGACAGAACGATCTCACCATGCAAGACTCAGCAGACCAGTTTTGGGGAACCCGCTTGGCCAGGGGTGGGCCCCTGAGCTTACAGAAGGCTAACCTCGAGCTAAGCTGCCTTTTCACTCCTAAGAGGCAGAGACGGAGGAAGGGTCAGACTCCCGTTCCCACTGGGCCGCAGCGATCCCCCGTTCCCGCTGGGCCGCAGCGTTCCCCCATTCCCGCTGGGCCGCAGCGTTCCCCCTTTCCCGCTGGGCCGCAGCGATCCCCCTTTCCCGCTGGGCCGCAGCGATCCCCCTTTCCCGCTGGGCCGCAGCGATCCCCCTTTCCCGCTGGGCCGCAGCGATCCCCCGTTCCCGCTGGGCCGCAGCGATCCCCCGTTCCCGCTGGGCCGCAGCGATCCCCCGTTCCCGCTGGGCCGCAGCGTTCCCCCGTTCCCGCTGGGCCGCAGCGTTCCCCCTTTCCCGCTGGGCCGCAGCGTTCCCCCTTTCCCGCTGGGCCGCAGCGTTCCCCCTTTCCCGCTGGGCCGCAGCGTTCCCCCTTTCCCGCTGGGCCGCAGCGTTCCCCCGTTCCCGCTGGGCCGCAGCGTTCCCCCGTTCCCGCTGGGCCGCAGCGTTCCCCCGTTCCCGTCTCCACTAGGCCGCAGCCGACTCCAGCTCCCCGTGTCCTGTCGGCGGTCCGGCCGACTCCAGCTCCCCGTGTCCTGTCGGCGGTCCGGCCGACTCCAGCTCCCCGTGTCCTGTCGGCGGTCCGGCCGACTCCAGCTCCCCGTGTCCTGTCGGCGGTCCGGCCTACTCCAGCTCCCCGTGTCCTGTCGGCGGTCCGGCCGACTCCAGCTCCCCGTGTCCTGTCGGCGGTCCGGCCGACTCCAGCTCCCCGTGTCCTGTCGGCGGTCCGGCCGACTCCAGCTCCCCGTGTCCTGTCGGCGGTCCGGCCGACTCCAGCTCCCCGTGTCCTGTCGGCGGTCCGGCCGACTCCAGCTGTCTTCTCAGCGCCGCAGCAATCTCCGGTTCCTGCCGCTGCCGCCTCCGTGCCGCAGCGGCCATCGGTTCCTGACCCCCAGCCTCTGGAGCCCTGTTCCCCGGCTGACCCCCAGCCTCTGGAGCCCTGTTCCCCGGCTGAACCCCAGCCTCTGGAGCCCTGTTCCCCGGCTGACCCCCAGCCTCTGGAGACCTGTTCCCCGGCTGACCCCCAGCCTCTGGAGACCTGTTCCCCGGCTGACCCCCAGCCTCTGGAGACCTGTTCCCCGGCTGACCCCCAGCCTCTGGAGACCTGTTCCCCGGCTGACCCCCAGCCTCTGGAGACCTGTTCCCCGGCTGACCCCCAGCCTCTGGAGACCTGTTCCCCGGCTGACCCCCAGCCTCCCCAGTCCGGCTCCCCGGCTGACCCCCAGCCTCTGGAGACCTGTTCCCCGGCTGACCCCCAGCCTCCCCAGTCCGGCTCCCCTGAGCCCCAGTCTCCCCAGTCCGGCTCCCCTGAGCCCCAGTCTCCCCAGTCCGGCTCCCCTGAGCCCCAGCCTCCCCAGTCCGGCTCCCCTGAGCCCCAGTCTCCCCAGTCCGGCTCCCCTGAGCCCCAGTCTCCCCAGTCCGGCTCCCCTGAGCCCCAGTCTCCCCAGTCCGGCTCCCCTGAGCCCCAGTCTCCCCAGTCCGGCTCCCCTGAGCCCCGGCCCGAGCTGCAGTGTTCCCAGTCCGACCCACCCGAGATCCTGGGTCCAGAGCCCTTCTGCCCGTCGGGCCGTCCGCCTGAGCTCCTGGGCCCTGAGCAACTCCGCCAGTCAGGTCGCCCGCCTGAGCTCCTGGGCCCTGAGCAACTCCGCCAGTCAGGTCGCCCGCCTGAGCTCCTGGGCCCTGAGCAACTCCGCCAGTCAGGTCGCCCACCCGAGGTCCTGCGTCCGGATCCCTCCTTCCCGTCCGACCGCCCTCCTGCCCGTCCCCCAGAGCCCTGTGGCAGGTTGGATCCGGCCGTCCCTCCTCCGGACCCCCTCCTCCCACCCTATTCGATGTTGAGCCGTCCCTCCTCCGGACCCCCTCCGCCCGCCCTTTTTTGTGTTTTCTGGACTTTGGACGTCTAGTATCCGTCCCTTGAGGGGGGGGTACTGTCACAGTTTAGGCTTTGCCCCTGTGTTCCTGTGTCTGTGTGTGTATGTTTCCCCTGATTGCACTCATCCTACTCACCTGCCCAGTCCACCCAGCTGCCTTCTATCTCCTAATCACCCCACACATATATATACTCCCCTGCTTTCCCTGTGCTGGTGGTGAGATCGTCCTTAATTCGTCCCCCTGTCTGCTCCATGTTCCAGCATTTGCTCATGGTTTGCCTTTTTGTCACTTTGCCTTTTTGTCACTTTGCCTTTTTGTTAGTTTTTGCTCGCTCCCGGTTGGAGTTGTTTTAAGTTCCTGTTTTTTGTCTGCTTGGTGCTCATTAAATAACCCAGCATTCTACTCAACCTCGTCTCCCGTGTCTGTCTGCGCTTGAGTCTCCGATCTGCTCCTCGGACGTGACACCTAAAGACAAAAAGGTTCTTTAAAGAACCATTTTCAAAAAAGTTCTTTATGGACCCAAATGGTTCCATAAAGAACCCTTTTCAAATGGTTCTTTAGGTAAAAATGGTTCTTCCCAGGAATAAATGGTTCTTTAAGAGAACCGATTTTAACAGCATAACAATGGAATCAGGGTTCCCACTCTTTTTTAGAGATCATATTCCAGGATCTTTTCCGTGATGATCTATAAAATCATCTTTTACATGCACAGAAATTATGGCAAATTGATTTTTGGATAAAACAAACACCTGTAGATGTACTGCACTTCACTTTATTGTCAGAAATCAACTCTATACAATGTAATCCATGTGCTACATGCAGTGTCCTATCTAAGAAATATTCGGGGCATTTGCCACTCTCTGCACAGCTACCCGTGTGTCCAGCTTCAGGATAAATGCCTCCAAAAATGAAAATGTTTTTTTTCAGATGATAGAGGGCCAACACAACACCCATGGCCATTTTTTGTCCATCCACTGCTACAAAAACATCTGTGCCGTCACTCAGGGGCTTGCTCAGGGGCTTGCTCAGGGGCTTGCCATCGCCTGTAATAACCAAGCTTCCAACACTTACCTTACACCGACCACTGTTAGTTCCGGGCGACTGGTTTGAAAAGATGTTGGTCAGTCAGAGAGATGGACGAGTGTCACTTGGAAGTAGGCGGGGCGGACAGATATCTCATGATCGTGATTGGTGGTTTATGTTGTCATTCATGACTTTCCCCTTAGAATTTTCTGGAACACAGCTATTAATATGGGAAGAGGCTATAGGGCCCGATTCACCGACATGAATATATGTGTATATACATATATATGTATATACACATATGTATGTATATACATAGATATATATATATATATCTATGTATATCTATGTGTATATATATATGTATATATGTATATATATATATATATATATATATATGTATATACATGTGTATATATATATGTATATATGTATACATATATATATGTATATATTCATATATATATATATATATATATATATATATATATATATATATATATATATATACGTATCAGCTGGCAGCTAACTACCCCACACCCAGATCATGGCACGGTAGTTTTTTTTCTAATTTATCCCATCCCCCACGATTCAACAACTCAAACATGAATTAAGAACCCTTTAATATCCCAAAGAACCATATGAAAACATGTAGAACCATCCAATAGATAAAATGGTTCTTTAGTAGGGGATGGTTCTTCGTGGAACCACTCTGCCTTTTAAAGAACCATTTAAGAACCATTTTTTTTCTGTGTGTACTTGCCGGCCTACACCTACGTCATCATTACATGTCCATGTGCAGCTCTGCCGCGAAGTGCAGGGTGTGCTGTGATTGGTCAGTGGGTGAGCACGTGACTATCGTGAAACGATACTTAACAGCAGAGTACCACACACCGTGACACAGGGGGCTGAGACGAGGAAAGAGATTGCAGAGCAGTACATTTAACTTTTGGGTTGTGAAAGTAAAATCATAAGACGGTCTCCTAAAGAGACGGATCAGCCGCGACTTGTCGTCAAGGGATGATGGTGGGTCCCACAGCCAGACCAGCTGAGAACCGCTGTCCTACATGAGCACAGAAAACATTATATTTTCCTGAATTTAACCTTCTGCATTTTCCAAATGCTCTAGCATTATTCAAACGTATTGTAAGCCTCGTACCGAACGGTTTAATACGAGTACGTACATAGTTACAGCCTTAGAAATGAATAATAGCTGTGGCGCCATCATGTGATTATAAGGTGGTATTTCAGCTGCATGACAGCAGTGAAGGCCTGAGTATAAAATGCACGGCCCGCCACTGGTGTCTTGACACTTCAAGGTGCGGACTGGAGGATCCGGGGCGTCCGATGACAACCTGCTCTACCTCTGAGGCAAAGCCGCTCTGCATCTTTCCAACAGAAGCTCCTGTGCGATTGTGTCCCTTTCGGAAGCTTTCCAATCCATGCATAAAACAGCGTTTTCTTTTATAAAACTAATAAATCCAACAATTAATGTCTTCTGTGATTAGTTACCCCTGATGACCAAGGCCTAGAAGATGTAAATGGTAAATGACATGATGATGATCATTACAAAAGCTAGGCGGACCAAAAACAGGAAAAATGGCTCAGACCTCAGAGAGAACCAACATGAAGTGTCTTAGCATGGAGTCTTGCCTGAGATATAACATCTTTGAAGTGTTAGCAGTATGTATTACAGTATGGAGTGTCTAGTTCAAACATTGTGAGAGGAGATACATTTTGAAATCTTGCCCTTTTGAGGATTTGTGCTCGCACTGATAACTGTGTCGCCCCACCTTTGATATCAAAATCCCCCCCGTTTCATCTACAACAATCATAACCATTATACTGTATTTCATATGCTCATCACATGTTTTGCTTGTCATCTGTTAAGTATAAGGTTGCAACTAATGATTCTTTTCATCGTCGATTCTTTTCATTATCAATAAATGTGCTTTATGAAATGTTGTGAGAGGCTTATCATAATTTCTTAAAGCCCAAAGTAATGCCTTAACATGTTTGTTGTGGCGATATTTGGTTTACAATCAGACAAAACTAAGGGAAGGTTTAGCATTTTGTCTTGAAATATGACTTCAAAGTTGAATTCTTCCATTTCTGTTGATAGACTAAATGATAAATCCACTAATCATTTCAGCTCTAGAAGAGAAACTAGTAACCGCAGCTGTCAAATAAATGGAGTAAAGAGGGTTGGAGAGGTTGATTCCTTTCAAAGAGTAGACACGACAAACAACCAGTTTCCTTCTGTGAGTTTATTGAAGGACAACCGGCAAACATTGCCACCTCTGATTTCTGACCTGAAATCGAATAGTTTTAATCTTCACTATCTCTTCACAACCCTTCAGAACAGAGCACGCACACACACACACACACACACACACACACAAACAAACAGCAAGGTTCATGATTAGTGTCAGGAGTGCACATTTACTGCCGCACGAGGCATTAAGGCAGTCCATCTGCAGCCACCTGGGCCTATATTGTGAAAAGCTGCATGTGGAATTACATGGAAAGTGTACACTGCCTCCTGGTGGCTGGAAAGAATACTAACTCTTAAAATCAATAACTCATAAGGAAAAACAATACACCACTGTCAAGCAAGTATGGAAGAAATGGTGGACTTCATTCATTATATTAAGCCAAATGTAGCCAGCAGTGAACGGTGAAATAACACCAGAAGTGTGAAGCGACAGACAATAGGGTGAATTAGTCGTTGCAGCACAGTGAACTCAAGCAGTCATTCTTAGAGGCACACAACAGATTGGCAGGCGAGTGAAGACTGAAATGCACACATTGAAAATATACACATTTCTAATAGCAAAGCACATAGCGGTTCTTTGGTGGCTCCCCATCACTTTCAATGCAAATCAAATCTTGGTCCATAGTTTACTTTATTCATCTCATGTTACAGATGTGCCACGGTCCTATAAGCGTACTCTTATTATTTAAGGAGAGGGCAGTACCATCAAGGGAGGATACAAGAGCAACATGCTCAACAAGCCTCAACAACCAGAGGCAAATCCCGATTTCTTACATCAATTCAGACAAGAAAGTGAATTGAGCACAATAACAGTTGTAAACCTATTATAGTGGAACATTCATAAATAAATGTGTAGAATACTCCACTGTAAAAGTCTTTGCATCTCTCTATAAGGACTTGCCTTGTTTCACTGTCGATAAAGAATTACAATTCAATCTGGTATTTCTCCACTTGATGGAGACATACAGACAATTAATGATTTTCTGAAGTTAAAGCTGCAACCATTGTTTTCTGCCCACTTGGGGGCAGCACAACTAACTGTAAACACCACATTGTTGTTGGGTTGTGATTCTGTCCACCTAATATCCAATATTCACTCTCCTTTTAGCTGCTAAAAATGTAATTATGTTCACCAGCTAGTCTCTATCTTTGTTGGTGTGCTGTTTGCTAGCAAACAGTGGGTTTATTACAGCTTCTTCTTTTTTTACTGAAAACAGCTGAATTCAGACTGATGAGAGCAGCGAGAGTCAATCAAAGCAAAGTTGAAAACCAAAACAATGAGCTTAGAGATGCTGTAATGCTCTGTTGAGCTGAGCGGAACTGCCCAGTTGGGTAAGAATTCTCGTGGTTTCTTTATTATGATACCAACCTATCACAAAAATATTGAATAAAGTTGCTAAGCGCGAAATTCAGAGCATTGCCTCTCAATATGGCGACTGCTTAGCTCGCATCTAAAGGTGCTTACAGCGCCAACACTGCAAACAACGCATAAATAAAGTTTCATCTTTTTATCTTATCTTATAATCCGTCCAGGGATGGTACTGTCCTCCTATTATGAATCCTGAACACTATGGCTTATCAATAATCTGAGCAAAAATACTGATAGAGTCCCAGTCCCGACAAAGTCTGTCAAGTACTGTCAAGTATTCTGTCTGCCCCTGACCCTCACCATTACCTCAAATGCTCTGTGCTGTCTGTCCTGTACTACTGAAACTACTGACTGTACACACTGTAGCCACAGTGATTTCACAAGACCTCTTCAGTTCAATCCAGGAAACCTCCGTTATCATACCAGAGAGTCTTTTTTAAAGGGGTCTGCACACATAATCAATACATGCCATTTGCAGTCTAACATTTTTTTTTTTTAAACACTTTTTAGCTGCTGTTTCAATGGCACTTGCAGTGTACATGTTGTATGAGTGTGTATTTCAAATGGTGTACGTTGCGAAAGCACCATAACTAGTGAGAGCAGCAGGAATACTAAAGTGTACAGGGGCAGTATTTGGGGCACAGCGGAATGCATTGTGGGCCCTGCTGAAGAGCCAAGACTCTTCTCCTCTGTGGGTCCACACAACACTGAGGTTGGTACTATCTTCTAGTTGAAGCAGCCGAGCACAGCACAACACAAGCAACGCCTCAACGCTTTGAAACGCAATCAAGATCCTTCACAATGCAGCTTCTGGAAGAGAAGAAAGGAGAGTTGTCACGCTAATGAGGTGGAACACCAATATGCGAAATAATGAAATGTATGGTGGAGGGTTTACCTGCTCCCTCAAGGCCTGCATGGACGTGAACTCAATGTGCTCCCTCTTCTTTCGGACCCAGTCCGGTTCATCGGGTATCAGCACCGCTAAAACCACCTTAACCAAGATCAGCACGTGCTGCAAACAAACACAGAGGTGAAAACGTCACGCTGTGATTATTCTTCATGCGAGTCTCACTACTGACCCCTCCCGACTCCCTCTTTACCTCCACCAAAACAGCCAACAGCAGAACGTTTGTGCTGCTCAACCCGCCCTCCTGAAACAGCTTTTGCAACCACGGCGACAGCAGCAGCAGCCAGCAGTTGGACACGACGGAGACAAAGCTCAGGACCTCGAAGGCAATCTGAAACACAGGACAATGACGAGATCTGTTCACTCACGTACACGGCTGCGTCTCATTTCTATTGTGCGTTGTGTTTTCTGCTGACCTGCCACACGCGCATGTTCGCCGCAGGGGGGGAGAAGGGTTTCCGGAAGAGTTTGCAGATCTTGTAGGCATCCGTTCGGATCTCCGTTAGGTTATTGATGAGCAGCAGCACGGCCGTCAGGGGAAACACGCAGGAGAAAAGACTCAAATACCCAAACTGCACCAGGAGCTCGATGTACTCTCCAAACAAGCCCTGTGACGAAAACGAGAAGCTGTGTCAGACGCCGCCAGAGTGGTTTATCCATTCCCTGTCTCGATATGCGCTTTCTCTGAATACTGCACACTCACAGGGAAAGCAGGCAGTTTGCTTTGGTTCCTAAATTTGTCCTCCTGTGGGTCGTCTTCGCTCTCTGTCCTACGGGGGGCGCTGATGAACCGGTCCACCAGGAAGGGAATGACCACCTCTGTCACCTGGTTCACCAGCTGGGTGATTATCAGCAGAGACGCCAGACGCTTCAGACGGACAAAGAGAAAAGGTGAACTTGTTGTAACTCAGGAAGCTTTTTTATTTCAGTCACTGACGTCACTGGTTAGAGCAAAAACAAATAACCTCCCCTCCCAACAGGAATATGGCTAACAAGAACGTGATGTCAGGCAAAATAAATGAAGTGAGGTGAAAATCAAGTTGCATTATGGGAATTGTGGGATCCAGCATTTTTGGGCCTTGACCCACATTAGTCACAAGGGGCCACATTGATAAAGCATCCTAGTACAAAGTGCCCCTTGTGACGGAACTCTAAGACAACTCTTAGAGTGTTTAACAATCTCCCCTTACAGTTAGGACAAGTTCCTGCTAAAGATAAAAGATATCCACAAAGCGTCTCCGCCCTTAAGAAGAGCTTTTGTTTGGAGTAGGCGGTGAGGACTTTTAAGAAGCTTCAGAGTTTTTTAAGCAGAGGAGAAAATGGTGGTATGAGAATACTCTCCACAACGCTGAATGACAGTGAGTTAATGAAACGCTGCAGATGAGATCTTGCAGGGAGAATGTTTGTGGTCGATATCATTAGAGATGCTCACATCTCCCACCGAACGCAATAACGCCAGAAATGAAGTTGATCAAAACTCTAAGATGTTTGGCAACTGGAAAAATACAGCAGTGTTCGCTGGTTTACTGATTTACATGCCGACCAAAGTCAATATGCCAAGCAATCACGGAAACTGATGAAATCGGAGCCCTTTTCCCCCCATTCAAATCAAATAGATTAAGTATTAACATTACCAAATGAGTACGGCCCCAGGATATCTTGGCCTCTACCACATCGACTCATGCCATTCTCTTTTCTTTTTTTTTGGCCAAGTTTAGGGAAGTGCATTGCTAAATCACTGGGGTCCCCGCTTGAAGACACAACAGTAAGATTTGCTGCTGTTACCTTGCGAAGCAAAGGCACGTCCTGCTTGAAGAAGGCAATGTGGAAGAGCACTGCAAAGTAGTTGAAGAAGGTGAACTGGAGGGGAAGAGAGAGAGACAAGAGCCGGGTGAAAGAGGCTGCTGGGTTAAGAGGAGGTAGGAGCTAATGGTTGGAGAGGAGTGCAGGGGCGAGGAGGAACTCACCACCAAGACTTTGGCTGTCAGATGGTTCTCGAAGGCGGACTCCTCTCTGTGGTTCTCTAAAGGGAGTCATAAGGGAAATGATTGGCTGATCACAAGCATTATGAACAATACTATTGGTACGATTACACAACCTGATCAGCTGATGATTTTATCACTCTCCACCCCCCCACCCCCCCCATGCCGTTTCCTCCGTCTCGCTCACCGTATTCAGTCAGGGACTTTGCCACCGTCCTGTAAACAGTCGACAGCACGTTTGTGTAGCTGATGTGAAGCACTGAGGGCACGTAGAGCAGAGTCTGAGACAGCAGGGAGTCCCAGTCTCTGTGGAGCTCTTGCACCTGGGCCTCCCCCCAGTAGAAGCACAGCATACCCAGAACCACCAAGCCTGCAGAGAGAGAGAGATGTGACAGGGCAGGGGACACGAGGACGGAAGGAAGAGCCGAGAAGTTTGCCATCTTTAAAGGGCAGAGCATACTTTGTTTTCTGCTAAGTTTCAATAACGTGCACTGATGAGTTTGTTCAATTCACAGTTGAAGCTGTACCTAGAAAGAGCCCCACCACTGGGATTGACACCAGTGCCATACGCAGGTCCCTCTGCCAGTCAGGAAAGAGCGGCTCCCTGCGACCTGTCACGGGGTTGACCCCGAGGTCGCCGTGGAAGCCGGGTCGGGGTTCCGCGAAGCGCTCGGCGAGGTGCATGGTCCCCCAGCGGTAGGACAGGGAGGAGCTCCGACGCTTCCACAGCTCCATGACCACCGTGGACCAGAGCATGCTGAAGACCGCCTGGATCATGTGACCGCTGACGGCCAGCCCCGAGTCGTCCTCACTTGCGGCCGGAGAGCCCGAGAGGGACTCCTCCATCTCCTTCTTGGCCTCACCTGTGATGGGCGAGAAGAACTCGGTTGACGCTGTCAGGTTGAAATACTTAATGAGACATTTTTTCTGCCCTGTTCCTGTTTACACGCGGACTCTGTTACTTCTGTTTGGACTGTTCTACCCAGGCCGGTAAGCTCATGTGCATTTATGTTATCACTAAACGCCTGAACCCTACCTGTCTGTCTGCATTTGGGTTCTGTTCCTCGCTGCCTCGCACCCACCCACCCCCCCGTGACAATAAGGTATGCTAACATGCTTTAACATGCTAGCAAACCAAATAGTCTCTACTCTGTTACCACCCTCAGGCAAAGCCTTTCACTGTTGTGGGCAGAAATGTTTTCTTTCCCAGGAGCAGTAAAGGATGGGAGCCAATAACAAGTTATTTCGTTTTATCAATTTTCTCAAGATCATTAATGAATTACCTTGTTATCTCACGATAAGAGAGTTGTTAAAGTCTTCCGGTATACGGAATATACCGGAAGACTTCCCAAGATAATTAGCTTGTGATCTAGTTTTTAAGATAAAGGGATTATATAAAATGATTGCAACAACCGTTCTTGGCTTCCGTTGATAAGATTAGCACGGCTTCTCTTTTTTGAATGAATATTATAGCCTCACTTGAGCAGACCTTTATTATTGTTTCAATCTGTTTGGTGTGTAGCATCACATGGCGGCCAGAGTTCAAGCTCTAACAGCTGCTTCACCTGTAATATGTGCTGCAACAAATCGGCCTTTTAAGATACTTTCAAGGTGTGAACAGATTTCTGCTTAAGGTAGCCTAGTAGCTTGCAAAATAATTGCATATGTCTCCATTATAGTGGTCAAATTGACCGTGTACATTCACCAAAGTAAAAGAGAAATGCGCACACCTACCTGAGAAGTATGTGATGGTCAGGCCCAGTATCGCTGGTGGGAGCAGAGACCAGGTGTAGAAATCAAGGAAGCTGAAGTAGAAAGCCACAGAGCTTCCAAAATACCCATTGACTGAATCTGGACAAAGCAGCAGACAGGTGTCTGGTGTAAGTGCATGCATGGATCGATTCATTCAAGAGACAGCCATTGCAATTTTTGCAAATTCGCATCACTTTCTGCATGTGGGAGTTCAGTCATGTGGTAGTGTGTGTTTGTTGTATTTACACCCACCCAGAGGCTGAGCCAGCTGATTCCCAGCATACCAGGCCTCACTGAGATCCTTCAGTTGGTCCGGGTTGTGGAGGGGAAGCGTGTCCACAATAACACCAGCTGACCCAAGCTTCCGCCCTGCAACAACATTCACTTTTACACCCACGACGAAACACCTTGAGGCCTTGAGGACAGATGCAACGACTAATCCACACTGTATACAGTAACACACACACACACTTAATCAGTGCGTGACGCACTCTGAGGCTGATGCTGACCAAAGCAATTTCTTGATGGAATGTGAGGAGAGCAGAACAGCAGAGGTCAGCGAGCCATAGATGCAAATAGTGCATGTGGATGCTGGCTGAACGTTGAGTATTTACAACATTGCTGTCAACATGCTCCTAAGTGATGGTGAGATTGCTCAAAACGTAGTATATGAACTGGATGGGAGTCTGCAATGTGAAGAGATGCAAAAAATATCTGAACTAGTGTGTGTGTGTGTGTTTCCATCTTTGTCCCGAGGTATTCATTGAAATTATCTAATTAAGTAATAAATTGAAAAACAGAAATCCTCCCAATAAATCATTTTTTTCTTGATGGATATCTTTCCACTGTGTGTACATCGTGTCTGCCCAATACTGACAGTGAGAGCACTCACAGATGTTGTCACGGTGTTGCAGTGTGTGTCTGTCAGACAGGCCGGGTATCCTCAGGTCTCTCTGCGCCCGCATACCGTCCAGCTCATACTTCACGATGTACTGCCGCTCCGCCAGGGTCAGGAACACCTCCATGTTGTCTGTCACACACGTGGATGGACACACTGATACATAACTATAGCCAGCGATGAATACAAACACACACGGGAATCTGTGAGGCTGTACTTAGGCACAGTGGTGCCTTAAGTCAGTGGGTTCTTTTTAAACCTAGGGGTCGGGACCCCCACGGGGGTCGCGAGATTATTTCAGGGGGTCGCGAGATGGTTGTGCAGAAAAATGATAAAAGAACACATTAGAAATAAGATAATATATTTTGGAATGGGGAATGTTTTTTTGCATTACATCGTCTGTACCGGTGATATAATTTGCCTCAGAATAGATTTTATTGAGTGTTTGTGAAAGTCAAAGTGTGCCTGCACGTCACAGGGAGAGAAAAAGTCACGGAACGCACCAAAAATCCGAAGTGCCTGGTGCACGACATGGCTCCAGGCACTTCGGAGGCTCTACTGCTGTACCTGAATCTTTAAAGTTGTCTCTGTCGCTGTAGGAGAAGGCTTCCATTTCCCCGCTGCGGTAAGTCTTACACAGACCCAACTCTTCAGTGGCTTTAAGTAACGTACAGCGCGGGGCGGAGAGCACGATGATGTCACCAGTGGCCTCCTCGCCCGGGTGGGCCAGTAATGCAGCACCTGGGGAGAGACAGTTAAAAACTTCAGTAGTTGATATATTATCAACACATACAGGCATTAGGAAACTGACTAGGTTTTGCATGATGATCTGGGTGTGATTTCCTTGAGAAGTTAAGGAGTTCTGTCTTAGTTAGGTTGAGCTTTATGTTTTGATGTGACATTCAACGGGACAAGATGAGATGCTCGAAAACATAAAAAGAATGTTGATTGTCATCAGCAAAGAAATGATAATGGAATTATCCATTCATACATGAATAAAGTAGTTTGAATATTGAAATTAGGTGTTTCATCTGCAAAGAAATACATGTGAATATAGCTGCAGAAAACCAGTATCCATCTTTTTTCATGTTCATAGGAATCATTGAACTATATTTATGTATTTTGACAACTGGCATGTAAATGCAAATGCCTTATTGCTAGATGCTTTACATGCTGGAGACCCTCCAGGCAATGCGTCTTCTGTTCCATAGACTTTCAGCATGAGAGAGAGAAAGGCTCATACGTGTTTGATATGCATGCTTTTCTTTGCAGGGTTGCAATCGATGCAGACGGAAAAGTGAGCCCTACAGGACTCCTGCAGCTCATCACTGTTATTCGAGCGCTCACCTCCATCTTTCTGAGGAGCTCCGATCACTCTGATGAGCCACCTTTTCGTCTCAGGGCGAACCTTCTCTCCGAGCTTCACCAGAACCAACGGCTCGACCCGCTCCGATACACAGCAGGGGCAACTAACTTTGGTCCAGTCCGGTCCAATAGTGGTAGCACTCAGTTTGCTCAGGGCCAACCCCGCTGGAGTCTTAGCCTCCGGCTGCTCGGCTGTTTCACTGCTGCTGCCACCACCTTCATCACCACCTGCCTTACTCATGCTGAGACTGTGAAGAAATGTTAACAAAACAGTTTTAGTTTGCGGTTACCGTCCGCTGTTATGTTCACTGTTCTCCATCCTAAACATCTCCCAATAGAGGAGCTAGGGGGGTAGATCATGTTCAAAGAACTATAGGTTTGGTGACACTGTAAAAAGAATTGTGAGGTTTTCTACAAAATATCCTAACGACTATTTGTACATGGTCCCCAGAGGATAAATCCTACTGACATTAGCGGTCCCTGACTTTTTCTATAGTGCCACCAAGGGGTTGACATTATTGCCTTCCAGTGAAATACTTCTACAACTGGATTGCCATTAAATATTGCACGAACATTCACGGTGCCCAGAGGAGGAATTCAAATGAATTTGGTGATCTGACTTTACCAAAGGTGGATCAAAGTTTTCACTTATCCTGGGAAATATCTCCATATCTACAAGATGGATTTGGACAACGTTGTGCACAGACATTCATGGTTACCAGAGGTTGAATGCTAGTGACTTTATTAATCGACTGACGTTTCCTCCAGCAAAAACCATGAGGTTGACATTTGCGCTGTTTAAGGAGATGTCTCGACAACTACTGGGTGGATTGTCATGACATTTGGTTCAGACATTCACGCCCCCGTCAGGATGACTTGTAATAATTGAAGTGATCATCATCAGTTCAAATTGTCACTTTGTCCAATACGGTTTGTGACCAAACACCTGCAAAACTAATAACATACTAATAAAGTACAATTCAGCTGTACTTTGTGTTAATAAACAAATGTGGGAGTGCTAACATGCTAACTTAAGATGAAGTCCATGGTAAACATTAAACCCTCTTAACATCAGCATGTTAGCATTGCAAATGTGAGCATGGTAGCATGCATATGTCAGTTTAGTTCACTGTCGTTACTTTATTTATGAATCTTTTCATGAGCTGATGAAAGTCATGAGGCAATAAAACACAGTTTTATTAGTCAGCGCTTATTACACCTGTTTAAGGACTCTGTTAGTGTGCCACCTTTGCAAACACCTTTTAGAGATGACTTTTTCATAATCAATCATTTACATATTTGAGTGCAGTCATATCTTGACAGTTATGATTTTCATCTTTCATTTCTGCATTTGCATCACCAGCTATTACATCATAACAGCATTAGGCCGGTTATGTGAGACTAAACAGGCAGCAACTTTAGGCATAATCTTTCCAGGAATCTGCATACTGTACTTGGTAACTCTTGGTTACTTGCTACACCCTTCAGATATGAACCTACTGAAAATGTTCCGCTTCACAGGAAGTCAAAAACAGCAGATAAAAGAACTTCTTCTGATTTGACTGCATCGCTACACAGACAAAGTCACAGTGGACAGAATAAGACTTGACAGAGACACAGGAAGACACAACTGAAACTGATACCGTCCCTCCTATGGGGATTGAGTTATGTTTAAACAGACAGTGACAGCGAGGAAGAGAGAGAGAGAGAGAGAGCGAGAGAGAGCGAGAGAGAGAGAGAGAGACGTATACAGGGGGACAGAGGATGACTCAGGAAATACAGCACCTGGCAGGGAGCGTAGATGACGAGGTATTGGTTGGTCTCTGGTCCTACAGCGGGCCCACAACCCCTCCTCCGAACTCCTGTTTGGACACACACACACACACACAAATGAACATGAAGACAACATCTGTTCAGGTTTCCTGAATAGAACGCCAGAAATAACACAATCTCACTCTCTGAACACACTTACCCCGCCTCAGTGTGTGGTTCCTCCCAGCTTATTGTGCGGGTATGTGTGTTTGTGTGTGTGTGTGTGTGTATATGTCAGGAATGCGGAGGAACTTCCACAGACTGCAGGGTGTGGAGGGTTGTTTGGTTTATATTCAGACTCCTCCCTCCTGCTAGTGCTCTGCTTTACTGCTGCTACTGGGTCCTACTGCTCCACCCTCCTCTGCTTATATGCTCCGGGGCAACTACACTTTGGGTGGAAACTTCTAAGACAATCTGCTGCTTTTAAACACATGTCGGGTAGAACCAGAGTAGAGCACTGCTGACCTTTACTGTATCCAAACAAAAAGCTAATCCAATGTTTGACACTAATTAAACCGTACCATGAGTGGTTCTCAACCTGAGGGTTGAAACCCTAAAAGGGGTCATGAGAGGAATGTTAAAGGGCGTAAGATGATTATTATAGCAGGAGAAAGGAGGGGGAAAACTACATTATGCCATACAGCATTATGTTTTCTAATCTTTGCTTATTTATTTTATTCCTGCTTAAATTCTTAAAAACGTATTTAAAAAATATTGAGAAGGGAGAATCACAACTGATCAAAACTCATAGACATGTACCGTGTCATTGGGTTTGCATTCATTGTTTGGCATTGGCAAATAAGAGTCCACAGCCATGCTAGCAGTTCAATCAGGAGAGACAAGTGAATGATTAGTAGTTCATATTTATTATGACAGATGCTGCGTTAATGAGTAACACAGAAATTCTTTGGGGCTTGAACTCGAGAGATTTGTGATCGAGTTGTGGTTGCCCTGAGCGGCAACAAGATAAATCCCCCCGTGGAGTCCAGACACTGGTGGTGATGGTGGCTGATGAGGCTGATGAATCTGTGAAGATTGGGCGGAGATGGGGAGGTGGGGGTGTGCGTAACAGCAGCATGAACCTACTGAAGGTAGAGAGACAATCATATTTAAAGGGACAGCAGCAAGATGATAGGCTAACGATGAAATTGTGTAGTTATGCTATTGGATAGAGAGACCAGCTGATCTAGACTGCTGATATCATGATTGACGGCCCCGAACCATAACAGCAAGGAAATAATGAGTGTGCATGCGTGA
The DNA here is from genome assembly GCA_032191485.1 of Leptoclinus maculatus. Taxonomy (NCBI): domain Eukaryota; kingdom Metazoa; phylum Chordata; class Actinopteri; order Perciformes; family Stichaeidae; genus Leptoclinus; species Leptoclinus maculatus. The sequence goes on from JAVDOI010000007.1 coordinate 6,019,152, forward strand.
GGAGTGATTGCAGATGTATGGTAAATAAACTACGGGCTTAGGCATGCAAGAGTATAGTCTTCCTGTCTGAACTTACGCTAGAGCTTCATTTCTGTGAGGCTGTACTAAAGAACAGCAGGGAGATGAATGCTAACATCCGCATGCTAACAATGACAATAATGGCATGCTAGTATTTAGCAGGTAATGTTTACCACAATCTTAGGTAAGCATGTTAGCATGCTGCTAACATGCGCTAATTAGCAGCAAACACAAAGTAAAACTGAGGCTGAAGGTAATGTCGTTTGTTTTGCAAAGAAGATATTAATAAAAGCCTGGGGCAAAGTCAACTGTGGACCTGGTGGTGGCGCTACATGAAAAGACAAAGTTCAGATGACGTTGTCAAAGCGTTTCACTAAAAAACTAAAATATCGACCTTGTGGCGCTGGAGGAAAAGTCAGGGGACCCCTAAGGTCTACATTACATTACAGTCATTTAGCAGACGCTTTTATCCAAAGCGATTTACAATTCAGATTCTATCACATTTCTACACCGTAGGCAGGAGCAATTCTGGGGTTAAGTGTCTTGCTCAAGGACACATCGACATGCGACTAGTGGAGCCGGAGCCGAGGATCGAACCGCCGATCCTCTGATTGAAGGACGGCCCTGCTACCCACTTACCCACAGTTGCCCACGTGTGTGTCATCCTCTGGGGAATGTCAAAGAATGTCATCATATTCATCTAATATTGATATTTCATCTGGATTAAAGTGGTGGACCAATCGTCTGACGTACCAACATCCCCACATTGTGGTCCCTGGTAGGGAACCAATGCTTTATGATATGGAGCTCTCTGAAAGTCCCTTGGTGTTTTTAGTAGTATCAGTAAATTTGTACGTTGTTGTAGCACCTCTTAAATGTATAGGAAGGGCAATGTTGGTTTTTCAGTCTACCACTTTGGTCTAAACTGTAATATCTTAAATATTTGATGGGTTTCCATGTTATTTAAGCATTCATGCCCCCATGAAGATGAATTGTTTCGATGTTGTTGATCCCTTAACCACGGAAATGTATAATAAACAGTGATCAAACAAAAAGTACAAGACAGACTGACATCAGAAATATATAGACATTTATTTACAAATACGTTTTTTTGCATTTGCATAGACACTTAAAATTCCAAAATAAAAGTTATAAGAAATTAAAGTAAACAGATTTAGGAAATATTATTTTACGCTGCATAATTTAGCACAAGGAAAGATTCACTTGTCAAGATCAAGGCGTACAAGCTGTTGTCTTTCATCTATATCATATAAATATACATAAATAAGATCTGTGTGTACTGAATCGTTTTACTTTGCCAAGCAGCCGCCACAATCAGTTTGCATTATTACACTCATCATCATCATCATCATCATCATCATCATTACCGACGTCAAAAGTCATCTTTGGTTCTCTCTGAAGCAACATGTTTGTGGTCATTATATCAAAGTCAGGATTCTTTCTTCATGATGCGTTGAGCATTCATTATCAACTGGACTGTGTGCAGCGTGAGACGGACGGTGTTATGGTTATATATAAACCGATATGCTGCAGACACATTTTGGTGCAGTTAAAGCTCAATCCTGGTGAAACTGGTTTTTATCAGAAACAGTGTTTTGGCGACGAGGATTATTGCTGCACTGAATATTAAGGGGAAAAAACTTCCGTATTATTATTTTACTCCTCTTCATAAGCTTTCTGAAATAGATTTTGCATGTTATCTTACAAAAGCATATGTATTATGTAAATGGGAGTCTTTTCTTCAAACTAGAAACGTGGATAAGAAATGATTTTCTACAGTTGTAGTATATTCTCACTTTGCTCTGCCTATTTATGTAAATGGCTTTTAATTAAGTTTGTTCTGCTTTAGTTATCAGTGTTTAGCTGTTGAGCGTTTAGAGGAGACATTCTGAGGATCCGCCAGTCGCCATCAAGATCTCCTGCTGCTCGGTCAGATGGTTCATCCATCGTCATCCTGCTGGGGTCTGCAGGGCCACTAAAAAAAAAATGAACCCCGAGATCCCCACAGCAGGAAGTCTGACAGGCCGGCCTCATTCCTTCAGCTCTGTCCCTCTGATGCCATGACAACTATTTAATTAAACAATCTCCTCTTCTGTACATAACGTCTTACAAAATATGTTTTCTACATCTTTGTTGTATAATGAATGACAAAAAAGAAAAGAGAAGACGGAGGAAGTATTACAAAAGACTTGCAAAAATATATCTCCAGTGGTTAGAAACATGTAGGACTCTGCTTTACAGGACACGTTAACGTTACATTGCATTAGTGCCCTACGGTATGATTTCACGTCTGCGGCTTTGCTGGTCGTGAATAAATTAAATCTCAACTCTCAGCATGTTGAAACATCTGAAACCAAACATTTACTGGTCACAGACGTTTCCAAAAACTACAGTGGAGGGAAAACGGTGGAGGGAACATCTGTAGACTGTTACAATACCTGCAGCGTAACAGAGTGTAGCAGCGTAGCGGGGTGACCGGCGGCAAAAAGAGAAACATTAAAGCTGCAGACAGTGCGGAGGGAGGATGAAGGTTATTCATTCCTGAGTTGGTTCACCCGTTCACAGGCTCTCTCTCTCACCTCTACACACACTCTCTCACTAATTTGTGTAAGGGCGTGGTCACACATGAGGTGATATTTGGGCTGTATGTGGGCGGTGCCGATTGGGGTCAACCGCACACACACACGCTTCTTTGCTATCGGTTGAGGCTGTGACCTCGCCGGTCAAAGTTCACCAAAGTTTAAAGTGAAGATGCATTTGAGAATAGAAGAGTGCGTATTTGGAGTATTTTTTGGAGTTTGTTCAGTGTGATTTTGAATGTGCACTATAGTATTCTACCGCTCTGGTAATTCCTTCAAAATGTAATTACAACGCAATGATCAAAATACACAGATCAGCCCTTGTGTGTGTGTCTCTCGCTGGCCTTCCTCCGATTACTTGGCTGGCGAGGTCAGTGCGGTGAAGAGCACAGCGGTAGTAGATGTTGGTTTGGTTAATAATAATTAAAACAATTTAAAAAATGGCACAGAAAGGCTTTGCAACAGTGCAGGAATGATCACGGAGTAGAAACGGTGCGTACTGGTCGACGCACCCACATGATGTTTTGCGTGCAGGGAACAAAAAAGCAGGATGACGTAAGATGGACGTGTGGACTCGTCAGATTCCTCAATAGCGGAAGAGTCCGCCGTGGTTTTGAAAGCTGTGGCGGCAGAGATTGAACTACGTGTGGTTACAGCGTGTGGGCTGGTTGCTAGGCAGGGTGGTTGATAAGTCCTGTGGCCCTTCAGGAGAGCCGTTTCTGTGTTAGAACTTCTCATTGGGGATGAGTGTGTTGAAGGGGTGGTCCCAGAACGTGGAGGTGATTCCAAAACCTGGAAAGAGATCACATTGTTACTTCAGATAGAGCAGACAAAAACAGAAGCATGGAGAATCAAACCTAAAGATCCAACAGCATCTTCCTTGGCCCCTATATGTCTGTCAAATGTCCGGCTTCCAGCGCTCACCTGCTCTCTGGTGCTCAAAGTGGTGTTTGACGTGGTAGGCCTTCAGGCCGTACATGTACGAGCCTCTCTTGGGCGAACCGTAGTGAAGGTAGTAGTGGATCATGTCGTACACGACGTAGCCACACAGTCCTCCGACGAACACCGACGTCCCGAGGATCTCCGGGAGCGTGCTGCACAGGATTAGATAGAAACTCCCCACCACCAGGGAGGCCAGGCCGGGGGGGAAGACCAGCCGAGAGCCGTCGAACGGAGACTGCGGAGACAGACATCGTACACCCGAGACGGGATGAAAAGCACGTTCGTTTAAAGAGAATCATAAATGATCAATGTCAATTATAACGATTGATAACATTCAGAGCACAAAAGTGAGGTTGAAACTATGTTGGAATAGAGAGAAAGTTGTTTATTACCGTCAATAAAGGGCATATAATAAACAGTTAGGAGCTAATGGTTAAACCACTTTTATGGCCCGTCCCTCAGTGGCCCAGTGTGTGTTGTACCTTGTGGTGCTGCCCGTGCAGGAGGAAGTGTATCATGATGAGGTAGTAGTTGTGGGCCGGCGGCTTCATGTGAAAGACAAAGCGATGGATGCAGTACTCGATGAAGGACCACAAGAACCAGCCCATCAGAAAGAGCAGTGGGAAGAGGTACTTGTGTATCGGGACAGAGATGCCTGGGAACACACACACACACAGATAGTGACATAAGATACACACACACGTTAGCTGGAGCGATGATGACGTGGTATTATAGGGTCGTGTGCGTACGTAAATGAGATGCTTAATTTGAATCATGATACCAGAATTGTATGGCTGTGTGTTCAGGCAGGCACTGTTTGTTTGTGTGTGTGTGTGTGTGTGTGTGTGTGTGTGTGTGTGTGTGTGTTACCTGAAGTGAGGTTGAGCCTGGTGGTGCCCTTAGCCAGGGTGGTGTAGCAGTGCCAACCGAAATAAAACACAATAGGAAGCCACACCACTGGTACCCAGTACCTGTAGCAAGAGAGCACATAGCAATATGGTCATTCTCTCGTTCTCTTGAAACCACCAGCTGCTCTAGTGCAGAGCTGTTGATGAACTACGACTATGATGAGTTCCGCCGGTTGGCAATTACTGTTGCCTTGATCGGGGTCGATCAAGGCATTTTTTTACCAGATCGGTATCGGCTATATTGTGTTTTTACATGCTAAGCTTTCATGCAAAGCAACGAACGACGGCGGTCAACTCTCTGCTGTCCGCCTAGTGCGTGAGCCGGGGCTGTTTAAATTGTGATTTACATAGTTTATGTGCACTTGTTTCATTTCAGCGCACTGTGAGCCGCTTTTGCTGTCAGCTATTCATGGATGCAGGACATTTATTTCTTAAAGCAACGCAGGGCTATTCAAATGTCAAGGCTTTTGGTTGATTTGAATAGAGTATTAGGAGTTTGCACTGTGCAGCTGTACTATCTAGGAAAATAGAAGTATCTGATCAGGATCATATATATATATATATATATATACACACAGTGTAACGGATAACGAATCGATCCGTGATCGGTTTGGATCACTCCTCACGGTTCGGATCACTCCTCACGGTTCGGATCACTCCTCACGGTTCGGATCACTTGTGAACCGCGGATCAATTGAGTATTTTTAATTTTTTTTTACAGTGTAATCATCATAGTGTGTAATAAAGTGTTACTGCTGCTGTTCCTTTTCAAGTAACAAGTACCTGAATATCAATGCAGAGTGTCAGTGAACAGATATAAAGCAGCAGTGTGTTCACGTGAACGGAGCAGGTTAAAAGCATTTAACGGTGAAAGTCACGGCGAGCGGAGGAACTGCGGCCGCGGCTTCATTTAAGTCGCAAGTTTGGGAGCATTTTGTCTTCTTTGTAACTTATAATGACGGATAAGGGTGGTGGACAAAAGCGTTACGGTATGTAGGCTTTGTTTAAATAGAAAGACATACGACAACGGCCATACATCGGACATGTCCACACATATGAAGCTCCACCATCAGTCAGTGACGGGGGACAAGCCACAACAACAACTTATCACCGCGGCATTTAAGAAAGCGTTTGTGGCAGAATCAGACCGGGCTAAAGCTATTACAACATCTATTGGGCTCTTTATTGCTGCAGACATGAGGCCATTCTCCGTTGTGGAAAACAAAGGATTTCAAAATCTGGTTAAAATGCTTGAGCCACGCTACGAAATCCACTCAGCACCCACTTCAGTATGAAGCTCGTTCCAGGCCTCTATGAAGAGGAGAAGACTGTGACCGCTCACTTCATCGCGGTGGAGTGGAGAATCAAAGTCCGGTGCTGCAGACACACATCTGGCGCTACCCTTTCCCCAGATAATGTAGATATATTCTCATCTTTTTGAAAATAAACATCTTAAATAGTGTGCTTTTCATGTAAGACTGTAGCCCAAAGTCATTTGCTTTAACCTTCTTACCCCTAGCGCCCCATATATGGGGCGTTTCCAGTACTTTACTTAGACCATCGAACATATACTAATTATGAAACCGAAATATAATGATGTTGCATACCACGTAAAACTTCAGAACCTGAGTTAAAATAAGATTTAATCAATTTGTACATACTCCAAACACAACTCACTCAAAGCCTATTATAATTACTACAGTACCACATTCATATTTCGCCAGGATGTGTGCACACCCTGCACATATCCGGACCAAGCAATCGAAGCTCGATGCTAACAAAGAAACTGAGATGGCAGAAAGCACGGCAACTACACACAGATGACGGACATATCCGTAACATCTCTCTCCGTCATACTATCGCTGATATATGAGCAAATAGAATATATAAAAGACAGCAGACGAAAACCACCATTACGCACGCGACTACTTTACGCACAGCACCTGCACACCACAGCTTGTTGTTGTATCATCGCGAGTTTTTTCACCGTTCATTTTGTTCATAACAGTTGTATTTGGATGTATTGAACACCATTAGTGATAAACAAGTGAAATATGTAGTTTGGTACATGAGAAAAGTCAAATGGCACACATGGTGCCAAGATGTGCCAAAATGCACATTTTGGAAATCTCGCCTGAACTCTCTGTACTAAAACCTCTCTCATTTTGTTGGGCTTTACTTTATCAAAGTCAAACTTTTGCAGAAAGACTGATCACATATTGTGCTATGATTTGAGAGATGTTTTAGGCTTGGACCTGCATTCTTTCAAATAAATAATATCAATAAAAGTGCTTTTTTTTTCAGGCGAACCTGAACATTTTAAATTGAGCTGTGTGCCATCTTCATTTACTATAAACCAGTAACATATACACTGATATTTACACATCTGAGCAAAATCTCACAAGTGTTAGTGTTATTTATACCATCAAAATTATCCAAAAAGACCTTACAGTTAGAGATCTGTACTCTCTTTAGTATGGGTATGCTATTTTCGAGCAGAGGCCTACAAATTAGGACTAGGGGTTAAAGGGTTAAGTGTTCTTGAAGTTATTTTAATTATTAAATGGAAAGGAAAGTTATATTTGTCCACCGCCCCTTTTCTTTGCTGATACGATAAATGATCCGATCTGTGACTCAAAAACCGTGATCCGATCCGAACCGTGAGTTTTGTGATCGGTTGCACCCCTAATATACACACACATATATTTATATATATATATATATATATATATATATATATATATATATTTATTTTCACACAAAAATCTTGTTACCTTACATTTATTTTTAATAATATAAAAGACAAAGTCTCTTACCAGGAAGTCTTGGTGCTGGCCTCCAGGAGGGGGTTTCCAAACAGTCGGATTGGTCTGTCGACTGGCTGGTGAACCCACGCATCATATTTCTCTCCCAGGTGGCCTACCTGCCATGCCAGGGGCTTCCGCCAGTCCACCAAATCCTGTATGAATACAACCAATGACAATTTAGTGCGACGGATTCAGTAAGGGTGGGTGGGCCTGTGCTGTAGAAAGTCCACAGAACAGTGCGTTTGCACCAGAAACGTGTAACGGTTGCATCCGGCAGGTGGCAGCAGAGAGTTAATAACCGATGAACCGCTCCTGTCAAACCAGGAAGAGACTGCTTTGTATGTTTGTGTTGGCTTTGTGCCAGTAATATTTGAAGATTCTGAATCATAAGACCAGAGAATGAGCTACTTTTTTGTACACGAGACATGCAGATCTGGTGTGGACGAACAATGAAGACTTAACACTGATCTGTGGTCAGTTTTGTAACAGTACAGTAAAACCATGGCCATCACGTTAAACCAGAGGGTTGACACTTTAGGAGTCATATGATCCCAAATAATGCACTTTAAAAATAAGGTGTTAATCACACACCCTCATTTAGACACAAAGATGGTATCTCAGCGCACACCCAGCATCATAAATACATTCACTCAGGCCGACAGGGCAGCGTGCCGTGGCACTTCTGCTGGCTGCTCAGCTCGCCGTCGTATCACTGCAGGGTTGCCAAGTTATGGACATCAGAGCGCTGCATCTCTGTCCTTTATTAACTCCGTTCACTCAGGACACTCCGATACCGTTTTGTGCTGATTGTAAGTGATGCTGGGCAGTACATGTAATAAGATACAACAGTCAAGGGCTGGGCGATATATATGGGGACAATAAAATATGACAATATTTTAGACCAAATACCTTCATATCAATATTGCGTTGGTGCTTTTATAAAATATTTACACAATGAGAGATTTTTGATAAATAATCATCACAATGACAGCGAGAACAGGCTGCTTAGATCAGAAAATTAATTCACTTTAGTGCAATTTAAAACCAGGAAAAGACAACACTTCTTCAAAAATATAAGACAATATCCAAGTTCATATTACTATATTGATATAATAATGATAAAATGCCCAGTCTGCACAGAAAAAAACTAAACAAACATGGGTAAAAAAAAAGACTTAAAAGATTAAAATAAACTTTATTCATGTTTTGCACAAAAGTTACTTTCTATAGCAGCTTTGCACACAAGCCTAGTGTAGCCTAGTAAGTACAGAGCTCAGTGGGTGTATAGTATGTATTATTATAAATTAAGTACACTGATTCTCATTTTTTAGTGATGACAATTTCAGACTAGTTTTAACAGGTTGCTACTTCCTGAGCCACTGTTGTGACATATAGCAATAAATGATAATAATGATAGGAAAACCAAAGAAAAAAAACAAAAACAAAGAAAAACAACTGCACTGAAATCAGCTGGTACCTTGTATGTGCAAAAAAAAAGAAAGAAGTGAAATTGCATGTCACAGGATGAAGATAAACACACTTGTGTGGTCGGTACTTCCCCCAGACAAGTGATGACAGTTTAAAACACGGTGGTAGAAGTCCTTTGAGCTTAAAACTCAACATATATATAATGTCTTTGGACTGTAGCTTATGACGTTTTCTAATATTGATTCTCTATTCATCAGTTAATAGTTTAACATTAACGACAAACATAATTACAAGGTGACAAATTACAAAAGAAACCGGGCCACGCGAATTTGTGAAACAGTGCCTCGCCTTCCTGAGTGGTAGATGTGCTCGGAGAAAAATGTGATAAGACACACACACACACACACACACACACACACACACACAAACACACACACACACACACACACAACAATTGCCTCTTGTATCTCTCACATGGGTTTGATTATTGAAATCAAATCTGTGATGCACATGATTTACTTTTACAGTGACATCAAAACACTCAAAACCGGGGATTTGATCGCCGGCGTCACCGGAACGACTGACTTGCTGTAAAGGCGTAAAAAACACTGTGAAGCGTTAAAGGTCTACAAGGTTCTGGTTCACAATGTGAACGGTCAAGAGAGGCGCATCTCAGCTCCAGGCGCTGACGCCTGGCAACAGAGTGAGCGAGACGGACGGGTTGGGTCTGTCGTCACAATGTCCCGTGCAAGGACCTGGTATGCTGACGGCTGCCGAGGACAAAAACACTTGTCAGAGCGCTCAATCACATGATGTCTAATGAACGCCTGAGTGTGTCGTTATGCGCAAATGACTATTTTTTTTTTATATACCAACCGAGACAAGAAACGCTCCTTTATGGGGACAGTTTAGGGTTAAGACTTTAGGTCAAAGTTATGGTTAGGTGTTTTTATTTTACTGCCATTAACACATGTGTGTGTGTGTGTGTGTGTGTGTGTGTGTGTGTGTGTGTGTGTGTGTGTGTGTGTGTGTGTGTGTGTGTGTGTGTGTGTGTGTGTTTGTACGTGCTCTCTTCCAGCAGCGTGAGAACTTCAGTGTACTTACAAACAGGGACGGTTTTGGAACGAGGCAGGGTGAATAACCCGAGGACTGTTCACTCTTCGTCTACAACCCCATGACCAGCACACACACACACACACACACACACACACACACATAAACACAAAGAGATGCTGGGACTCTCACAGAAACACACACACACCTTGTCCAGGTCCACGGAGCTGCAGCGGTTGTAATCGGCCTTCTCGTCCTCCTCTTTCGCGGGCTCGTCTCCCGTCTCGTCTCCCGTCTCTCCGGCCGTCTGCTCGCCGGCCTTCTTCCTCTCTCTCAGAGTCTGAAGGGACAAAAAACGAGACAAAAAGGGACGTGATTAATGGCGGGAAGGTAGACTCGTGGTCAGAGCTGGGACGAAGTGGACGAGCCCTTTTTCTTTCAGCCCAGTCTCCAGTCATTTTTTACAAAGTTCAGAGATAGAGACGGACCTGTTTAAAACACCGACCTGTGTCACAGTGGGGGTGCGAGATCGGTGCAGGCAAGGGGAGGTATGGCAGGACATGCTTAATCTAACCAACACCTGAAAGCGCCATTTCCTGCAATATAGAGCCTTCATCCACGACCAATAAAGCTGCTCCATCACTATGAATCCCAGTTTATATCGCACTCTTAACATATGTCAGTGTTTCCCACAGTTTGTGTCAAGGGGGGGGTCCGGAGGCATGCTTCCCTGGGGGGAAAATTGTGTGTATATTGAAGTGAAATGTTTTAATCTGTTGGACTCTGAGAGCAAGATTAAGGGACTAGGTCCGTGAAGGACTTTGTGCTCTTGTAAACACATATAAATGGCGATGACAGGGCAAAAAAACAAATAATAAAAAAATCACACCCACAAAGCATCGTAAAAAAACAAGACAGGCAGTCCCGAGCAGGGGGCCCCATGACGAGGTCCGGGGCGATGGGTGCATTAAACTGCCAGAGCCACCTTCACACTGACTGTCAGCAGTTTATATGAGGAAACGGCTTGTAAAAGACAGGAACTGTAATTCGTAAATCATAAGCTACATTTGAAACTATGTTTGATCCAAACTAGCTCAGGGACTGCCCTTTACTCTCATCACCATGTTGGATACTAAAAGGTTGAAGGCAACATGTGACATGTACGCCCCAACACTTAACATTTACAATCCTCAATCTTTGAACCTTTTGAACCGACAAACACTTGCAACCGCCGTTTCCACGGGTAGAGGTGCAAAATATGGGGCGCCGATCAATCATTGAGCTGACTCTGCTGCACACTCAAGATGCGAGTAAGATATGAAGAACGGTGAGAAATCCAACACCAGGGGTTTTTAGATAACACGATCAGACCGTGTGATCTCAGCAGCACCGGCTGCGGTCGGAAAAAAGACCGGAAAGTGTGGCCCATAATGTGACAGCCGTGGAGAAAGAAAATGTGAGGTCGGTCACCTCTCCATCTCTGTGTGTGAAAATGCAAAAGCCAGTTTTTCTAACCAAACGTTTCCACTGACTTCTACCCGGAAAAACTGAAGACTATTTGAATGAAACATTAGTGGCTTTCACGCAGTCACTCACCCTGACAAACGAAAGGAAGTGGCAGCTGTTGCGGCCTCACAAACACGCGTGTTGGAGAAGACATGAGCATTATGAATACATAATGAAATCTAAGTAGCGTACTGTACGGGCAGACAGACAGCGGAGATGTGGATTATGCTGCAGGAGAAGTTTGAAAAGTGGACATTCATGCACTTTTTTGCCATGAAAGAGGGAGGTTGTGTTCGCACGCACGGTTATGTTAATGCACGTACTCTGGAACATTAGTGGAAGATTCAGTTTCATCAGCCATGTAAACAGCTCAGGAGGAATATTGTCTTATTCGGAATAAGTCAAAAGAATGCATGGAAACGTAGTCAGTGAAATGTTTCTATATCTGCTTCTCTTTCGTCCCGTGACAATGTCACCAAACTCATCACCGTCTTCCATCTCTGGTCTGCCATTGGCCGCCTCTGTTCCCCCTCCGATTGGCTGTCAGTCAAGTGAAATATCTATCAGTTTTGATGCACAAGCGAACACGAACATAAAACACAACACACACCCTTACTCACAGGTCCCCTGTGGTTTGTTACTTACATCACCGTGGTAATATAACACCTACAGAGGCAACATACCCCCCCCCCCAATTATCACACTGTAAAAAAAAGACACAAAGGGACCATTAAGATGTCTCGTCCTTCTTGGAAGACAACTCACTCTGAGGTCTAGTAATACGAGATACTTTACTTGAAACCTGTTCTCCGATCCATCCCCCTGCCGTGGCTACAGTATTGTCTATATACAGATAATAACACACACTGGGATGTAGATCGTCCTGACACAGGGCGATAAGTTTATATTGATTAAATGACAGACCCAGAGACTTAAAACAAAAGCAACAGCAGGTAACAAACAATCTTGCGTGTCCTGTAGCTCTTTATTAACAGCAGTATCATTACTAATTTGATTGGATCAAATGTTTGTGAAAATGTTCATCAAATACACAGTTACAGAAGTACAGTCAGTGTCAGAAAACAAATACACTGTACATTGAGCGTGTCATTTGTTTTGCGTTGTTATAGGTGATACTGTACATGGTGATACAGACCCGATACCAAAACAATCACACAGGGCGGCACGGCAAACTCTTTTGGCTCAAAGCTACCGACACACACACACACACACACACACACACACACACACACACACACACACTGAAAGAAGCAGTGTGATAGCTTTATGTTGGTGACAGTATTAAGCAGACACACCCTCTGTATCAGCAGTGGCCTACGTGAGTGAGGCTGTGAGCAACGTTTAATGAGCTTGTCCCACTTCATACATACGGGACCGGCTTAACAAAAGCTCGCTGGAGCGCGGCGGACTCTGCAGGTGCGGTGCAGCAATGCTTCACTAGAAGTGTGTCAACACTGCCATTGTTTCAGATATAGCGATGCATTTTTTTATCCGGACGGAACACAATCAGAACAGTTTAAGATAATACAATTTTAGTTTCTTCAGACTTTAAATGAGCTTTTTCTGAGCTTATCAAGTGATCAATGATGTCTGGTTCCTGTTCCTGTTCATGACATGTTTTTATAGTTACACAACTCAGTTCCTATTTTTTGTCTTTCAAAAGCATAAAAAAAAAAATTTGAGATAAAATCAGATACAGTTGCATGTGATACTCTCATATTACCAAATAGCTTTTTTGTCCAAAAGCCCATGTTCTTTAAAAAGACAAACTTGAATTCTCCACCAGCTTATAAAATGCGATCATCGGTTCGACCATGGATGCATTATAACAACTGGACACCGAACCCCAAGATGGCGCCTATAGGCCTGACGCATACGTTAAGAAAGTGTTCTAGCTCCCGTGGTCTGCAGGAGTGTTTCTCCCACTGGCCCCCCCGCCCAAGAGTTCTTGAACCATAGACTAAACTTTGTGATGACGTCACAGATCCTGTATGTCCATTAATAGTTATAGTTGGTAAAGGTGAAAACAAATAGTTGACAGTTTATCATGTACAACTACTGATATTTGCCTGTGCATTTGTGTGTGTGTGTGTGTGTGTGTGTGTGTGTGTGTGTGTGTGTGTGTGTGTGTGTGTGTGTGTGTGTGTGTGTGTGTGTGTGTGTGTGAGGGTTTGTTTGTTTGGTAATACATTATCAGTGTCAGCAGGTTCTAAGAAGAGGAACACTTCGGCCAAGAACTTTAAAACAGAAAACAGAACATGATCAGAGTTCTGTCGTGGGTTATTTAGCCAGATCAGAGAATTGTATCGGAGTCCCTTTGTTACCATTGTTGCATAGCTTTCAAATACAAATCCTCTATTGTGTTTTTGTAAAATTCCACTTTCTATTGTTTCTGTCACAGAAGAAAAACTGAAAGAGAGCCAAGGAGTATGACTACCAAACTAGATTTCATATCAATCACATCACATCAGGGATATGTATTGTAACTTTAAGTGGTTTCTGCTGTTGAACCACCCTTCTAAGCTCATTTTCAAAATGTGACTACGGAAGGTTTAAATGGGGCTAAATGTTAACTAAACCGGTTGTTATATTCCCATTCTAAGATAACACTGAAAATGTGTCAGCACCTAAAGCCATTAAAGGTGTTGAAGGTGTCCCGTGGCGGCTGACGCATATAAAACGATCGCTGTAGCATGTAAATAAGTAGAGGAGATTAAAAACATCACCTCTGCGCACAAAAAGGAAAGGCAACTTATACGGTTTTACATATTCATTTTGACAGATTCCCTTGAGCTTGAAGTGGAGCACGGAGAGGCGAGCGGTTGAAAAAAATAAATAAATAGCGAAATTCAAACCAGGTACACGGTGTTCACCGACTGGGATGCCAATGTTTTGTTGCACTCTCCTACCTGACCAGGAATGAACCAAGACAGGAAGTTGTTCAGTAATTGCCTTAATGTTTGATTTCCTTTATGGGTATACAACTGTATGACCTTTGAACAAAAACAATTAGGCCTGACTATAACATTCCCTACGAGAACACGGTTGCAGCAAACACAACATCGCTGCTCAGGTGCAGGCTTTTGATTTTTTGTGAGTTTCACATTTAAGATCAGTTTTTAACCGTTATTTAATGCGGCAGGTTGACAAAAGATCACAGTTTGTTTTAATTAGGTACTAGAAAAGCCAGCTACAGCGAATTTATAGCGTGCCTAGAAATAGGGCAGTTGGGTTTTATTGGAACGGAGCAACACATCTGCCATTTACCTGAAACAAACAAACACAAGCACATCTTTGATGGGTGACCAACTTGTTTCTGGTGTGAACCAATACAGAAGTGGCAGACTGAAAGCACAACAACCGTTCCAACCGCAGTTTGATGTGGGTTTGAACCTGCTGCATTGTGGCTGCAAAAAGAGATCAACAGGATGTGGTCCTTTTTTTGTCGTTTCACTTCTCCACGGACAGAAACATCTAAAGGAAGACTTGCACAAAGTTATAGTTTCTAATAATCCAGGCTTGTGTGAGAAGAGGTTCTCTTTTCTTCTGAAGTTGGACATTGGGGCAATTTGGTGTCAGGAAGTCAACATGTGTCCATTATACTCTGTATTGAACTGTAATCAGGAACCTCACATTCATTTATTTACCTTTAAGTGTCTATTCTTTCACTCTTCCACCATGAAAAGTAAGACCGCCTATGGTTCACAAAACATGTCAGTATATCTCATAGACTGTATGTAAGAAGTGGACGTAGTCGTCGTGACGTCACTCATTGAGTTGTGGACTGCTGTTTTGAATCCTTGAGTTTGGCATTGTTGCCATCGCCGTCTTGGATTTTGACCAACGCCATCTTGTTTTTTTGCAACCAGAAGCGACCATATTTGGACTACAGAGGAGCGACGCCGCGGCAGAGACGCAACCTGTCAATCACAAGGGAGCCCCGCGCTAAAGCAGACCCTGCTTTATTGTCTATTTGACTCTAGATGGACCATCATTTAACATCATTAACAGCATGCTGTATTGAAGAAGACTTGAAACTAGCGATTGAAACCATAAACTCATGTTTACAATGTTTACAGAGGTAATAAATCAAGTGAGAAGTAGAGTCATTTTCTCATAGACTTCTATGCAATCTGAATTATTTTTGCAACTACAGGACTCAAATTAAAGGCAGCTCAGGTTAAATCGCCCGCTCTGTCACATCCTCTACGTTGCTGCCTGAACGTAAAGTCAGCTAGCTGTTAAATGAACACTGAATGCACGAGGAGGGAGTTCAGTAACTAATTGCTGGTCTTGATCTGTGTTCCTGTTGATCCAGGAGTGCCTGTGTACACCCTTCAGGCCCGGGGTGAGACAATGGGTGGTATGCCTGTGCTGTTGACACAACTCTCACCTACTTCGACCCATTGTCATGTCGAGAATGACACCTATTGACTGCAGCATGGGGAGGGATGATTATAGGACTTTAGCATCATGCTGCGCTAGCTTACATTATATAGTGTGATTAAGAGCATTCAACAAGCCTCAACCTAAAGAAGCCTTTTTGTTGTCTCTTGAAAGGCAAACCTCAACTACGTCATTCCTCCTTTGTCCATATTTGTCGTTTAGGTAGATCATTGATTTAATTGATGAAATCTTCAATTTACCCTTTCATGACACAGGAGTACGGTCTTGTGGTTATTGCCGGGTCACCGGGTTTTTTTTAATATCCATGAATAACAATTAAATGCAAACTTCAGAGACGCCTCGTTGGGAGAGGGCAGGGTGACTGACTCATCTTATTTTACAGAGGACATCACTGTCAAGGAGAAAACATAAGGAGTGCTCTGTCCCAGTGGGAGGAAAAAACATGAAAGAATGAGACGCAAAATAAAACAAAGGAGATGGTTAGAGTGGGGTGGCGATGTGGCCTGGTACCATCGCAACACAGGAACTACAGTCAGCCTCCGCTGGAGGAGGAGGAGGAGGAGCAGGAGGAGGAGGAGGAAGAGGAGGAGAATGTAGGTGGATGACTTAAATGAATGTGGTGAAGAGGAATAAAACAGACTTTCAGGGCAATAGGGGCCTGAGTTTTGTCGTGATTACAATAAGAGAAAACGTCCCTCAAATCTGTGACACTTTAGGTTAGCTTGATGGGACAACGGTGATGATTCAACAATTTAAAACACATGAAGAAGTAGCTGTGGATGGCGGTCCACACTGCCGTTTGGCCCCGTTTAATTTCGTTATGATTTATCGTGTTCCCAAAGATATGGTGGTGGGGAGGAAGAGGAACCAAATGGTGAAAATGCATTGACATTAATAGATTGTTTCAATGGATTTCAATTGTGTGGCAACAGCTCGGGTCCATGTTTACTCCCTATCATCATGGATGTCTTTAATATACACTCCAACCGAGGACATGAAGGCAGGAAGGAAGGAAGGATGGAAGGAAGGAAGGAAGGAAGGAAGGAAGGAAGGAAGGGTCATCATGTCACGGAACTCACGCTGGTGCCAACCCGGTAGTATTCTACATGCACTTGATTGTAATAGAGCATCTTTGTTATCAATAACTAACCGACCGTCTGGACCTGTATTTAGCTTCTGGTTACTTTGTTCGTTAATGAACTACGTTAGCATTTGCACTTCGTTTAGCAAACGTTAGCCAGCAACATGTCTGTTGAGACGTCCCACATTCATTTGGAGATAAGACCATTAACGTTAATAAGAAATTACTCCTGTTAAGGTGTAAAAAACAAAAACAAAACAGACAGGGAGCTACAGTGTTGGTGAGCGACAGCCTCTCTAGCTTAATCCCTGTCAGGACTTCTGTGTATGCTAGCTGAATGCAAATCAAACTGCAGGCATTGCAGCATACTGTCAGGCCCTGTATTTACCTATACACACTGTTACAGGCCATATCATCGAGTCAAACCTGTCATCATCAGAGCCGTTAATAAATCGACCTGGTTGTAAATGCAGTGTGGTCAGAGATAATCGTTTGGTCATGTCTCGTGATGTTGCTAGCTTGAGTTGAGCTACATGCAGCTGCTGGACAGAGCCGAGGTTCTCTTTGGAGTCCAATAACATGAAAACAAACACATTTAGAACAAAAAGAATAATTTATTCTTTTTAAATTGTGTGAAAGCATTCGTCAGTCAAAGGTGAAACAACACATATGAATATGGTCTATATGGCATCATGGGGTTGTGGGTTGAAATTACATAAAAGAGGGTTGAGGGTTGAGCAGGACAGATACTGAAATAACTAGAGCATGGGGTCAAAGGTGAAGGATAGAGGGGCTGGATGGGTGAGCCACACCGACGCAACACTGCTTACGTATAACAGGGCAGAGGAAACATGATGGATCAGCACTTTGAAGTAACAGCTCCCAATTCCAATACCTCAACGCAGGGTATCTGCCGATGCACTTTTCCCCTGATTTCAAATGTGTATCCTGAACTGCATTCAACTATTCATGTGCCTAGTCTTCAGCAGAAATATCTACTGTAACTTGCATTTTTTTTTATTTCTGAGCACGTGCATCATCCAGGATCCCTTCCCTTGTCCCTCAAGGCTCAAAGATTAAACCAATCAAGCAAATAAAAACACCATCAAACTTTTTCTACAGCAAATATTAATATTTGACCATTGTCATGACAAATGTATCTAAAATATAGCAATGATATAATATTATTCAGAACACAACTTGTGACCGACTGAAGAGCCTCACAGGGCTCAACAAAAAGACTAAAATAAAATAGAATGCCGCATCAGGCTCGTCAATTGAACAACTCACTTGCAAAATTAGGCGAAAAGGAATCAAACAAGTGGGTTTTTTTCCAAGCCATCTCGCATCTTTCCCGTCTTTGCTAAGAGCTGCACATGCACAGTACCGACCAGGCAACTCGCGAGAAAATGGCGGTCGGGTAAAGACATCTCACTCTACCAATTCCCCTTTGTGCGCGAGGCCCATTTTTGTATTTCTTTATTTGTCTCGTCTTCTATTGATAATGACGTTTGGCTTGATTGGATACTTTGAGGTAAACCAACACCAAACAATTTAAAGGTTGTTCCATCTCAACAGAAAAACGGGGATCCTTCTCTTCAGGGTGTGCATGTTTTTTTGTCATTTGATTTTATTACTGTGTGTTTTATGGCTGTAGGTAAAGTGGTGCTGGGACTAAAGGTGGGGGAATCATGTGTAGGGCAAAGGCTGTTGCCCTCTGGGGAGCCACTATGTAAGCACACTTGGTCACGGTTGGTTTGTGAAGTCGAGATTGTTGTGATGAAAGGATGGCCGTGCAGGTGCTTAACTCCAAGTCTATTTCCCTAAAGTCAAACCCAATTTGTGATGAATAAAAAACATCATCATCATCACATTGACACTGCTTTTGTCTCAGTCTCCAGCAGCATGGTTGAGGATTCCTCCAGAACTTTAGTGAATAAATAACAGCCACGATACAACAGAGCATCAGAGGCAGCAGCTCTACAGGTGACCTTCGTGCTCGAAAAACCTTTCATAACCTCTGGTCTCCAGTTACATAGCAGATGAGGAGCGTCAGCCTGGAGAGGTTTATCACACCCGAGCTGATACGACTGTTTTGTAAGAATACCCAGAGCTCTACACCCAGAACATCTGGTCAAGCGCGCTAAACATTTCTTATTTGTTCACCCCGACTGTGTTCTTTCCTGATTTGGGGGTCAGGTACTCCAAAACATGTGCAATCAGGAAGTGGACCCCTGGCTTTGGTTTCACTTGTTTCAAGTTGCTCATTTGCAGCTCTCGTTTCATGTCACACTGTAGGCTGATCAGAGCACAGCGTGTGCCAAAAATATCCACGTATCGTCAATAGAATGCACCGGCAGAGAAGGGCCGGGCGATAATTCAATAGGAAAATAATGTATCGTCTTTTAATTGAACCATATCGTGATGATATCATATATTGAGATATCGTGATACACAATTAAGTCATAACAAGCACATACTAACTCAAATTTCTTTTCATTTATCAAGATATGAAACAATCTGAAATGAATGCCGATGCCTCTATATAGACCACCAGCGAGATGACTGTCTATTTCTATATAGTTATTCTATCTTTCTGCAGTAAAATTAAGTTTTCTAAAGGGACTCTGGCGCTCGCAAACACTACCACTTCTGTCCACAGGGGGAGCCGAATTCAACACAAGATGAAAGTTCCTTGTAGCAGCTTTAATTCACACGAGAGCTCACAAAACCATGTGATTATTTCATATACATTTTTTTATTTATTGAATTACCTGAAAACATGCTATATTGTGATATGTATCGGCACCGAGAAATGAAATGACCCGATATCGTGATGGAACATTTTGGCGTGTGTGTGTGTGTGTGTGTGTGTGTGCGTGTCGGCAGCAGGTGGCACATCGATCCGTCACACAGATCACAGCGAATACAAGAGAAAATGGTTTATTTACAAATCCAACAGAAGTGACTAACCAAAGTCTGTTGACCTTCATGAATCTATTTCACACATCATCAAATACCTGATACGCATACACAAGAGGCTTCATTATCTCATCTGGGTCTCAGACATAATCAGGGAACCGAGGTAGAACTTGTAACCAGTAAAAAAAAATGTTATCAATAAAAATACAATCTTTTATTTCATAATCATCTGAATTGTTTGTTTTTACTCTGGATAGCAGCTGCAATAACAAAACAAAACAACAACGAAACCATCTGTATCGGCCATTGACTCATTGACGATCTGCAATCAGAATCGGCTGCAAAAAAACCCGATGGTGGGCACCTCTATAAGTTATATATATATATAGATATACATATATATACATATATATTTTAAGATTACTTCTTCGAGCAGTTCCATGTGTCAATTACAGGGTGTGGAAAAAGTCGAAATCGAGTGTTGCGCAAGCTTTAAAAAAAGAAGTGATAACGTTGTTTATTCATTACTGAATCATAAGTAGGCGCCTTGCTCTGCTATTGAGATTTTTTTTTAAACAATGACAGCAGCAGCAAGATCACATGACTGTGTCATAGTTGAATTCTCTCGCGGCTCACACTTTGGCCAGATGACGGAGCGATGGTAACACACACACCTCTCCGGGATTCAGCCTCAGACACTATCACACCTTTATTATAGTCATCATTATGCATTAGCTACATATATATGAAATGTAGCCTCTGCATTTAACCCATCCCTAGCTGTTAGGGTTAGGGGTTCTGTGTCTGGCTCAGTGACACTTAGGCACAAGACACGTAGCAGCCAAGGATGGAACCAACCTTGCGGTTACCAGATGACCCTACAAGTCATTACACAACAGCATCGAAACCCTCAGTCATTTCAGCAGGTTCTGCTTTTGTCCCTTCCACGAAACTGCTATCAGCTGAGAGGCAGCAGTCTGAGCAGAGCCTCAAACATATAACCACACCTCGTTGGGGCTGAGGCCTCTGAGGCTGTTGGTCGTGAAGACAGCATGAAGCAGGTGGAAGAAAGCCTCAGGAACGTTCTCCTTTTCAGTAACGCATGACAAATGTACACAGAACCATATCCTGGGCTAACTTTCTCCCCAAAGAAACCGTCTGTTACAAAGTGAACTAGAAGGGCATTCGGAGAGCGCAGACCTCCGCCATAGCAGAGTGACCTACCTCGTTATGTTAACTACAGCGTGTCGGCCCGGAGGTTTGAATCTGCTCCAACATGAAATTCCACTTGACATATTTGTAATTGATAATCTAGTGAACCTTCATGTCATCGCCCTCTCGCACAAGGTGAATGTAAACAAGACTTCATGTGAATAATGAATGCAACACATCCACAATACAAGTCACATCCTCTATTGTTGCGGTGCTGCTGCTAGAACCCTTGTGCCGAGTCCATTTCGACATCATCCGCCTCAGGCGCGTGTTCGTTCGTTTTCTGTTTTTTTTTTAGCCCGAGGACACAACGAAAGAAAAGAGGATGGAATGTGTGTGTGTGTGTGTGTGTGTGTAGCTAGCAATATCACTCGTCTCCCTCTAACTAAAAGAACCAGTCAAACCTGAATGACCAGGAAATATTAGGGACCAAATCCTCACAATGTGACTGCTGCTACGACCAACGCCTACAAACCAACCAGTAAGAATACAACATGAAATGATGTCAAAATCCAGAACACACTGGTCGCCACAATATTATAAATATGTTTGTGTTTTTTATATATATATATATATATATATATAAAGTTTTAAAGAAACAGTACCATATCTATAGCCACATGTGAGTGTTATGAGAATTCTCTTAAAAAGGTGCACTGTGTGCCGTCGGCCTATAGCTAACGTTACTGTGACACTAACCGGGGGCTGTACTGGCCGATCCGGCGGGGGGGTCGGGGCAGTCCCCTGAGATCAGACCCCCGGAGCTGCGATTTGCTCCGGCTGAATTCCCCATCAAAATGTACAGAGACCATGGATGTATGGACCATTTCGCAGGTGTAAACATTCAAAATGTGTACCAGTGTATTTCCTGTGGCAGTATATGTGTATGACAATATACCTATATGTATATGTGAATGACATAACGCCACATTGAACTGTTGCAGTTTGCACACTAAGAATTGTTCAAATTCATTAATTTATGCCCACTGTTAAAAATGTTTATGTGTTTTAAATATATTTGATTTACTCCTGACTGTAGAATAAACCACAATAAACATATATAAGGCCCAGTCATGCAAGCTGTTGCCTAGCATTCCAATTGTTTCATCCAGGCCATTAGAAGGGTTTGTATTATTTTCTATTTCAATAATCTGTCTGCAATTGTGGCCACATGTAAAATCTGTGAGTTGGAAAAGGAAAGGGCAGAGCCGACATGGAGTGGAAGGCAGCAGCTATACACACACACACACACACACACACACACATGTATTTCTCACCGCAGATTTCCAGCTGAGGACCGCTGTCAGCTGACTCTTTTTCACCTGACACTGAGGTGTTTCACCAGAAGAGGCTTTATACTGTCCCCTAATGACAATGGTTCATCTAAAGACCTTAACCAGACTCTGATCACAAGGAAGGGCTGGAAACTTATTCTAAACTTCTAAACACTACTTGTTTTTTTTTCCATTTAGTTTGAGTTTTCATTTTATACAGAACAAATGCTTATTTGTTTGTTAAAACCGCATCTAAAAAGGTTACAACCTTAGGACTGGGCTCAGTGCTAACAGTGGGAGAAAAGGTTAGTGGCGGGCTTCAGTCTCACTCCTGTGAGACACCAAATCAATTGCTCGTCTCCATCCCTTCTGACCGTCCACCAGCTTCCCTCGTCCTCCCTCTCTCTCCGTCTCTCCCAGGTGTTACCGTAGCGATGGGGGGGAGCCACCTGAGGCCTGCACCTGAGCGCTAATTGCCGCGTCGGCCGTCTCTATGGTAGCAAAAGGTAAACAATGAGCCGGGTAATGTGTCGTCATGGTGATAAACGCAGAGCAGCTCTTAGGAGTTGTAAAAGAGGCAGTTTACCTTAACAGCTTGTTGGGGGGGGGGACTGATGACATGGGCGCTTGTGTGATGTACAGCTGGAGGTAACAGAACACCAGCCAGAGCCTAATATGCTTTCGTGTGATTGGCTCATATTAAGAGGGTCTATAATGGCCTCTTTAATAAATAACCACAACGAGGAGAGCTAGTTAACGTTAGCGGTTAGCGGCCGGTGGGCAGCACAGTCTTGCTAGGCTAAATACCAGAGCTAACGGCAAACGTTAACGGAGGTTCCATTAATTTACATTATGATGCGTTCAAGCTCTATTCTGTAACAATTGATATCGGGCGAAGGTAAATTATAACTTTATAATGACGTATTCAAAATGTAATCTTGAAAAATGTGGTTTTGGGCGAGAAACTTGAATAAATCCAGTTGTTTGAAGGAGATGTCTTCTGCAGCAATATAGAATCGATATATGTGTTTTTATGTAAATAACAACTATAGGTGACAATAACAAAGTAAAAGTATGACGGTTTACACTGACGTCGGGTATCGGATTCAAGTTCAGATATCGGTCTCTGGAAGGAAAAGATGGTATCGGAATATCTTCAATGCTGATTTCAAATAAATGACTAACCATTGCCAACATTTGCCACACTGCAATTGTTAAAATTAATATTGAGCTTGCTGTTAATATTGTACCGAGTTCTTTCCCAACCCCTCTCAATCTCCCCCCCTCTTCCTCCGCTGGCCCTCTGATGAAAGACAATCCCATCATTGAGCAGAGAGAGATCCATACAGATGACAGTCTGCATTCCAGCGCTCCAGCAGGAAAGCTCAGTTTCCCCGTCTACGTTCTATATTCTCCTTCCGCGCTGGGCTTCATTTTCATCTTCGTCTCGGCCTTTTCCTCCCAGAGTTTCACTTAACTGCTGCTATTCAATCCGCCTCACGTCCAGTATAATTCTCTTCCATAGCATCTCCGTTGTTCATTCATTCAGTCACTCACTCCTTTATGATTCCACTTATTTAACAATACGTGCACTATCCTCCCCAAGTTCATGACCACAAAGTGACATTCTCCTGCACATTAGGGGTGAGTGCGACCTCTGCCTCTTTGTCCCGTTGAATGCATTTACATGTCAAGTCAATGTATCGGAAGAAAAAGACAAAAAGTGAAAAAAAACTAAATTAAAAGAATTTGTCGAGGCATATAGAGCGGTGTGTTTCCACATCCTGTCCAGAGGTAAATACGCCTTGCTGGATCAGAACAGGGACAGCAGCACAGAGCAAACAAAGGTGTGCTTGTGATTGACACACAGATTAAGAGAATAAGCACTTCTGTCTTTACTCAGTCTGCGAGGAAAAAATGCACACAAGGCACCGCTACACAAGTTTCTGCCTCAAAAATTTAAACTTTGGGGTCTATTTTGCCAAAACTATTCAAAACAAAAATTATAAAAATAATAATAATTTGGAGCTGCGTTGGGAGGTAATATTCCAAAAATAAACTCAGACTCATAAAGAGTATGTGGTAAATTTAAAAGAAAAAAAGTCACAAATTTACTAGAAATAAAAGGTGTGGGTTATTTTGGTCAAGGGACCACATCGCTTTACTTGTCGAGTTTGGATCAACCTCATCTCACTACAGACGCTGCAGCTTTACGCCTGCAGTGGATGACCTAAATAAACTAAACTCTGCCATCGGCTTTAGCAATAAGGAAACACTCATGATTTTAGCCTAACCCCAAACCTAAACAGAATTTACGAGAATAAAGTGTTAGATTTACAAAAAGAAAAAAAAACTAAACTAAAATTTACGGGAAAAAGACTTGAATATTTCCTGAGATTATTAAATCATTAACTTGCAAGAACATGAATATAATTAATTAGTCCATATTATGTATTACGCCTGCTGTGGATGATCAATTATCAGCAATATTATCAGCATCTGCATTGTGCAGAGACACTGCTGTGAATGGGGCCTAATCAGAAGAAGACAACATAATGATTTGTTTCGGCTGCTTTAATCTCAGAGAACGTCAGCTGTTCTCTCTGCAGCCGACGTCTGCACTCTGCCAAAGACTGTTCGTGAGCTGGTGGAGTGTGTCTGCGCCTCCGACAACTCCACAGTTGACACGATGACACAGATTCTGAATGGAGGCAATCAGCACCTATTAAAAAACCAGTTCCATGTGTTGAAGTATAAACAGCACCTCTGTTTGATTGTAAACCTGCTCCCAAACACACACACAGAGACACACCAGAGGCTACAGTCCACGCCCCCCCCCCCCCCCCCCCCACACACACACACACATTTGCTATTTGGATAGATTCAAATAGCAAATGTTGTCCAACAGGATCAATTGTTGAGCACTGGCGGAAAGACGCGTGACGTCTCTTGACCGATGCATTTGAGCATTTTTCAAACAAAGATATAATCTTATTTATGCAAACAAGAAGAATACCATCTCTCTTCTAATCTCCCCTTTAATCTCCGTCTGTTTGTACTGTGAGCAAGTCTGATCAAACACTTTGTCCTATGCGGCAGAGTGCAAGCAGAGCGGTCTCCCCTGAGGCTGCACGCTCTTCTGGGTTTAACCCCTTGGTGGACAAGGTCTTCCTTTAAAGAGTGGGACTTCATCGCAGCAAACAGCTAGGATTTGAGTGCATTGCCCGTGTAAAAATGATTCGCGGTGGTAATTAATTATTAACAACGATGCCATGGGGCTGAGAATCTCACGGTCACACCCACAATATGACACAACAACCTTATTTAGCCCATTAGAACAACGGTTTCACCGTACAGGTGACTCAGCGATATCTGTAACCGAAGGCGACGACATACCGCTAAAAAAGGCCCAGTCAGTATTTACAAAGCAAGCGCTGAGTTTGTACTGTGTTTATTCTCTGAAATTATTTGTTGAGCGATTGATTCGTCTATCGCCCGAAAATGTAATCTGTGTCTTTTTTTTTAAAGGGATGCACTGATACCGATATCGGGCCGACACCGACTCAAATAGCTGGATCGGGTATTTGTAACAATAGGGCTGATCTATTCGATTCAGTTCTATATTTATATACTATATATATATATATATATATACATTTTTTATTAATGTTTCAGTTTTAACCAATATGTTGCTGCACTATAAGCGTGTGTCGAGTGTAAGCCTTACACTTGAATTGTAATTGTACGTTTTTTCCACTCGGTTGCTGGTGTGCGATTCATTATTTTAATAATAAACAACAATATCTATGTATTCATTTTATTTTGTAATCATTTGTTACATTTTGATCTACAAAGTTAGGAAAGCGATGTTTGAGTGAAGCCTGGTGTCGCCTTACACATAAAAGAAAAGCTCCCAGCCACTCGCACACAGTGAGGCACACAGCGTATTCATTCAACACTGGTATCGGGTCGGTTCTCGGTGTTGGACGATGCCCAAAAGCCCAGGTATCGAAATCAATATCGATATCGGAACTGGAAAAAGTCAAATCTGTGCATCCCGAACTATCATCAAGCAAAAATACCAAACATTCCCTCGTCCCACCTTCTCAAACGACAAGATTTGCTGGTTTTCTTCGATAGTCGATCGGTAATTGTTCGGGTTTTGGACTAATTTCAAACAGTAAATAAATAATTGATCAATCAATGCCGCCGTATCAATGACGCATCACAAGGAACCCGAACACAAAAGGCAAAGCTGCTTTGTTTCTTCTAAATACTCAACATGACGGTGTTCGCTCTGTAACTGACCTTTCTGTTGGATGCGATCCAAGCACAAATCAAACCCATTTAAAGTCACACTGACACAAAGTTCACACATTGCTGCTCCTGCACTCGTATTTATGCTGCATGGTGGAAATGCCATTCACTGTTACGCAGTCCAATCATTAAAGAAGAAAATGTGGGGTAGGTGTACCATTTGTTAAAGTG
Source organism: Leptoclinus maculatus (assembly GCA_032191485.1). Taxonomy (NCBI): domain Eukaryota; kingdom Metazoa; phylum Chordata; class Actinopteri; order Perciformes; family Stichaeidae; genus Leptoclinus; species Leptoclinus maculatus. The sequence continues at coordinate 6,045,819 of JAVDOI010000007.1, forward strand.
AAGGTGCTGAAATAAACTGGAGAAAGAGCGGAGAAAGTGAGCACCGGCCACACCTGGAGGACCAATGATGGAGGGGCGACATTTCATCAGCAACTGGAATGTCCTTGTGACTTTAGTCAGTGGGCAGAAATCTGTCTCATGACTTCCATTGTCACATTTGACCAGTCTTTTAGTGGAACCATAGCGTGACCATAGGATGCTAATGGGACATTTAATCCTTGTGTGTGTGTGTGTGTGTGTGTGTGTGTGTGTGTGTGTGTGTGTGTGTGTGTGTGTGTGTGTGTGTGTGTGTGTGACCGTACAATTAAGCTCCCAATGGCTCCATGAACCCCCTGCTTCCGGCGCCCCTTGTTTACACACTCATCCTCCATACAGTCGATACAGACACACATATGTGTGTATGTATATGTATCTAACAGCTGACGGACAAAAAAAAAAAAAAAGGAGTCCAACATTTTAGTAGTGGAGTGACTGAAGCGTGAAGCTCCATGAAGGATTTATAAAAAGACGAGAGGAAAATGGCTTTTGTTACTGCAAAGGTGTCGACTTTGTGTGCCGATACGCAACCGACAGGCGGGAACACACACACACACACAAAAGTGAGAGTGGCTCTGGGAAAGCCATGTAAATATCAACTCTGTTGGCGAGAGATTTATGCAAACTGTCTGGGTTTCTCCCTCCTCGCGCACAGAGAGGCACGCACACGGGGACAGAGAGAGGCCGTGTGGAACCGTCTATCAAAACAAGTGATGGGAAGTTTCCGGTTTCCCTCAAAATGTTGCCCAGTTCCCTCCGTCCCCACTGGGACAAGAGAAACCAGTTCCACTCTCTCTCTCATTCATTAACACCACTGCCCCCCCCCCCCCCCCTCCCCTACTCAACTCCACAGGTCTACGCTATCACCTGCACGCCCCTCCCCTGCTCTGCTCCATCCCCCCAGCCCCTAAAGAAATGACCCAAGCATCGAACCAGATACCCTGGCCCTGTATGTCTTTTTCCACTAACTCCTCATTCCCTCCCCTAAAATCAATACTCCAGGAGGAGGAGGGAGTTCCTTTTCTCTCTCTGTCCCACAGAAACGCCCAGTAAAGTCAAGCTGGAACAACAGGTGTATAATTGTTCCTCTCGGAGCCATCGGGCCCTCTCGGCTTTCAAACCCCACCGATGGGAGCAGGTCCTGGCTGTCAAGTGTGTTGTTTTGCTCAGTGTGAGGAATATTTAGCTCAGAGGGCAACATTCTTCCTCTAATTTGACTATTTAAAAGAAGATTGTAAAAAAAAAAAAAAAAAAGTTTTAGTTAGTTGTTTTTACCGTCGACATTTAAACACAGGTAGGCGCGTGCCACTGCGTGCATAAATGATGATTATTCTCTAATAATGAGGTCTTTAAATGGAAAATGAAAATGTTTAAGTAGGAGAAAAGATTCCAACAACGAGAAACTTTATACCAAGATACTGTGTTACTGTATGTAGTGTAGTTAAAGAACAAGTAAGACCCCTGTCAGTTTCTAACACGTAGCAAAGACACAACGTAGGCAACACCCTGACGACCCTCCTAGCAGAAGGTTTTTCTTCTTCTTTGATTTGTGCTCTGAGGTCAGTGATGTCAGCCCCCCCCTACTCTACCTGTGCCTCGTCGGCGCCGCTGTCTCTGTCCAGCTCCCCGATATAGTACTGCTCCATCCACAGCCGGGCGTTCTCCGAGTGCCGGTGCGGGGGACCTTCCATCTCCCGGATAACGTCCTTGCCTGACCGCCCAAGTATCAGCGCCTCCCCGCCCGGGTGCATCCGCAAGAAAGAGGTCACGTCGTACACCCGGGTCCCCAGCAGCACCCAGCAGGAGTCCTTGGTGCTGTGGCGGGCCACCTCCCTATCCGTGAAGAACCGCGGAGACGTGGACGGCGACATACTGACAGTGGACATGCAAGACTGGCGTCCACTTGAACCGAACAACTGAACACAGGGAGGGGAGCACAGAGACCTCCTCGGAGGGCCAAAGACCTGACTGCTCGCCTGACAGTTCAACTTCTCTGTTGACACCCGGGGGCACTAAAACTCCCAACTATCCACGAGGGGCGGGGTCTGTGAGGCGTTCAAACACTCCGAAAAGATCGTAGATACGACCGTGTTGACAGTCACAGCAGCCTACAGTTGTTTCGAAACCTGAAACGTCTAAATAATATTGCCTCCCTGGAGGGTCGCTCTTGTTGTGTAAAGGTTAGCTGTCTCGAACACTATCATCCACCTCAAAGCTGTCAAAAGACGAGTTTTATGTAAGACTATCATGGGTACCCGATTCCTACATGTTCCGTGAATGCAGCATCACATCCAGACGCACCTGTTGCTTTGAAAAATAAAACTCTCAGAGCGACAGTGAAGATACTCCAAACCTCAAGTCTGCTTTGAAAATCAAACTGATAACAACTTATAATTTAATGGTATTCTATAAACAAATGAACATGTCTCAACGTGGATTATTCAAATGTACGTTCAAATAAAGAGTCTCATAAAGCATAACAACTGTCATGTAGCCTGTCATCACTTCCTGATCAGTAAGATAAGATCTATGCCCTTAGGGGGAGGAATTTAAGGTCTAAAATAAAAATTCGGATACATCTAAATAAAGATTGCAATTAACATAAACTTGACCTTTGTATAGCAGTTCCTCGACACAAACTAATTTTGCGCACTCTGAACACTGACGGGTTCGTGATCTCCAAAACTAAAATGTCCCTTTTACAGACAGAGTTTAGTCACATTTTGAAGGTATGCAATCGAGTGTAGCGTACATTTGGGTCTACTTTCTCTTAAAAACAGAGGGCGTGTTTTTGTTTACACATCTCTCAACGCGTTATCTTGACCTGGCAGATGAGCTCATCTGAGGCATTCACGTGTTGTCGAAAATACTCTATTCCGCAGGTAAATACAAGAAAATATAATATAATAATAATATGCAAATTTTCTATATCATCCAAGTTTGAGAGGGCAGTGCTTAGGGATGGTTAGTGTGGAGGCTTGTTGTTATTATTATTATTATCATCATTAATATTATTATATAATTAAGATAATATAACTACAGACCTGACCTATAAAACTATGCCGTAGGAAACAATATTCCAACAATATTCCATTGTTGCCGATGAAAAACACGTTTGACTGCGCAACAGCATTTAAGAGTCAAGACCCAGCACTTGTGCACGAGCGCCGTCCTGTGTGTTTTGGTGAATATGCGATGTGCTGTCAAAAACCACGTGGAGAAAGTGACGTCAAAATCAGTGAGAATTGTATAGTTGTCCTGCAGTCATTTTAAGAGTTTACCATCAAATTTTCTGTTTCATAAAATGATTCAGACGTTACTAGTAAGCTGTCGATGGTTTTATTTGAGCCATGAACAACACATCTCTCGCACCGTTCAACACAGTAATATCAGCGCACATTGCCTAAAAATACACTTTTAGATACCAGTACGAGTGGAAACACTTTCTATATGACGCCCGTTTCTATAATGCATTGCAAATATCCTTGCAATGCGTTATAATCTTCTTATGACACTGTATCATTGTAGTTGTAAGCACTCATACATACTCATAACGCATTATGACAATCATCATAATATATCTTAAAGCATTTTATAATGACTTGTTAGGTCAAGTTTCATAATACTTCATAATTGTTGGTCTCTCAATGGCATTGTTTTCAATTCCTAGTTGTAGTTGTACATTATAATCATTTTACAATGCATTGTAATCACTGTTGTAATGCGTTAGAATGTGATTACTCTGTGTGGTCCTTGTTTGCTTTAAGTGAAGTGATGTAATTCCTGAGATATAGGCAGACATATTACATTACAAGCTGGATATAAGTGGTTATTGTTTGCTTTATGTATAGAGAAAAAAGTATATATAAATCCAAGAATAACACACAAAAATTGTAAGACAAATTTTATTGTTTAACAGGTAGTTTTTCATTTCACTAATATAACGGAATTCACTGAATTTTCTAAAAATATGGAAACAAGTTTTACCTTACTTTTAGCTGTAATTGTTTTTTTTTGTAAACGTTTGATCAACAAAAGTGACTCCTTCGAAAAAGTCTCAAATATAATTTGATCCTTGAGTGACTGCAGCACTTATGAAGTATATCATATATTATTATTATATGGTATATTATGAAGTCATTATAAAATGCTTTATAACGGGTTATGATTACCGTTATAAAACATGGTTGTTACGAGTGCTTGTAGTTATACAGTTCTTATTATAGATTATAAAGCATTAGAAGTACCTTTATAAGTCATTAAAGGCATGGGCGTCATATAAAGTGCTACCAAATTTTAAAATCCTGTATTGAGTTTAAATGCCTTAGTGGTCATATAGGGCTTATCAACAAAAAATGAGGAAGGGCAAGGCACTATACTCATTCACTGCCCTGCCGGCATCAGCATGCAACACCAGTGACAGTCATGCAGTAAAATACTTTACACAAGCTTTCAATATCAAATAGTACACAATAGAAAGTGATACATTGCTATATAATATGATTATAGCAGTGGCGGGCCGTGCATTTTATACCTGGGCCTTGACTGCTGTCCTGCAGCTGAATAATCTCATTATGACGCTACGGTTATTATTTGTTTTGTGTAAAAATTAAGCTCAACACCTATAAATACACTAACTGCAGAGTGCAGATACATGAATACGCCAAGAGTCTCCTCTCTTCTCTGACTGCAGCTGGGACTGCTGCGCGAGGCTTCTGTGAGAGTACCCGCCTGTGTGTGCTTTGGGGCGGCGGAGGGGCTCACGGCAGCACCCGCTGCTCATTTAAGACAGTAACTGTAGAACGATACGTGCTTTCACGTCAGAGTCAAAACACCAGAAAAGTCTCCAACACCACCAGAAAAAGTCGCTAGATTTGTCACTAGTAGCTTGTGACAAAAAAAGTCACCAAGAGGTTTTGGAAAGTCGCCAGATTTAGCGAGAAAGTCGACAAGTTGGCAACACTGGCACCGGCTAAATATGTCCCCAGCGTAACATAGGACGTAACAATGGTTCCTATCACATATTAAACCAAACAAAAATCCATCTTCATAAAAACAAGTTGTACAAATAATAATATATAAACAAGCATATTAAAGCTACTGCAGATGTAAAAACAAAAGCAGTTCACTTACCAAAGCTGCTGTTCACTATTTAAAGACAAAGTCCATCCTCCTTTCTTTGTTAACAAAGAGTTTAATCACACGCTGAGTAACCGTCTGGGTGGGTCTTAAGTAGCAGACAACACAGAGAGACAAATAAAACGTTCTCAAACTTAATACGGGATCAGAGAAGAACAACAGCTCGACAATAAATCCTGTTATCCACTTATGAGCTTATACGTGTATGAAAATGTATGAAAAAGAGACTAACTCACTCTAAGCTGTCTGTCAGTGACCCTCTTCAGCAGTGGCGGGCTGTGTATTTTATACCTGGGCCTTCAGTGCTGTCCTACTACAGTTCAATCACCTCCTAATAACCTCATTATGACGCCACAGCTACGGGTTATTATTTGTTTCGTGTAAAAGCCGCATATTCACATAACACTGCAACATTTGACAAGTGAAATAAATTGTTACATGAAGCTCAACACCTACAAAACACGAACTGCAGAGTGCAGATACATGAATACGTGCATGACAGGACGCTGCGTCATTAACGGACAATGCATATACTCAAAATCAATGTAATTAACACAATGACAAACTCATAAGAACCAGTCACATATATTTATATGACAACAACGCATAACAAATCCAGCAGACCTGCAGCGGATCCACGCACCTTACTGCAGTGCTGCACCTTAAAACTGAGCTGCGAGTTAATGCTGACGTACTTGTAGGCCAGCTAGAAGAATCTGGCACGTCAAAGAATACGCCCAACATGTCAAACTAAAGATCTGATTGGTTGAAGACTATGACAATCAACAATATCGTCCACATTCACTTAAACTGCAAAGGGATTCACTTGTGAGTCTGCAGGCCTCGGGCCTCTCTTCTTACCTAGAGACACAGAGGTGAAATCTGATTGGATAAAAGCTCTACTTAAAACAAGCTGCACTGGAAGCAGAGCAACTGACCCCATTCCTACTGCTCTGCTCAAATCACATATCCCCACTCTCAGTCCTTTCATCACCAAAGTTGTTAAACTTTCCCTTCAGTCTGGCTGTGTCCCACCTGCTCTCAAGGTTGCTGTCATCCGTCCCCTTCTCAAGAAGCCCACCCTGGACCCAGAGGTTCTAGCCAACTACAGGCCTATCTCCAACCTTGCCTTCCTGTCCAAAGTGTTAGAGAAGGTAGTTGCTTCTCAACTTCAGGACCACCTCAAACACAACAACTTGTTTGAAAAATTTCAGTCAGGATTTCGTTCAGCCCACAGCACTGAGCTTTGCTCAGGGTGACGAATGACCTGCTGATGACAGCCGATGCAGGATCACCCTCACTCCTCATCCTCCTGGACCTGACTGCTGAATTCGACACAGTGGATCACACTATCCTCCTAGAGCGCCTCCACACCACCATTGGACTATCAGACTCTGCACTCAAGTGGTTTCAGTCCTACCTTTCTGGCAGAACTGAATATGTCTCACTGGGAAGATGCAAGTCCAGACTGCTCCCTGCCTCCTGTGGTGTTCCGCAAGGGTCGGTCCTCGGCCCCATCCTCTTCATTACTTAGATGCTCCCCCTCGGTTGTGTCATCAGCAGACATAGGATGTCTTTCCACTGTTATGCTGACGACACACAGCTCTACATCAAAGCCGCCCCAAGCCCCTCTGCAGCCATGTCATGTCTCATCGCCCGTCTTGGAGAGATAAAGGCATGGATGAGCAACTTTCTCCAATTAAACAGTAGCAAAACCGAAGCCCTTCTTGTTGGCACTCCACACCAGGTTCAGTCATCCTCCATAACTCATCTCACCTTCGACGGTCAGGTCATCCGCCTCTCCTCCACAGTCACTAATCTGGGAGTTAGGTTTGACCCTCACCTGACCTTTAATGACCATATAAAACACCTGTGCAAAACCTCCTTTTATCATCTCAAAAACATCTCCAAACTCCGCCCCATTTTAACCCTGTCAGATGCAGAGAAGCTCATCCACGCCTTTATCTCCTCAAGACTGGACTACTGTAACTCACTCTTCACTGGGATCACTGGCAAGAGCATCCAGAAGCTGCAATACATTCAAAACAGCGCTGCCAGGATCCTGATGAGAGTCCGGAAATATGAGCACATAACACCCATTCTACACTCACTACACTGGCTCCCTGTCTCATTCCGGATTGACTACAAAGTCCAACTACTCACACATAAATGCATAAATGGACATGCACCTCCCTACCTACAAGAACTCATTACTCCCCAAACCTCCACCCGCACCCTCAGATCTTCAAACCGCTCGCTCCTCCGGGTCCCCAACACCAAGCTCCACACCATGGGCGACCGGGCCTTTGGCTCGGCAGCGCCACGCCTATGCAACAGTCTCCCTGACCACCTACGGGCAACTCAGACACTGGACTCTTTTAAGACTGGACTAAAAACCTTTTTATTCAGGAAGGCGTTTCTGACCTTGTGCTAAATCACTGTCAGTTATTTTCTTTGTGTTTCTGTTCATTTACTGTTTTCTATTATGCTTATGTTTACTAGTTTTTTTATTTTTTATTATAGTTTGTTTTAACTATGTTTTAACTATGTTTTCACTATGTACTGGCTCTGTGGCACTCTGAGATTTTTTAAATGAAAAGTGCGTTACAAATAAAATGCATTATTATTATTATTAAGACAGTAGCTGTGCAATGAGAAAATAAGATAATGGGAAAAATATTTGTATAAATTATAATACATGTAGTGTATTTAAGAAAAAATATTAAATTATAAAATAGATATAACTTTGTGATTCTGTTTAGGCCAACAGAGAAGGCCTTGAAGGCCCTGACGGCCCACCACTGGATTATAGTGGTGTAGTAAACAGCAGAGGGCAGAGCAGCACCACAGTGTAGGCTGCAGGTAGTGACGGGTGATGTGTGGAGGATGTGAAAGAGACAGCTGCAGAGACTGCAGAGATTACATGAAACAAATCACATAATCTCATTTTATGGTTTTCAAACACAGTCTATTTGTCTGCAGACGATTCAACACCCAAGTGATGGGGATCCCAACGAGCTGACGAGTGAGAGGTGGCCAGGCGAAGGGGAGCAGCATTGATAGTGCAGTCAGCAGAAAACGTTGTCACATACGCTTCTCATTCTTAGCTTTGTATTTGTAGAGACAGGTGCGTCCTTAAGGTCTCTCAGTTCTCTTATGACGAATAGATTGTGCTCTAATTTGACTTTTTCTTCTCAGTGCATGCTGTCTCTGTTGAACTTTGAATAGTTGCAAGCATTATGACTCGTTATTGCAGAAGAGGCAGAGGTGGAACAAATGTTTTTAAGGATGGTTCCGTTGTGTTTAGGTGTATCAGAGAGCCGACGTGAACAACAGCGAGACGCACCGACAAAGAATGCAGCTGTTTCATGTTTTTTATGTTTTACTTGCACAGTTTTTTATTTAGTGAGACAAGACAAGACACAACTTTATAGATAGATATAGATTTATAGATAGACTTTATAGAGTGACATGGCACGATTAACACTGCAGGGCAAAAAATGTGTTAGAGACAATATAAGAGACAATAGAGGCAAGTGGCAAAACATTTTTTAATTATTATTTTTAAATGATTATTTAAAAATGATTATATTATAATTATTTTTAAATGATCATATTATAATTATTTTAAAATGATCATTTAAAAAAAAATAATAATAATATTAATGAACAAATGAAAAAATAAAAAGATAAAAATGAGGATGCGTTTTCCTGGAAAGGGTGGCCAGCCAAGGTCCAGCCACACTTTTTGGGGAATTCATATTTTTCACATTTTTGAATAGCTTTCGTTGTAGCCATGCTCTTAATCTTGATTTAGTGAGTTTAATCTTGACTGCACTGTCATGCTGTCTGTCCGCTTAGCAGGGGCTCAGTGGTGGCAATGTACCGGTAGCTCCGTTAGTTGTTAGCTGATAGCCACACACACCGTCCAAAACAACAGAAGTGAGCAAACTGCTTTTACCCCACTGTGTCTCTGGCGGCAGAGTAGAGGCTGGGGATTGGCGATGCACTCGACTGCGTTATCACTAGTGAGTGTGAGTGAGTGAGGAGTCAGCAGGCAGTCATATAAAACAGGCAATAAAAGGTATTTTGAGTGAAGTCAGAATCAGAATCAGAATTGTTTATTGCCAAGGAAGTTTGCACCTACAAGGAATTTATCATGGCGGGTGGTGCGTAACATTTAACAATAAACAATAACATTAAACAATCAACAACAATCAACACAGTGCAAGAAATAGAGACACATTCAAATTTACAATAAAATATAAAATAAAGTGCACAACAAAAACAGATAACAGGGCTGTAAAACAAGTGTGAGTCACTGCAACCATGAGAGGTCCTTGAGCACGCAGCCATAACTGGCCACACAAAATATTTTGTCGTTTTCTGCAGCAGAATGCGACGTTAGCCGGGACAGACACAGAGCTGCACACTCGCTCACGCACTCACGGACGCACAGACACATGCGACCAATCGCACTATCCTCTTGGAGGAGAATATTCAAATCTAAAAAAAATCCACAGTTGCAACTCGAGATCTTGTGCATCATTGTTATGCCTATCGTTGAGTATCTTAACACAATTAAAAGCCAAGTCCAGTGTATTTGAATAATGTCTTGAGACAATGAGTTTGAATGATCAGGCTTGGTGTGTGTCAGCAGTTCGACCCTTCTCCTGTTTCTTTTACAAACTAGACAACACATCAGCGTGAGAGACCGTCTCACCTTTGTTGTCTCTTCCCGTCAGTGATGTGTGATATTGTACTGATTGACGACACGTAACGCAGCGATTCATCACATTGTTCTGGCACATCACCTTACACTGTGTGACGCCCGCATCCCCTCCTCGCCCTCTCTCTTTGTTTTGTCCCCCCCCTCTCCCCCATACCCCATTTTGTCACATCTCTCTTCTTTCTTGACATCTGTCTGTCCTCAAAGTCTCCTTCCTGTCTCTCTTCCAGATCAGTTATCATGATATCAGTTTTTACCCCCCCTCATTCCTTGAGTTACAGCTCCTTCTAAATATTACCTGCATAACAAAAGAGTCCTCAATAATAGACTGCGTGTAAATGTCGTGTAACCTGAGGAAAAATGTGTGTGTGTGTGTGTGTGTGTTTGCGTGTGTGTCCTCACTGTAGTGATGTCAGAAGTAGGCAGGGTTATTTTGTCTTCTAAAGAATGATTGGCCCATCGCCCGGCCTGGTCATGTCAACATGTATAAGAAGGCAACGATTCCCATTGTGGTGATAATTTCCCTACCACAGAGCACAAACCCTCCACCATGGCTACTGTCGTCCCTGTAAGTATCTACGTGCTGTGTATGTGTGTGTGTGTGTGTATACTTGTACCTTTATCTTTGTGAGAACCGATTTTAGTTTTTTAGACCTTGAGAGAGAGGACGTACTTGAAAAGTGAGGACATTTTGAGACAGGGTTCAGACTTTAGACTAGGTAAAGGTAAGGGGCTAGCAAATGCATTGTCAATAAGTGTCCTCACAAGTATAGAAGTTGGGTTGTGTGTGTGTTTGTGTGTGTGTATCGCAAACTTTAAAAAAGTGTCTCATCTCTGCTATTAAGTGTCATTCGTGCAGAGCGATGCATCACTGTGTGACTTGAGGTGTTCGACGCTATCAGCAAGTAAACTCAGTGCAAGTGACCTACAGGGTTTAAAGTATCCAAACATACCTCTACGAGATGCGTTTCCATACTTGCAGTCAAAAACATTTTTTTCAGTGCATTAATTTGTAGCCAGTTGAATTTGTCAAATGTAATAGTGATATTGATATTGGATGTGATCAAAGGTATTGTTTTCTCTTTGCTTGACATGATAAACATACTAGGTCAGCTATTGGGTCCATCTGTGTGAAAATGTGTGTGTGTGTGTGTGTGTGTGTGTGTGTGTGTGTGTGTGTGTGTGTGTGTGTGTGTGTGTGTGTGTGTGTGTGTGTGTGTGTGTGTGTGTGTGTGTGTGTGTGTGTGTGTGTGTGTGTGTGTGTGTGTGTGTGTGTGTGTGTGTGTGTGTGTGTGTGTGTGTGTGCGCGTGCATGAGTTAGACAACTGTTGGTGGGCAAATCTGCACGATCAAGTGTCGGTGCTGCTGTTAATGAATCTGCACAATTGAATTCTCTTTGTGGGCTCGCTCCTTTGTGTGTGTGTGTGTGTGTGTGTGTGTGTGTGTGTGTGTGTGTGTGTGTGTGTGTGTGTGTGTGTGTGTGTGTGTGTGTGTGTGTGTGTGCGTTCGTGTGTGTCTTGGGTTTCTGATTGAGAGGATGATCAAGTCTGCGAGAGGAAGACAGCGACTCGTACACTAATTAAAATGGTGTGGTGTGTGTGTGTCGGAGTGTAACATTTGAAGTGTGAAAGACAGCGGCACACAGCTGAGACTGGAGCTGTTCACATGGCCCCATTCTATTGGGCCGCAGAGACCGTATCCAGCTACAGTATCTATAATGCTCCAGTAGATTCAACATATCGGAAGGCTAATAATAGCAATTTGTGATTAAATAATAATCAGTACGTCCCATGATACATCGGTGGTCAAATTAATTTGTGATGTAACAAATGTGCGGTGTAAAGAGGCAGCACTGTGCACATTCAGGGTTTACCACCGTGCTCATTTGGGCAGTAACACATATCAGTGCATTACACACTGCACATATACTGTAAGTACATTATTCGTTTTAAATATACGTTAAGGCGTTTGTTTCATTCGTAGGTTAAAGTTGGAATTTTGAGAAAATATAATTTGGGGATCAACGTAATGAGAAAAGTTTTTAAAAAAATACTTGAATCTCCAAAATAATCTAAAAATTGAAATAATGTTTTTTTAGCTTGACCCTATTTCTGTATCCACAAAGTGGGAATTCAGTCTGTAAGACAAAGCCCATGGCAACAGCTCCCTCATTTATTATTGGCTAATTACAGTATGGACGTACTGTGTGAGTGAATGTATGTGTGTGTACATGGATGTATTGTATATCTGCATACAGTATGTATGTCTGTGTCTAATCGATCTCAAAAAAGGTAAATGTCTCACCCCCTTCCCCCCTCCACGGTCCCTAGTTCGCATCCTGCTATGCCAGTAATCAGCCCCTGCAGCTGTTTGGCAAAGGACCCGGACGGAGCAACTATCTGCTACTCTTCACACAACGGGGCCCTCGCTTCACCCCGCGGCCCCGCCTGGCATGCCACGCTCCGAGGATGAGCCTGAGACAGATCTGTCGCATGCTGAAGGTGATGAAGCAGGTCAGGAACAGAGAGGCCGCCGCCGCTGCCAGGTGAGGAACATCTCTGCTGCAGGGACCTCTGACTTGTAGCCAATAACTGGTGCATTAATTAACGTGAGCATTTTTATATGTTGATACACATTTTGATACATAGTGTTTAGTGTCATCATGTTTACCATCTTAGCATAGCATGTTAGCATGCTAACGTTTGCTTGTTAGTGCTAAAGACAAAGCACACCCAAGGCCGATGGGAATGCCATTAGTTTCGCAGGTCACAAACAAATTGGACAAATTGAATTATCAACCTGCTGGTGCCATAGGAAAAGTCATTAGTATACATGCTTTACAATAATATTTGTGCTAATACTTTATGTAGATGTTGAGATACGTTGCGGGATAAGTGAGCATTTTGACCTGCTGGTAGCGTGTTGGAAAAATGTCACTCTTGAGACCGATTGAAAATCATTAATCACAGGACATTCTTTATAAAGGGTGCCTTATTAAGACTTTGAACTATTTATATCACTATATGAACACACACCAAATTGATCAGTATAGATGTGGAAGCTGAAACCTAGGCTTGTAATGTTTAGTTCAGTATACTTTTGTTTTAGTCTGTGTTTTAAAACACATTGATTCTTCTGGGGTAATGGCTCTGAGTTGACAAGTATCCATCAAGCTGATTACTGTTATTACATTATTGATGCATTGAGGGAGGATAATAATTTGTGCCGGTCTCAGCCACCACAAACTGGACCTGGATCACACCAGTGGTTTCGAGGCCACAGGAGTCTGCGGTTAATAATTAAATACTCTTGTGTCACTGCCAGAACAAACACTCAATCACACTTCCTCCTCTCATTTCTCTGCCGCTGTGTCTGGTTTCTCTCTTTCTCTAAACAGGAAGCAGGGTTCCGCAGCTCCGGCCCTGCGTCGCCCGGCACCAAGTCGGAGAAGAAGTGCGCCCCCAGTTGTCTCAGACACAAACGCAGCTTAAAACGGGTGGGCTGACCCACGAGCCCGAGCCGACTACTACCCACCCATGTTACAACTATCACATGTGAGTTCATCAGCCCTCCAATGGAAAAGTTCACTCATATTATTCTAATTTGGACAGATAGCCGTGTGACCGAGGATGTTGGAGAACGATGTTCACCTGACTTGCGGCCCGACAGGAGAGGATGGCATGATCTCTCTCTCTCTCAAGATTTTTTTAAGGCCAAAAATGACTTAAACTACCATTTTTAAAGGGGGCCCTGGGTGTTTTTTTGTGTGGCTGTTCACCAGAGTGGAACTTTGATTTACTCCTGTCATTCTTTATATTTAATTTGTTGGTCCCTTTCTGTCTCCAAATCAAGGACTGACACTATTTCCCCCTCAGATCCTCTCGAAAGACTTAAGGATTTAAATGTTGTTGAGCTGCCTGCTCCTCTTATCCTCCTCCTCTCCACAATAATTAGTTTTTTAACGCAGCGTGTTTGTTGTATTTTAATGTAATTTATTGATAAAACCAAGAACATTTTTCATCTGCTTGATAAATACATTTGTTTGCTTAATGAAGAAAAAGTCACACAAATGAACATACTGAAAAGCTATTAACAAGCAATTAGATACTTAACTACATGAATGTCTAAATTCATCAAATTACAGCTGTTCCTTCTGTTCTTTGCATGCAGTGTTGTTTTTGTGAATTTCCTTTTAAATGTGCAATAAAGTTTTAAGAAATCATTGATACAGCAATTGTGACTGTGCACTCAAATCTTGTATTGAATATTCATGAATAACAAAGCAAAAACAAAGGTTAAAAAACAAACATCTGTAGGTATAATCCCTTAAAGAGTACAACTTAAAAATAGTAGCCAAACAAACAAACAACATCATCAGATTCGGATTCAAATGCTGCGAAAACCTGAGCTCCGACCCCTTCAAACCAGTGACAAGGGCACTGACAGCCACACTAATGATCTCTCCTGAAATAACCAAGTCTGTTCTGAAATGAAAAGGTGTGTTTGTGTAGGAGACCATTACTTGTACTATACTAATATACTTTTAGGGTCCTTTAAATGTTGCCTTTAGACCAAACCTTTACTAAATATTTTTGAAGGTTGCGGCACAGATGCGTATCTTTTACAGGGTAACTTGCATGTCTTTGGACTGAGGGAGGAAACCCGAGCACCCAGAGAAAACTCACGGAGACGCAGGAGAACACAAGGGTCCAAGGCGGGCCAGCAGGTTCCAACCGGCAAACCCTCTTGCTGTGACGACGCAACAGTGCTAACTATTGTGCCGCCAAGTCTGTCAGGCATTAAAGGAACAACATACGACATTCAGAGCATTAATATAGCAGCAAACAACCATTTGCTGTGTAAATATACAGTGGAGTAATATCTACCTGAACAGAGAATGAAGTCACTCTCCCTCTGTAGCTGTGTCCCAATTCAGGGTCTGCATCCTTCGGAGGACCCAGCCTTCACGGTCTACGTGGGCCACGTCCTTTGAAAACCGCAAAGGCTAGACCGTGTGGTCTCCGAAATGAGACGGCCTACGCTACAGAGGACTTCCTGTTTGCGTCAACAGCTGTTCTCGCCCCGCCCCCTCTTGCTGCTCCCATCGCCCTGCTCAATAGGATTATATATATATATATATATATATCTTTTTTTTTATAGTGTATATACCTGTATATATATTTATAGTGTGTATATATATATATATATATATAATACCTGCTCAGCAGGATTATATATGTATATATATTTATAGTGTGTGTATATATATATATAATCCCTGCTCAGGATTATAAATATATACACATAAATACATTAAACTAAAATATTTTCAGTATATATACACTTTGAAGTTTTTAGTTTAGTGTTTTTAATCATATATTAAAAAATTCATTCATAGTTTATTTTCATATTGTTTTTCTAAATTAATAATCAGTTAATTAAATCAGTTACTATGTTAAATAACACATTTTCAGTTATAGTTCTTGCAATTAAAACAATGTATTTATCAATAACTTTATTTCATTCACACATACATATTTACATGTACATATATATATATATATATATATCAATCCTAAGGCAGAGGAAATCAATCAAGACAGTTAATATTAACAGCAAAACAAATGTCAGCAAACGTTTTTATTAACTTGCAGTAACATGTGCATATTCTTTATATTTTTTAAATCAGTTTCATCTCTGTGACAGCAATATTAACACATCAGAAGGATCTACTGGTTGTCTTATTAGTGAAGGCTTTGTACAGGATGAGAGCTAATGTAACTGTAACCTCAAGTACAGGATGGTGAAATGGAGACATTACAAATGGACTAATGTCTTAATTCAAAGCTACGGTTGCTGAATGTTTGTCCATCGTTCTCCCCTCAGCTCCTGGCTCTCTGTAACACAACAAGAACAGAATCAGCAAAATACTCAAATTCAGTGTATTCGTGTAATTAATCTTAACGTTACCGGACTTAAAGTGATATTTCAGGTTCACAACCTGTCTACCTGAGCTCACGTTGGTCCGTTTATGTACATGATATGAAGTATAAATCATCTGTAAAACCATCACAACATCAGTAAGATATTATTCAACCTCTGAGGTTTGAAAGTGAAGTTATTAAAAGTTACTTTAAGTCTCACTACAGTCGGATGCAGACAGCTGAGCTGCAGCTAATAGCGCTGCGGCTAACGCTAGTTAGCTTGTAAGCTACGAACGTCACGTAACTTAACGGATCACTTTAACACACATGTGATGTTATAAGATCTCTTATTTTGCTTTAACATTAGTATCGGTGACATTCGAGTGAGTTGAAACTCAATACTTACATTTAAAAGTGAATCCTGCCGCTTCTCCAGCTCTCGCATCAATCGCCGCCATGTTGGTTCAAATAAAATCTTCACCGGCACGCAATGCATCTTGGGATATGCTGGGCCACGAAGTCTCCATCAGATGTATCCTCCGAATCTGGGTGCAGAAGGCTGCGTTCGTCGGCTGCATTTGAAGGAGTCTTCAACAAACATGCGAATTGGGACAGCCTAGTCGCCGCGCTGTGACGCAACCGGTCTACGAATGCAGCCTCCGAAGGATGCAGACCCTGAATTGGGACACAGCTTGTGTGTGTTGTTATCTGAGCTTCTCCTTGCTTTGTTGACATAGCCAAAGCATGTTAGTGCGGGCTGTGGATAGCTCACCGCTGCCGCTCTGCACTGCACTCATACGGTGGTTACAGCTGATACCGCGTCCCGACCGACAGCGTCGTCACTCCAGCGTAGTCCCCACCCTCCGGTTCCCCCTCAAGTGAAGGCCGTTAGCTCCATCAGCACGTTTGCCGTATAGTTTTTACTGTTAGCCCTGTTAGCATTGTTAACTGTGAGCCGCCAGCTCCGCCGTTGCCATGTTGAGAGCCGTAGAGAGGCAATAGATCATGCTACCAATCTCGTATCCTGCCCCCTTTATGGGAACTACAGTGTGTGGACCTCGAGCTATGATTTGCTGCTGTCAAACAGTTGGTACCTTTCTCCAAATGAGGAAATGACGGTTCTGAAAAGTCTAGAAATAATATCTGGAAAACGTTCCACAAAGCGTGTGTCTGAAAGAAATTGCACTTACTGCAATCGAAAACCCAGTCAGAACTTGGCTTGTCAAACAAGAGTGCATTGAGCACGAGAAAAGAGAGGATGGAATGATGGACCAACTGCGCTGACTGCAACCCGACGGGGGCTCGCAATTTGGGGGCATAGAGATAAGGAGAACTATTTCCTGAAAGGAAAAACCCCACTCTGGAAAGATTAATGCCACTTTCTTAAAAAGCTAAGCACTATGCAATTATCGTGGATGAAACTCAAGAGTGCGCCGGGCATTAACAGTTGTGTCTGTCTGTATGTTGGGAATCAACTGACTATGTTGTCCACGAAGACTTGACTGCCCCAACTAATACTGAAGTCAAGATGACAAACAGAAGCTCGCAATAAAGCGCAAGGCTGAAGGCAATAATGACACAATTCAGGGTTTTCCTTGGACATAAAGTGTCTCAGATGCTCCAGACAAACTACAAAAACCGGAGGTCCACTGAGGCATTCCATGACCTGATTCAGGCACCGGCTCTGCCTCCGAGGCCACGCCGCTACCATGATGGGGATGCACCTTATCGGTGGGAAGATCCATGACGGTAAGGGCTACCGGGCGGTAGAGGTTCAGGGCACAGGGCTTTAGTCTTTTTGGGGACAGGAGCAAAGGTGGTCTTCTTGAAACATTTACACACCTTGAGAGCTCTGCCAGGGATGCCATGAGGTCCAGGTGCGCTGTGTGGATACATTATTTTTAAAGGGGTTCGTGGGCAGGGGTCCTGGGCCTTTTGTGCTTCCTCAGCCGGGGGTGTTGTTCTCAAAGCATGATCATCTGGAAGGGATGCAGACATTATCTTGTGTGTTGCCATCGGAATATCACCAAAGATTTTGGGACTTTCAACGACTTCTTGTCATTGAAATGCAGATGAAAAGCCATTTTAGTTAACACTGTTTGCAATACTGTACATGCAGTCATGTGAGTAAGTATCACGAGAGCCAAAGGAAAGGTGGTCAGATGGAACCGATTGAAAAAGGACCACGAGGTCCAGAAGTTACCAGCTTTGTTTACTGTTTAATCTGCTAAATACAGTGGACACTACAGCTCACATGTACTTTTACAGAAAACAGAGAGCTGACCATGTGTGTGTGTGTGTGTGTTGTGGACAGAAAGATCGGAGACCAGGGGCCCTATGACCATACAGCGTATGTAGACCATAACCTACACAGCTGATCAGACAAGTCTGCTGGTGAATGTCTCATGGCCAAGATGCTGAAAATGGAATGCAATGTCCCTGTGCATCCATATACTGCATATGTGCTTCTCTCTATATACAAGTGTGTGTGTGTGTGTGTGTGTGTGTGTGTGTGTGTGTGTGTGTGTGTGTGTGTGTGTGTGTGTGTGTGTGTGTGTGTGTGTGTGTGTGTGTGTACCTGAACCTCAGCAAGGAGTCAGATTGTAGAACAGAGGAAGCCGAAGCTCTGGTTTCAATACAAGGAGGAACTGATACTTAACACACACACACACACACACACGCACACACACGCACACAAACAAAACACCAACTGTTTGGTGACCTGTAAAAGGCAACTACGTTATACATTGTAGTTAATTATAACCTACACAGTACAGGTACCACATTATAAAATAAACAAGCAGTCATGTGATAAAATGTATTGTCCCTGACGTGCTTTAATGCTAATGTAGTTTCCACCTTCCGACACGAAATTCAATGCACCAACAAGAGTCCAACCCGACAGAGGGTATATCTGGGTAATATTATATTGACATTTATTTAACAGGGGAAAGATGGGGAAACACATGTAAAGATAGCAACAAGGCAAAGACTTTAGTAACATGTAATATTTGAACAACAAAACGGTAATCCGCTAACAATAAAACGGTTACATCAGTTCAATATTTGGATTAAAAAATGGTAACATTAATGGGTTAATAACCTGATGATGATGAGGTAACGTAGGTTGATAGTTTCACAAAAGCATAGGCTTCTATCTTCTATCTTAAGAATCACATTAAAATTCTTGGAAGTCATAATTGGTATTTTCCATATTATAATGCTGACTTGATGTTCCATACATTCCCTTACGTTTCAAGATAATACTGAACACATTTTATGTTTAATGCCGACTTGGAACCTGGAAAAACTTTTAGCAAAATGCTAAACCAACGTTTCTATTTCAATTCTGATTACTTTCGACTACAGACATTTGATACCGTTGATGCCTTGTGCATATTTTACATTTCAAAGTATCAAACTATTACGCCACCATTATCATGTTATAACCGAGCTGTAATTTTTAAGTGCAACACATATGTCAAATATGACATTACAGTTGTTTATGAATTTGCAAGAATTTCTAAAATCCTTTGTTCTGTTTAGTTTTCTCTTTGTCGTTATCGGGCTTTAGCATACTTAAAATTAGAAAAAATGAGGGGGTCTGGATGCCTCGATTATCACCTTTTAAAGTTGAAATGCCAAACTTTTACACGTACAGCAGTTATGGAGCAACATTAGCATTCATTTGGAGTCGTGTTTCTGTCCACCTGATGAATGCAAGTCTAATATCCACTCTCTTTGAACTCTGTTTTGGTCTCTACCACCTCCTGACGGAATTGTCTGGCTCTTTATTTGACTGCTCTTTGATGCTACTAGGTTAAGTACCTATCCTGAGTTTTTGAAAGCAGAGACAGCGAACTAGTTGTAGCAGCTTTACAAAACTCAAGCTCAGCTTTCATACGGACCCTCACAAACACACTTCAGCTCATCCGTTGATTGGAGTCCGTCTGTCCGTGTCCGTTTTGTCATAACGTAGAGTGCCGGTGTACTTGCAGACATTCACATGTCATTTGGAACATTTTAGTTTCAGGTTTAGTTTTCAGAGTGGGCATACAGTGCGGATGAGTCAGAGTAGAGGTTATAGGTTGAGGTTTGAAATAGAATCAGTGGAAAAAAAAAAAAAAAAATCAACAAACAATAATTCACTCTCGACACAGGCAGACTTCATCTAAATAAAAATCATTTATTTTTCATTAATATTATCATCATCATTCTATCTAGAGAGAGTCCACCATGCCACTTTCAGAACTGGAGTAGTGCTGAGACGTCTGTCTGACTGTCTGTTGGGGTACAGGATGGGGAGAGAGTAGTAGGGGGATGGGGGGGGGGGGGGGGGGCTCCTGTTCATTCTCCATGCTGATGCAAACAAACGGGCGACAATATAAAGGAGGGACGACAGAGAGAGAGCAGAGGAAGAAGAGGAGGAGGGACTGAATTGTCTTTAAAAGTAGTTTGCCCTTGTTGACCTACATGAGACTGAGCTGGGGGGGGGGGGGGGGGGGGGGGGGGGGGGCGACGACTCTGGGGGACGACGGGGGAGCAGCTTCAAGCTCATTGGTCAGGCTGCTGGACAGGGAACCAGGACAAGCCAATCGCGGACTGAGACAGAGGAGGAGGGTGTGTGTGTGTGTGTGTGTGTGTGCATGCGTACATGTCTGCGTGTGTGTTTTAATCGAGGTGTGCTTATATCGATGTGTGTGTGTGTGTGTAGAAGGTTTGTGTGTGTCTGTATGTACGTATCTGTGAAGAGTGTGTAACTGGTCAGTTACTTTGATCCATTGTCACTGTACACTTGTCAAAGTTACTGTCACAACCGGGTACAAAGCTGAGGTAACAAACATCTTCTTCTTCTTCCACATCTGGCGGGAGAAAAGAGGGGACACCGTTAGAGAGATCGGGACATTTAACGTGACTTTTCAGACAGCACTTCTAGTCTCAGACAAACAGGTGGGTGACAGTTTGCTCTCATGTGACACAGATCGGATTTTCTGAGTAGTGTGTTTTTGTGGTCCAAAACCCAAAACTACGGTCTTCTGCCTACTTCCACGTCATGTTTCACTCAGTAGAACTCCGATTTAATAAATATGTAAACTGCACCGTTGAGGCAGACAAATGTATTCAGTTTACATAGAATAGTGAATTATGTGAGTTATTTCTGTTCCCTCCAACAGTAGAAGACTGTCATTTAAAATGCAAATCAACTTATCAAACAGTTCCCCTGATAAATTAGTCTCGTTTCACAAAGCAGAACTCTGATCTAATGATATCACGCGGCATAAAAAAAACATTGCGTGGAACGCGCTAACTGGCAGAGTTCACACGTCTTACTTTAGTTCATTTAACGTAGTTCACAGAAGAGCTGTGAAAGTGAAAATCAGCCTGAATGAAAAGTCTTCCTTTAGGAGTCATACAAAGTTAAACGTTGTGATTTAGGAAAATCATCTGTGTAACTGGGAACCATGGGAACCATGTAAATAATGTTGAACTTTAAAAAAAATAAAAATAAAAGATGTCTTAATCTAAAAGGAATCAACAAAGTAAACATTTTTCGAACCGTTACCTGTGTTTCATCGCGCCGTAGTGTTGCTACTGGATACCATGTTGTCAGAGTTCGACAGAGACTGCTCCTTTATTACTGGGTCTGCAGGAGGCGAGAGGAACAAACTTCAGTGCTCAGGACTATTCTAAAAGAGACTTTAAGTGGGCAGTAGAGTCGTTATAATGGAGGAACAGACAGAAGGATGCTAGGGCCTAATGACTCCCACGTGAACGCTCAGTACTTGAAACCAATACCGGTGTGATTGAGGGGGAATTTGCCAGGAAAAGGAAGCAGCGAGTGTTTTGACCTTACACTCCGAACCACAATCACTACACACCGCAAGTATTTTCAGGTCTTTACATCTAAATGCCACAAGCCCCTCACCAAAGATCCCTGTGTGAGCTGTGTGTGTGTGTGTGTTAGTCTCGCTTACAGAAGTAAGGGTGCTCCATGGCCTCTGTGGCGGTCAGCCTCTGTTGGTGGTCGTAGCGTAGCAGCTTGTCCAGCAGGTCCAGAGCTTCAGGACTCACCAAGTGCTGGTTCTCCGTCTGCACAAACTGTTCCCAGCGCTTCCTGCTCTGCCTGCACACACACACACACACACACACACACACACACACACACACACACACACACACACACACACACACACACACACACACACACACACACACACACACACACACACACACACACACACACACACACACACACACACACACACACACACACACACACACACACACACACACACACACACACACACACACACACACACACACCTGCTGAGGAGACGTCTACTGATGGTGCTGACATCAATTTACTGACCAATGTGAGCTCCTGTTTATTTGTTTACTTTATCGATCTGATTAGCACATCAAATATCCCTTTATCCACCTTCAACAGAAAGGTCATAGGTCAAGGTTAGCTACCCCAAATTGAGAAAATGAGTGACAAACATACGGGGAAATATATATATATATATATACATATATATATATATATATACACACACACACACACACACACACACACACACACACGTGTATAAATAGTGTAAACAGATTATAGTGATGATGGTGCTCCTGTGCTATTTGCATGTATTTAAATGAGGTGATTTGCAGACATTTGGTGCAAAATCATCCCCTGTTCTATGCAAATGAGCCTCATTGCAAAAGCAGTCACACGCAGTCACGGTCGGAAATTTCAACCTTTCTTTTTCTCTCTGCAATTGTTCTGCCTACTGTGTGGAGCAAAAGCGACAGATAATTGCACTCAGATGCAAAAAAAAAAGGACAAATTGCACTCAGCTGCAAAACTTTATGAGTGCGTTTGTGCTATAATTTCAGTAGCGCATTATCTTTTTTTGAATCGGACCTTGAGACGGGACAGATAGCTGTTGCAAGTGATGCTTGATTCCCGGTGCTGTCAGTGGCTGCAATCCATTCTTTGTGAACTTGCCCGTCAACGTTTACAGGGAAACTCGACGGGGTACCTTTAAGAGTCTGCGACTGTGCAGCTCAGGCTGGTGCCAAAGACGTTTCCTTGCAAGTCTCGATTCAGAACATTACGCAAGAGCCGCAGTGGAAAAGGTGAACTAATGTTTGTAACTACCACTGCGATGCAGTTTAAACCCAACAACAGATTTCATACTGTTAAAACTTATCTTCTTTTACTGTATCAAGGATCATTTCAAATGCCTGAGTCAGAGGAGGGCACATGCAGCCCTGAGCAGCCACCGTGTGTGAGAGTGCGATGGGAATCCAAAGAGGAAAAAGTGTGACTTACTGTCCCAGCAGGTCTTTGAAGCGCGGGTCCAGTTCAATGTGGTATTTGCGCAGGTAGCCGAACAGCTCGTCCGTCCCCAGGACTTTGGCAATTCGCACCAACTGAAAGAGAAAAAGAAAAGAAATGAAACTCTGAGTACCACTTTGAAATATAATGAGATATTTGTCACATTATGGTTGATACATTTACTCACTAAGCATTCGCAAATGTCAAGATGGTTGTCAGCCTCTATGGTAAATCTACGTTGTTATTCGACATCCTTCTCTCTCTGATCAAGCTGGATTTGTAACTTTGTATATATTATTATTTTTATATATATATATTTATATATTATATTTGAAACTATAACAAAATACCAAAATACAACAAAATGACTACGATGAGGCGGTGACCGACGTCATTGAACACTAACTGCGACTATATTAACATGCGATGTCTTTGACGAAAAAAGACGAGATTAAAATGCAGTTTAACAAATAAAAACGACAAAAAAAAGGAGACAAAGTATTATGGTAGGGCCGAGCGATATGACGAAAATCTCCTACCTCAAATATCAGGTCATTCCATATCGCGATAACGACATATATCACGATAAAACATAGAAAACAGTCTCATGATGATACTGTATATATGAAATAATAAAGTATGGTTTTGTATACCCTTGTGATCAGATGTTCGGAGAAATTTGAGTTAGCATACGCTCGTTATCATCAATTTAGACGCCGTAGTTGTGCATCATATCTTGATGAGTGATTGAAGACGATAGATTGAATCATCGCCCACCCCTTATAGGCTGGTTTTTAATTTCCATGCAGGAGTTCCGTTTCCTGCGCGGCGCTCAGCATTACGGGACGACACCGGCAACCCTTAATTTAAAGTTAACAATGTCAACAACAGGGCTTGGGAGAAAGATGCAAGGTGTGATTTTGGCGAGACTAGATCGACTGAAATGGTGAATATAAACTGATGACAAAAAACGACCATAAAAGGCAACAGTTTCCACTGACTAAAACTTTACTTCAATAATTAAGAGTTTTTCTTTGACTAAACTACAGCAAGACTGAAATGCCAAGACTTTCAACTAAAACTAAAAGAAAAACTGAAAAGCGGACAAAACTAACAGTAGTCGGAGCTGCACATGTGTGCCGGACGCACCTGGTCGTAGTTGTCTTGTCCATGGAAGAAGGGCTCTTTCTGAAAAATCATACTGGCCAGCATACAGCCCAAGCTCCACATGTCTAGACTGTAATCATACATCTGAAACACAAGATCATCAAACAGCACTGCCGATGATGAAAACACAGACATCAGAATTATCCATGTGTGCTGACAAACGCTTTCTCAAATGTGTGTGACTGGCAACGTTTTTTATCTTTTGTATCTCTAAAGGTGTCTAAAGTGTTAAAGATGGGGCTGGTTCCAGGTGTGAGTGTGTGTGTTACCTGGTAGTCCACCAGGAGTTCGGGGCCTTTGAAGTATCGTGAGGCCACTCTGACGTTGTACTCCTGGGATGGGTGGTAGAACTCTGCCAAACCCCAGTCTATAAGGCGTAGCTGTGGAAACACACAATTCATCCTCAGAAGAAAAAAAACAGGTGAAACCTACTACCGCGTTTGGTTAGAGAAACACACAGTTATAGGTGTGTGTGTGATAAGAGCTCTGTGGGGTTGATCCGTTTTAGCCTGCTGCCCCCTGCTGGCCGCTGGAAGTAACCTCACAGCACCAAATATAGTTATGTAAAAAACAACAACAACAAAAAAAGAACTACAGCAATACTGCCTACTAGTTATAGCACTAATATATATTATATACTAACATGGATGGACATTATTCCGACTGTACTCGAACACATTACAGCGACACCACATAAGTGCCCATGCAGAATCATTACAAAGCAACAATAATCTCCTTTTCAAAGAGAGTATAAAAGAAAACCAAAAAAATACAGAGGAATGAAAAGATGAAGAGCCACAGAGAAAAAAAATCGAAAGTGTTTTGTGTGAGTGAGAGAGAGAGACTGAAATAGCAGGGTGAAAGAATATTTAGAGTGTGTGTGGGTGTGTGAAGACAAAAAAAGAGGACTATATAGGGCACCGCCTACCTTTCTCAACTGGTGGTCGATCATCACATTGTGGGGTTTGACGTCACGGTGCATGATTCCCATACTGTGACAGTAGTCCAGAGCCTGACACACACACACACACACACACACGTATTATCAGAGCAGACAAATATGTAAAGGTTTGCGCTGTACACAGTATTTTGAATTCCTAGGACCTTGCCAAAAATAGAGACTAAGTGGGAAAATGTCTGATTCATGACCTGCAACTTCTTAAAAAAGGAGAAATCAAAAGTCTCACCTTCAGTAGTTCAAACATATAGAAACGGATATCATAATCCGTCAACTTCTGGTACAACTCCTGCGGAAGGAAACACATTTACGTCTTTAAAATGTAAAATTAGAAAGGAAAAGAAAAATGATGCGGTACTGAATAAGACACTACAACATGGGTAGTAGCATGCAGGAGAGAGGCGATCATTGTACCTTGAAGTCTGTGTTATTGATGCATTCAAAGACGAGCGCTGGAGTTCTGGACTGTGCAGCCACCACAGAGAGACAGAGAGGGAAGGGAGACGACATCAGTCAAATAACAAGCACCCGACTGACCACAGATCAGTGTAGTCTTAAACTGCACACAAACTCGACATAAAGCGGAACCGTCCAAAAACTGTGAATATAGTAATACTTTTCTAGCCCCCTGTAGTCTACGGGAAACCTGATCCCAAACAAAAGGACCCTGCATGGTTTCCACCACTGCACTGGAAGACTCTCTAGCCAAAGTCAGTGCGCTTCCATGGCCTAAAAATATCCTTCCTTCCTGGTTTGTGAGGTATTCAGTCTGGTTTCCAGCACAGCCTTAAGACCGAAAACAAAGGGAAGTCCATTTGTAAAACTTCCTGATATTCGCTGGACGAAATTAATTATTCTTCTGTGTTAATTTAAGGTTGTAAACCACATAGCAGAGAAATACATTGTTATAAATATAATATAATGTTAACATAATGATATAATGTTAGAAAGTTATAAAAGTTATTAACCGACCAACGGGCAACTTCCGGGTATAAAAAGTGAAGCCAATGCAAAGTGCCATGAACTTGCTTTCCTTCTAATAGCCAGCAGGGAGCGACTCCTCCAGATGGAAAAAGAAGTCTGATTGTATAGAAGTCTATGAGAAAATGACTACTTCTCTCTTGATTTATTACCTCAGTAAACATTGTAAACATGAGTTTATGGTCTCAATCTCTAGTTTTCTTCAATACAGCATGATGTTCATTTAATAAATTACGGTCCCATTTAGAGTCAAATAGACCATAAAGCAGGGTATGTTTTGGGGCGTGGCTACCTTGTGATTGACAGGTCGTTACCACGCGGTCGCTACCACAGTTTTGATCAGTGTTCGGTTAAAGTAAGAGACATTTTTAAGGAGTCTGCTGTTAATTTTTTGCAGTGAGTACATTACAAACAAGCCTGTTTTAGGCTAGCTAAAATCAGCACCCCAATTAATATCACAGTTAACGTGAATTACAGATGCGCCAACGCTCACCAAGCTAGCTGGAGCTAGCGTTAGCTGCTAACAGTACAGGTACTGTTAGCAGCTAACGCTCACTCAACGCCTCACTCTTCCACCAGCTCCACCAGCTCCACCCTCTCGTCCAAATATGGTCACTTGCGGTTACAAAATAGACAAGATGCCAAAATGCCAAAACTCTGGGCTCCAAACTGTAGTCCACAAAACCAATAGGTGGGGTCACGGTGGCTATGTCCACTTCTTATATGTCTATGGTATCGACTGGGGGTGAAATCTTTTTTTTTTTTTGTTAAAATGTACCATTTTCTGGTCGTCTTCATTTGTTGCAATGTCATAATGTGACTTTGTAGTCACTCCTGGCTACCTCACTCCTAGCAAAGAAGAAAACTGCCAGATTTTAAGATGGGGACTTGATAACCCGAGTTCGGGGATTGTAATCGGTATTGAAAAAGAAAAAGGTCACATCAGTGCCTCCCCGATTGTCACATCCTCATAAGAGTAATTAAAGCCAACACAGCCATTGTAAGCTAATTGTCTCCTAACAATTCTCCCTGGCTAATGTGTGTTTGGGAATCCGATGAAATGAGAGTTCACCTTTTACCGGCATTCTTAACATTTGTTCCGACACTCTCCATTCATTCCCTCATGTTAAATAAGGACAGGCGTTGCCATTAGCGAGCCTACCACTGGGTCTTTGACCGTGTCCACCAGTCGGATGATGTTGGTCCCCCCTCGCAAGTTCTCCAGGATCTTGATCTCTCGCTTGATCTTCTTCTTCTTGACCGGCTAAAAAGTAAAATAAAATGGAAAAAAGTCAGCCCGCTGATCTCGCTTGCCACCTGCTGCATTACAGTCTGTCAATCTTTTTACGAGGACATTTAGCGTCTGGCGTTGACATTTAAATGATAAGTCGACACCGGCTTCGACTCTGGCCCTTGTTAAATGGCAATAGTTACAGGCATCCTCATCGCCAGCTCCAAACCTCACCCATCTCACTTTCAAATTAAAGAGTTATGATCCCTGGTGTAACGGCTCAACAGGCGCTTATTAGGGCTGCAACTGACAAATTCTTGTCATCGTGGACTGGTGTAGAGCTGCAGGGATAAGCAGATGAATGAATCTGCAGCCACTTCCACGTCAACTCATCGTTCAGGTCACTTTTCAAGAAATAAATGCCAAAACATTTGATGGCTACAGGTTCCCAAATGTGAGAATATACTGTTTTTTCTTGTATGGAATTGTAGTTAAGTGAATATATTTGGATTTTGGACCGTTGGTCGGACAAAAACCAGACATCCGATGACAACACTTTGGACAAATGAAGTCACTTTTCTGACTTCTTATAGACCAAAATAATCCTAGTTTGATTATGTAGTCATTTATGTGGTCAATCCAAAACCCAAATATACTAAATTTACCAAATCTCACAAGAGTCTCGTTCTACTACAGTGAAATTAATATTTGACTCCATTTCGATGGATAGGCCTCTGGGGACATACATATACGCTCAGAGTTCAGCTCAAGCAGATCCAACTGCTCACCTTCAGGATCTTGACCACCACCTTCTCGTTGTTGGTGATGTTGATGGCCTCGAACACCTCGCTGTACTTCCCTCTGCCCAGCTTACGGACCAGCTGGTAGTCCTCCTGGTTGCTATGGGGACGGACAGAGACAACAGCGAAACGAGCTCAGTGTGAGAAAGAGAGAGGACCATTTAGATCAGCATCTGCATGCAGTTAAGTCAGTCAGTCAGTCACGGATGTGAGCTGGTGCTGAGTGGACTTGTCCCTGTGATGAAGCGTGGCCCCTGGGGTGGGGGGGGGGGGTGAATTCCTGGTTGTCATCTCAAGACAGAGGTTATTAAAATGGACAGACAGGGTGAGCCTGGGGATGGAGGTGGAGGTAAAGGGGGGGGGGGGGGGCAGACGGTGCAGAGCAGCAGGCTAGTGGGCTGGGAGACTATCAAATGGCTATCACACCTTCACAGCTAGATGTATAATAATAGACACCCATCTGCCACACATGCAAACAGGGGCCCATTAACTGCTGGGGTCGGACATCACACGCATGCAATGAGAGCGGTAAACAGAAATGTCCTCACTTCCAGTTGGGTACGTGGGCCTCGTAGTCCCAGTACTCCCGGCTCTTCAGGGTGTTGACGTCTGCGTACACACGGGACTTGCTACCGGCCACCGGACCCGGCATGGCGAGACCCGTGGCTCGGGTGCTGTGTCACGGAGATCTGGAGTGGTGGGGGGGGACTGGACTTTTGCTGACTGTGTGGGTGTGGAGTGGAACACGGTCCGGCCCGGCTAGCTTCCCCCTCTCCAGCCGGACTGAGAGGGGAAAGAAAGGGGGAGAAAGGGACGGAGAGAACCGGAGATGTCCGTCGGGGTTAGCCGAAATCACTGCCCGCCGTGCAGCACCCCGTTGGTCGGATTGTCAGAAGCAGCAGAGCCGATGTCGGTGCGGCTGAGGTCACACACGGAGGCTGTGAGGCATCGGGATGAGGTAGAGAGGAAACGGACCCCTAAAAGGCCACAGAGGAGGAGGCTGAAGGGGTGTCGGTGATTTAAATATCACGGGTTCAAATCTCTGAGGCAACTGTCGTTTCGGGCCCTAAATCCGAAACGTTAGTGGGGGGAAACCGGTGGGCTTCCTGCGCTGACCGATGGATGGTCGTGGAAGGGGGAGGGGTTTCCCTCGGTGGTCCGGTGTGAAGTATCAATCAGCTGTTGATGAGACGGATCGGTAGCGGGGGGTTGGCCGGATGGAGAGGGGATGGAGGGGGCGGGGGGATGTGGAGCAGCAGAGAGATCGATGTTGTTAGCTAACGTTAGCCAGCGATGCTACTTCAGCGCGGAGATGTCGCACCGACGGGGAGCGCTCGGCGCCGTGCACCACCATCGGCGGAGCCCGCGTCATGTGCGACCGGCTGTGCGGGGAAGCGGCGACTCGCTGGGGGGGGAGGGGGCGCGGGTTGGCCCGGTACCAGACGCCGACAGAGGGGCCCGGGATTCTGGGGGGGCTTCTTCTGCAGCCACAGACCTCCCCGGTGGTCGAGAGCGGATTGCGGTTGAAGAGGAGCGGGGGAGCCGCCCGGATGTGAAGCCGCTGGCTGCCGGGGGCGAAGATGAGGAATGTGACGTTGGACCGAGCAACCGGGACATAGCGCCCCCGAGCGGGGAGGATGTGAGGGGGGCAAAGAATGAAGGCTTCATTTCTGTCAGAAGTTTCTATCCGTATTTTACTTTACCATTTACCCAAAACTTTGTACAAATTATGCGTCACTCCGAATTGAAAAAACAACATTGTATATTAGATTAGATACAAATTACATGGTCTTATTAATATGATGTATTACTTGGTCATCTTCCTTCATGAGAACTTTTAGTTCTGATAGTTAGTGCATTTTGTAACATTCTGTTTCAGACGCATGTTTTGGGAATTTTTTAATAACTATTATTAATAGTAATTTATTATTAATACATAGACATTTTTAAAAAGCCAAAAAATATCAAGAACTCCCTTAAAATCAGAAGAACCATGTATATATATATATATCCTGCTTCAATAACCTCATAACTCGTGTGGGTTTATAATGAAAAAAGGTTTTATTTGTTAGTGCTGTGTGTAATCGAATGCTACTTACATACAGATAATCTTAGCATGAATGTACACGTACTGTATGTCGCCACTAAGTTTTTTTCCTTTTCTTTTTTCCCCCAAAAACATCATTCACAAAAACTACAGTACAATTTGAAAAGAAATTAATATTAAAAAAAGCTATAGGAGGGAACAGTGCTGTGAGGAGGGGGGGGGGGGGGCACCAGTTCCCAGGGACAGAACACAGGAACTAACACAGCAAGCATGCAGAGAGCAGGAGACACCAGGGTCTGATGGGTCTATTCATTGGAACTGGGAAGGTCAGAGAGGGTGGCGCCTAAACTGTACCCCCCCCCCACACACACACACACTGAAATCCCAGTTAAGATACAGATGGGGGTGGATTTATTGTATTTGTGCTTATACAGGAGCTGTTCCTCTCCTTTCCCTGACTTTCCTGGACGTGGGATTTGAGCGTTTAAACCCAGAAGTGATCCAGATGCTCTGCAGGGTTGCTCACTGTCCGTTAATGTTGCACCTACCTGACCAGCACTCTGTAAACACACAGGACAACTGCATTATTCACTGTTTGTTGTTTTTTATCGTGTCAGCACTGACTAACGAGTCAACAGTCCTCAAGCACTAGTTCTTGGCAAACATGAACCCGCCTTCATTGATTCCTGATGTGTCTGTGTTGTATTATTCAACTTTTACACCACCACCCTACAGAATTCTTTGTGTGGAGATCGTTTCTTCGGTGATTTGGCTTTAAAAACTATTGTGAAAGCTGAGCAAACCCCCCCCCCCCCCCCAATCTTACCCCATGGCCCTGGTCTCTCCAACGAGGAATACAGATTTTCATATAAATTTATAGATTAATAATAAAAGAAATATACAAACAAATGTGAAAGCATAAAAAAACAGACAGTACTTCTTTAAATTGTCATAATGCCAGATTAAGAAAATAAAAACTAAAATGTGATGGCCGATGAGACCGACCACCTGACCCACATATGATGACAGAGACAGAGACAGAAAGCAGAAGAGGAGGAAGAGGCAGAGAGGCTTGAAGGCTGAAAACCAAAAGAAAAGAATAAAAAGGAATACTTCAGTCCCCTTGGCCTCCCGTTTGTATTCAGTACTGCACCCAAAGGAACCACGATCACAGCAGACTGGTTCTCCGGGCTTCTCGAGCACAACTACAATCTCATAGCATTCAAAGGGAGAGGAAGGTGTCATTCACTCTGGTAGAAAACCCCCACCGAGAACCCGCCGTGACGGGCGCCGCGTCAGGCTCAACACAACAAGAAACGGTATTAATATTTCTTTTTAAAAATGTGGGAAATATTGAACACAGCTGCAAAAAACAGCTGAATGATAAATGAAAGGAGAAAAAAAAAGGTCTGCGTAAACATTTCTAATACAATTCTCTACAGTCTGAATATCCCTGTTTGACAGAATACCATTTACATCCACACACTCGGGGACACACACACACACACACACGCAGAGGGTGCTCTTTGAGATTCCCTGCAACACACCGATACAATCACTACATGGACTACTAAAAAAAGACATTTGTTAAAACATTTCACGTGGTAGAAAGTAGCAAGAATACAAAAACAGTTCTCACATATTGTTTTTAAGAAAGACATTTCCAACTCGTCGGACTATGTACACACACACACACACACACACACACACACACACACACACACACACACACACACACACACACACACACACACACACACACACACACACACACACACACACACACACACACACACACACACACACACACACACACACACACACACACACACACACACACACACACACACACACACACACACACACACACACACACACACACCCACAGTATGTACAGGCTGAGAGATGGAGTGTAATGTTCCAAATTGGACATATTCAGTACAAATAAGTCTGACAGAACTGACGTCTGCAGGAATACGACTATTATATTAGTGTGAAATATATATACATTATATATATATATATGTTTTCTTCTTCATATTAGTCTGTACTGAAGGGTGAGATTGGCATTAATCACCAGGGTAATTATTGATGGTTAACTTCAGCTGGCTGGTTTGTCGACACTTTTGGGAACGCGTGCTGCTTCACACTGGTGTTTTGGTACAAACGAGAGCAGCCATGAACATCATGGCCCACATACACTCAGACATTTTATCATTAAAATGACTTCACTATAGGACAATAAATCCCCCCCACCCCACACACACACACACTTCCCTTCACATACGTTGGGGAGTTTACTGGCTACTTTGTAAATATGTTCAAACGGTGCTAAATTTCAAACTCAGATCTTATCTTTTTCCTCCGCATGGCTCTCAACATGGCGACGGCTAAGCCGGCGGCTTGCAGCCAACGGTGTTAACAGCTTTAACGGTGCAGACAACGGCAAGCGTGCCGACGGAGCCAACAGGGTTGACCTGAGGGCCGGCGGGTGAGCGCTACGCTTCCACGACGACGGCGTGGGCCAGGACGGCGTTATCAGCTGTGACCGCCGTACAAGCAAAGCGCAGAGCGGCCGCTATAAGCTAGCCTGGGGGGGGGGGCACGCTCACGAGATACCTGGATAACAACGTGCACAGAGGGAGAGCGACTTCGTTTTCTGCACAGGTTCATTACTCCACTATATCTTTACATAGCAAATAGTTGTTTGCTGCTACAGTAATGCTCTACATTTTGAATTTAGCACCTTTCAAAAAATAAAATTAAAAAGGGAAGTGGATGCAGGGCATCGGTTTGGGACCAAAAGAGTCTTTACGCTGTTTCTGTATTACTGTGGGAAGATGAAAAACCAAAAGCGTTTCAAATCCCCCTTCACCTGACTTAAGACTAATGAATGTGAGTACATGTGTGTCTGAGGGGTTAGTCAGAGCGTCCCAGTCTTCTGATAACAGACAGCGACAGGCTGAGACAGGAAGACGCAAAAGAAAGCAAAGACGAGAGAAAGACCGAGCGAGGAGAAGAGATGTCATCAGAGATAAAGAGGGACAGAGGAGGAGAGAGAAACAAGGGAACGACAGTAGAACCCAGCAGTAAAGACAAGTCAGTTCAGATGGATCCTCGACTCTATTGATTCATTCAGTACAGCTTTAAAAACGTACTTAGCGCTAGTATTAAAAAAAATAAAACAAAAACTATGACTGTGTCATATCAGAAAAATGAAGGGAGGAAATAAGGAGGGGATTAGCTGGATCGACCTGCATCGTGGCACCTGTTTCTGTCTGCAAAAGTCTCATTAAGAATGACCGATGGCGCTTCAGCGGTTGAGGCCTCTTCACTGCCATCAACTGTCTGGTCGTGGGCCAGAAAAAAAAAAGGGGGGGGAGGGATGAGAAGCAGAAGAGGTGGAACCAAAAGGAAAGTGCAGCTCAGGATCCTATGGAATGACACAGTACTAAAAGGGCTTTGGGCAGGTTGGTAAAGCGACAAAAACTTGACGTATACCGGGTGGGAGTGAACCATAATAGCCTGGGCTGTCCTGTGAACGTGGAGATAGTTAGGCTGAATAATGCGCCTACAAGGGATGGACAAGAGGACAGGAGCTTAGGGGACTGTCTGTTCAAAAGTCTTGAAGGATTTATAAGCACTGGGGCACCGGGTAACCCCCTCCCTCGGCTGTGTGCTGCACCGTGTGATCCTGCAAAGAGCCCAAGTCACTGAAACGCTCGCCGCACCAAACGCACTTGAACTGGCCCTCTCTGGAGTGAGTGCTCTGGTGTTTGATCAGGTGCTCGCGCTGTTTGAAGTCCTTGTTGCAGTGCTCGCACTTGTACGGCTTCTCCCCCGTGTGCACGCGCCGGTGCCGGTTCAGGTCCGACGAGTATTTGAAACGCTTCTCACATTCTGGGCACTTCAGCGGCTTTTCCCGCGACGGGTCGCAGCGGTGCTGGACGAATTCCGAGGAGGACAGGAAGCGGCGGTCGCACAGCGAGCACTTGAGGGGCTTCTCTTGGCAGTGGGAGTTTTGGTGGCGCTGCAACGTCGCGCTCTTCTTGTAGCCCTTGCCGCAGACGTCGCACTTGTACGGCTTGTCCGGCGAGGAGTTGGACGACTCGCCGCACTTGTGTCTGAGCAGCTCCCCCGACTGGCTGAACTCCTTCTGGCACGAGGCGCACTTGAACAGGTTGTCCATGCCGTGGACGTGCTGGTGGTAGAGGAGGTGAGAGGGCTGCATGAAGCCCTTGTTGCACAGATTGCATTTGAACGGCCGGTCGGTTGGGTCTTTGTGCGTGCGTCGGTGGCGCACCAGCGCGTACTGCTGCTTGAAGCTCATCTGGCACTCGTCGCAGTGGAAGGGCCGCTCCTCCGAGTGCGTGCGCTCGTGCTGCCGGAGGTCCGAGGGCCGCTTGAAACCCTTACCGCACGCGGCGCAGCGGAACGGCCGGGAACCCTGCGGGTGGCAGGGGTGGTGGAGGAGCTCGGACGACTCCTTGAAGTGCAGCTCGCACAGGTTGCATTTGAACAGGTGCTCGCCGGAGTGCACGTACATGTGGCGCACCAGGTGGGAGCGGTGCTTGAAGCTCTTCTCGCAGACGGCACACTTGAACGGGCGCTCGCTGCTGTGCGTCCGCTGGTGGTGCTGCAGGTGGGACGACTGGCTGAAGGCCTTGTCGCACGTGTCGCACTTGAAGGGCTTCTCCCCCGTGTGCACCCGCTCGTGCCGCGTGAGTTCGGACAGGTGCTTGAAGCCCTTCTGGCAAATGGAGCATTTATATGGCCGGTCCCGCGCCGAGGGGAAGGGCAGGATCGAGGAGCTGCTGCTCGCCGACGCCCCGTCGCTGGTGGGCTGCTGGGCGTTATTCGAGTTGGGTGTGACGTTGCCAGAGGAGCCGGGTCGGTAGGTCTTCTCGCATATTGAACACTTCATCGGGTTGGTGCTGTTGTGGGAGGTGTGGTGCTGGGCTAAAGAGGTGAGCAGGGAGAAGCCCATCTTGCACACTCCGCACACGAACGGCTTCTGCTCCACCTGGACACACTGGTGCTCCAGCAGGTCCGTCGCCTGGTGGAAAATCTTCATGCACTGGGTGCACTGGAACGACCGGTCCTGATTCACCATGCACTGGTGCTCGTGCGGGTTGGCCAGGTGGGAGATGTCGTGCCCACAGGCCGCGCACTTGTGTCCTCCCTCTGTCCCTACCTGCAGGGAGGTCTGCTGGGCCTGGGCGGGGTGCTGCTGCTGACCGTGCGGCCCGCCTCCGTGCTGCTGAGTCCCGCCGTGTTGCTGGCTGTGTTGGCCGTGCTGGGCCTGCTGCTGCTGCAAAGACGTGGCGTCTGGCTGCAGCACGATGCCGTACACTGCGCAGCCCAGCACGCTCTCAGCCCCCGGAGGGATGGTATGGACGACTGGAGGTGGAGCGACCGCATGCTGCTGCCAGGCCTCCGACATGCGTGCTCGGGTGTAGGGATTCAGTTTGGCAGCTGGTGTGGCCCAACTGTGGTGAGAAAGGGAGATTGGAGTATATTTAAGTAACGGACTGAAGGCTTCAGAGAGTGTTTTAGGAAAAAAAAAAAACTCACTCCATTATAGCAAGTGGCGCTGAAGAACTGGTGAGGGTGCTTGGTGAAGGGGCTTTGATAGAGGATTCAACGTAGTGCAGATGAGAACAACTGTGTGGAGATCAGACTCAGAATGTCTTTCAAGTCATTTACGGCCTTCGAGTGGTATCTGTATGAAAAAAGAGAATCAATGTAAGTCAATATATCAATAGGCAGAAAGGGGTTACTCAATAACAACAGTGTAGCGTTATGTTGCATCTCCAAAATCCGCCGATCCAGCGGACAGACCACCCTGGCTGGAAAAAAAGGACATTTGTGTAGCAAGATGCTTTTTCAAAAAATGTAAACTGATTGCACATTTTCTTTTGCAATTTTGCTCCAGCACAGAGTTGTGATCTGTCTGTATAAACTCAGCAGAAAACAGAGACATTAAAACTTGTGGATTATAATTATATTAGCAGGAGCCCGACTATACAGTCAACTTATCTTGCAAAACACCACAGCGTATTCTCACATCTGCTCATGAGCAACTCGGCGGGTTCACATCATTCATATTTATCACCCAAAAAGGCACAGAGTCACGTAAAACATCCCGACAATGATATGTAACGTTGCCGCATGTCGACATTGCTAAAAAGCATCCCTATTCAATGAAACGTAAACAACTTGGAAGCTGTGCCCCGTGAAGGCAAGTGATCATTCATTAACATACAGGCTTGGACACAAAACATTAACGCAGAGTCGTATATGTAAATCTGTATTATATTGGTTATGTAGTTCCAATTTTAGTCCATGCAGAAATCCAAAATGCTCAACGATTCGCGGTTAAAAAAAAGAAAAGAACAAGACAGCGTCTGCGCATCATAACGTTGTTCGTCTCCAGGCAAAGATCACTGTAATCAGGATAAGTTAGCTAGCTAGCCTAGCCACATGCTAACGCGGCCATAGGGGCGCAGGAAAAGAGCTAACGCTAGCGGACTAGCCACGGGGAAAAAAACAACCTAGTAGTAGCCGCTGGAGCGACACCTTTGTTAGTGAGTGGTGCATGTAAACAGTGATGAGAAAACCCCGCATTTACGTACCTGGAGCGTCCAGTCAAGCCCGCTAGTATTTCCGATAAACGCCAGTCTGCCGTAGGTTAGCTAACGGTTACTCCCCCAAATAGCATTAGGTCCCTTCTTCACATCCGCAAACTGTGCTCGGATGCTCTCTCGTTCGAGCGCTGTGGCTCCGGGGGCCGGAAAAAAAATTGGGGTTTGCGGGTCATTAAAATGGAAAATTGTCCCGCGGTTTTCCTAATATCCCCCACAAACCTTGTCATTTCACTTGTACATGTATTTGGATCCTAGGGCATTCTATCGGCTAGCGAAGACATATGCATTTTGTGATAAATTGCTAGCTAGCTATCGGCTAGCTTCTGAGCCTGTGCCCGCGCACGGGAACATGAATAAACCAAGAGTTAATTGGCATGCTCACAACACGACACACACACACACACACACACACACACACACACACACACACACACACACACACGGAACCGTGTATGACGGTTTTAATGTAACACCCGTACAAACGTTTTTCACCACATCTATTCCTGCTGTCCTAAAGAATATATGTGTCAGTGACTGTTTATTAATCAAAACCATAATTTAAACATAATTACACCTCCCTCCAGTTTCATCTGAACATGTCACCTTTTTTTAAATGGCATGGCATAAATGCATTTTTGACTAATTTCAGAGAATCTTTCAGGCCCAGCAGTACACAAAACACCTCTTCATCTAACATTATGTACTGTACACGCATTGTGGCAAACCTATTAAAGGGGAACTAATTCCAGGCGGGTCTGTGTTTCACTGGGACACATATTATCATTACACCAGGTTGTTTACATCGGAAGCGAAGTACTGCGTGGATGATACGCCGGCTGGTTGTTCGAAGCCGCTGGAGAAAAAAATTGCGTTTTGGAGCCGAGCCAACATGTCTATTTCTTATAGTTAAATATCTACGTTGATTCATCACAGTACATGTAACGTTATCATTTTAATACCCGCACACGTATCGTCGTCGCAGGATGTTGGTCGGCTACAGCAGCAGCTCGGAGGAGGAAAGTGAGGCGGCGACTGATCGAAACAAAAGTTTTTCTCGAAAGTGTCAAGAGGAAGATGGTGGTAACAACGCCAGCCCAGCGAGGAAGAAACCCAAAATTGAGGAACAGGTTGCTAAAACAAGGTGTGTGTGTGTGTGTGTGTGTGTGTGTGTATGTGTGTCACCATTTCTCTAATTGCAACGTGTGACCAAGAGTAGTTATTCAAAGTTCATGTTAAATCTAAAATGTACTTTTAAACCTATTGAAACTGTTTTCCTTTAAGGGTTGTGTCTCTTTGTGTTGTGCCTCCATTAGGCTGCCTGTTCCTGGTTGCCTGTTGGCCATGTTTCCAGATGAAGTGAGCTCACAGACTGAGGAAAGCTCTCTTCACGGTGGACGCGTCCGCTCCTTCAAACACGAGAGAGGCAACTGGGCCACCTATGTTTATTTGCCATGTGAGCCCAACACGCTGTCCTGCTGATGGTTTAATGATCAATTACCAATTATTTAACCCAATTGTGATTATTGCGTACATATTTCTCTCTCCGTCCCCTCTGTGCACATCAGACCATCCTGAGGAGGAGTTTGGGGAGCTGTTGGAGGAGCTGCTGTCGGTAGCCGGGGCCCACGGTGCGGTTTGGACCCCGCAGGAGGAGTTCCACCTCAGCGTGTCTCAGACGGTGGTGCTCAGACACCACTGGATCCAGCCCTTCAACCAGAGCCTCAGGGCAAGCCTGGTGCACTGCAAGAGGTTCGCTCAAATAAACCCGTACACAGGAGGAAAAACTGATATTTTGTTAACATTTGCTTAACACCAGTGTTAGCCAGCCATTGAGTTTGGGACAAGAAACAAGAA
Source organism: Leptoclinus maculatus (assembly GCA_032191485.1). Taxonomy (NCBI): domain Eukaryota; kingdom Metazoa; phylum Chordata; class Actinopteri; order Perciformes; family Stichaeidae; genus Leptoclinus; species Leptoclinus maculatus. The sequence goes on from JAVDOI010000007.1 coordinate 6,084,668, forward strand.
AAAAATATATATTAGAAAAAGGGTTATCCTGTGGAAATAAATTTAAAAAACATATAAAAGTTACTCATTCGTTCTTCATTCTAGTCGTGTTTCTTGTTGCCAGGTTTGTGTGCTCGGCAGGGAGACTGAGGGTCTATTGTAATGCTGAGAGGACGAGGTACAGTCAGTCTATTATTCACTCTTTCTCATTGTTTATATATATATATATATATATATATATATATATATATATGTTTATTTATTTATATATTAATGGTTTAAGGGTCTGTTGTCCCTTCCAGGACATTTCTGGGGATGGAAGTGTGCACTGGGCATGCTCAGTTGTTGGACCTGGCCCAAGCAGTGGACAGAATAATGAAGGAGTTTCGCCTGGAGACTTTCTATAAGGTCACTGATCGACTCATTTTCACACACACACACAAATAGATTTTATCCTTTGAGGTCTACAGCTGGACCTGTTTGTGTTTAGTCTGTCTCTGTTGTTGAATTGTTGATTTCTATTGTTCCCTATGTTTTATTGTAGAAATAATGATCAGTCAGTGAATGATTGTATACCAATGTTTTGTCTTAAATCTATAAACATATCGTAGTTTATTGCTCGCTATAATGTTCCCTCCGCGGTGTTTTCTAGGAGCCATCGTTCCACGTGAGTCTGGCCTGGTGTGTCGGAGACTTGAGGGGACAGATGGAGGAGTGCATTCAGGAGATGCAGGTACTGGGACATCTCGTTGTCAAAACTGTTGTTCCTCAGTCCATTTAAAAAAAAGAAGTGCCCCAGTGTGTTTGACCCGTTTCTATCAGCTGTATCAGTGTCGGCGTACATGTAGGCCGAGAACCAACAGCAGTACAAAAATGCCCGATGTACAAGTGAGGTGATTTATGAGCGGTCTCTATCATATAGTTTGTCCATCAGAGAGCGCATAAGAGTGTATCTGTTAGCTATAAAATACCCCCACTCCAATTCAGCCAATATACTGTCAACACATTTTTAAAGCTCTAATAAATCATACTGCAGTCTATTGTTTTTTTTTTTTGCATCTGCTCAACACCCCTGACCACTGGACTCTTACAGGATAAGACTTACAAGAGTTTTGCCTGAATGACTTTTGCAGAATTTACCAGCTGATTTCTGTTTGTCTTTTTTTTTTGACTGCTCAGAGTCTGATTGATGACCACGAAGAAGGACCATTTCTGCTGAGGTTGGACTGCGTGGAGCTGCGCTGCAGCACGGGAAACAAGACCTTCCACTTCCCTCTGGAGCCCTAAGATCTGACACATTTAAACCGTTGTGTTGATGTCGAGTTACAGCACACAAGAGCTAGAAACAAAGACGATCAAGGCCCAATGGGGAAAAATATGAGTTGTATTTTAATACTGTATATAAATAAAGTTGACTTGTTTTATACTTAATTTTGCATGGGACAATACTAATGCTACGAGATGTGATCAGTGTTCAGGAAGGTTCTTTTAGAGAATTCTGACGCACGTGTGAGAAACTGCACATGTGAACAGGTGACATGCCAAAGCCTTCAATAACAGGAAGTTGTGGACTTTCATCAGTATTGAAACCTTGCCGAGTGGTTCATATTTCTTGCCACTTACCTCACTGGCATTAACACAGGAGGTTATTAGTCGTGTCAGTAATGACCGTTATGTTAATTTAATCTCACGGCTCTACTGTCCTACAGCATGAGAATCAAATGTTTTTAACAAAGTGAAACACTTACAAGATGGATTTGCTACAAAAAAGAAAAGTCCAGGGCTGAATTGTAACATTTTACTATATAGAAGGCCACACATGTTATTGACACATTTATGATAGTTCACAGCAGATATATGAAGTCTTGGTCTGGCCCAGTGAGGGCTGGATGGCACAGTACAATCACTCTGACTACATGTTCACAAAGACAAGGAGTCAAGTTTTAACCTCTAAACTGTGACGTTTAAGTCTGTCAAAACAAAGAGAAACAGAAAAGATCAGATTTATACCATAAAACAACCCCAAAAAGAAAGTAATTAGACCTTGAGGTAAGTTGTACATTTCTTTGACACATCGTTTGGTTGAAATGTTTGCATCATTTGTTGAGAGTTTGACAGAACAAATCTTAACTAAGAGTCCACTTGCTCACTTTTTTTCCTGGAGCTCCCAACTGCACCTCTCGTCTCCATCGATGAATAGAGCAAACTGGATTTCTTTCATTCAATTAAACCATAAGATACTATTAAATGGACTTTGAGGTCAAATTTGTAACGGTTTATTCTTGTTTGACTTTCTCGTGGCTTCAACCTGATTAAAATCAACTTTCATATGCCAGATATGGTTCCTGTCCTTCAGCAAACACGACTCTTGTTAAAATGCACAACACAATTAAAACAAAACTCTCAGACCATCAGGGACTTACAGCTTGACTGCATGCAACAAAAAGATAAAAAAGTATCACTAGAAATCTAAATAATAATTAAGCAAGTTTACCGAGACATGTGACCTGTTGCACTGAGAAAGACACAAAAACAGTATGTGCTGTTTTAGCTTAACAACATTGGAGTCAACAGAGTCCAGAAATGTCTTTCACAACATTAATACAAATATCTGACTTTGATTAAGTGGCACACACAGTACATCACTGGTCTTTGACTTGTGCATACACACGTCATCATATCATATCGTGGATTAAGTAGGTAAATTCACAAGTTATTCAAAAGCTGAGACCGATATAAAAAAGTATTTGTAGTCAGGCTTACCCAACAGTAAACAACCTGGCAGTAACATAATTTGTATAATTACAACTATAAAAATGTATTTCAAATTAATTCCACAAAATTCAAAACATTTTTCCTAAACAATGTGGACGTACAGGGGAACATTTTGGCAGTCTGTTAAGAGAGACAGGCGAGATTAGTCGGTCCCCGTCTGTCTTTCATATGGCTATGTGTGTGTGTGGAGTTTAAACATTTCAGTGTGTGTCAGTGTGGATAAAGCCATGGGCCTCAGTTTGTGACCAGTGTTGTCACGGGGAGAACAGCACGGTCTTGATGTACGCCACGGTCGTGTAGTTCAACAACATGTCCACGTGTTCGTTCCCGGGGAGCTCTTTCAACGTCACCGGCTGCTTTTGCTTTCCCACCCACCGCCCGCACTGGACGGCGCTCAGTAGGTTCACCGTCCCGTCCCCGTCGCCGAGCACCGCCGTGGGCTCCACGTCGGGGAACTTGTCCGAGTACTGGAAGGCCTCCGCCGTGGCGACGCCGCTGCCGTACAGGCAGTGGACGGCCACGCCGGGGGGCGCGAGGTTGGCCACCAGCGACTCCGTGTCCTGCCGCATCAGCCAGCCGTCCTCAAAGCCGATGTCTGAGTAGAGCCGCTTGAAGTCCAGCACAGTGTAGTTGGTGGTGGGTGTCTGCACCAAGACCTGGTGATGGATGGAGAGAAAAATAAAAAAGGTTTCTCTTCTGCCAAATGCTTAAGAACACGGTATCTTCACTCTAACTCCATTACATTTTCATCCAAAATAGTTTTTTCCCCCCCATCCTGGAGTTTCTACAGATAGCTAAATGTTTCATTCTAACAAGAAAAGCTATTTTTTTATTCTGTATTTATCCAGCATGCTGTGATTTATATTGGTAATCAACACCGCTGTCTGTTGGCTGGCAGTGCATTACGTGGGTTCAACAGGTTCCCCTTTACTTCAATTTAAAGCTGCATTAATTGATTTGTGTTACCTTAAAAAGTTGTTTTGGTTATCACGAGAGTCGTGTTTTTGTCTACTTGACTAATGTAGGCGCAATATTCACTCTCCTTTCAGCTCCATTTTGGTCTCCACCAACTCTCGAGGGAAGTATGTGGCTCTTAAGCTGCCAATTGCTCCACTATGTTCGCCGGCTGGTTGTAAACTTCCTCAGTGTGCTGTGTGGTCGGTTCATCAGAGCTTTTCGACTGAAAAAAGGCTGCCTGCTGCTACTGATGACAGTTAAGTGCTAAGTGATAACCCCCCAAAAAATTAGCTAAAAGATGGTAAAATGCTTCATAGAGCTTAGGGGAGCTACAGAGTGATGATGCTGAGGATTTTCAGCCAAACTGGCCTTTGAAGTTCTGTTCCAAAGTGAGGACCAGCCATTATGTCTCCACTTTTTCAAAAAGTATTGAAAAAAAAAAGAAAAATACCTCAAATTGGTCCACACAAAGATAGCTGTACAAGTACACACACACACACACACACACCTGATCTTTGGGCCAGGAGTGGGCATAGGGGAGCATCCAGGAAGTGGAGACAGCACTACGTTGTTGGGCGCGAATCTTCAGCGAGCTGATCACTGGGATGCGGTTATTATCACCTGTAGGTAGAGAAAAGAAACTGGTGACAGAGAACTGAAACCAAGCTGAGAATTTCCAGCCGCAGACCCAAAAAAACAGCGAGGAGAGGTTTCACTGTGTGGTATCTAAAGTCCTGTGAGACGTACCTGAAACACATGATGCACAAATGCAAATACAGTGTAAAGTATTGCACAGTACTGTTTATAGGTTGAAAGCGCACCAGGAACATAGAGAAATAGAAATAGAGGAACAAAGTGTAGAGGAGAGCAGTTGCTGCACATTATTACACAAGCTGTCCCAATCGCATCCTTTAAAATTGCACTTGTTTACCTTGATGGCCGCCCAAAGATAACTGAAAACTTCAGTCACGTAGATGACATAGATGTAACGTGACACCATTACAAACGGCACATTCATAAGAGCTTGAGGCGCTATAACGCTACGTATCATTCTCCCATTCACAAACCCATTCACACACTGATGCGTGTGTGTGTGTTTGTGTGCGTGTGGTTGCCCGTCAGGACGAACCATTCACAACGCAGCCTACGGAGCACCGCCTTCAGGAGCAACGATGGACTGGGGGATCGAACCGCTAATCTTCACAGAGCAGCATCACTCTGTAGCTCCCCGAAGCTCTAGAAATCATTTTAGCGTCTTTTAGCTAATTTGTTGGGGTTATCACAGCAACCACTTAAATGTCATCAAACTTGTTATTAGCTGCAGCAGGCAGCCTTTTTATAGTCGAAAAGCTCTGATAAGCCTACCATACAGCACACTGAAAAAGTTAGCAACTAGCCGGTGAACATAGTGGAGCAATTAGCAGCGTAAAAGCCACGTATTTCCCTCGAGAGTTGGTGGAGACCAAAATGGAGCTAAAAAGGTCGTCTTTCTGATTGAACCACAAACCCGCTGCTCAAAGGTAAACTCTGTTGGTAACTATGTTGGTAAAATACCAATAGAGTGCTGCAGGGATGACGATGACATTGTATGCCAACCCGGAAGCTAGCATCGAACTGGTTCCCGTGTCAAAAAAGCCAATTTTGGATTATTGTAAAAATAAAAATAAAATAAAAAAATCCCTGTGACAAACATGTTTATGAATCCAACGCGTTTTGATCGGCAAGATAGTCTTCACAAATGAACAAAAACAAACTACACCATGGTCGCATGAGCACGGCGTGATCACGTCCCGTCTCATTTAGCCCCTTGTTAAATTTGTGCCAATTTTGAAGGCGTTCCTGAGATACCGTGTCCACTAGGACGGGACAGACGGACGGACAACCCATAAACAAAATGCCTCCACGGCCACCGATGCAAAGGCATAAAAACTAACCTCTACATAGAGACGGATTTGTGTGGAGAATTTCTGAGTGCTCATTATGCTCTCTTCATTTCATTCTGGACTTTTCCAAGGAAGGCAGGGGGCAAGAACTGTCTACTACAAAACATGAAGCGCGTTAGACCCGCTACATAAGCACGCAAAACCCAGCTCCACAATACCGGCTCCATCTCTTACCAGAGGTGATCACACGGATGGTCTTGGCCACGCCTGCCCACGGCGGTCCCAGAGCAATGAAAGCTTTGATGTGTTTGTCTTTCCAGGCCTGTGGCTGCTGGTTGAGGAAGTACAAGGTGTACAAGTTGCCCATGCTGTGAGCGATGAGCACCACGGGCCCACGAGCCTTCTCTGCCATCTCTTCAATCATCTGCTGCAGCGCCAGGAAGTACTCCTTATTCTCATCTGATAGAGGACGAGAGAGCAACAGAGAAAATGAGTCAACAATATTCCCCCTCTGGCCCTGCTGTGGAATTCCCTGTACTTCCATTACTCGATTGGAACGCTTCCAAGACTTTTAATTTAATTTGTTTAATTCCTTCCTGGTTTTGAGATAGAAGGCTCTAACAGGAGCGGACTAGTTGAAACACGTGTGCCTGATAGGGAATAGTTCAAAAACCTTCCCTGGTTATGTATCCCTATTTCAATTCCCAGAACACGCCTTTCAAAATAAAAGCGGTGGAACTCTGTGTGTTCCAGCCATAAATGCACGGAGGACATTAAATGGCTTTAGATATTCATTGGCTCAATCCCAATCTCCACACTCACGGACTGACAGACTTTGAGGCGCGCTCCCATAAAGTCTGTGAGGGTTTAGGGCTGTCCCACTGTCAAATCGTCGAGTGTTTGAGGGTTCTATCGCAGACATTTTGAACCCTTTCCGTAAATCCGGATTTCTGCAGAATTTGCCCAAGGGAATTACCCACAATTCATAGCAATGTGACGTTAAACACGGGGTAACCAGTGGAAGCATGGAGACGTAAAAAAAGGTAAACAAAGAGGACGTGGGTGTTCAGTCTGGAATATTACATTTACTCAGAAACATTAAGGATTAAAGACGGAACATAAAACACATGAAATCAGAGGAATAGAAGCAGAGATTATTCTACACAGATTTATTCATCAAACATTTTGTTATTGAAGCTGTTTTGACAAAAACGAGCAAATAGATTATTTTAATTTACCTTTCATCTCGTGAGGAAGGAGTCTGAAGACGTTCAAATCAGGAAGTAAAAAGTATAAAATAAATACATACATTGTACATAATATTTTTTTATGTTGTCATGGTAACGCGATATGTTGCAGCAAAGTGCTGTCCCATTCGTATTTACACCATCTCAAGCCCTCACAGTCTCTCACACTCAACCATATTTACCAGGTGACGTCAGTTAAGTTCCTAAGGGTTCAGGGTTTAAGGCCTTGGGGGGGGACATTGGGATTAGGCCATTATTTAAATTGTAGTTATTTTCCACTTTGTGAAAAAAAAAAAGAACATTCACACATTTGTCCGGCTATAGGGTTAGAAAATGTGAGCTACAACTTTGCAGTCCAGTGTTAACAGCTGACAATTGGTGTTTGTGTCATATCTGACCCGTTTTAACTTTATTTCTCCCCACAAAAGTTCTTTCTCAAATAGATAATGCAAAACTCTCCGCTCTGATCAGCCAATTAATCGCCTATTGGCTTTTTCCCGTTCAAAACTACCATTATTATATGGGCCTTTAAAAAGCCACCTTGGTTCAACCTCGACAACAGGTAAGGGGAACAATATGCATTTTAGATCTTTTGGGGTGAACTCTCCCTTTAAATGCTGAATTAAAAACAGAAATGCAGCCGTTTCTGCATGTCCCATGTTGTAAATGTTCCAGTACTTTGTACTCTTACTTCTGTCCAGGTGAAAGGAGCAGCTACACGAACGTAGTAGTGACATCATCTTACCAGACTTGTAAAAAACGTAAGAACGAAAAGGCGTATTTTAGGGATGCACAGGCAAGGGCTCGTCATTTATGGGTGAGGACGACGGCTCAGGGGTGCGTGTGTGTGTGTGCGGTTGCTTACTGGGGGCTTTCCTCCAATCATAGGGAGCTCCTCTGACATCATCGTTTCTGGTGTAGCCCCACTCGACCAGCGCCTGCACTACAGTGAAGAAATACATGCCTGGGAGACACACACACAAACACAAGAGAAGAACGACACATAAGCGGTGTCCGATTCCTGTTTGTCTATCTTTGTGAGGACCCATTTAGTCCTGGAGATAGTGAGGACAGCTTGCTCTCACTCTTCTAAAGAGCTGTTTGGTTTTGGGGGGGTGCTTTTTAACTCACCCACACTGCGTTTGCTGGGGTCCAGATACTCCACCGAAAAGGTCTGTCCGAACCCCGGGACACGGATTTCCACACCGGGCGGGGACGAGCTGGTGTGTGTGGTCCTGTTGTAGATCAGCCTGCGCACACGTACACACACACACAAATTGTCACAAGGAGAATTTGATCAGTGTCAGTTCTGCATCCGAGGTGAACGACACACACACAAATATATTTCACTACGTGGCAACAGGACCACTTCCCATTTGAAATCACCATCGTCTCACCACCTTGTTAGTTACAACTTCCCTAACTCTAAAACTTAAATGCAGATGTGAGCGCAGATGTCTGGGTTTGCCAAGCAGAAGTGAACATTTGCAGGAAAATACTTTCAAACTACAAGGAAATCTAGATTTTATTTTACCAAAACTATTATTAATGGTTGATGGATATGTGCTCTAACTGGATCTTGGCTATTTCTAAAAGTTATTGAAGGTATTAATTAACGTTATTTCAAACTCTGAGTTCCGCCCTTATGTACCAGAAAGTTTAACTCAAACTGACTCGGTCGGTTACACCTGTGCCGTGCCGTGTCCATTTAGCCTGGCGCTCCTCCAGTAAACGTGAACAAACCTGTAGCATGACTCGTGTCATCATTCCAGTAGTCTAGCTCAAGTAGTAGTGTTCTAGGTAACGAGTATATTTTCTTTATTTGGGTGCAGGAGAGTTGAAGGGGGAGGGCGGCGGGAGGAGAAATTACTTCCTGAGCCTGCAATTTGCATTGAACACATTTGCGGAGTCATAACTCAAGTCAAATCGCACCTGTGTGTTTTATTTCCAGTGACCACTGCAAATGTACCTCCATAAATTCACTTCCCACATAGTAGAAGTACAAACTACAGAATCACATCACCCTTTTCAGTTCCCTCCAGTATCCAAATTATCCAGTGACTCCAAGGCAATGTTCTGTTCACAACCCCACATATTATTGGAACTGCAATTTCAAAACTTAAGAGCATGATTATCCTCCAAATAATAGAATACAAATGAATCAAGAATAATGATGACAGGAGTTACAAAATCCATTAACACATGACGTACCCATTCAGTAATGGTCTGGCATGACTGGTAAATGATGGTGGCTAACTTTGGAATGATAATTGCTGCGTAACTGACACTACTCAGGGAATTTGCTGACTCAATGCATTGTCTTTACTTCTTCTACCATTGTCCTGTAAATGTCCCGCGTGGACATGGTGGCCACTGTTTAGCAAAATTTACATAAACTAGCTTTACGTTAGCATAAGTTACATAAGCTAGCTTTACGTTAGCATAAGTTACATAGGCTAGCTTTACGTTACCATAAGTTACATAAGCTAGCTTTACGTTACCATAAGTTACATAAGCTAGCTTTACGTTAGCATAAGTTACATAAGCTAGCTTTACGTTAGCATAAGTTACATAAGCTAGCTTTACGCCCAGTTGCAAAAGTGCCCTTTATTCACAACTGATTCATGAGACTTTAAAAGATTAACCCAATAAACAACTAAAACGTAGGAAATGTACTTCCATCGTGAGTGCTCTATACACTTGGACTGAAACAACTGATTTTATATTGGAGGCAGTTTTCTAAATCATAGGTAAATGATTTAAAAATCAGACTGAAAACTGAACTTTGCTGAAAGATGAATTTACAATCTAATCTCTGATTTTGTACTACCTTAAATTAAGAGTTCCTTTTCTGATCTCTAAATTAACTATTGTGCATCTGCATTACAAAATGTGTTGTTTGTGGCCACGATGCCATGCGAGCCAGTCACACGATCGGCCAGTTATACGAGTCATCTCATCATGTTGCCTTCGCTACACAATATTAGCATTAGTCAGGATAACTTGATCCAAGATTAACAAATCAATTCTCTAGCTGCAATTTAAGAAGTTCAGAGTTCTAGAGATGAGAACTAACGGAGTAATTTCATCTGGATGATACATGCTAGCCTGGATAAGTAAAAAACCACCAGAGCAATAATTATTGAAAAATGTCTCTTCTCAATCATCTCATTTCTGAACATCAAAGGATTTTTGTTGCAGTAAAGCACTAACAAAGCATGCAATGACGTGATAAGCTGAATGGTTGAAACAGGCTCACTCAATGTCTGAGCTCTACGTCTGTTTCAGTTAATTGCTGATGGCGACATTAAAGGGATGCTATCTCACCCTATATTTCCATCCATACCTCACGGAGGGTGCAAAAGTCAGTATTTCCAATGTAGGTTTGATAACTGTTCACACAAAGTCAACCAGATCATCGACCCGATCTTCCCAACTCCCTTATCCTATACGGACAACACCTCTAGGAATTTGCACTTTTGGAATTTGCACCGCTGGTCTGTTTTTGTTTTTTACAAAAATCAAGCGCCCCCCACAAAATGTTTTTATTTAAACAGCAAGGGCGAGATATCTTAACCTATTTAATCACCATTGCCTCTAAATAATAGTTAATCTCTTCACACAAATTCACACAGCAATAACATTTGAAAAAAAAAAAGCATCATAAACCCATGTCATAATTTATCACTATTAATATAATACCTGATGTTGTCCACCCAACAGTCTATGGCTATGGGGACCAGCAGCTCTACGTTGAGCCACAGAGTGAAGAAGGAGTCGGTCTTCTTATAGCAGATGTAATGGACCACACTGGGTTTGTCCAGCTTCGCCTCCAACTGGTTGCCCAGATCCCCCGGAACTGCAACATTAGCCACATTAACGATGAGAAGCACGTCGGCAATGTGTCCAAAATGACATACTGTTAATGCAGATACCTATATACCATAATGGCAGTAGCACATTTAGCACACGCAAGCCATTGCACTTTATTTTATCCAATGTTGTTGTATTTGCTTTGTTTTTCTCAGAAACACACACACACACACACACACACACACACACACACACACACACACACACACACACACACACACACACACACACACACACACACACACACACACACACACACACACACACACACACACATGGGCTGTTCAACCACGAGCACAAACAAACAGCAAGAGATCACTGTAGGTCAAGCAGCTGTACACAGGCTCCTATCAGAGGATGTGGTTGTAGCTCGGCCAAACACAGATAAGAATCCTCTAAACCCAAGACCCTTTAATAATGTGTGAAGAAGAAAAAGGAATTGCGGCTTCATAACCTGTTATAATAGGTGTTATGTCATAGCTCATAACCTGGATTGTGAATTGAAATTTATATAAAAGTTTACAAAACTTTGTTTTTAGGATTAAACAGTCTAGAAAAGATAAGGCTCGCAGAATCAGTACTCTCTTTAAAAATCACTTCTTAAAACACATTTTACAGACTGGCTTTTATGTGATGTCTTCGTTTGATTTTACAAAATTGTTTATAAATTGCATTTATTTCTTAGTTGTTGTTTTTTAAATCGTATCGACTGTCTCACTGAGCTTTCTGTTATTATTGTCTGTCAAAGCTCTTTGTAAACTCAGTTTTTAAAAAGGTGCTATATAAATAAAGTTGTTATTATTATTATTATTATTATTATAGAAAAGCCTAGACCGAGACTTTGTCAGTGTCCTGGGAGCTTGGGTGGCTGTAACAGAGAGTCATCTTCTGTTACCAATAGTCATGTGATCAGAGTAGTTACACTGCTCTGGCTGTAAAAAATACCATAACACACACACACACACATGCACACACAAACACAGCTCGCAGTGAACAGAGGAACACAAAGGTTTAAATGTTTACTAATCTCGCCAATACATGTCAACACTGGTGTGGTAATAAGGGCATTTTCTTTCGGAAAATCATCGATATCTGAGTTATTTTTTCCTGACGATGCCCTGCCAAACTCCGTTCACAAACACAGCATATTTGGGAGCGAAATGAAATCCTCAACAAACGATGACCAAATACATTTACGTTAACGATTGGAGCCCGTTTTCGATACGGCACAAACATATTACTTAAATTCGTTCTTTTCTTAAAATACTATTCGACACAGAACCTGATGCACACCACTCTCTGCGACGAACGGCTGAGTGTTTTGGTGGAAGAAGACGATAGGACCGACGGGCCAAACATTTAGAAAAGTTGAAATATAAACGACGTATTGAAAAACAGGATGAATATTTTGTAGCCGAATTGCCAAAACACTAGCCTAATTCTAAAAGGTGTTGAAATTCACTTTGAGCTCTCTGCACCGTATGCGAGATGCAAAGACATATCTTAAATGTGTTACATTCTGAAGGGAGTTTGGCCTAACTTGAATATCGTCCACCGAAGCTAGCTGTTGCTGTGCGGCAATTAGTTACGCAATTATTTAGCAATAGACAGCGGACTACAAACACTGAAGAGAATAAAACACTTACTGAGAACCACGGGGGGTCTCGTGGGCTGACAAGACTTGTCCCCGAGACATTTGTCCTGCGGTCTCCCGCTGCTCCGAGCCGACAACAACAACAACAAGCCGACCTGGAGCAGCGAAGAGAGGGCGGTTACGCGTGGCCATGGCTCCAGATGTCTCATAGCAGAGACATGGTCTCCTCCTCGGTGTTGTGTGAAGGTCTGCAGGAGTCTTTATGGTTTCCCTCTGGCCGGATCTGCCACAATGTAACCGCTGGTGAGGATGATCAGGTGAATAAAAAGGGGATGATCACGAGGTCTAGATTACGGAACGATCCACCCGGCAAACGCAACTTCCGCAATCAAGTCAAAAGTCATCGACCGCAGATGTAGTCTGGCGGCCGCAGAGGGAGATCAAAGTTTGACAAAGCGTGGCTTTTGTGAAATTATAAGCTTTATTATGAAAGCATTCAAATACATTCCAAAACATTCAAATACATTTGGCATTCACAGAAGAGTATGCATTCACGTCGCTAGTTTAATGCGCATATATAAACTGCTGTATATTAGTCTTATATTTTGTTCAAAAATATTTCATACAGATAAAAATATATAAATCATAATAGAAATATTACAGATACATCCTATACCAGAGGTCTTCAACAGGGGGTCCGCGACCCCTAGGGTTTCCGCGGAGGTACTGCAGGGGGTCCGCGAAATTTTAGGTTGATTGGACAATTATTATTTTTTATTTTTATTTTTTTTCCAAACATGAATCTGTCCATTATTTTAATAGTTCAGTATTGTATGTAAGATAACAGGTATGTTTATGCATGGCAGTGGCACTAATAGGCCATGACTCATTTTCGTTTCCACATTTATGTTTAAAATGAAAACATCAATTTGAATAGCTTGTATGCATGATTATCATGCAATTGACAGACGATGTTGATATTGGCATTGGTATCAGTTGACAAGGTATGTTTATAAATGGCAGTGGCACGGCCACCCTACTTACTGTACCTTGCACATGTTTAAAATAAAAACATGAATATATGAACCTGTGTATTATTTGAATAGCTTAGTATTGAATGCACAATAAAGAGGTATGTTTTATACATGGCACTAGGCCCAGTTTAATATAAAACACAATTTTATACAATATATAATGAATGAAGTGATCATCCATCAAAAGTAAACAGCAGGATTGTGTATTTTTGAGAAGATGTACTGTGTGACACTATCTGAAGTTGCCTGAATGGACTGCGAGAAAAACACAACATTAAATGAACCATCATTAAAAAAACAAAATATTTGTAATTATCGTGCTTGGATATTAAAATAAACAAATCAGGGTCAAACCCACACTGCAAGCCATCAGCAGTTGAGGTTAGATCCGTTGCTGGCCCAGATTGGTTTAGAACACTTGGGTTAAGAGCGAGCGCTAATAAATGTTGGACGTATGTGGAATGTGTTTTTTCACATACTTTCAAAAGTCAGCTATGTAAAGAATCCAGCACTCCCATGTGTTTTTTTATTTGTATAACTCTTAGATGCTGTTGCCTTCTATTTAGTTCTAAATCGGACGTCAATCTCGTTGGGCATGTCTGATTTGCCCTCCATGATATCCTGGATTTGGTTGAGCACCTGATCATTGAACACTATGTCCAGGTGGGCCAGCCCTCGGTACTTTGTGACATGGACGGGCTTCTCCTGCTGACCCTCCCAAAGCTTGCAGAGGCCCATGCTGAAGCTGTCCACCGTGTCGTCCCCGTCGGCGTAAACAAAGTCCACCGGGTCCACGTTGGGAAACTCCTCGTCGTAAATGTATGTCACCGGAGTTGGAAGCCCCACGCCATACATGCACCACACCTCGACACCAGGTGGGTGGAGATCACCGGTCAGGTTCTTGGTGTCCTCCCACATGTGCCTGGAACCAACAAGAGGGTGATGGGGGTTGTGAAATGGAGTGGAATAAGAACCAACACTTTAAAGCAATTGTAATCAATGTTTTCATGTTAATAGCGGGTCGCATGGCTACTTGTGAAAGGGTTGGTTTGTAGTGGTGGACTCTGCAGCTCCCCTCAGCTCCTCTATGAGTACTCCACTGATTTATCACCGTAATCTTAAAACACTGCTGGACCATCAGATTTTTTAATTTTTAAACCTGTAGTCCTCCGCCCCTACCAACTGACTCCAGTGACATCGCTTGAGGCAACCTGTCAGATTTCACACAGCCCCCTCTGGAGCCTGACAAAAAATCTGTTATTGCAGGTTTAAAGCCGCTACTTTATATGTCAAGTTTAAATTCTTGCTCTAAATTCTACACATGGGGGGGGGGGCTTTAAAGGTCACATATCATGCTCATTTCCAGGTTCATACTTGTATTTAGCATCTCTACTTGAAGATGTTTACATGCTTTAATGTTCAATAAGCCACTTTGTTTTCCTCATGCTGTCTGCCTGAATGTACCTGTATACACCCTCTGTCTGAAACGATCCATCTTTAGCGCCTGTCTCTTTAAGCTCCCCTTGCTGAAACAGCTCTGATTGGGCAGCGTGTTCCGGTCGCCGTATATCTTTCTACAATATGGGGCTTTGAATAGTTTCTATCATTACCAGTTATTCCTCTCAATAACGTGTCGACACAAATGCAACCTCAGTGAATCACTGCCGTGTCCTGTATATTGTCTATCATGAAGGCGGAACATGTAATGGGAACATGGGAGCTGTTAGGTTACCAGCCGTCCTCATAGTTGATGTCCGTGAAGAGGCGCTGGTAGTCCTGGTTAGTGTAGTTGAAGGTCGGTGTGGAGATGAACACGTGGTCCTTTGGCCAGACTGTGTCAGATGGCAGCATCCAGGGATTAGTCGTTGCCATCCTCTGCTCCTCGCGGATCTTGATGTTGGAAATCATCGGGATGCCGTCGTTTTCTCCTGCAATGCCCAGGAAAAAATATAGGAGGGCTTAATTAATCACAGTTGCAGGTGCAAATTTGAGAACGTAAATTCAAAGTTGAGCCTGCCCTGAGAGGTAGTAATGTAGATAACAATAAATACAAAACGCTAGCAGCCTCTTCTATTGTACTGTATTCTATCGTAAGTACGTTGCCAGTACCTGACGCCAGGACTCTAAGTGGTTTAACTGCACCCCCCCATGGAGCCGCCAGGGAAATGAAGCCCTTGATGTACTTGTCCTTCCAGGCCTGAGGCTGGTGGTTGAGGAAGTAGAGGACGTAGTGGCAGCCCATGCTGTGTCCCAGCAGGTAGACGGGCTTCTGGTACTGCTCGTACATCTCCTCAACCAGGTCCTCCAGCTTTGTGAAATACTCCACATTCTCATCTGTGGGGGGAGGGTGACAGGAGGGTTGCAGGAACGTCCATAAGTGCATGCATAAGTGTGCGTAATTAACATACATTATCATCCTATCAGTATGACATATTACCACCTCATAAACTTGTTATGTGTGGCTAACATGCTAGCATTTGTAACACATTTTGTGTCCTGTTTTTTCTGGCCCCCTGAATGTATTCTCACTCTCCTTTTTGCTCTGTTTTGGTCTCCACCAACTCCTGAGGGAAAAACATATTTTACTGCTAAATGTTTGACTTTCTTCACCAGCTGTCTGCCCCTTTGTCTGCCAACCATCAAAACAAAACAATGAGCAAACACATTTTTTTTAATAGTTGAGTCGGGTTGCTAATTATCTGTGGGTTTGGCAGGTACAATGTTAGCGAATAGCTGGTAATCACATGGAGCATAAAGAGTCATACATTTTCCTCAGGAGTCACTAGTGGCCTAAAGAGAGTGAATACAAGACTTATGTCTTATATCCGGAGGCCAAACGCGATTCCAAAAGAATGCTAATGTCGCTCTGCGTTTGCTAACATGTGCGCCATGACGACTTGACATTTGGCGATAATACAGTATGTCAATGTTGTGTTTAGAGCGTGTTCCGTGGCCCCCAAGTGGCCAGAAAAATGGATGCAGCTTTTATGAAAACAATATGATCACTGGAGCTTTAAATTAGTTTTTGAATAAAAGGGGCCTTTATGAGTCACATGCATATTTGTTTCTATTTCATTCTGTTGTTTAACCCATGAATATCATCGGGAAAGGGAGCCCAAATAGCAACTACGCAGGACATTATTCCTTCAAAATGACAAGCTGAGTTGGTCTGCAGACCCCTTTTCCCTGTGCGCTTTATACTTCCCAGTCAACACACGCTAGATATACTGTGCAAAGCTCTTACTAAGTGAGTGTGCATGTGAGGGTGTATGTGTGGTTTTGCGACTTACTAGGAGCTAATCTCCAATCGTACGGAGCTCCTCGGACTGTCTCATTTCGGGTGTAGCCCACGTTGACCAAATGTTGCACCATAGTGTAAAAATAACCTGCAAAAAAACAAGCAGCAGACTTAGTCAATAATTCCAGCTGAATCAGCAGCTGAGCTCCAAAGTGCATGTAAGATATTCAAAGAAATCCAGTGTAGGAATTAAGCACAGCGCCTATACGGCGCGTTGGACGAATTCCTAGCTAGCATTGCTTTAATGAAATCTTTCATAATTTCTGCATTATTCAACAAAGAAATGTACGGACAGATGACAGAATCCACAACCAAATCCACCAGCACAGATGCATTTTTCTTTTTCTCACCAGCCAGTCTATTAGAGTCAAGAAACTCAATGGGATACGTCTGCCCGAATCCTGGCACCCGCACCTGCACCCCCGGTGAGTTGGATGATCGCCGAGTCGTCCTGTTGTAAACAAGTCTGTGGCACGCAAACGGACATTCATGTCAGTCCAGTTGGGCGAAAACATTTGCGAATGTGACTCTAGTGAAATCTGAAAAATAACTAAAATATTGTGCTTCCCCCAGTATAATTGTCCCGGCTGGTCAAGCTGGATTTTCATTCTTTTTCAGACATTATCATAGTCACATTTAGGGAATGTTTGGTACTGACTACTTAGACCCAGACAAGAAGAGGTATAGAGACAATGCTTAATTAAAGGTGATACATAATACAGACAGTAAAGGACAGTCAGCGTTACCTAATGTTATCAATCCAGCAGTCTAAACCTATTGGCATGAACATGTTGAGGTCAATCCATAGGGGGAACCAGTGATCGGTTTTCTTGTAGCACATCCAGCTGACCAGTGTAGGCTTGTCTATCTTAGCTTCCAGACGGTTCCCCAAGTTCCCAGGCACTGGACACACACAAACACACAAACACATCGATGAATCACACTTGAGAGGTAAGCACTGAAAGGTCACGGTAGGTCAGTGGTTCCCAGCCTGAGAGTCGCAACTCCCTGAATGGGTCACAAGGTACATGAGGTGTCGCAAGACGTTTAACAGAATGGGAGGAAGTAGACATTGGACCTCATGCCACAACATTTTCGTATTCATATTTGAATCTATCTCGTAAATTGTGTTTGTATCGAAGAGAGAATTCAAAATATTTGTGAAATAATGGAGAATTATTCCTCTTCAGGGAGGAAAATCCCTCTTTGGTAGACATATGCAAGCTGTGACAAGGGTCGCCAGCTGAAGAGGTTGGTAACCACTGCTGTAGGCCACAGCACCTGCTGTAGTTATGTGCGGTGAGGTTCGTGGCTGGTGAGGCACTGACTCTTTCAGAGTCAGATTTACAAATATATGAACCCATAGAGCAGCTTAAATCACCATTCAATTGGCAGCTTGCACATTGACTACTGGTTATTTTTCATACTTCATACCAGCATTCTTTACACACACGTAAGGTACATATTTGATTCCCCCGGGAGTGTGTGCGCCGCGATCCGGCTCCGACGGATTTTTGCGGTCAAAGCAAAATATGAGAAGAGAAGTGTAGAAGAAGATCAACGTCACAAATTCAGCGATTTTGATTATAAAAATGCTTGAAATGATTGGAATCATACAGAAATTACATTTAAAGCACAGATCTGGAGAGAAATATGAATTTTTGTTTTATTTTATCATTGTTTGACCTTGTACTGTATAAGAGGGAAACCGATGAGAAGGACTGAGGTTGAAACTCACCTTTGGTTACGAAAAAGTCTTTGGAACGGCTATTGTGGTGGAATATTTCTATGTTAATAATAAAGTCTTCAGAAGATTCAAAGTTGTCTTTGTCTGTTTATTCGCTTGCAAGGGAAGAGTGTACAACAGACAAGCATTCAGCATTCTATCGTATAAACTTCAAAATATGTATCACACAAGCTCCTTTATATATACTGCAACAAGTTATTTCTCAAAGGCGCAGCACCCACGAGGGCTTATTTGCCTGTTTTACCTTCGATACATTCAAGGTAAAACGAGGTGTTTCAACAACAAGTTCCTGATTACTGCACAGTCTGCACTTTCTTTACTCCATGTGAGATACAAAAATACAAGCGTAGGCTGTTAGTTGTTCTGTTACTTTGCAAGTAGTTCTGCTACTTTTTTAGTAGCCGTTTTCCTTAATAGATGACACGTAAGTTGTGGGTTCGCAGCAAGGACACAGTTGTTTTTGCATTTTTCTACCATTACACTATGCAAGTAGGAAATGTATGCACAATCTTATCTTTTGTCCCGCCATAACACTCTGAATCGGAAGATTCCAGCCAATATTCACCACTTTGATTTTGCACAATATCTTGCAAAATGTATGACATTGCAGTGGCTCTAAAAAAAAGAAGTAAAGTGCGTGGTGAAATGTTTACTTTGACAAAACAGCAGGTTTTCTCTGACTGTGTTTCGTCAGATATTTGTAGAATATTCCTCAACTTTACAATAGGTGCAAACCCTAGAATGGGAGTTCATCCGCAGTAGACTGCGTGGATCCCAGATGTGGACGATGACCTTGTGACTGCAAACAGAGTCATAAGAAGTGGGAAGAAACTGTCCTGCAGTGCAATGTTCAAATAAACAACAAAACCGGATTCCTAGTAACACAAGAACTACTCTCTCGAATGACAAATCTGTCTAATCTCTGACTAATATTATACTTTGCCCATAGAATCAATGTCAAACACACTGAGTTAAATGACGACTGCAATGGAAAGTGCACAGGCCTTTTTATAACACCTAGTACATGTGTGTAAAAGGTGAAGAATGATTGTTACAATCAAGTTGCTATAATACATTCTTTTACTGTCTTTTGATTTCACAGGCGCAGTGCTGTACTTACCGTATATTAGTTTGTACTTTGAGATTTTTTTCACACACTTGCACAGTTAAGTGTACCACCTTCTTCATGTTTTGTTTTTATTACAATCCCAGTTAGGGGCCGTCCAGAGTTTTCAACATTTTCACGGTCGTACGACGGGGGGGGGGGGGGGGGGGGTCTCAGTCATGTACGACTTTAAAGTTTCGTAAAATGTCGATATTTCTCGGTGAACGGAACTTGATTTTTTTTTTTTTATAATTGAAGATCTCGGGCTCAAGCGAACAGCGCCGCGTTTTAGCGCCAACACCATATCCCAACACGCCCGTGTTCAAACCCCTCTAGTCTGGGCCTGGTCGGTCGGACTGCGTAGTCTCGCCTCTGCCCCCGTCAATACAAGTTGCTGCCCCGCCGGCCTGTTCCGAGGAACGACGGGCCTGCCCGGGTGCGCTTGGGCGGGGGCGGCGGTGGCCGCGCGTCCGGCACCAACGATGAGTGCCCGCCCCTTCGGAACCATAAAACGCTCTGGCCTCGGCTGTAGCGGGATGGAGCACCCGGGGGTTTGTTATCCCCTTCGAAACCTCTTTGTCTGTGAAACCTGGCCTTGGCAAAAAAAAAAAAATAAAAATGTTGGATACATATCTTCTATATACATATTATTGTGTTTGTGTCTATAGTTGGGACTCCTAAAATCTAGACCACTGTCATGTAATGTGATAAAAATGTTGATATGTAATACTTTGGGGGGGGGGGGGGGTCTGGATAAGTAGTACTCTTTGTACTACTGTGAAAATGTTGATAACTTTGGATGACCCCTTACACTATGGCAATATCTATCCATATACCAGAAGCAGACACTATCTTTCCAGGAAGGTGAGCGGCTCAACGCGGTTGCTTCAGCCATGTTTTTTTAGCTTGAAAAAAGTAATTTACCCAGAATTCATAGCTAATTCGACCTAGTTAGTTTTACCAGACAGCTTTGTGCAAAAGGTCTTATCTGAAGTTTGATCGAAGCCACGGTCAAGGTCTTTCTTTGATCACGTGAAGATGACGAACCAAAAATCACAGGAATAGGTTTATAAACATTCACTGTTATCTACAGTGACAGTACAATGCACTCGGCAGCTTTCCCTCTTTCTTACTTTAGAGAAGCCTTGCTCATATCAGTCAAAGGGTTTTAGCATCATCGTATCAAAGTTATACAGAGACCCTCCCCCAGATCGTACCAAAGATGTGGGGTGTCACTCTTTGGGTATTTGTCAAGCTGCATTTTAAACTAATGTGGTGCCTTGTGCCTTTTTAAGCGTTGACGTATAACAAACACTTTGGACACCTATGAGAATATTGAGAATACCATTTTAATTATTTTTTTGAATCTCAAATTTTATTGTGAGAAATAATTAAAGTCCGATTTCCAATTTGAATGTCAGAATCCTGACTTTATTCTTAGAGCTAATTAAAGTCAGAATTATGAGTTTAATCTCAGAATAATTTTAATTTTTTCTCAGAATTCTGACTGTATTCTCAGAAATAATTTAAGTCAGAATTATGACCAAGAATCATACATATACATATATATATATATATATATATATGTATATATATATACGTTTAAATAAAGGCCAAATCATGAGTCTAGGTTGTGACATACATCGTTATATGACGTTGTCTCGACCAGAAATTGGTAAAAGGCCAAATTCATGTTCTCTCTACAAGGCCAGAGAGAGTAAAACTCCTAAGGATGAAGTGTAAGGGGGGGGGGGGGGGGGGGGGGGGGTGGGGGGTGAAGAGCAGGACCACCGGATCACGTTTTGAACCCTAAAGCCGCAGATAAGCAGGACACAAACAGTAAAACACAGGGTCAAATGTATAGTGCAATGTGCACAACCCCACAGATAGCATGGACATCAACACACAGACACAGATGCTCTCCCTATCTGTGCCACTTACTCTATATGCTGGAACACCACACCAATCATTTGATTAACAACAAATAAGCACAGTAACAAATAACCCAAGTACAAAACCAAAAAGAAGACGGTATTTAAACTTTAAAGCCCTGTCAGTATGGTAGTTGCACTTAAGTGGTGCGCATGCCCAAATCGATTTTCAATTATATTGGCATAAACCAGTTGCCAGCATGGAGCGTTCAGGAACCCCTCCGTTGCCTGCTCTGCCCAGTGGGTCCTTAAGGACAGCTTTTAAAGTTTGTGAATATGCAATCAAATAGCCGCACAGATGACGTAGCTTAATCCATAACACATATACACTTACCGATAATGAGCGGAGGAGTGCTGTTGCTTGGTAATCTGGATTTGGCGTTTGGCGGGAAGACCACGTTGACGATCCAGAATCCCGAGGAGTGGTGGAGCCCCAGCAGACACACGACCAGCAGCACCGAGCACACGCGTCCTGCGGGTCCCATGTTTCTTTCTAACTGCTGCAGCGCTGGGACAGTGCTTTGCCTTGGTGTTCGGTGTGTGTGTGTGTGTGTCTGGTGGGGGGAGGGGGGGCTGCTGCTGGAGGTGAAAGGAGGGATGGAGGGAGAGGCGGGTCGGGCAGAAACAGTTTGCTCAGACCAGTGGAAACGTTAACATTGTCCGGACCGAGTTAAAAAAACAAAACAATTTTGAAGCTTCTCTGAAAACACCTGGTTCACAGTAATAATCCCACCGTCATCAGCCCACGCGTACACGACTCGCACAATCACACGGGTGTTTGATACGGGCAGGCAAATAAAACGTGTACAATGACCCATTGCCCTATTGATTCTCCCGAATGACATATTTATTTACACAACAGAATGCAAATGATTGACAAGGGTCATTGACAAGAGAACGTCATTTTTTTCTGAGAGAAAGCCTATACATTTTTCTTAAATCAATGCATATCCTGGAAGCAATGTTTTGTCTTTCACTAATGGTTACTAACGGTAAAGGCGCACCTGTGTTCATTAAAACAGATGTTAAACTCACGAAAACAAGCTTCCACTTCACTTCACACTCAGCAGAGTCCAGCTGTGAGAACTCTCCGGTCAGCTGGTGCGGCGTTCAAGCTCCGCGTAAACTCCAGATCTTTAAGACTTTTTGTGTGTGTGTGTGTGTGTGTGTGTGTGTGTGTGTGTGTGTGTGGAAATGATAATAATTGGAACAAATGACAAATTCTTAAATCATCCCATCATTGTAACCGAACAACACGTTGCCCTTTGGTAGTTTGTTTTTTCACGATCTGAAATTATGGCATTTTCATTCCACATTTGTAATTACAAAATGGAAGTCATTGAAGGCAGCTGTTAACAAAAGCGAAAGCGCTACAGCCGTCATCAGCACAGCAGGTGAACTTCGACTCTCCTCTCCATCATAATCCGTTATTAGAACATTTCACAACTGTTTCACCTCACAAAGTCATGTTTGTTTCACGAGGCTGCTGATAGAAAATGCACTGCGAGTATCTCCCATGAAGATACTTGTTGGCTATACTACCTTAACTGTATGACAGCATCCTGACCATAATACACTCTGTTCACCTGTTGTGCTTCCTCGTGAAGAGAGCAAACCTGCTTCATGTGAGGTTACCACAGACATGTTTGGACACTGTAAGTAGCACACATGACACATGGCCATTGCCTACAAGCCACTCCATCATAAACATGATAACGTGAGGGTATTCTTTTCCTTATCATGTTTAGACAGGTCATGGACCGTTTGGACACACATAGACCCCTCCTGCATCACAGCCTACACGTTTTTATGGTATGGATAAATATTTAGAATAACAGTTTTCTCTGTTGTTTAAAAGCTCCGCCTCACCAACGCCAAGTATCCTCCCTTCACGCCAAATTTAAAAAATAAAATGTACTTAACATGTAATAGTCGATTCAACCGATCATAAAAATATCACATCGAAATATGAATTGATATCTGATTCTTTGGTTTGGCCCCATGAAACAAAGAGAAGCCCCTGTCAGCTGTTTGGCAGGCAGTTAGGAAAACAAGGTCCTGCAAACATCCTGTGAACATAAGTAAAACAACATCCCACGAACTTTGGGAAGTCCACGTCCTGCGAATGTTCTGAAAACAAAGTCCCACGAACTGTCTAAACTGTTTTACTGTCAAAGTAGTAGTATAGTAGTAGTAGTGTAAGAGCCAAATAGGGTGTTGGAAAAATCTAAAATTAAATTGTTATTCTTTGTGTAAACATTGGATTAGGAATACAACCGACAACTTTTCGAAATTGTCCTAGAACATTCTAAAAACAACTTTCTGAAAACAGGATCGTTTAGTAATACGATGTTATGAGAAAGTTAGGAAAATCAATCCTCTTCCGAGAACGTTCCGAGAATGTTCTGAAAACAAATGTTATGAGAAGGGGAGAAAACATTGTTAAGATAATGTTCCCTGAACGTTCCGAAATGATCACCAGTTTAAAATGAGGGGAGGGGTCCTTACTGCTAAAATAGCTTAACAACAGTAGCTACACTAATCACAGACACTTGGAGAAAGTGATTAAGGTCTAATCAGCTGATGAGGATCACCTGTGTGTTTCTGTATGCCGGGCTGAGCCATTGTTGGGCATGACTGGTGTTAATACACAGAACGAGACACTCAAAAGCTGTACGTTGTAATCCTGAAATATCTTCATTTTGAGCATTGTAGACATGTCATCTGTGTGAATAAAGTGAAACAAGTCTTTACATTTTTGTTTTCATTAAGACTTTCAGAGGTGAATATTTGTTATAGTTGAACAGTGTCTGTAGCTGAAAGTATGCAGGACTAGTTAAGAGTCCAAAAATCTGAATCAGCATTCCCACAAAAAAGAAGAGGATTACAATACTGTAATTACTTCATTATGTGACCATGTACGAGGTGAGATATATTAGAGTTATTGGGTCAGATTCGTCCGATATAATCAAATACATTTTATTTTGGTAACTTTGCGATGGAAAGTAATACTGTAAGTCTTTGTGTGCAGATTTGTGTTCATGTGTGTTAATGTCGTCGCTGTAAACCATCAACATGAGACAAAGCTTTCCTTGCTGAGCCTTATTTAGTGATAAGTGTAAAAAAGTTATAAATGTAATGAGATGTCTGGTAGGGATGGACTGGGGAGCAGAGGTTTCATCCCTGATACACATCTACAAAACTCTAATTAAATCCAGATTAGATTATAGTAGTATAGCATATGGTTCAGCAGCAGAAACCACACTTAAACAGCTAGATGTTATCCAGACTAGGGCCCTCAGAGTTTGTATAGGAGCAGTAAGAACATCAATGAGAAATGCCATTGTGTCTTCGCAGAAAACAACTGTTGGTTAATTATTGGATAAATCAGAGAGGTCATGAAGATAATCATCCAACTAAAAAAGTATTACAGGCATGTTGGGAAAGACATAAAGTACCAAAGACAAGTTTTGGCAGGATAGGAGAAGCAACAGCAAGAAGCCGAGGAGTCTCTGATATAGAGCTTTGCCCTACTGGCGTTAGGCCAATAACTCCTGTGTGGATGCTTAAAGAAACAGAGGTGGACATGGAGTTGCAGCAAATTAAGGTAAGACGGAAAAATACTGATTTAGTGAGTGAGTTTTATGAGTACACAGATAAAGTATACCCAGAACATGTGCATGTTTTTACCGATGGATCAAAAGATCCAGATACAGACAAAACAGGATCTGCTGTTGCAGTTCCTAGTCATACATTTGAAATATTTAAACGCACTTCGAATTTTTTAGCTGTGTATACAGTTGAATTGTATGCAATTCTTTTGGCCCTAGAGTGGGTTGACCAACACAGACCAGGCAAAGTCCTTATTTGCAGTGACTCCATGTCTGCACTCGCTAGTCTGAAGTCAGGGGTGTCCAATACTCGACAAGATCTGTTATTAAAAATAATGTCAAAGCACTCTAGAGCAATAGAACGAGGCACTGAAGTCGTATTTATATGGGTACCGGCCCATGTAGGTATCAGAGGAAATGAAGAAGTGGACAAACTAGCCAAACAAGCAATAAAGGAAAACAAAGTAGATGTATGTATCAAGTTATCCAAAGCAGAGGGAAAGGGCATCATCAGGAAAAATATCAACAAAGTATGGCAACAACAATGGGACCAGGAGACTACGGGGAGACACCTACATTCAATTCAGAGTAAAGTGAGCAGTGTAAGATACAACACGTTGACTATAGGACACATCTCCCTACCACGCCTCTGCAGGAGAGTCGAGAAGATGACGATCTTTCAGTTCTACACTGCCTCTGATTTTAAAGTTGGCTCGGATAGAACTTATTAATGAGGATAGTAGTAGAACATGGCAGAAAGTTATAATAAAGAAAACAAAATCATTTAAGACAGAAGTTGGAGAATACTGTATATAGTCAGAAGCATGCAGAACACTACCCTACAAAATCCTTTTATGGAAATGACGAGCGCAAGGAGGAGAGCAAAATGTTTGGCCCATGCTAGATGGTGGTTATTTTTCAGCCATGTTCTTCATATATGTGTTGGAACAATATACTTATTTTAAAAGGTAAATACTCTTTACTATTCCCAGTAAATACAAGGAGCAGTATTCGTTAGGCCTAACATAAAAAAACTAAACAAAAAACTGTTACCCAGTAAATACAGGTGTACCAATGGCTTGATGGGTCCAGAACATCAGACATAACTGCAGATGTATCCAAGCGTGTATGGAGATACTTATTATCCTGGTACTGCAGTGTGTGGGAGAGCCAGGAAATGTCGTATTAGGCTCTACATATTATAATAATAGCATGTGGACAATTATTTTATCTCTCAGGAGCTTAAGAGATCACCCCAACCCAGTCTTTTAGTTGCCACAATCACCCAGAAGAGGGCGCTAATCGGACAAACAAGCGCCTCAGAAGCCCGCAGAAGAAGTGCAATAACCCGGAAGTAGGCGGGACTTTGGTTCTGTAGAAGAAGAAGCTCTCAGTGCCGCAGACTCTGGTTCTGTCTCTAGCCGATCAACATGGTCCAACTGGTTGGTTCCCTCCGAAAAGAGCTCTCTGACACCCTCTCCACTTGCAAGGTGCTGGTGGTGGGAGCAGGGGGGATCGGCTGCGAGCTGCTGAAGAACCTCGTCCTCACCGGCTTCAAACTAATCGAAGTGGTCCGTCATACTTATGTTTGTGTGTGTGTCTGTTAGCTAACTAGCTAGCATGCTAAGTCTTTGTGCTGCACAGACTGGGGGGCGGGCTCGGGCTAATTCCTGGGAGGGGGTGTTCGAAGAAGTAAAACATACGAGTGTTCGTGGTGGTTTCCTGATGCACCCCCTCTGTCCCCGAGTGCTTGGTTAAATGAGCAGGCCCGACTTTGAAGTCGGTAAAATATGAACACTGCTGTAGCAACAGTAGCTGGAGCGTTTGGCGCCATCTGCACCGCTAAGTTAGCCTCACAACTTCTTTAAAATGAGAAGGCTTACGAGGCGGCCGGCCGGCTGAATAGCACAGACACACTTAGACGCCCCTTTGTTTAATTATGTCAGGTTATGTAATGCTGCATACTTTTTTAAAGTTTAATTTAGTCTGTCGGAGCAACACGTGTACTCTTATTATTAGTTGTGGCTGTTTATTGTTTTCGAGGCTCAGCCGTCAGGTGTTTGAAGCTGAGAATCACTGGATCCCAGTGAAGGGGTCAGAGACCTCTAGGTGTCATTAGTTGGTTGCTAGTAAACTGAATAATAGATTAATACTCACCAATGATTATTAGATGTCTTTGTGTCCTTTCAAGACAGAGCTGAGAACAAGCAACGTTCATGGTCAAACAACCTGCACGAGTAAACAACACACCCTGAGCCAGGCAAACAACAATCAGGGACACTAATAACATGAACATGAAGATTCATAAACGTCCGATATTAGGGCTTTAAACTCTTCAAGTGGACTGACAGAATATACAGTAGCTGGTGGGCAGTTTGTAGCTCAGTAATTTAGAATGTTGCTATCGGTGTTTGTATGGAGAATACCTTAATTATGTAGTGGATTGTGTGTCACCATATGCACAGGCTGATATTATTTTAATATCCAAATTATAATCTAAATAAATTGCTGTGACAGGTCGATTGTGTGTGTCATGTTACGTTACGGGTACATACGTGACTGACGTTATTTCCCCTTCTGTATCGGCAGATCGACTTGGACACGATTGATGTCAGCAACCTGAACCGCCAGTTCCTCTTTCAGAAGAAGCATGTTGGCAAGTCCAAAGCACAGGTAATGCAAACATCAGCGTTAACCCCCGTCGCCGTAGCCTTGTTTTTATGTGTTATAACGTTGTGTCATGTCGAGCAGCCCTGCAATATGCACGCTGTATTCTCTGTAGTACCGCACTGTGGACTAGATCGTTGTCGGCGTGCTGTTTGCACGTTTCTGACTCAAGTCGGCTGCTCCGTCCCCGTTGTTTTTTGCAGGTGGCCAAGGAGAGCGTCTTGCAGTTTTGTCCCACTGTAAACATCACCGCCTACCATGACAGCATCATGAAGTGAGTTTTTTCCTGGTTATTACTCCTTTTGATTCACTGAATACATTAAGGGTTTTATCACATTGTCCTCTTGCTTTGGAACTGATTGTGTCTATTTATTTTAACAGCCCTGAATACAACGTGGAGTTCTTCAGAAAGTTCATGCTGGTGATGAATGCTCTGGACAACAGAGGTATTTTACAGGCGGCGTTTTGTGTTACTCCTAACTAGGGCTGGGCGATAACACAAAGGAAACCCGAGATACATCATCTGAATTGACAATAACAAGCACATAATAATTTGTCAGAAAAATCTGAATCGGTACTTTTGATTTGTCAAGTATTTAATTCACACACGTAAACAAAAAATAGGCTTTACCATGCGGCTATTTCATATTTACTTTTTTAATTACCAGAAAACATGCTATATCGTGATATATATATATATCATTATGGAGATATGAAAAGACCTGATGTCCTGATAGATTTGTTGACACATTCAAACGATGATGAAAACGCGTTCTGTCTCCGTAGCGGCCCGTAACCACGTGAACAGGATGTGTCTGGCAGCAGACATCCCGCTGATAGAGAGCGGCACCGCCGGATACCTGGGACAGGTCACCGTCATCAAGAAGGTAGAACACGCCCATCGTTGTGTTTACGCGTCATAACCTCCGTTGCACAGATCGTCTCTCATCACATCTCTGTCTCCGCCTTCTCTCATTCCCTCCTGCTCCACTCTCTCCTCGCTCCCCAGGGAATGACGGAGTGCTACGAGTGTCAACCCAAGCCCACCCAAAAGACCTTCCCAGGGTGCACCATCCGAAACACACCGTCCGAGCCCATTCACTGCATCGTCTGGGCCAAGTACCTCTTCAAGTAAGGCTCATTCTCATCAGAGCCGCGTACGAGCGTCATTCACGATAGACCCTCACTAGACCGGCCCCGGACTATAGAGGCCAGTATGCTAATGCTATGCTAATGGTCCCCTTGTATCGTTTGTCTGTTGCCACTATAGTCAGCTGTTTGGGGAAGAGGACGCAGATCAAGAGGTGTCCCCCGACACAGCGGACCCAGAGGCTTCATGTGAGTGGCAGTGTGGCATTGCTTTTGTAGAAAATTGTATATTTGCTCCATTTTGGGGCAGCACTTTGTAACTTTGAAGTTTGCTTGTTTTAGCGCTACAGCTTAGAAATACACATGCACCAGACACTGTAAAACGTGTGTTTGTGTGTTTTGTAAACAGGGAATCCCGAAGACGCGGCAGCTCGCGCTGCGGCCTCGGAAAAGGACGGGGACATCAAGCGGGTCTCCACCAAGGAATGGGCCCGCTCCACGGGATACGACGCCGTCAAACTGTTCCACAAGGTCAGAGACGGTCCGACAAATCCAACCTGTAGGACTGTTTCAGAACAATAATAAAAACACAACACAACACGCAAGCTAAAGCTTTGTTTATACTAGCGCGGGACACCGTAGCGCGAGCACGCACAAAGGCGCTCGCGCTGTTTGTTGGATTATTCTCCGAAAACGCCAGAGAACGTGCAAACAAAACGTACTGTGCAGAAGAAGCAAGGAGACGAGTGTAACCTGCCAAAAGCCTTAAACCAACCTCCTCAATGTAGAGGAGGAATTGTACTTTACTGTAAACTCATAACTCATATTCATAAACAAGTCCAGTATTACATGCACTATAAAGAAGCCACGGTTGAATATCCTGTAAGCTATTTCATTTGGCTGGCAGAATATGTGTAGTGTGGGAGGGTTTCATGTAGACAGCAGAGCCTCTACCATTGTCAAATAATGTTTTCTTCTTCTTTGACTTTTACATATTGCAGTTTAAATCTGTTTTCACTGGCTGGAGACGAACCGTAGTGCCAGTAGAACACCAGCTTTCAAAGATGCAAAACAAAAGTGGGATTAGTCATTCAGGGAGCCAGTTGTAACATGCGGATGGAAACTAAACTTGTGTATTGTTTCTAATAATGCCTCTTTGAAATTGAACACACAGCAGTTTTGAGTGATTTAATCAGTACCGTGTATTATTACCATAATATAGCATACAGTAACCAGCTCTGTTCCGATTGGCTCTTCTCTCCAGCTGTTCAAAGATGACATCATGTACCTGCTGACCATGGACAAGCTGTGGAAGACGAGGAAAGCTCCTACACCTCTGGACTGGCAGCAGCTGAAGAACAGTGGTACGTCTCTTTAAACATTTATGCCACTTTAGCTTTCTGGTTAAATGCAGTTTGGGGACTCGTCTCCTCCCTGTTTTAGCTAAATCGTCTCCAGCAACTGCCGTTAATAATGCTGATTATTAAAACCCCCTGTAACTCATCATATTATTGCCGTGGTAGTTGTTCATTAGTTTGTCGTGTTCATCTGTACTTGTTTGTGTCCCCAGTGTGTCCTCAGGAGGTGTCTGTGGGTTCGGGTCTGAAGGACCAGCAGGTTCTGGGTGTTTGGGGTCTCTGCCAGCTGTTCCAGCACAGCGTGGAGACTCTCCGCTCACAGCTGAAGGAGAAGGGAGATGGAGCCGAGCTGGTGTGGGACAAGGTAACGCACAAAGCACAGACCGACCGAGGCAATGTTTGCAAAAGTTCCTCCAGAAAGACACCGAGAGACACATTTGTGTTTGATTGTAAAACCTCAAGAAGCTTCAAGTCTTGTTGACCGCTTCAGGTTTCTTAAACAGAATACACAGCCGTAGTGTAAACGTCAGTGACACACACACACACTGTGTTGTTAATGGCTCGTGTGTCCCTTTGTTCCCAGGATGACGCCCCAGCCATGGACTTTGTCACTGCTGCAGCCAACCTGCGCATGCACATCTTCAGCATGAACACGAAGAGTCGCTTCGATGTGAAGTGTAAGTCGCGTCGCTTCGACAGGAGAATTTGGTCACACTGAAAACTATCGTGTAGAATTTGCTGTGTTTTTAATTAACCGACATATTGTACATGATGTGAATTAGTTCTGTTATACACTTATAGTGCACATAAAAAAAAAAAAAGCCCCTAATTTTCGTTTTAAATTGGTCTGTTTGTTTTGTTTGTTTCAGCCATGGCGGGTAACATCATCCCCGCTATTGCTACGACCAACGCGGTCATCGCTGGACTCATTGTGCTGGAGGGTTTGAAGATCCTGTCTGGGGAACTGGAGTCCTGTCGTACGGTGAGGACCAGGCGTCTGCGACTGGACAGCAGCACTTTAATTATAGCGACGGGATTGTTCATATCTCATTCATAGCCTGATTTATAGCACATTTCATTCCTAAAACATTATGTCAACATAATGAAAACAACAATTTTGAACCTGGATTTATTTTATGTTCACATTTCTATTCTGGGAATGTTAGCAAAATGGCACATATTTGATTATGTAATGCATCATTTGCATCTTTAAACATAACATTTCCGAAAACATGTTGTACAAAAACTGATTGTCTTAATAGAAGCATCAGGTTCCTAGTGGAATCTTTTAGTTGTTTTCTATCCACCTGTAGTGTCTCGCCTTAAAGCAAAAGGTTCACAGTGTTTCCAAGTCTGTCTCAAAGCAGTAGTCAGGGGCCCATATGAAAATATATGTAATAATTCCTCCTGTTCATCCTGGCTGAGAAAAGATCCCGTCGTAATGCGTTTTCACTATAATTCATGGCGGGACAACATCTCAAATCCAAGTCCTCACTGAAGAGAACACTGAGATGTACTGTTGTTCTTTGTCACCGTGGTAACTGTAAGGAATCGTGCAGCCTCCAGTTAAACCCTTTTTTGACTGAGTAGTAAAGAAGGCCAATATGAAGCACTGATGGCTGCCATGTTGTTTGCAGACATCCAGCGTGAGCAGTTTTCTGTTTAGTGCGGAGGAAAGAGTAGAATCCTCTTCTGCCGGCTCTCGTCGTGTCTCCACGTTTCATGTCGGTCGCCATCTGTCTCTCCTGCAGATCTTCCTGAACAAGTGTCCCAGCCTCAGGAAGAAGCTGCTGGTCCCGTGCATCCTGGATCCGCCCAGCGCCAACTGCTACGTCTGCGCCAGCAAACCCGAAGTCACGGTCAAGCTCGACGTCCACAAAACCACGGTGCTCTCTCTGCAGGACCGGGTAATACGACGAGCTTGTTTTCGCACATCCACCAACCTGCCTCAAGTCGCAAACAGCCCGAACAGCTCTGATGTGATTTGTGCTTCCGTATGTTTTGATCAGATCCTGAAGGAGAGGTTCGGCATGGTGGCTCCAGATGTTCAGATAGAGGACGGAAAAGGGACCATCCTCATCTCCTCGGAGGAAGGAGAGACGGAAAGTAAGCAGGATGGGAGGGAGGGAGGGAGGGAGGGGTGGGAAGCAATGCATCCACTCTGTGACTCTCCATTCGGACAGAGGAGGGCGCTGTGGCTGCATCTGTCTATTAGTCCATCACTCAAACTGGACAGACGGGAGGAGATTAAAAAAGCATTTAGTGAACAGCACCCTGACACCATTAGTGCTTTTGCAAGGGTTTGTAATTATAGAGTTGGAAATGTATTGGATGTATATATTTCGAGAGTGGGGGGGTTGTTCATTACATTAATGTAACCTGAATGCTTAGTTATTAAAAATGTGTGAATGTATTGTGGTTTACGGTCTTTAAAATGTTTAGGAGGTGTTGGGGGAAGAGTTATTAATGAATGGATTGTCCCCACGTGTATAGTATTACAAACGCATTGAGTGTGTGTGTGTGTGTGTGTAACTCTCCACAGCCAACAACAGCAAATTTCTGGCTGATTTTGGGATCCGTAACGGCAGCCGCCTCCAAGTCGACGACTTCCTCCAAGACTACACGCTCCTCGTTAATGTTCTGCACACGTATGTCCCTCCGTTCATTCCATCGTTAGAATATAATGCTTTGCTTTACATTGTTACATTGTTGAATGCGCTCACGTTTAATCTCTACTGTGTTTTATTGTTATGGTGACTTTCAAGTGAACAAAACTACTAAAAGCTGTATTTGTTTGCCTTTCCATCGGCAGCGAGGAGCTAGAGAAGGACGTGGAGTTCGAGGTTGTAGGCGAGGCCCCGGACAAAGCTCCGCCCCCTCAGACTAACCAGGAGGAGGCGAACAGCATCACCAACGGCAACAAGGACTCCGCCCAGCCGTCCACCTCCTCTAAAGGTCAGCGGGAGAGAAACCCTTTTTTTACTGAGTCCACATCAGAGTTTGCTCCTCTCTCTTTAACTACAGTGAGTAGGGAGGTGTGTGTGCTGCATGTGCGTTTAATGGCCTTCTTTTATCTGTGGATCTGAAGGTGTATCAGACACAAAGACACGGCACGTTATTATGCCGATATATAATCTTTCATTCCGACAATCGTGAGGCAGACGGTAGAAATACAGCGTTCACGTTTCAAACTACAAGTTGTTCGCTTTGTCTGTTTTCTTTTTTTCCCACCTGTGAACGCTGTTGTCCGCCACCTTTCAGCTCCAGCGGAGGACGATGACGTCATGATCGTTGACTCTGATGAAGAGGAAGAGGAAGAGGAAGGGGCGTCGTCCAGCACTGCACCAACAAGCGGCACCAAGAGGAAGCACCCAGACGCAGAGACCGGCGAGACCTACACCAAGCGCCCGCGGACGGACCAATCGAGCGCCACTGCTGCCGATGATGACGACGACGACGATGACATCATCGCTCTGGACTAACCCCCCCCCCCCCCCCCCTCTCTCTCTCTGGTCCCCCCGAAGGACTGAGAACTCTTTGAAGGCTTATCATTTGCGAGTCAGGACTGACAGGTTTAATTAAAACACCTCTTTTATGAAGAACATTTGACGGCCCTGGTTCGCCTCTCGTCACTTCCTCCCCAGCTCTGTGTTTGTGCTTTCATACCCCCCACCCCCCCCCCCGCCCACCCGCTCATGATGCTGTAAATAGATTCTACATTTTAAAACTTTTTGGAAAAACACGTACAACTTCTTTTGTTATTGTTATTGTTATTCATTTCTGGTCCCTAAAAAAAATCCTCTCTTGATGGTTTAAAAACAAGTCTGTTTCTTTCTTTGTTTTTTTGTATTTTTTATAAACGTAATGTATTTCTCATGCTACACAAGTCAGGGTGTTTTTGTGGTCGCGTAACAAAAGATGTAAAAAAAACATTTTCAAGGGTTGTAATATTTGTCGTTTTTTCGTTTGTGAAGGGACGGTAACGGACGGACCCGAGGAGTCTGCAGCTCGCGGTTCTCTAAACCAGCGCGTCTTGTCTGTGGGTGCTGTTGATGTCCGTGTTTGGCCACGTTGTGCCGTCGGGGCGTTAGTTTGCTACCTCTTTTCTAGAACGAGTTTTTGGCTGCAAATTCATAACCACAGCGAGGCGTCCGGCTATATGGAGCAGCACAGCGGCGCTAATGCAGCGCCCTGTGGACCTGATCCTGATCCAGGCTGGTAGTAGTTCAATGTTAACACGTTAGTAATAAGACTCGTTTGTGTTTGAGCAGAGAGGTCTGGAGTCTGGCGGCCCTCCTTTTTCACACTGCAGAGGTTGAGGGGATGGCAGTGGAGCCCCGCACTGAAGTGACATAAGAACCTCTTGCACAAAGCTCCTGCCGTCTTCTCCTGTGTCACACTGTCCATCATTTCATATTTCATTGTGATCTGATTTGTTGTTGAAAGGCTGTGAGAGCCCTGTGGACCAATTTGGACGAAAAGACAATAAACTCAACAAAGGCACAGGCTTCTCGTTGTATTTCTTTTTTATTTGTCTCTTCCATATTGATAAAAAAATACATATACAAGTATATATAACAATCGTACATGTCTTGATTACATTACATATCTATCCCATTGTTGACTGGAGAGGGAAAATAACCCAAACGCATGGTTTCTTTACGTGGCCAGTTTATATAGTGTTGGACTTGTAGACGCACTAAAATAACATGCTGAATGTTTTCTTGATGTTCTGAATAGTTTGTTTGCGTCAGGGGTTAAAGTCTTACAGTCATGTGGTCTGCTCCGTACAGAGTGTGACATTCTTTGAGTAGACGACCCATGATGCAACATTACGACCCAGCGCTCACAAACGCACACAGACGGCACTTTATTATCAACAACGATTGATTTCGAAATATTTGACTTGATGAAACGTCAATGCTCCGACTCATGAGTCAAAGTACGGGACAAAGATGAATGTAATACAGCTGACATGAGACGGTGGTGTCCAGACTCACTGGGAACATGTTCACAGGACACGACTATACTGTACCAGGAAGACTAGGCAGGTCAAGTTTATTTCTTTAGCATATTTCATACACAAAGGCGATTAACGCGTTGTACGTGCAGTAATACATTAAAAAAAGAACGGCATAAAAACAGGAAAATGCAAATAGGAAAAGTAAACCTTTTGAAGGAAATTAAAAAGAATGGAGGTCTGTAAATACAGGGCAGGTACATAAGAGCGATGTGGTTAATGAAAGCACAGATGTTACTTATGATTGAAAATAAAGTGACTGTTCTATTTAGGTGGAAGCAACAAGGTTACTCAATTACTGTACTTGAGTACAATTTTTAGGTACTTATATTCTGTATGAGTATTTCCTTTTTATGTGACTATACAAAAAAACACCTTTTTAACCCATTATACTTATCTGATATGATTTATTGTTTCAGATCAAACCAGCCGGCAGTCTATGAAGTACATCAAATGTGCTTCTTTTGCAACATTTAAATGCTGGTTTCATATTTAAAGCAGCAGTTTGAACATAACTACGACATACATGATATTAAAGCAGAATGAAGGGGGCCATTCTGCATGAGTACTGTTACTCTTCATACTTTAATGAAATATTGCTGATAATACTTTCACTGCAGTAAAATGTTGAATGCCGACTTCTAATGACGTATAATATACAGACAATTGTATTTAAAGCAGAAGTACTACAGTGTTTTGTACGTTCATTCCACCACGACTGAAAAGCAGAGTTAATAAAATGATTTATTTTTACAGGAAAACAAAAGTAAACAAAAATGAAACAAATGTCTGGATAAAATAAAGGAAAAATGTCTGTAGTTAGTAAGTCGATATAAAGTTCATAATAAGGGGTTGAATGAGTTACCCAGTTCTAGTTATTCTGTATTATTATTTTTCACATCGCTATTATTCAAATGTGTTATTACTATAACTAACAGTACGGGATTGTAATGATGTAACTGTCTCCATCATCACCACCACTACTAACGCCCCTCAGTGGAGGCCGCTGATTGGTCAGGACTGTACACCCCCCCCCAACCCCCCCCCCCCCCCCCTTCCCTTTCCGTACTGCAGAGCAAACGGCTTTCGTACAGCGGCCGCATCTCATCATCTGTCGGGTGTCTGGTCCGGCGAGAACACCGTTTAACCGGTTTAAATTGACGCAATAGCTTCAGGGGAAACGGTTGTTCTTTTTGCGGTCCCATTTTGAATGTGTGTAAAGCGAAAGCCTGCCCCCTCCCCCGCCTCCAGGCGAACGGTAGGAAGGCAGGCAGAGAGACGAGAGGAGAGCTGCCAGCCCACAGTTTTTGTTTTGAACGGGCTCCGTGCAGAGAGCTAACTTTTGGTGGCGTGAAGAAGACTAAAGCTAACCGCTAGCCGCAAATAAAACCGCGCCACGAAACACGTTAACGCGCTTCTTTTTGCTTCTTCTTCCGCCGCTCGTTGGTGAAGCTTTTATCAACATGGTGACTTTGTCGTCCGTATTAAGACCTCTCGCTTCACAGCTCCGCAGACAGCTCGTCAGACGCGCCGAGAGTCCCCGGATAACGCCCGCCAGGAGATGCAACCTCGCGGCGTGCTCAAGCAAATATGTGCTCTCGCAAAGTAAGTACTTGTGTGTCCTGTCGCCGCTGTAGCGACACAATGTTTATCGTGTTTAGCTGCTTCAAAAGGAGACTTTTTAACCTCCGACATTACCGCCAGCAGTGTCGGTGCGTGTATCGGTATCCCCCGTGGCAGTGGTTTGGGTTTTTAGGGTCTCATTGACAGTGAGAGGCCCGTCATTGTGGGTCACTCACAGCATCAGTTAATGGTCACTTTTGTTGTCATCCAAAAACGTGTGCATTGAGAGCATTGGAAAGCCCGGGCTGGATCCGTCCTCCTCACTGGATCTGGACCAGACACGCTCTGTTGACTCGTTTGAGACGGATCTCCGGCTCCAGGTTTTCCAAACGAGTATTGACGTCCCTATAGGGGCCACATGAGGCCCTTTGGCCTACATTGGGGCCCATATGTCAAGTCAGTACATTATTTTAGAGTGTTAGGGATGTTGTGTTCTAATGCACACAGAACATTCAAAACCTGTTTTTGCCCAAAAAAGTGCCATCGGCAAATAATACCACACACAGGGTTGACTTTATTTTTTTGTAGGCCAACCCGGAAGTTAGCATCACACTGGTTCCCTCAGCAAAAAGCAAATGGGATTTTTCCTTAGAATTTTGGATTATTGCAAAAAAAATAAGCTACACCACTTTTATGAATTTTGGAGCATGAATATAATGGTCAGGAGTAAAAATCTAATGTTGGACTATAAGCTAACTACAACACGGTTGGCCACCTGTTGGCAACTGCTGTTTTTGAAAACACGAGTGGGCTATTTACTGACGTATTTTATGTCGTGGAACTAAACATTAGAATGTCTTAAGCTTGTGTTAACCACAGAACTTGTTTCAGGCATCTAACCAAAAACACATTGAACTGGAAGTGCAAAAACGCGGACTCATTTCTGTTTTTTTTGGACTTATTCCTGCACCACGATGCACCTAAATGCATCACGTAACATAAAATGTTAAAATTCCCAAAAATAAATGGTGCATTGATAGGATGGACCTTTAGTCATGATAAACCTGTTGCATGCAACTAGAAGAGCGGTTATTTCCTTTACACGTTAGACCTCTGGTATGAGTCATTTGCCTTCATGGTAACGTGCCCATGGAAAATTGTAGACACCCAAACCCGTCTGGCAGGTCCCAGCAATGTCCTCACCACACCCAATAACACGGGCCTTGTCTCGTTCACCGTCTCATGCCGACAACAACCTCAGTCAACATGCAGAAAAAGAAAAAAACGGTTGAAAATAAAAGAAGGCCAGTGCAGTAGAACTTTTATGTTCAGCCATGATCATAAACCGAGTTCATATTTAACTTTAACAAGCTTGTTGTAATGGGCACAGCCTGTCCAAAACTTTATAGGAGGACTTCTGGTTTGTCTTTGAAGTGGTCCGCTAGAAATGAGGTTTCTTGTCCGTCCAGTGGCCGGCCCCTTTGATCCGTCCTCATGCTATCTTTCTTTGTAAAGAGTCATCTCTGTTTTCCCCGTTCCTCAGGTAGAAACATCTGACTTACAGGAAAGCGTGTCTGTGCTTCCCTGAAGTGGGGAGTTATACTGCCGTCACTTTAACATGCGAGCCTCTCTCATAAAGGTTCCTCCTTCAGTGGGTTTAGCACACCCAACACCTCATCCTTGACTTTAGCCGATGACCTGAAAAGTGTTAGAGAACCAATAAGTCGGAGAACAAAAGTCCCTGAAACACTTCCACTTCCTCGTATCGATCCCGTTTAACATCTTTTGGCTGTATTGTGTCATTGTGGGCAATGTCTCAAATCAATTAGCACGACTGCTTTATGGTAGTATTGGATTTTATTATGATTTTGGCTTCAATGTTATGATGCACCTTCATTTTTCAGGTAAATTAATTTGCTGAATTTACAGGCTGGCAACCAGGCGTCAGCTTTTGGTTGCCGAAACTGAAAATATGGTTTCCTTTTTTAGTCACCTTATATTTTGAGTACTTCAGATACTACGCAGTTATAAGTCAGCCTACTAATGAAAATGTGTATACACGTCATGTGTTTGCAGTATAACTTTTCTGTCCAGCTCAAATATGGCGGGGTACTTGGCCTTCCCTCACGTTGCTGATGTTGACGGGTTTGTCAAACTTCTCTCCCCACAGGCAAACAACTTAACTGTTGTCTCTAATGATGTCTGTGCGCATGCAAGGAAACGCGCCAACTCACAATACGTGTACTATTTAGATACCTAAATATGACTAATGCAAAAAAATTAGAAATGTATTTATTTGGGGTTGCACGTTTTGCTGTTTGTTGCCCCTATTTATTTATATGTTGGCAACCAAAAATGGTCAAAGTGGTTTCCAATTGCAACTCTTACTGTCGTGCCCGGCATTTATAAAACATGGGCTTTGGAAAAAAATGTAAATGACTCCTCCTGTGCTCAAGTTCACACTCTCAGGCTGCATTCACACCAAATTTCGGCGCGGTGGATCGTCGGTGGAGCTGAGGCGGGCCAGGGTGACTCCCTTTAATTATGTATTGCTTTAAGCCTTAATCTAATTTAAACAGCTGAGTGATATAAAAATTCCCCCCTGTACAGTTGTCACGAATGAGGATACAAGCTACAGAGACCAAACCTGTGTTTTTCCACCGGGCCGTGAACATTTTTATTTCTGCTGTAAAGTTGGGGGGTCTATGGGGGTTTACTCGGTTTTGGAGCCCGCCTCAAGTGGCCATTTGAGGAACTGTAGTTTTTTTTTTTGTCACTTCAGCTTGGGCTTCATCTCTCAGTGACGGAGGTTGCCGCTTGGTGAAAACGCCAGTCCTCTCATTCATTGTGCCAATGTGTGGTCTGCTCGGTGTGACTGTAACCTCTAGATCTGGATGTTATTACCTCCGCTTTCCTTCAGCCCTTTTCAAATCCGAGTTAATTTACTGCTAACCCAAACCAACATTTCCTGATAATGTTGCTTCACACTAACGATCGTCCTCCTCAGAAGGTGTTCGTTGTGAAGCAGCTGATGGACGTTCGATGTATCCATCACAGAAACAGAGGAACTCTGTTCATGGTGCTATCGCAGGAATCAGGCTGTCGATGCAGGAGCCTCAGCTGGCGTTTCAGAGCTCCTCACACACACTTGTCATTTTTCCAATTCGAGACATCTGCCGATCACGTGCCGCTTGATTCGGGAGCGGCACGGTGCCAGGAGAACTTCACGGCTGTCACAGTTGCCCAGTGAAAAGAGCACGACCGGCTTCGGGAGCAGTTATCGCAAAACAACAAGAGTCTGCTGAAATCCGATGAAGGTGAAGGTCATCTCCCAGTCAGACCTGTTCGCCGTGGCTCTCAGTGGAAACCTAAAGCCCCGGGCTGGATGAATGGAGCGGAACAAACAATAGACTGCACTGCTTTTGTGCCCTTTGACAACAGCACTGGAAAGATTTCTTTCTGTAGACAACCCTCGGTCAAGAGAGGGAGGGAAACAATCCTCTTGCACTGAGCGATTTCTTTTTTTAGTACATGTTTTTTTTTGGGTGGATTTCAAGGGTAAAAGGCAGGATGGAGGTAGGGAGTTCGGGGTAATTAGAAGTCAGGTCCGCTGACAGACGTTGCCCCGAGCCGGCCAGAGGTCCTGGTCAGATTTCCCCGCTGTGTCGGGGAGCTGGGGGCGTGCCAGGACATTCCGCGTGTCACTTTCTGTACAGCCAGCCCACTTCTCTCTTTATTTTGTAATATCCTTTTAGGAAAAAAAAAAAAAAAAAAAAAAAGACTACAAGGAAGTACTATTGCTCACTCACTCCTTTTTCATTCAGTTCCTTGAAACGGCTCAAGGAAGAAGGATTGCATGTGTCTGTAGTTTGTGTTTAGTTTACTGTGGCGACTCTTATTGATTTTGTTTCAAAATGGACTGTCTTACAATGCAGGAAGCAGCCGAGTACAACATGAAAAGTAGGTGTCAGCATTTTTTATTTCAGTTTTTTCTTTTTTTGACCTTTTCATGAGGAGTTCGATGTTCTGTTTCTTAAATTCTCTTTGATTCACTTCCTCTCCTCCTCCTCCTCCTCCTCCTCCTCCTCCTCCTCCTCCTCCTCCTCCTCCTCCTCCTCCTCCTCCTCCTCCTCCTCCAGTGCATCCCATGTGGCAGGGACCCCTCGCGGTACCAGGAGGCGATCGGCAGTCCCCCATCGACATCGTTGTGCGAAAGAGCGTCTTCGACTCGGAGCTGAAGCCGCTGGTCACCGATTACGACCCGCACACCTGCCAACAGATCTGGAACAACGGCTACTCCTTTCTGGTCGAGTATGATGACACCACGGACAAGTCCAGTAAGTGTCTTCTGTATCTATATCGTCGTTAAAATACATATAAAAACCTGAATATGTATCAAAAGCTACGCCATTAGTTCCCCTATGGAGATCTCGAAAGTAACAGAATGGTTTGTTCCATAGAAGTTCCTCATTAATAGATTGGGAGCAAGTGTGTAGTTTCTCTTTTAATCTGAATGGATTAAAGGAAATCTCAGCAAGAGGAATGCTTGTTCTGATCTACACAAGAGGCTTACCCCCCCCCCCCTTTAAGAGCCCTCTGTCTGTAGGAATATCCTGTAATCAATGCTACACTTAAAGCTGCTGATAAAAACCACAACCGTCACGTGGGCCCGGTGACTGTCATGAGACTCGCGTGTGTGTCCTGACCTCAACAACTGCTACACAGTCTGGAAAGTGTTGGTCATTTTTTGGGTGTAATTACTGGGCTGCACCAGCAACACTGTTCTCGCTTCCAACCCATAGAAACAAATGCTTTAAAGCCACGGCACATGAGAGCGTAGTCTGCTGCTGAGAGGACAACAGCAGGTTTATAACAGGGAAATGTTGAAAACGGTATTTTACATTGCTCACGTAGCCGTGTGTGAATGTTGTATGACTTGTTAGTTAGTCCTGATGAAGAATGATGACATGTAGTGTTAAAGCGCTACAGTACAGTAATTTACCTTTACCAGTAAAAGAGCAGTGTTTTAATCGAGGCGTGTACTTAAACTACAGATTCAGTCTTCAAGTGGATGACTACAATAACATGTTGTGCTGCAGTATCTCCACCTTCTTATCTGTGTGTAGTGTTACTGCCGTCTATTAACAGTTAACAAAGTCATTGCTACATCAGTGATTGCTGCTAAACAATAGTTCCTGGATGTTTTTAAGCTCATTGTTACCGCTCGAACAACCGGTCCTCAGTGTGGAACGAGGAAACGAACACTAGACGTGGATATGATGCTATTGTTTTCTGAGGACGAGCATCTCGTTCTCTTTGGAAATGATTGTGAAGTCGAGGTGCACTGATCCTTTGTGTCCTTTCTACCTTGCGGTGCAGCGCTGAGAGGAGGCCCCCTGCGAGACAAATTCAGGCTGTGCCAGTTCCACTTTCACTGGGGTGAGAGCAACGCCTGGGGGTCAGAGCACACGGTGGACAGGAGGCTGTTCCCTGCAGAGGTAATATATACAGTGTGTATACATATATATATATATATACCATATATATACCAGCCACACGTCATGTACTGCAGGAACACTGACATGCTGCATGTTCTGTCATATTGTCAAGAACAGAAATGAGTTGGAAAAGGAAATCTAAAAAAACAAAAACAGACAGGATAATATCATTAATATCATTATAATATCATTCATCCTTTTGCGAAATTAGTTTATCAATCTTGCAATATTGTGAGCATGTACAGGGGGTGTACACACTAACAACACTTTACATTATAATTAGGGGTGCAACGGATCACAAACCTCACGGTTCGGTTCGGATCACGGTTCTTGAGTCACGGTTCGGATCATTTTTCGGATCAACAAAGTAAAGGGGAGGAGACAAATATAACTTTGCTTTCCATTTATTAATTAAAGAACTTCAAGAACACTTAAAGCAAAGAACTTTGGGCTATAGTCTTACATGAAAACAAAAATATTGAAGATGTCCAATTTGAAGTTGTCCAAGTTGAGACCCTCGTCCTTTGATCAATATTGAAAGAAAGAAACAGCCAGTGAGCTAGCTTACACTGTTTCAACTGAACTGAACTGATCGGCAACAACTTGGGTCTGTGTTTACTTCCTGTCAGGTTATGTTATTCAAATACACAATGTTTACCATTACTGTGACATTATTTTCAAAAAGATGAGAATATCTCCATTGTCTGGGGAGAGGGTAGACCTTTCTGTGGTGATATTACTATTGGGCCTATAGCTTCCACTCTGATGCTTCTGTCAGCACCTG
Organism: Leptoclinus maculatus; assembly: GCA_032191485.1. Taxonomy (NCBI): domain Eukaryota; kingdom Metazoa; phylum Chordata; class Actinopteri; order Perciformes; family Stichaeidae; genus Leptoclinus; species Leptoclinus maculatus. The sequence continues at coordinate 6,127,681 of JAVDOI010000007.1, forward strand.
CACCAGGTGTGTGTCTGTGTGACTCTCACAGAGGGGGCGTGTCTACAGCTCCGGACTATGAATCACTCCTCCGTGGTGAAAGCGGTCACAGTCTTTTCCTTGTCGTATGTCTTTCTCTTTAAATAACGCCTACATACCGTAACGGTTTTGTCCACCACCCTTATCCGTCATTATAAGTTACAGGGAAGACAAAATACTCCCAAACTTGTGACTTAAATGACGCCGGGAGCTTCTCAAGTTCCTCCGCTCGCCATGACTTTCGCCGTTAAATGCTTTTAACCTGCTCCGTTCACGTGAACACATGCTTTATATCTGTTCACTGACACTCTGCATTGATATTCGGGGACTTGTTACTTGAAAAGGAACAGCAGCAGTAAAACTTTATTACACACTATGATGATTACACTGTAAAAAAAAAAAAAAAAGAATACTCAATTGATCCGCGGTTCACGAGTGATCCGAACCGTGAGGGGTGATCCGAACGGATCACGGATCGACCCGTGATCCGTTACACCACTAATTATAATAGAGTCCTATAGGATCCACAAGAGAGATAAATGGTCCAGGCCAATATATCAGCCGATATTAGCTTATTGCAGATATATATTATGTGATATATACATACAGTGTATATTAGTGGTGTAACGGATCACGGCTCGATCCGTGCGGATCACCCCTCACGGTTCGGATCACTCGTGAACCGCGGATCAATTGAGTATTTTTTTTCCGGTGAAAGTCATGGCGAGCGGAGGAACTTGAGAAGCCCCCGGCGTCATTTAAGTCGCAAGTTTGGGAGCATTTTGTCTTCCCTGTAACTTATAATGACGGATAAGGGTGGTGGACAAAAGCGTTATGGTATGTAGGCTTTATTTAAAGAGACGGACACACGACAACGGCAATACATCGGCATGTCCACACATATGAAGAGCCACCATCCCAGCGACGGGGGACACTCCGTTGTGGAAAACAAAGTATTTCAAAATCTGGTTAAAATGCTTGAGCCACGCTACGAAATCCACTCACGCACCTACTTCAGTATGAAGCTTGTTCCTCTATGAAGAGGAAAAGACTGTGACCGCTTTCACCACGGTGGAGCTGTAGACACGCCCCCTCTGTGAGAGTCACACAGACACACACCTGGGGCAGGTGCTGACAGAAGTATCAGAGTGAAGCTAGACAGGCCCAGTAGTAATATCCCAGTCACCACAGAAAGGTCTACCCTCTCCCCAGACAATGTAAATATTCTCATCTTTTTGAAAATAATGTCACAGTAATGGTGAACATTATTGTGTATTTGAATGACATAACCTGACAGGAAGTAAACACAGACCCAAGTTGTTGCCGAGCAGTTCAGTTCAGTGTAAACAGCTCACTGGCTGTTTCTTTCTTTCTTTCAGTATTGATCAAAGGACGAGGGCATCAACATACCTCATGTTGCACTTAAACTTAACAGAATTGAATATTCTTGAATGTTTTATTTATTTTTATTTATTTATTTCATCATATCTTCAATATTTTAGTGTTTATGTAAGACTATAGCCCAAAGTTCTTTTCTTTAAGTGTGCTTGAAGTTCTTTAATTAATAAATGGAAAGCAAAGTTATATTTGTCTCCTCCCCTTTTCTTTGTTGATCCGAAAAATGATCCGAACCGTGACTCAAGAACCGTGATCCGAACCGAACCGTGAGGTTTGTGATCCGTTGCACCCCTACTGTATATATACGTCAGTGTATATGACGGCCGATAATTACAAGAAACTGTTCCTCTAACTATGTTTGAAACCCCATTGTGTCTCCATTGCATGGTTTTTCCACCAGAGAGTTGATATTCCATCTGTTCTAGGCCTCTCTCATTATGCGTCTTAGTCACAATTTAAAAAAAAAAAAGGAAATCTGTTGTTATTCATGTCGGTCCTGACTCAAGACAGCAAAGGTAGCAATGTCACGGTCTGTGCTACAGAGGAACATTACATGGTGAGTGTGTGACCATGTGACCAGGCCCTTCAGTGGAAAAAGGGGAGAGAGAGGGAGAGAGAGAGAGAGGGAGAGAGATATATCTCGTGAGGGATTAAAGGAGAAATGGAAGAGAATAAATGTAACACTGCACTGTTTCAACATTGTAAATGTTGACTTACTTCTGCACTCCCATTTGTTTTCTACTCACGTGTCCTCCTTGAACTCTCTGGAAAAGTACTGCGAGTGTTTAATCAGTGGTCGGTGAAGTTTGGAGCAGAACAATCTCCGTCTACATTCTGCCGGTTGTATAGCTGGCATCAGGCACGCTGCCGGGATTCTTTGCGGTATTTGTATTTGTAGCAATAAAGTCAAAGTTAAACACGTGTGTTTGTCCCTCAGCTGGGTGGAGATTACATACTGGTCCTGTTGTCCGGCCTCACGTGTGAACACAGATCGTCTATTTTATGGTGTTCCATTAACTTGTGTAACAACAGGTTTCACTGCCCTTGTTGTTAGGAACGTCTCAATGTCATTGTTGTCATCACTCGGCAGTCTGTGTGTGTGTGTGTGTGTGTGTGTGTGTGTGTGTGTGTGTGTGTGTGTGTGTGTGTGTGTGTGTGTGTGTACTAGAGGATCACGTTACAGCCTCGACTGACAGCTCTTGTCATGGTTTTCCACAAGGCTAGGGAGTAGCCAGCTCATTGTAATGCCACTAGTCCCTCCTACACACTGATCGCTGCCATCAATGCCATTCTGAATGTGTTTTGTCGTCGACCATTTTTCTAATATTTGTGAAACGACTTATTGCTCTCTCCTCTCGGCAGGACTCGACCTCTCAGCTGAGCATGCGCATATACACATTCTGTATGAATATATAGACTCTATATTATAGAGCATGTTGGGGAAGCTCTGCTTGTGCCGTCTCTGTTGCAGTCGGTGATAATGTGCGAATGATTTAGAGCTGCGGCTAAATCTACTGGATGAACAATACATGAACCTCCATGTATTGTTCTTACCTGATCTTAGAAAAATGACTTCAATGAATGTTTTCTGTTGGTTTTTCATTTGTTTTGAATATGCACAAAAAAAACGTCTGCTCCTAATTCACACACGCGCCCTGAATTGTACCTCAATACTTATGGTATTTTTAAGTGAGGTTGCTTCTAAAAAGATTCAGTTGAAAGAATAAACTCTTATTTTGAAAAGAAGGAATTAGTGGGTCATCCGGAGGACAGAATGAGTGGGCCGGGGATCAGGGCCGAGGCGTTAAAAAGGTCAAGGTTAAGGTTTACAGTCACTCTCTCACACACACACACACACACACACACACACACAGACTCATGACGTGTGTGTGTGTGTGTGTGTGTGTGTGTTTTCAGCTCCACTTGGTCCACTGGAACTCTGACAAGTACAGTTTGTTCGAGGAGGCGGTGATGGAGGACAACGGACTGGCTGTCATTGGAGTCTTTCTTAAGGTACTACACACTTTGACTGATGAGCGCGGACACGTTTCAGTCGAGCTTGTTAACAGTTTCATGCACATTGCTGAGGCGATGCTGTATACGTTCCCTGCTATGTGTTGTGTATGCAGTTTAGACTGTGACTGCAATCCAGATTAATGTCTAATCCTTTGTGTAGGTGGGAAAGAGGCACGAGGGGCTGCAGAAGCTGGTAGACGCTCTGCCTGCTATCAGACACAAGGTCAGTCCACACGCACACACACACACACACACACACACACAGACGTGCTGATCCCTGAAATGGTCCCAGTCGTCTATATTGACCCTTATAAAGCCTGTTTAAAATTTAGTAATGATTGGTAAAGACACTTCACAGGTAGGTAAATACTGGCGCCCTCTAGTGGTTCAGTAGAGACACCACAGGACTGGTCAGACAGGCCTCTCTCACAGCAATCACAATATAATATATATATTCTATTATATATATATATATATAAGTACTGATGAGCCTTTTTTCGACAAGTAGTCCTGAAGTAGGAACTAAATCTGGAGCTAAAAATCATTTTTAACAAATTCCTTCTTAAACTTCTTATATAATATAAGTTATATAAAGATAGTCTTTAATAATAAAAGCTTTTCTGATAATATGTTTGTATATCTTTATATTATGTTTAAGGTGACTGACTGGAGGTCATAGCTTCCCCTGTGTTTCACATTAATGCTACCGTTCTGCTTATCGCTAATGATGTCTGATACGGTTGGTGTTTGTCCAATAAGAGCAAATGCGGCGGTTGTGTAACTCTCATTGTGTTGTGCTTGTGCGATATATTTTATAATGGATAATGATTAGATAACGATGGTTGTATTATTTAGATAACAGCTTCAGTTCTTCTGTGCTGGAATCATAAGAAGTCCCAATAACAGATTGAGATTTTAGCACATTTGTTATAGTAATTATATGAATATTTTAATAATTTTATTATAAAGGATAAAGGATGTTTATTGTCATTGTAAAAACATACAACGAAATTAAGTTGGCGACTCAGTCAGTACAGCAGCAACAGTTAAAAGGTGTATAAAAAACATTAAGACAAGAAGATTTAAATGGATTTAGATGGAGGAAACCGCTCTGGGGAAGAAGCTGTTCCTCCGCCTGTTAGTCCAGGTTTTGATAGTCCTGTATCTCCTTCCTGATGGTAGTGGAACAAACAGAGAGTGACCCGGGTGTGTGATGTCTGTACAGATGTTTCTGGCCTTCTTCTGGAGGCGGCCAGCATACACAGTGTCCAGGTCAGGGAGGGTATATAATTAATATATATTATATATAATATAATATATTAATATCATTTAATTATGACCTTTTGTGTGAACAGCTGTGACCTTGCTTGTCTCTTGCCCGTAACATTAAAATAATTCAACTAACCATGTGTGTTTTTTCCCCCTGTGTGTTGTCTGCAGGACAGCGTAGTGGAGTTCAACAGGTTCGACCCGGCCTGCCTGTTACCCGCCAACACCGACGACTACTGGACCTACCACGGCTCTCTGACCACACCCCCCCTGACTGAGTCCGTCTCCTGGATCGTTATGAAGCAGCACATAGAAGTCAGCCACGACCAGGTGTGTGTGTGTGTGTGTAGCTGCAGTAATCCACAGTTTTTATAACAGCAATGGATCAAATGACTAGGACTGTATTTACATGGATACATGAGGATAATCCCGGTTATGATCAAATTGGAATAAGATGAAACCGGGTTATTCATATCCCCGTATACATGATAAATACGAGCAACTCGGTTACTGATAACTGAGATTGAATATTGGACTTTCATTCAATAGGTGGGCCAGAACCATGAATGCTAATGTTTCTTCGTGCTGTGTGCATCTGTTTGCTCAGCCATTCACAATAGCACATTCTGAGGGTTATATCACATGTTGTTTTGCTGCCTCCAATTGGAGCAGCTTTAAGCTGAGCTGAACTCTCCAGTGACCACTAGAGGGCTCCAGTTGTCTTTCGGAGTCAAACTGAGCCGATTCTTTAGTGTTTCTGTTCAGCAGCAATTATGCTGTCAAGGTGATACGGAAGATAAAGTGTGTTTTCAGTAGCGCGGTCACACCGCAACGTTCCTGATCATCTCAGGGTGTGTCAGCAATGAAGGAACCAGTCGGCACGGTAGCTTTTTGTGCCTCAAGGCATGAATCCTTTATACATCTTGTTCTGCATACTTCCCTTTTAGAGTGGAAGTTCAATTACTTTGCTTAGCTTCGCCGGCTTTATCCTCCTTTACTTGCCAATAAAACAACAGCCTGTTTTTAAGCTTTAAAAAAGGCTGGTGGAGTCCCACCAGCAGATGAATGTGTTTATCACACATTAGCGGGGCTATGTTAGCGGCTATTCGTCAATAAGAAAACAAGTCCATTGATACGGCAGAGTGGAGGAGTACTAGCAGAACCAGCCGTAGTGAGATGTTGGATGAAGAGCTTCTTTTACCTGCCGTGCGGTGTGATGGAAAACACAACACACGCAGTCTAAATAAGGCGGTGCTTTTACTGTGAAGAATTTGTAGGAAATAAACCTCGCCCACCATTAAACAACGGCTCCTTTGACCACGAGTCCCAGCCATGGATCAGCCCTCTACTCATAAAGTCCTTCATTAGTGTAACTCAGAGTATTAAGCGAGTCAGCCTGTGTCGGCCCTTTGTTTTTTCTGACCATCTCTTGTCATCTTTTTTTTTTAGCTGGCGGTCTTCCGGAGCCTCCTCTTCACCTCTGCCGAGGAGGAAGTACAGAAGAGCATGGTGAACAACTTCCGCGTGCAGCAGTCGCTCTGTGGCCGCCCCGTCCGCTCCTCCTTCACTCCTTTCCTACAGGAGGCTGCAGGCGACAAGCACTCCCACTGACGCTGCTGGACCCGGTACTCACAGGGACCAGAACTACCTTTCACCCTGTGAGCAGCTGTTCACACTCCATCTTTTCTTTTTACCTCTGTCACTACAGAAGGTTTCTCGTCTCATTTGAAGCAGAAAACATATTTTTAAGTATGACAAAGTTTCCTCAGAGGATCTTCAGTTCTACTTATTGACGTTTTTCTTTCAAGGAGTTAACAGAATTTATTTATTTTTTATTACAAACCTGTTTTACACGGAGGGTGTAGGGATACTTTGTTTTTTTTCCGATTTTGGTTTGAGTGCCGCAGACCAATAACCAATAAGGGATGGCTGCTGTGGGGGGGGGATATGTGGTTTTACTAACTTTGATAACAGGAATTGTGTTTATTATACGTTACATGTTACTGTCCGTGGGGTTTGTAGCTGCAGCTCAGTCTGGAGAACTCAACAGCACCGCGTGCTGGCCACAGGCGGTACTACAGCACAGTCTGCTCGTGATGTTTCTGACTCTACAAGGAGGCTGCAGCTAGTTTACAGCAGAAAGCCCACGTGACTTTAACAGACTACACAATGCATAATATATTGAATATCATCAAGGGCTTTTAAAAATAATATTAATAATAATATATGGTGGGTTGTTGGGTTTATCATACATTTTTGTGATCTATACATTAACAAGATGATTAGAATGTACGTTTTTTTTTTTTTTTAATCTGTTACAAAGAGATTATAGTGTATACGATACATGTGACATCCCTCACACACAGGAGAGTTCTAAAGGAACTCTACCGAGCCTTGGGCCTTCTACTCAGAAGTATTACTATGTTACTAATACTCTCAAACGTGCCAGGTTACAGTAGCACACACACATGCATTTTAAGAACATTCTGATTGGAAGTAGCATTTTTTATTTTATTTTTTTTACCACAGTGCCTTAAATATTCTGTGTGTCGCTCCAACTCAAACTTGCGAGGTGAGGCGAGTCTCTGCCGCGCGGTTCAGCACTTCAGAGCTTCCACAACACACCGGTGTGCTTCGGCCGATGAGTTCAGGGACACGGTAGGGGAATTAGGTAAACCGGCAACCGGCTCGACTTTCAGGTCGACTGATTGAATCAAGTCTTTATCCGGAGGGAACCTGTCCGTCTGGTTCTCTTAGTTTCCTGTTGATCAAAGTAACGTGGTGAGATAAATCCAATATGAGAAAGAGTTGCAAATACTGTACTGTAACGTAGAGTATCTGAACTAGTCCAAACTGCTTTTATGTGTTTTAAATTTGAATGTCTAGGATACTACCATGAATAGCTGTGCTAGGGCTGGACTGACAGGTGACCAGAGTGGGACCAACTGACCACAGCAGCCTCGTGTATCACCTCGCCTGTTAGCCGGAGTCTAAAAATATGTTTCGAGTGTTTCACCGTCTGCAACTGTTAAGTGCAATCTCTCGTTCAGGATGTCTTCCATCGGTCTTTCTGAGAAACAAAGCAGCGTGTTCCTGGGGTTTACCTTCCATATCCTGAGTCACATTGTCATCTTATGAATGAGTTTAGTAATGCTAAACACCTTTTGTAAGCACAGGAAGAAAAAAAAACTACGACTCCCAAAGAAATTAGAAAGCACAGCAACAGAAGCACTTGTTTTATCCGTCTCAAAGTTCTCTTGTGAAGTTGTTCCCCAGTTTTATAGCCGTAATCTCTGCTGTCTAAAAAATCTGCTACACCATTTATTGTTCTCCCAGACTTGCCAGAGATAAGGGCTTATGGGAGACGGTGTTTGTTAAAGGCCACTATAAACCAGAGATATTAAAAACAACTAACATGAATACTGTCCCGTCCTATAGATAAAGGCTCTGTGCCGATGGTGATTTAAGTTATTTGCATAGTAACGAGTGTCCGTGGGAAGTTCCTCTTTCCCTGCGGCTCTATTTGAGCGACTCTTGATGTAACTTATCCAGAGCGACAGAATCTCTACCCTAAAGTAGAGATTCCACTTAATCCAGCATCGCTGCAGGAACAAGATCAAGAGCGAGATTATGCAGCCTTGCATCATGTAAAGGAGTCTGGCAGTCTGCCATCTGTGGCTCAGTCACGCCCGACGACTCTCCCCAGGCAGCGCTAGTAGAAAAGAGAAGAAGAGGTTTGATGAACAGACAGGGAGAGACATGAAGAGGAATGGTAGTTCTGATTTGGAAACGGCACGTGAAAAAGATATGTTGAGTTTCTCAGACATGCTTTCGGACGGGGAACTATAATTGCACTAAAAAGCCACGTGTATCTGGCTTCTTCTAAGTCTACGTGTGAACGCACAGTTTGGGTTGAGAGCTGCCGTCTTTATAATGCAAGGAACAATGCAACTGGCCCAAACTGGCCCGCCACCTCTATAGAAATAGCCGTTGCTCCCTTCCTGCATGGACGCGCACATCAGGCATACACACCCAGCAGGAAGCCCCCCCCACACACACACACACACACTCTGAATAGACTCAATTGGATATGCGTCGAAAAGATTAGCGATGCGCTCCGAGAGATGTTACGTCGTCGCGAAAGGCTGCAGATTCGCCAGATAGACGCCGAAGGAGTGGACTTGGTGTGGAAGTGTGATGCCACTTCTGTTGCCTTTTTTCTTTTCTTTTGTTCTGTTCTGATGCAATACATAATCTATGTTCAATGTATTTTTTACTAACATGGAGACAAGGGACCCGGCACTGCCTTCATCTTGTTCAGCTGTATTTGTATTTGAAATGTGCACCATGATCTTCATGTGCCTTCATGTTCCAAGGCATTTTACCCTTCTTTTGAATTTTTTTGAATGCCCTTTTAAGAAAGAAAAAACAACTTCTAATGCAATGTATATCATAATATTCCAGTAAAAAAATTTCAATCTGTAGAAACATGTTTGTCTGCGTGGCCTTTTCTGTCAAAAGCTGGAAAAAAACATCAGGAATCAATTGGACATGACTTTGATCATCGATGGTTCAGAATAAGTTTTTTTTTTTTTTTACGTCTTCAGGAGTTTTAACATTTTGACATCCTCTCCTGACTTATATCACGTCTGCCTCTCTAAACATACAAGTATTACAGAATGCTGTCATCTTGCCGTTATACACTCGTGGTACAGCTTTCCTTGCCTTCTGCAGCTCCGTGTGATGTTTTAGCAGGTGTATGCTGTATGCAGTGTATATTTTAACTGTTTGTTTGTATAGCGGGCAGCCCACATTCCTGCCCTGCAGGGCTTCACTGGGGGCCCCTTCTCCCCTCTCAGCATGCTTTGCTCCACCTGGATGGATCTTTTACAGGCCCCCGTCCAGCTGAGCAACCAGGATGTGTTTTGCTCCAAGAGACCCCTGCTCCTGGGGGGGGGGGGGGGGGGGGGTGTCATGGTCATGATATAGATAGAAAGTGATATATTAATAGATGATATTTAACAATAAAGTGAATACGAGTGATGTCTGTGCCTCTTTTTTTTGTCGTCCCTATGACAGGAGCAGAAACATAGAGTGGTGACTGCTTTGCAATGATGCATTTTAGTTGTCATGACATCTGTGTAAACTTATAACCAAACCTGATACGCTGGAAAATACCAAGCTGAAGTCTGAGGCCTTCAAAGGTGCTGCTGTACAAACCGTCTTTCTCAGGAATGTATACTTCCCCGTGGTTCCCCCCCCCAGGCTCACCTGACCCGACTCCTCTGAGCATCAACCAGGCCAGGAAAGAGTTGGAAAAATAATAAAACGTCGACCACTGCCTCTCTGTCTCCACCCTCACCCTAACCCCGGCGATACCTTTGAAGCCCCCTGACTCTGAAAGGGGATGTCTGGTGGCCCCCGCCCAGACTCCTGGGGTCCTGAGGGTGGGATTTTGATCTCCACCTGATTCACACCAAAGAGATGGCGGTTGAAGCCGACCTCTGTGTGTGTGTGTGTTTGTTGTGCTTGGCTTGTCGGAGTGTACAAGGACTCACCAGTCAGTCTCTACTGGGCTTCCCTTTATTGTATGAATGGACAGACTGACTGAAGTCCCCCAAAGCTTTGAACTGGACAATGCGACTCTAAGCATGCATGTGTTAAAAAACGTAGCCGTGAAACGCTTACACATACAGTGTAGCATTTTTCCCCCGTATGGGTTCTCAATGATCTCTGAGAGAGAATGTTGCCGGACAGGTTAACATTTGCCCGTTGTCATGTTTGAGGTGATGACAGGCGAGTTGAGAAAGCGTTATAAAATGTTAATGTGTTCTTTCTTATAAGCCAACAAAGCACTAGTCTGAATACTCTCTGAATTCCCTACCCTACCTGTGGCACTCAAGAGGTAAATCTAAGGTAAAACATATAATTTTGTTTTTGAAAAAGGCTTTATTATTTTCTAAAATGTTAGTTTATATGATAAAGGTGATATAGCATCTGCGCCGCTGGTGTAGTGGTATCATGCAAGATTCCCATTCTTGCGACCCGGGTTCGATTCCCGGGCGGCGCACGCTTTTGGGCGGCCTTGGTTCTGCAAAGGTTCGATCCTAGTCGCTACTACGTGTCTTGTGCCGAAGTTTCCCTGAGCAAGACACTGAACCCCTAACTGCACCCCGGGCACTTCTCAGCAGCCCACTGCTCCCGAAATACTAGGGATGGGTTAAATGAGAGGATACATTTCATATATATATATACTGTATGTACCAAATATATAATGATTACAATAAAGTTTAAGTTTAACTAATTGCTATGTAAAGATATAGTCACTTGAGCAGAAAATGTGTTATGTTTTGTTAGTGCTAAATAATAATTTAGCAGGACTATTTAGCCTCGCTATCCTTTAAGTCAATGTGAGCGCCGCCCCGCTAGCTAACGACCGCGCTTGCACCGCTCTAATATGGCGATTACATCCAGACCGACTGCGTTGTGCCATTAGCATAGTGCCCACCCGACGGTTCCCCCTCAGGTAAACACCTTTAGCTCTTTTGCTGTTGTTTGCACTGTTAGCGCCCGTAGCCGTCGCCATGCTGAGAGCCGCGTGAAGGCACAAGATAAGCTCTGAATTTCGGATGTAAACGTGTGAATTGTGTATTTGTTGGGGACTATCTCCTCCTCTAGTGGTCAGTTACAGCAGCAGGTCGGTGCATATGTGATGGAGACAACATAAACTTCAGTGTGTGTGTTCATTGTAATGAATGCACTTGTCACCCAGTGCAACGGTGTGTTGTTTTTAGCCATGTTAGCGACTGATATACCATAGCTCAACAAATATTGGTCGGGTTGCCACGAAATCTTATACGTTGACATTGATGGTCCAAAGAGGATGAAACCTGCCCTTTTCGTGACCCTTTTACTTTTCCTCAAGCACCACCATGACATTTTTTTTTGTTGTGAAATACACATCACTAACTATTGGGATAGCTGTTGAGATATTTCATAGATTGCCATGACATTTCGTACTGATATGCGTAGACCCCATGGGATGAATCTCCAACGTGGTATCGTCAGCCTCAGCTGCACTTCGTATTGTTGTGCTAATTAGCAAATGTTAACATGCTCTCATGCTTAACTAAGAGCATGGACTAAGATGGTTCCTTGGCTGACTATCAAAACAGTTAACAGGCCTTATAGTATTTCACATGTATGTGAAATTTCTTGCGAACTGGTCCAGCGGACATCAGTGAAGCAGAGAGGCCGGTTCTAATTAGAGAACTCGTCTTCCTGCTGTCCATCTGTTCTCTGTTTGAGGGAACTCATTTTTGATCAACAACCCCAAGAACACCTCGAGTTCTGCATACCGGCCGAGATATAAACAGGAACATAACAACGAGAGGCCCTTTTGCCTCTGAACTCCAAGCCAGCTGCTCTTCCTCTTGTTTCCCTCATCCCCGCGCTCCTCAGCCACTCTGATGTGTTTGTTTGGTGCTTCGGATATTTCAGACAAAGGACTTCCATCCTATGTGATCCATGTTTTGACTTTAATGCCGCATCTGAACTGGTTTGCTCAAATGCATTTGGGAGTGCACCTCATTTCACAATATCGCATCCAAACTGGCTGCACTATGTTTCACAGCACTAGAGTCATACAGGCTGCATGGTTAGCAGTAACTCCTGACAAATTATGTATAAGAATACAAAAAATGTCCGTGGCTCAAACTGTAATTTGCTTATATACCATCTTGCACAATTTAACCCAAACCTATGCAACTCTCAGGCTTTCCCAAAACATCAGCAGAAATGATAAGCAGTACTAAAAAGTCTTTGTGCCCGTTGCTAAGTGTTGCGTTGGGTGGATCGATTGTTTGTGTGTTTGTGTATTTGATGGTTTCAGTGGTCAGCCTACCTACAGATTCCCTGGGAGAGAAGCTGGAAACAGTGGATGTTACTACAGCTGCCTGACCTCTCCCACACCCACATCACAGAGTTGAGGCTTTGTTTACGGACCTTTTCCCATCGGTGCAGGGTTCCCATATCAGCAACACTACGCTCTTGTCATGGGCGGGTTATGAGAAAATGGGCCCCTAGGCACATACATGTAAAAAGCTCCTTCACTTTTCCTACATAGGAGCAAGACACAGAGACTTTATAGGTGTTTAGCTACTTTTTGTTGCTGTTTTGTGTCTCTTTGTAGTCGTTACGTATCTCTTTGTGGTTGTGTGTCTCTTTATGGTCATTTTGCATTTCTTTGTAGTTGTTTCGTGACTCTTTGTAGTCATTTCCTGTCTCTTTGTGGTTGTGTTGTGTATCTTTGTTGTCATCTTGTGTCTCTTTGTTGTTGTTATGTATCTCTTTGTTATTTTGAGTCACTTTGTAGGTGCATTGGGCTTCTAGTTATTTTGTGTCTCATTGTAGTCATCTTGGAAAAAGAGGCTTTTTGAGTCTCTTTGTGGTTATTTTGAGTCTGTGTTTTATTTTGTGGCCTTATTTATAGACGTCGTGATAACTTTCTGAGCTTTTCACACGTGTAGATAGGAGTAAAAAACACTCAAGCTTGAAGAAGAAACATCCATCAACAACATGTGTGTTCAATATTTTTAACAAAGTTATACTCACTATAGTGACATCTATTGCAGCATGTGTAGCAGCATCATGGCTACTAATTATAAGCAGCATAGTCTCAGTTGGTTTCGTAGCAATAACAAACATTACAGTAATTTCACAATGATGTTTGCACACACAGAGCCTTTGTATGCACATGCTTGCACACATAAATGTGTGAATACACTGATATATAAACCTCCCATCATAAATTCATTGCTGTTTTGGTCTTTAATAGGGTTTGTTGACAATAACCAAAATATAGAACACCACCAGCCTTATCCTTTATGATGAACTGGTTCTTGGGATGCAAACATTTTTTTATGATTCAGTCATTCTGAATGAAATTGTGCATTATTCCAACTGATCTTTTCCAATGTTGAAAAAGATGGAGACAGCAACAAATTGATTCATGCCCCACAGACTGGAGTCAAAATCAAACCTGGACTTTGACCATACAATTTAGCTAATTGGTGTGTAGAAACTGGTCTGCAGTAGGTGCCATGAACATCAAAGGTTTTTTTAAAGGTTTTTGTTAGCTTCATATCAAACTAGAAAAGTGCCCTCAGTGTTAGCGGTTTGCCAAACACACCGTCCAAAGCAATAAAGGTGAGCCGGCACAGCAGTGTGTGTACTGGTAGTTAATTTAGCTGTTAGCGGTTAGCCAAACACACCACCACAACAATAAGAGTCAGATGGTACAGCAGTGTGTGTACTGGTAGTTCTGTTAGCCGCTCGCTGTTAGCCAAACACACTGTCAATCAATAAAAGTGTGCCGCAGAGCGGCGGCCGAGAGGTTCGCAGCAGTGTGTGTACTGGTAGTTCTGTTAGCCAAACACACCACAAACTGTTGTCCCCTTGCCCAGAGTAGCGGGGGGGGGGGGGGGGGGGTTGGAGATGTTGTGTGATCACTAGTGGCCCCTGTCGGCCATGGCCAGTTCAAGAGTAGTGAGTGACGAGTCAGCAGGCAGTCAATGGCAGTATAAAACAGGCAATAAAAGCTATTTTTAGAAAGCGTAAGTCACTGCAACCACGAGAGGTCCTTGAGTGCGCAGCCATAACTGGCCACCCCAAATATTATGCAGTTTGCAGCAGCAGAATGAGGGATAAGCCGTGGACAGACACAGAAGTCAGCCTCCCACAGTGGCCAAAAAAAAAAAGCTCCTTAATTTATTCCCATGTCTCTTGGGGGCCTATTGGGGGGGCTGTTGTACAGGTTTACAAAGACAGACAGACACAGTTAGATGAGCCAGGGACGACAGACATGGATTAAGTCTCTTGATCTGTGGCTCGACCTGAGATGAAGGTCCTGCATTCTTCAGGCTTTGCGTAGACGGATAGAGGCAATATCAGGAAGGATGCACCTTCAGGCTGCATTCGACCAATAAATGTTGACCTTATCCACCTCGTCTAAACAAAGGAAATAGTCTGTCTGTGGCTCTTGTCAGTGGATGTGTTTGTATGTATCAGAAGTATTAAGAACATTATGTGTTTGTCTCTAGGGGGGCTTCATAGTCCACTTTGAGACTATTCAAGTTCATATATAGACGCTTATGCTTTTTTTCTCTGTCTACGAGACAGGGAGGCTACAACAGGACTTCCAGTTTTAACATTTTGGCTCATGGCGTTTGATGTTTGAGTGTGTGTGTGTGTGTGTGTGTGTGTGTGTGTGTGTGTGTGTGTGTGTGTGTGTGTGTGTGTGTGTGTGTGTCTGTTGGTGAGCTTGTGGGCCTGGCACAGAGGTGGTTTGAGAGTCAACTGTCTGGTGTCTGTCGTCCCTTTAAACTCATCCAGGACACTGATTTGCAACACCGTCATGTCTCAAAATTTGTACTCCAGTACGAAAGGCGGGGCCACGCTCCAACCACACACTGAAAACCTCGCCCTATAATCTGCCACTCCTCTCTCATTCCCTAATCAAAAAAATGTGGGGCATCTAATGGGTGCTTTTGGATTAGCAGCATTTACCGAACATGATCGCGTGCTTTTGTTTAAGCAGACTACCAGCATTGTTGGGTGGCTGGAAGTGGCCAGTGTCACTTGTTGAACTTAACTGCTTGTCTATCTTGTTCCTTAAATCAGCCCTTCTTTACCGAACATGATCACAAGCTCTGTTGCCTATAGAATTAAAACCCTGAAGTGCAGTTTTTAACAGAAAGTCTATCCTGACATCCACTGTATAAAAAATGAAGTTAATCGCTGATGGACTAAATCTTCGAATGAGTATTATATGAAGATACATTTTAGGTGTGACGAAAGAGAAGAAATTACAGAGAAATGTGCAAATCAATACGTTCAAGAATAAAAGCATAACTGCATGTTTCTATCGTTTTCCAATATTTGCAGAATCTCTGGATTTAGGGGGGGGGACTTGCCTTTAAACGATGGAGCTTTTGTCTTGTATATATTGTTTTAATCTGGTGTACAGGCCATGGGTTTGTATAGGGCAGTTTAGCTAGCTGAACTGGTTATTCAAATTTGCCTGCAGGTGTAAGAATGGTTGCCTGTCTATACATACAGATCTGTGTTAACCTGCCCAGGGCGTGCCCCGCCTCTAACCAGGCGGATGCAGAAATATGCTTCAGTCCCCTGTAGCCCTGAAGGTGATGTGTTTGATTCAATGACAAACTCTCAAAACTGATGGGAACATGCTAAAAACAAACAGTGGGCTAGAATTACGATAATAATAGGGTGGTATTTCACTTTTCATATCGAACGCAATGTTCAACCCAGGAGGAATGCTATTTTTGTTGCTGCAAAAAAAAAAAAAAGTGTACTACAGGAATGTAGTTGTGTTTGTCACATGTTGAAAATGGACTACAACTGAATTTCATTGTGCATCCCTGTGTTGCATAATGACAATAAATGATCCTTGAATGTAAAGTGGCTGCTGTAGATAGAAACATTACATTCTGTAAATGATACCCTATACTATAGGATGGACCAGTTGTGTTTACACAATATGTTCTGGATTCCCATTCTTTGGGGGGGGGGTCAGAGTCTCTCACAGACAGAATACCATAAAACCAGTCCAGCTGGTTTGCGAGCCTGGCTGGGGTGCCTTCCATATTGTTGAGTAATTATAGCTTCTGTGCTGTATTGCTAGTACTTCCATGTTGTTTTATGCAGAGATGATGCCATAAAGACAGCGTCTACTGGGGTCCATCAACCTCAGATCACTGGGAGGTGGTAGTGGGGGGTGAGGTGTAGCACAGAGAGATGTAGACCCACCTTCCGCCGCTAGAGTGCGGAAAAGGGGCAAAAGTGATGCAGGGTTTTGATGAGGAGGAGACGCCGAACCAGAAGCAGGGGCTGGCCTTGACGTAGGAGGGCCGTCATGCCAATTGTCATAGTAGTTTCGCACGCGGATAGAGTAGAGATACTAGAAGGCACGCCGCTCTGACACACCTACAGACACACCGTGTTTGAGCCCGGCCGGCATCAGACCACGCACCGGACGGACAGAGAGAGGACGGAGAGAGCCGGCAAAGCGGGAAGCTTTGTGTGTCCCCCACACCGTGCTAGTGTGAAGGAAGAGGAAACTAGAGCCAACGATGTCGGGGTTAAAAAAGAGAACCTCTAACTCCTCGGCGGACAGGGAAGAGGACAAGCAAGTAACAGAAAAGATGCTGTCCACGTCGGGCGGCGTCGGGGAGAAGGGGGACCAGGGCGGAGCGCCGGGAGGCGACCCCAACAACGCCGCGGGAGAGGGAGGGATCGTCCTGAAAAAGACCATCACCCTGTTAAACGGCGTGGCCCTCATCGTGGGCACCATCATCGGCTCGGGCATCTTCGTCACGCCGTCCGGCGTGGTGAAGGAGACCGGCTCGGTGGGTCTGTCCCTGGTGGTGTGGACGGTGTGCGGGGTGTTCTCCACGGTGGGAGCGCTCTGCTACGCGGAGCTGGGGACCACCATCACCAAGTCCGGCGGGGACTACGCCTACATCCTGGAGGTGTACGGCTCCCTGCTGGCTTTCCTCAAACTCTGGATCGAGTTGCTCATCATCCGGCCGTCCTCGCAGTACATCGTCGCCTACGTGTTCGCCACTTACCTCCTCAAGCCCCTGTTCCCCGCGTGCCCGGTGCCGGAGGTAGGGGCCAAACTCGTGGCCTGCCTCTGCATCCGTGAGTATGCGAGCCGAGCCACGTCCCCCCCCCCCCCGGGGATGATGCAACTTTTAGGTGTTGCTTTGTTTGTTGTGTGTTTGTTGTGCGAGCGGTAGGAATACAAACGGCTTAAATTACACTTCCTGTGTGTGTTTGTGTGTGTGTTAGTTCTGACACAGACGGATGAGATTGATTTACCGACTCGACTCGCATACGTTTTGCACGAGAAAGCACCGGTGTGCGATACCTTACGGCGCACGTGTGATGCCGTTGAGAGACGCACTTCAACATATGTCCACCCACGCGGGCAGCCTCAAAGAACAGTGGCGTAAAACTACCGCGTTCTTACATCAGCTCCTTGGTGACAAAGGATGCTCGCGCGCATCACCACCAATTGTCTCATTAGGAGTAGTAATTTAATTTTCTTATACGTGCTCTCTTTTAGTTATTTATATGTAGTGATATGTTATCTTCTTCCATATTTAATAATAATAATCATTTTTATTTGACTGTCTGTGACTTTCAAAACTAAGAAACAACGACGCTAAAATATGCCATTATTGTGACCATTTGTTTTCTGGATTTGAATAATTTTTTCTGGATTTTGAACAGAAAAGGCCATCGTTTTCTAAATTTGAAATGTATTAAAACGTAACGAAACGAATTGAAGGGAATTGGGCCGCCAGACTTCAGCACATCTGTTGAGTTAAAGTTGGTGAAATCTCCAAATTGAACAAAGAAAACCCTATATCCCATAAATTATATATATTTAGTTATCACCAGTTTGACATCCTATATTGAGACCACACGTTGTGGCCTACTTAATTATTATTGCATCTTTCTCTTTGAATAAATAATAAATAGGCCTTAAAAAAATAAAAAATACAATTTGTTGTTAGTATATATTTTTTGTATGTGTAAAACTGTAAAATAAGTATGCAAATTAGACTAAATGCGATGAAGGAACATGTCGTACATTTAATATCACTCAAAGCCCCCCCCCCCTCTTCAAGTCACACACTGAACCTGTATCTGAATATATGCTGCCACTTGACATAGTGTATATGAATATGTGTGTGTGTGTGTGTGTGTGTGCTGCCAGCTAGTAACCCTAGCACCTAATCTTCAGATTGACTGAAGGCTAAATCCTGACTGAGGCCA
Source organism: Leptoclinus maculatus (assembly GCA_032191485.1). Taxonomy (NCBI): domain Eukaryota; kingdom Metazoa; phylum Chordata; class Actinopteri; order Perciformes; family Stichaeidae; genus Leptoclinus; species Leptoclinus maculatus. The sequence continues at coordinate 6,146,248 of JAVDOI010000007.1, forward strand.
CATGACAAAGCCGTAGACTGAGAGGGCTCAGGTGTGTGTGTGTGTGTGTGTGTGTGTGTGTGTGTGTGTGTGTGTGTGTGTGTGTGTGTGTGTGTGTGTGTGTGTGTGTGTGTGTGTGTGTGTGTGTGTGTGTGTGTGTGTGTGTGTGTGTGTGTGTGTGTGTGTGTGTGTGTGTGTGTGTGTGTGTGTGTGTGTGTGTGTGTGTGTGTGTGTGTGTGTGTGTGTGTGTGTGTGTGTGTGTGTGTGTGTGTGTGTGTGTGTGTGTGTGTGTGTGTGTGTGTGTGTGTGTGTGTGTGTGTGTGTGTGTGTGTGTGTGTGTGTGTGTGTGTGTGTGTGTGTGTGTGTGTGTGTGTGTGTGTGTGTGTGTGTGTGTGTGTGTGCGTATAGGTAGTGGGGTGGACAGGGTCACGGTGAGCCTGAGAGCTAAATCTCCATGCACACAAACACACATCTATCTACAGCCCCGTCGGTCTATTTTGGTGTGAGTTATCGTTCCATTTGACCTGTTTCTGTGGGAATTTGAAATTGTGTAACAGAGATCGAGGTGTTTCTGTGTGTGTTTCTGTGCTTGTGCATATGTTTTGTGCATGCATGTACACACACACACATTTGCCCAAGTAACAGCCAGTTGTGTATGTGCATGCCTGTGTGTGTCCATGTCCATCCATCCATCCATCCATCCATCTACTGTACTCCGGCTCCCTCTCCCCTTTGTCTTGGTCTCTTTAACACAGAGCCTCATTGTGCTCCGTCTCGTCTTTCTGTTTGTGTCCCCCGACCTGATTTAGGAGCTTTGAAGGGAACCTGCTGCTTTAGTTAATCACTTTTAATGGGGTCCAGGGTTCAGGGGGCTGCTTCAACAACCCCATGAGTGTGCAGGAGCGGGGAGGGGGGGGTTACCATCACTCCACATGTGTGGGTAAAATCAAAGAGGGGTGTATAGGTGTATAGAGGGAAGTGTTTATTCAACCAATCTGCGGATTCCTCTCCAGCTCCCAGCATGCTTTTAGAGCCGCACATGCATACACACACACACAGAGGCATGCACGCGCCTACACAACCTCAAATTTGAGTACAAAATGAAAGAGGGTTTCGGGGAAACACGGTTAAAAACGATTAAAAACGGCTGCAGAAAAGTTAGTTGTTTGTGTACCCAATGAAAAAATCCCCTGTTGAATAATAGACTGAGTGAAGCACCATGTGGAATTCAGAGAGCTACTTCTCAAGGATGCCACTTACAGTCTCTGTCTCTCTCTCTCTCTCTGTCTGTCTTTGCAGTCTTGTTGACCTTTGTGAACTGCTACAGTGTGAAGGCGGCCACCAGAGTGCAGGACATCTTTGCCGCGGCCAAGCTCCTGGCTCTTGCGATGATCATCATCATCGGCTTCGTCAAGATCGGCCAAGGTACCTCGCATCATGAACGTCTTCAATGGCCATATATGCAACCCATAAGATGTGTGCATCAGCACTACAATGAAATGAAATAAGCACGTTGAGTTGAATATCATTTATCGAATTTCTGAATAATTTCAAATACCTTGTCATTCAAAAAAAATAAAAGGTGTGATATTGGTATAAAAAAGAGCCATACTTCTCTGTCCTATTGGCAAGGGACCTTTTTATACAATGTGTTCAACTTTTCTGGCAACATTCTGGCAACATTATTAATCAGTCAGCATTTTATCATAAAATCAGCATACCAAGCAAGTTTCACATCTTTTTTCACCAACTTTTTTGCTGACATGCGATTATGTATGCATGCAAGTTTCAGGCAGAAATGAAGAGACAAAAGGCCTCACCACCTGTCCTACATAGGAGCAAGACACGCAGACTTTATTGTTGTTTTTGTGTCTCTTTGTGGTCATTTTGAGTCTCTTTCTGGTTGATACGTGTCTCTTTGAGTGACAATTTGTAGATTTTTAAGCCTGTGAGGCCGTTCAATAATCCATCCGTGGATTTAGGCAACAAACTGACCAGGTTTTGACCAAGTTTAGGAAAAGATCGTGGTTTGGGTTAAAAATATACCACTTCTGGTAGAAATTCTTGAAGACTAATTTCTCCTATGTGTGATAAAAGTACAAACCGTGAGGGGTTAATTCCCCTCTGCAAATAGTTTGTTAATGCAGATTCCATGGGATTCCAGGGACGGAGCATACCATGGTTAACTATGCAGGAAGTGGTTAATTTCTAATTTTATCTATAAAGTCTAATTTCCTCGACTGATGGGGAATACTAAACTGAAATTAGTTCATTGAAGGCATTTATTTCAAGCTTACAGAAAAATCTGTCAGATTTTTTTGGGGGGTTTGCAATGTGTTTATGTGAAGCTAATTTGACCGAGACAACCATAATCTCATATGCAAAACACAATTGCTCAAAAAGTAAAATTTGTGCCGCGTCCGAGTTTTGTCCACCTGCCACTTTGGCTGGCGGATTCCAAAACCTACCTAATCCGCATTTGGCTGGTGGCTAATTTCCAACCCTTCTGACCAAAGTAAATCTGGAGTGGAAGCGGAGTAGCCGGTGTTTAGCTCCCCGGAGTCGGGCCCCGAAGCCTCATTAAGGCCACAGGATGTTGTGAAGTGTAGCCGAGGACGGCACGTAGACCGGACAATGGCTCTCGAGCAGAACACGGCTCCTTTCATTGGAAATCTATTTATTGGCTGCAAGACGTCCGAGTCACGCAAACAGTCCGTGCGACCCTAGGAGGGACTTGTGTCCCATTCACTTGTAGTCATCAGACCATTGAAGGGTCTTTTCTAGAAGGTATAGTGTTATGACTATCGCAGACAGGAAGTTAGCTCAGGAAATCAAACTCTGCCTTCTAGAGGAAAGAACCAAGACTTTGGGGGTTTTTGGGTCCATGTCATAGATTCTAGACTATTATTACTTGTCTTGAATATTGAAGATGGCATAATACCTGTCTGCTTCCTATCCAGTCCCAAAAACATACTTTTTACCAGGTACCTGCAGGCTTACTGCTGTGTCTTTTTGCTGCCAAGCCCCGTTGTGCTGGCTCTCTTCCTGTCCGCGGTGAAGCCGTCCGCAGAGGCGTTTATAGAAAACGGGGGTGCGGGGAAAACCCGATAAAAGGGAAGTCAACAAGTCCGTTTGTTGAAGATGAATGAGTCGGTGTGAGACGCGAGATTTAATATAATCACAAAGCAAATAGTGTTGTAGATTAGTAGCTGGAGTTTGTTTTGTCAGAGTAGTTCAGTCGCAAATATATATATTTTTTCTCTCAAAAGGCATCTCTCTTTGAGCAACAAAGGTGAAATGTCACGGAGTTTACAGTGAGGTGGAGGTGTCAGAGACTGAGGGGTGCTTGTGGAGCTCAGCTGTGTGTTTCCTCCGTCTGGAGCACTGAGCTCACCTTTGACCTCCTCACCCTTTGTCCTGACACCTGACATTGACCCTAGCCGGCTTTGAAAATCAGCAGTTTTCTCACTTTAAGTTGAACTGCAACACCATACCTACAGTTTTTAGAGGTGAAAGCATCTAAAACAATCTCGAAAATTAGCTAAAATAACAAAAAAGTGTTAAAGTGCTGAATACAATTTAGAATTAGAATCTTATTTTTTTAGCATGATATGGTCATTTGGTCCAGGATTATTGATTGAATCAAAGTTTAGTCGTTCATCACACACACGCACACAGTGGGTTGTTTGTGCACAGGTCACAGGTCTCGGATCAGCTGACTGGTGGGCAAACAGGCCCTCAACACTGTCTGGAATTGTTCACAAGTGGACCAGAAAGATAGATGAAGCCGAGGGAGGAGGCCAGAGAGAGGCAAAGGTGGGTGTGAAAGAGAGGGGGGGGAGAGAAAAGAGAGAGGTTTTATACAGAGAGAGAGAGTGGAAGAGGTACAGTATGTGGGTTGTTCACTGGCAGAGATCAGCAGCAGAGGGTTCAGGGACCACAGATAAAAGTTAAACCTGCTGCTACATATGTATGGAGCATTGTCCGGTCCAAAAAAACAAAAAAGGATTTCTGTGAAAGTGTTTTGGGACATCACAGCAGGTGCTCTCCTCTCTTTTGGGTAAAAAGGGTCAACTTTAGAAGTTGGATAGATTGACTTTATTGTCCACCTCAGTGGAAATATGTCTTCAGCCAAGAAGGTACATGTAATACTCGTAAGACAACACACCATTACAAATATACAATCGTGTAAATGTGCATCATGTCAGTAGCTGTAGAAGTTTTCTCATGACTGGCAGGTTTATCGACTTTTAAAAAGTGAAGTCCTGTGCTTGGGACACTTTCCAAATAAAGGAAATTAACTCATTCTTTGAGTCGCCCTCAATCCACGTGAACACAATGCAAACCCTGCCCGTCTAATAGCCGCTCAGGTGTGCAGCTGCAGCGTGAAGAGTAATTCCACTCATTTGTAACTCTCGTCCTTTGGCTGTGCTACTTCGGCTTCCCGTGTTTAGCCCCTGCGGAATCCCTAAATCTTTTTAACGGCAGCCCTTTTCATCACAGCGCCTCTAATAACTGTTTATCTGAGACACCTCGGATTACCTAGATCCAGACAAAGACGGAGCGCGTGGCTGCGATTACATCAACAGAATCACTACGACGGGGCGTCTTCGCTGCGGCCCTCATTGGCTGTTGGAAGGGGAGGTTATTGAATGATTTATAGGTGTTTTAACCTTTTAAACCCTATTTTTAGGCTTCTGCTCGAAAATACTATACCCATACTCAAAGGGGCCTTACTCTCTAACTACAAGGTCTATTTGAATAATTTCAATTGATTAATTAACACTAAGAGGGGTGAGCTTTGGCAACATATATTATATGTTACTGGTTAATAGCAAATGAAGATGGCACACAGCTCCATTTAGAAAATGTCAGGTTCGCCTGGTGAAAAAGCACTATTATTGATAATGCTATATTAAATGAGGCCCTGTAAAGCCTAAAAACCACCCACAATCATAGCAAAGCATGGCAGTAGTCATACAAAAAAGAATTGGCGTTGATAGAGTGAAGCAGTCCAGAGCTAGAGTGATTTCCGTACGAGAGGTCACGAAAGGTCGTCATTTGGGAAACGGCTTCTCCAGCTGTTCCATTGTACTTGTATATACTATATAACTATATATTTAACTTCCTTTATCACTATACATGCACAATCTATCACATACAGCAGTCTGGCATCATTTTTGAGAGCTAGAATCCTCTCGAAGGTCTCTCTGTGCCGGCGACCTACGGCAGCATGCGCTTTTGCCTGTGTGTGTATTGGGCCATATCTCAGCCTGTGATTGGTCAATCCCATACCATGGTTTTGATTGACAGAATCGTTTTCCGTAAAAATCAGATATGCGCGGCGCGTAGCCCTGCGTAAAACCGGATTCACCAAATGTGAAACGTGGTCCCCCAGCCTTGTTTGACCCCCCTTTCTCCAGGAAACAGTTGAATTAGACAGGAAATAGATAGCAGCAGTGTATTTTAGCGGGGAAACGGAATATTGGATGCTTTTCTTCATGATTCTTCTCAAAGTGAGTGACATTTATGAATTTTTCTGCGGGGTGTATGGCTGGGTTTTGTGTGCTTGTTTGCTGTTATCTTTTGAACGGTTTCACGGAGAGTAAATCTGAATATAGCGCTGGAATCCGTGTCGAATGCTTATGCTGTTTGATAACAGCTTTGTCCGTGTTAGCTTCTAGCTTCAGACCTTTCTTCGGAGTGCATAGCTCGCCGAGTCACGGCGAAAAAAACATGATATTTTGGTAGCTCTTCTTGTAGGTTGTATTATATCGATATAATTTCATTATCAATTCGTTGTGTCGCGCGACTATTACGCCACTCAATAAGTCGCGGAGATGTTTGAGTATTAAAAAAAAAAAGTTGAGAGCAGAGCGGCGGTAGAGGAAAGACCACCGGAGAGACCCGTAACGTTGTTCTGAAACACATGGCGGAGGCAGACAAATCAGTACGACCTAAGTCATCCAAGGTGTGGGAGCATTTCACACTAAATAAATCAAAAAAGTGTGTTAATTGCAAGATATGCAAAAGCGACATGGCATGGCACGGGAGCACCACGATGATGATTCAGCACCTAAAACGTAAACATGTTGGAGTCCTTGATGAGGAGGAAGGGAGTTCAACATCAGGGTAAGTCACTACAGAATCCTACTTTTGTTCCGTTTTGAAGTGAGGAACGTAACGTCCCTCCAGTAGCTCTTCTGGTGCTGGTGTTTACTCGTTATCCAGCTTGACAAGTTAGCGTTAGCTCGTTAATAACAGTAGTAAAGCAGGGGTGGTATAGTTTATTCTGTGCTTTGTCCCATATCGGTTATTGTTGACAAATATATTTGTGTGTGTTGTACTTTTTAATTTAATTTTAAAGTTCTTTTATAGCACTTGGTCATCTTAAGCTGTGTTTAAATGTGGTGTATGAATGAACTTAACTTGCACTTACTACAATGATGGTAATAATTTAATGACTAAGCTTCAAGTGAACTTGAGTGTGTGTGTGTCTGAGTGTGTGCGTCTGTGAGTGTGTGCGTCTGTGAGTGTGAGAGTTTGTGAGTGTAGTGTAGAGAACAAGTTCTGACATTCAAACAAATCCTGTTAAGTCTTCTGATTTGTATTTTTCTTTATTTTTTATAAATTATTTATTGTTCTGACAGCTCAGGTCCCTTTAAACAAAAATATACATCTTTTTGTGCACTTTATTTAAAAAAGCCTATATAATTGGCAGATGTAAAGCATACATGTGTATGTTTTTTGTGTTAGTCCATTTTTATTTTTTATTTTTTTTAATTATTACTTTATCAGCTCAGGGATGTTCAAGGAGCAACCTGTTTGTGCACTTTTTGGAAATTAATGCTTTTTTGTTTTTTTATCCGATTCATCGATTAATCGAAAAAATAACCGACAGATTAATCGATTATTAAAATAATCGTTAGTTGCAGCCCTACACATAATACAGGCTGTTTACTCGCCATTGAATTTCTGAAATAAGTGCATCATTTGGAGAGGTGAATTGACCTGAAAAGTGGGGAATGTTACAGGAATAATTAACAAGTAATTTTGCCTATATTTAATTAGATGGCGGTTGTGAAATGGTGCAACTCTTATTTTGCGTGATCAGATAGAGATGCAGTAGTTTCCGTCTCGTCGTCATGGTGATGTTTGTGTGCGTTCATTGAGCTCTGAGGCTCATAAGGTCAGAGTCTGCTGGCGTCTCGGATTAGAGGACAGTGTGATCTGATTAGCAGCAGTAAAGCCTCTGGAAGGCAAACACTCACAGAGACGGATCTCCTGTTGACCAGCAGCTACGTAAACTTGCATCTGATTTACTTTATGGTTTCTCGGTCACTGCCAAGCACGCGTAGCCTCGAGGCCGCGACACGACGGAACAATATCAAAGATCTAGCAGCGTGTGCCTTGGCCAAAAAGTTCTCCTTGAACACACACAGAAAGAGGATTGCGGATGCACAAGCCGTTGTTATGATGCGTTCGTGGAACAAAGCAGGGTTTTCATGCCACTCTCGCTCACCACTTAGCCCCGTGCCGTTGGAACGATCAGATGACATGAAGATTAAAAAAATAAGAGTGGTTTGTGTGTGCCCTCTTGCCTTTAACTATTCGCCTGCTTTTCTCATTTCGTTTCTCCTCTCGTGCACCAATTCATGTGCTGGAAAGCCCCCAAAAAGTACCAACAGTGCAGCGCAGAAACCAGTGCTACAAGCATGTTGAAAACACACACCGCACTGCTTTTTTATGTTGAAAACACTTGATTTTTGCATTTTTCGTCTTTTTCTTGCAAGACAACCACAGAATACTAAAAGTTAATGGTACAGTTTAAATTAACGATATCAGCTTAGCTGACATCTCAAGTAGCGCTGCGCCTGCTGTTTTTGTGTGCAGATAATGGTAACTGCAGTTGGTAAAGTGTCTCTCAGTTCATCAGATTGGACGATGGGGGGGGGGGGGGGGACCAGCTAATGACGTTGGGATCATTAGGACAAAAGGGATTGTTAAAAAAGAAGCAGTTCAGCAATCCAGTTTTCTTTCAGAGAGTTAGATGAGAAGATCGACACCACTCTCTGCGATAAGTAGGACGCGAGAGCCACGCGCTTATTAGCCTAGCTTAGCATAAAGACTTGAAGCATTTGGAGACGGCTAGCCCAGCTTAAATTTAAGTAAACAGTCACTTTACTTTTTTAATGCAAATTGACTCAAAGTGATTCAATTCTACTTATTAAACCAGACCTAATTTAAATTCTCTAGCGGTAGGAATCAGGTTTTCTCTCATTCAGTCTTTGTTGGTACGTCTGCACCTTTGATTGTGTGTGTGTTCTGGGTGGTGCATGCATATTTTATTCCGTGTGTGTGTGTGTGTGTGTGTCTCACTTTCACTGCCTGGCACTGGTATCATGTGACCGGCTGAGTGTTTCCTGACCAGTGTTGTGGAAAGTGATCTGGGAGCAACAGAAGAAGGAATAAACCCGTAAATTGCAGTAAAGGTTACGAACAAATAAGGCGTTCCTCTGAGCTCAAGCCTCGCTGATGGTGAGCTGTAGGCAGTAATACCATGAATAGGACGTCATTACAGGTGCATGGCTGTGCCCCTAATAGTTGTCATCTGTGCTCAGCTCAGCTTTTATATATTTTTTATGTATTTTCTTTAATCATATGAATTTGTGTTGGGTTTGTATTTAGGCCAACTGTTGATTTAGTGTTTCTTTTCTAACCATAATAATTCATATAAATTAATTTATTATTGAATTTTTCGTTCATTCATTTGATAATGCCAAACATTCATTGGTTCCAGCTTCTAAATTTTCAGTTCTTTGATTCATATAATTATCTGAGAGGTGTAAGCTTGTGGGGAGATCATGTGTTCGGTTGTGTGTGCGTGGGCGCGTCTGTCCACGGCTAATCTCGCACACTATTTGACCCATCAGCCAGATATTTGTTGTACTCAGTTATGACTGTATGCTCAAGGATCTCTAGTGGCTGCGGTGATTCACAACAAAAAATATATTTTTTAACAGTTTTATACCATCATTGACCCAGCCGTACCAAGTCTGTTGTATGCCACATGGTGGCCTTTTTCGTGGCTCATAAATAATCTATCGATCATTTTGAACCAGAGCATTTGCAGATTAATTCCATACCCGATATGTTATAATCCACTAAAGTTTGGAGCCATAAGAGATTAATGAATCCACGCTTTTGTTACCCTCGCCGCCATCTCGACTGCACTACTGAGTGCACTTTTCTAGCTGTATAATGAAAATGTTGGCTGTTGGTTAGACGAGACAAGACATTTGAAGAGAACGCCTTGGATTATCAGCGGACACCCAACACCTCGCACCAATCTGGCTTTTGAAGACTCCTCAATTAAATTACTTCAACCCAACTCATGGAAACCTTTTTTAATGCTTCATTGAACGAGTTGAAACAACCATGAGGAACCTCAGTTATTGACCCGAGCTTAGAAAGGGTGCAGACCAGGACCCAGAGACCCCCGGCACAGCTCCCCTGTCAGGCTGGTATGTAGAGCAGCACTGACCAGGCTCGGCAACAGGACCTCAGGACGCACATCGGGCAGTTAGTCAAACGGAGTGCACGCTTCCCACGCTACACGGCGGCTTAGAGCTAACTCTCCCATTTACCAACACTGCCCCAGGCTGTTGGTTTAGCAACCGTCGCTGTGTCTGAGAATGTGTGTGTGTGCGCGTTGTGGGGAACTGCTCCGTCCGGAATGTGGCCGGCAGCAAATCTGGAGTTCAGAGGAGATGGGGCTGTATCCAAAATGTCATAAATCCGGAAAAAAACTGCTGATAAATTGAAGTTGGATAGTAATACCCTCGCATCCCTCAAGGACTGCTGCCCTGCCCTCGAGCAAGGCAACAAAGCCTTCCTCCGTCTGTCCTGCAATGCCGCGGGTCGATTCCACTGTCTGGGTCACTTATTGACCGTCTCAGCCCATCTTAACTCCGTCACATTCTAGAGTCGCTCCCTGATCCACATACCGAGACAGATTTAAGCCGAGGCTTTGTGATTGCGTGTTGGGCAACCGCAGGTTTATTTCGTTTATTGTTCCGCTTTTTGGGGTTCTCCAGACTGACTGGTAAACTCGCCTGCGGTAATGCAATAATGCAGACAGGTGGATTACATTTTTTTTGGTCCTAACCCACTTCTTTCTCCTTGTTTCTTTCTCCAGGTGGCGTAGACCGTCTCCTTCCAGAAAATTCCTTCGAGGGGTCCAGATATGAGTTTGGCAGCTTGGGGCTGGCTCTCTACAGCGGCCTGTTTGCTTACGGTGGCTGGTGAGTTCACGCGTCGACCTACCTGTGTCACTCACTATCCACTCTGCTATTTAAGATCGGGCGAATTCAAATGTTTGCCCTGCTGAGGTCGTGACCCCTCATGGTGGAAGGATGGAAAAGAACACCACGGATCATTACTTTGGATTGCGACATTCTGTAAATCAATAAATACCATGATATCGTGTTATCATCCAGATAAGACCGTTCTTATAATCTCATAATATTGAATTATCCCCCAGCCTGCTTCCTTGTATTGTTGATTGTAGAACATTGTAGAATGAAACTAGATTGTGAATTTACTCTGGGGATCAATAAAGTCAGTGTTTCACTGTCATCCCTTTCACCGTAAAAAAAGACAAAAAAGTCTTAATAAAGTTAAATGTTCTTGCGTTAAGTCAGATTAATACAGAGCAGTTTTTTTATACAGTGTGTGCATTGTATCTGTTTTGCTACATACGATGTCTCTGCCTCTTCTGCTCACAGGAACTACTTGAATTTGGTCACCGAGGAGATGATTGAGCCTTTCAAGTGAGTGTTGACGAGCGACTTGTACTCGTTTCACGATAAAATACGGACTTGTTTGCAGGGGGAGCGATCGATCGTCAGTAACTAAGAATGTGTGTGCGTCTCCCTCAGAAACCTTCCCCGCGCCATCATCATCTCTCTGCCCGTAGTGACGGTCGTGTACGTTCTGACCAACCTGGCCTATTTCACCACCCTCTCCCCCGAGCAGATGCTCAACTCAGAGGCTGTGGCCGTGGTGAGTGCACACACACACACACACACACACACACACACACACACTACTTTATTTTCGTGTGAAAGGCGCCAAATACGGTCAATCCATTTTTGCTGTTGGGGGAGGGTATCTAATCATAGGATTAGATACATTTATTGATCCACACCGGGTAAATTCGGTTGTTGCAGCAGCACAAAGACAGCGATACTACAGTTAAATTAGGAGAGACTTGTTTTATAATTTAACAATGATTTATTATACATGCCAGTGTTTCCCCTAGGTTTACAGCTTCGGGGGGGGGGAGCAGCACAGGGCGTCCAGGCACAGGGCGTCCAGGCACAGGGCGTCCAGGCACAGGGCGTCCAGGCACAGGGCGTCCAGGCACAGGGCGTCCAGGCACAGGGCGTCCAGGCACAGGGCGTCCAGGCACAGGGCGTCCAGGCACAGGGCGTGTAGGCACTTGGGCTCTTTCCTGTACTTAGCGAAGCGCGCTCTCTGTCCGCTGGTGTGCTCACCTGTGTTTGCGCGCACGTGTCTGTGTGTCTGTGTGTGTCTGTGTGTGCGCGCGCATCGGGGCGGAACTCCGCCGTGCGCGATACAGAGAGCAGAGGAGAATTGTAAACGTGCGACCATGTAGAGACAGAAATGACATGCCGTCGTGTCAATAAGATAAATAATATAAGGCTGTTTAGTTTGTTTAATAAAAGAACAAAGTATAGACCTGTTCTATAGGAAAGGTAACCTGAAATGACTTCTGTTGTGATCTGGTGCTATATAGAAAACAAAATTAACTCCACCTTTAAGGGGGGGGGCGGAGGGTGCCGTTGGGGGGGCGGGGCGCCCCCCTAATACAATGGTAGGGGGAACACTGCATGCATCAAATATGAAAAGTGCAAAGTCTTTGGCGATTGGACTCCATGCTGAAGTACTATCACCAAGGGTAGGGATACTGAGGTCCAACAGGCCTAATCCCCCCTGGAGTCCAGACACTGGTGGTGCTGGTGGTGAAAGGAGTTGCTGCCATCTGATGATTAATCAGGAGCACGACTGTGATGCTGACTGGAGGTGACTGGGGTGGAGGAGGGTCGCATCTGCTTAGCTGAAATGACAACTGACAGCAGCAGAGAGGAGGACACTTTTAAAGTTTGACAGCAACGATATGATTGGCTTCAGGAACCGGTGTGCAGAGTCTGGTTGGTTACTTAAAAGTGCACGCCCCCAATCAGCTGATAGAGTAATTACAAGGAGAGGAGAGACAGAGATTATGCATGAGTGTCTACCTGACTGAACTTGCGCTTGAGCTACATATAAACAGAGAAAGTAAAAGACAGAAATGAAAAAGAGGTGTATGTATATATATATATATATATATATATATATATATATATATATATAAAAATGGAAATACTATACAAGAGCATATGGAGACACAATACCAAGGTAAAGTGACAGTTGTTTGATCTGATATTATAGCATCAAGTCCATGTTAGCAGTGTACACCAGCCTGATGATATGATTAAGTAATGGTGCTTAGTGTTTGTCTGTATTAATATAGAGATCTAATATGAGTATAATGCAAAACAATCTGTAATGTAATACAGTATAATATAGTAAATTATGATATGAGATATAGTATAAGGGGAAAGGTAGGAATATAATATTATATAACAGCAACACTATGGTATAGTACAGCAATATAAACATAGGATACCATGAAATAGCATGTCAAATATAAAAACAGTATAATACAATACGGGTAAGTATAGTAGAATATGTATATATATCTCAACATGTACATAGCAGGGTACTGTCTGATAATCCAGCAGTACAACAGTGCAGCTCTTTGGCTTCCCTCTGGATATGCTATAGTTGTATAATATATAGACGTATAATATATAGAAGTTCAACTCTGGTGACCAATAGACAGCCGTCTTCACACTGCTGCCCTTTGAGGGACACAGAAAGCCATCATAGCTTTTATTTAACCCTCCTCTGTCTGAGTATGAACACAGAAGAGCAATTTATTTTATTAGACAGGAGTCGATCGCACAAATGAAGAAACTGTGTGAAGCCATTGTCGATGCTGCTCCACTTCCTGGTGGGACTGGCCCTGCTCTGCTACTCAACGTGACTTATTATGGTTATCTATAATGTGTGTGTGTGTGTGTGTGTGTGTGTTTGTCCTGCAGGATTTTGGTAACAGCCACCTGGGTCCGATGGCGTGGATCATCCCTGTGTTTGTAGGCCTGTCCTGCTTCGGATCGGTCAACGGCTCTCTGTTCACATCATCCAGGTAAAACACACACACGCACAAGAAAAGAAGAACCCAGAAACAAATAAGTGCATGGAGACGATCTATACATTTTTGTAGAAATGGTGAGAGCTCAAAAAGGTATGTGTTCATAGTCGGCATCCATGTCTTTCCTCCCCTCTCAGGTTGTTCTTCGTGGGTTCCCGGGAGGGTCACCTGCCCAGTCTGCTGTCAATGATCCACCCCACCCTGCTGACCCCGCTGCCCTCACTTATATTCACTGTATGTCCTATTTTCTAATTCACAGTACGCTAAAACACAGATGCCTTTGCCGAATAAATCGTTTTTTTTTCAGCCTGTAAATCAGAAGGGAACTGCGCTGATTTACAGTAACGAAGTATTAAGATAATGCTGCTGTTGGATCTGTGTAGATATAAAGCAACAGCAATGTTTTAACGGAAACAAAGGACTGTTGGTTCTCACACCCAATCGCTTCTCTCTCGTTCCCTCCAGTGCCTGATGACGCTGCTCTACGCCTTCTCCAACGACATCTTCTCCGTCATAAACTTCTTCAGCTTCTTCAACTGGCTCTGCATCGCCTTGGCAATCGTCGGGATGATGTGGCTCCGCTATAAGAAGCCGGAGATGGAGCGGCCGATCAAGGTGAGCCAAACTTGATAAAAAAAACTTTCCGATGATGATCGTAGAGGGGCACGGACAACAGTCGGAGATGTGTGGACATGAGAGTCTCACTTGGTCTTTGTCGCCATCAACTCCCGCTCGAGTTAGCTTTGGCAGCAGGAAGTGTTTCTTCTTTGTCTCACGCGAAGAGAAAAAGATCCATTCAGCAGAGCTCGGATGAATAGAGACTGATCGCAGATTAAAGGACAGAACAGAAGCTGGCTGCTTGTCAGCTGGTGTCGAGGCCTGCTGGGTAGTTGTGCGTTTGTGTGTGTGTAAAAGGAAGCGCACCATGCCTTCTGACTAGTCCAGTTGCTGCAGGACTAAAACACAGAGCACCATTGTGCCATTGTTGCACTTTGTTTGCATGTGAGTTGTGTGTGTGTGTGTGTGTGTGTGTGTGTGTGTGTGTGTACTTGCTACATAGTGGGGACCAACAAGTTTTTAACCACAAAGTGAGAACAGTTTAGGAAAGTGAGGACATTTTGGCCTGTTCGAGGGTTAGGACTTGGTTTTAAGATTCAGGTTAGAATAAGGTTTAGGTAAGGGTTGTGGGCAGGCATTTAGTTGTGATGGTCAGGCTAAGGGGCTAACGAAGACATTATGGGGTCCTCACAAAGATAAGAGCACATGGATGTGTGTGTGGGCATCCCAAGAGCCTGATGGCTGCCATGACTCTGCTCATCCATCCGCTTGCACAACCATGTGTTTCGGTCAGAGGCAGAGTCTGTCAGGGCAGTGAAGTGAAAGAGGCAGATAGATCTATTGGCCCAGTACTGTGTGTGTGTGTGTGTGTGTGTGTGTGGGAGAGAGAGACTGGTGGGACAGTGGTGGCACTGTCTCTCCGCTGACCTCCATACCTCTCTTTCACTCTCCCACTCTATTTCTTTCTCCTTTCTTTGTCTTGTCACATTCCTGCTGTTCAACACATCTGAAGCAGAGAATCACGCAGTTACTTTTACTACCTCTTTTGGTCAACGGATACCGTTCATCGGCAACCCGGTAGATGCACGCCACCTTAAGTTCACGGTCAGTCTACATGGCCTAAAGCGTGTGGTCACCTGAACATACCGCTCATTAGTGGTTGTTGGCGGCTATTAATCTGCTGCTATAACAACCTATTGGGACCTGGCTGTAGGAACCCCCCCCCCCCCCCCCCCCTAATTTGGCTACAGGAGCATTAGTGAAGTCCAACACTGATGGGCAATGAGGCCTGACTCACAGTCGGCGCCGCAGTTCATCCAAATGGATGGATTTATTGTGGCTGAGGTCAAGTTCTTCAATACCAAACTCAGAAGACAGAGTCTTTATGGACCCGGCTTTGTGCTCGCGATGGGCATTGTCGTGGTGACACAGAAAAGGGCCTTTTCCCACTGTTGTTGTGTTGTTGTTTGGGAACACGCTATTATCTAAGATATCATTGTACATCCCTCCTGTAACTGTACATCGCTCAAATACTCCCTTCCGCTTACGTCACAGTACAGAAGCTAAAGATGCTCCAACTTTAGGAAAATAACTTTAAGAAAATAACTGTAAGAAAGGCGATCGGTGGAACCATTTTAGAGATTCTGTTTAAAAACCCTAAGCGTAAAGAAAAAATAGTCTCAGACTCGTAGCCACGATGCAAAAGATATTCAATAATTGACCAATGTTTCCTCTTCAGGGTAAAGTGTTTAAAGTGTTTTAAAGTTTCCCCCCCCATCTCTTTTCCCTGCAGGTGAATATTCTGCTGCCCTTGAGCTTTGTGCTCGCCTGCCTCTTCCTCATCATCGTCTCCATCTGGAAGACCCCAGTGGAGTGCGCGATCGGCTTCGGCATCATTGCGACGGGAATTCCCGTCTACTATATCGGCGTGCGCTGGCAGAGCAAACCCAAGTGGATGCTGCACGGAATCTGTGAGTACGACGGCCGTCCTGTCGCGCCATTTGAGTTTCGGGAGAACTTCACGTGACATTGTGTTTAATCGCCTGTGTGTGTGTGTGTGTGTGTGTGTGTGTTTTTTACAGACTCGACCACGGCCTTGTGTCAGAAGGTGATGGAGGTGGTGCCGCAGGCGACCTAAGAGGCCTTTACAGCATATTGGGCTGCACAAACAGTGACCTCTGGGATCTGATGTCACAGCTGATGAAGCTTGACCCCCCCCCCTCTCTCTCTCTCTCTCTCTCTCTCTCTCTCTCGCTCTCTCGCTCTCTCTCTCTCTCACACACACACACACCCAGTCTGCAGGGTGCTGATAAGGACCCGATGAAGACATGCAGGCGGCTGAAGCTACCGCATCTAAGTGCTCTTCAAGCGCTTTTATTTTGTTTCTTATGGACACTCTTTAGTCACTAACTATCCTTTGTAGGTCGTAATGCGTTCTTTTTTATGATGCATTTCAATTAACTGTTGTTTATTTTATTTTACTGTTGTTTTTTTGCTGGTTGTGAATAAGTTTATGTAAAGTATCATCCCTCATCTGAAAAATGTTGTATTAGCAAGTTGTGCCTTAGGTGGCAAATGTATGAAGGCGTTACCGTCGGCTGTGGCAGTAGTTGTTGCTGGAGTCAGAGGCTGCAAACAGCCGTGTCTCTCAAGTCTAAAAAGCTTTTTTACATTTTTTTTTTTTGAATCCTGCAAGAATACACTTTTAATCTCCTGCTAGCCAATTTCTTCTTTTTAAGCAAAAAGTTGGAGTTAAAAGATATCAGATATTCACAAAGCACTGGAAACCTTTGGTCCCGCAGTCGTTACAATCCTTAAGCGCTTTTAGTGGAGAGCCTTGCGCGGTCGGTCGGTCGGTCGGTCGGTGTAAATGCCCGAGAATACTCAGCGTCTTGTCTGTTGAGTCTGTGTTGGTTTTTGTCGCCCAGTGTGGTTTTAAAGTGGACGATGCTGCTAAAGGGAGAGAGTGAAGTTGATTGAAGACCTTGGTATGTTAGAGATGTTTTTTTGTTTTCTCATTTTTTACAGCTAACTGAATCCCCCAGAGAAAGGAGGAAAAACTACAGCCATGTTTTTCTTCAAAGCCTGCTTGCATTACGTCTCTAAAGCATTGCAGACCAGTCGACTGATGTCTCTTCACAGGATTCCCGGGTTTTAGAGTTTAAATTGCTCTTTAAATCATCATGCGGTCAGTAGTGTGACGGAGCTGAAGACATTAGCATTGGGGAATTTGTATGAGGACCATCACTGAAAAGTGGGTCTAAATTCAATGTATGGGCTATTTTCCTGTCGTTTGTTTTTATTTTCTGGGTCAGTGAGCTCAGTCGGGGATCAATATCTCTGAGCCCGGCTCGCAGAGCGTCATTAAATACGTCATCACACTGTGGGACAATGTTTCGGACTTCACACTGGAATAAAGCCGTTACAGAGCAGAGCGGCAGACAGAGAGACTCGATGCTCTTCACATGTAAACGTTTCGTCCCGTCACATTTAGTTCTATGTGGGAGTGCGTTTTGAAGTACAATAGGAGCACATTGTCAGATAACGGTATGAACAGTTTTTTTTATTTTTCATTCAAATGTTTTGTTTTTACTTTTCCAAATGCACAGCGACAGTTACAAAAAAATAAAAAAAGTTAGTATTGTTATATTAACGTCGACCCTCCTCCTGGCAACGGGCCGAGATGGCGGCGGCTGTAGTTGTTGCCGTAGCGACGGCGGCGGTGGATGCGGGAGGGGTTAATATGTATTTGTATGAGGTAGGGCCTTTCTAACACTCCAGCCATCGCACAAAGCAGATGGGTGAACTAACCCTGAATAGGACTGTAGAAAGTTTATTTATTTATTTTTAGGTTGTTTATTGTTATTAGTCCCTCTAATTTGTTTACAGGGCATTTTATGCCAAGTGCTTTCAAAATAAATGTTGAGGTTTTTTTCCACTTTTGTTTTGGTCTCATTTGTTCTCTTTTTTTATTTTTAATAAATGGGTCCAAATAACTATTATAATCACCCCCAAAAAATACACAACTTGGTGATAGTTTTGACTTTTAGTTAAAGCTGCTCTCGACAATATTGTAATGTAAACAATGGATGAAATGAGTATGTAATGTGAACAGTGACCAACCCACAGAAAACTCGACAGAGTGTTGTGTCATCTTTTAGCTCATTGATTTGGCTTCATGTCCCGCAAATGTACCGTTTTAGTCCACCTCATCCTTGTTTTCAGTGAGGGGGACAGAAACTGATAAAAGTTAGCAACCAGCTGGTGAACGTGGTGGAATGTTTTTCAGCTCAAAAGCCAGATGTTTCCCTCAGGAACAAAAAAAAAAAAAAGTAGTATTGAGGTGGCCAGAAACAGAAGTCCCAATGAATGCTGGTGTATGTGCTTTATGTTGAAATAGGCAATTCTTCACAAGCTGTTATACATACCGTATGTCAGTGTTTTGTTTACAGCTAGTTGTGCTGCCCCCAAGTGTACAGAAAAGAGAATACAGGTTTGAGGAAGACGAAGGTGAATACTTTATACTACAAACTTTATTTAAGTAAGTAGGAAATTACAATGACTGCACCAATTGTTAGACATATTAATATCGAGATTCTTACATTGAGCGTAAAAATAATTTGTATCTACAACTTCTTTATGGATTTAACAAATTCAATAAAATCATTAAGGATTCACCAGTATATTTAATAATGAAATGTACCTCCAGTGTATATTTTACTCTGAAAAATCGATATATTAGGTATTCCACATGTCGTGGGAGCGCTGTGGGATTTATTGTTGTCACTGCTGGTGTAACTTTTAGTGGACAGTCTAGATGCACGCTGCACAATATAGAGATGAGATGACCTACATTGTGACGGTTTAAAACATAATTGCTTTCGCCAAAAGCTTCGCCACAGGAAAAGGGAGTTGAAGCAATAATGGGGCCTGCTCTTACCCTCCATTTAATTGAACTTCAGCTGTGCCAAAGATAACGCGTCGTACTGAAACGTTAACTAGAGCTGCAATGCCACTCATTTGGCACTTTGAGCCCTGCAACCTTGGATTTGTGCCTCCAGCGGTTTGCTTTGACTGGCTTCTGGAGAAATGGCTTCATTGTCCTTCGCCTAAACGTCCGCCACTGTTTGGCGGGTGTAACGTTACAGCCCTAGAGTGACTACCGCAATGAATATGTAAAAAAGTAGGAGTAGGCTGAGAACAAGAGGAAGGAAGAGGTTTCAGACATGACTTCACCCACAAACAGTACGATGTAGTTGTAATTTATGGCTCTTGTGAAAGTTTCAAATCAATGCTTTTTCCCCCTGTATACACACTATGTATACAGGTGTACAGCTGTTACGATGTCGCCTTTGTACCTGTGTTGAACTGCCTCTAATCCAGCTCTGTAGCTGCCACAGCACAGACGGGAAGGATGCCTGCTTGAACTGTAGTAGAGCGAGGAAGCCAAGGGTTAGATTGCCCCCCCCCCCCCCCCCCCCCTCACTATGCTGTGTGTCTCCTAAGTGCTTCTCTGTTCTTCTTCAAACCTTACTCTGCCTTCACATGCTCTTCTCACACTCCTCCTTTTCTGGTAGCAAAGTGCTGATGCTCGGGTACTTCAGCATCCATCAAAGACTCGCAGGCAGTCGCAAATTCCTGCATCCCATTCCTGCTCCCACTTGTAGGTTGTAACTGAATGGATGTGTGATGCCGAGGCCTCGGAACTCGTACTGCGCAGATTGTGACGGGGACATTTTCCTGTAGCCCTATGGCACTGTGGTTTCTGCCTAAACACTGCTTGTTCCGCATCCATTATGAGTTTTGTAGTACAACATGATCATTTTAAAAACTTGTAAAAGTAACTTTTAACTTGTGCAATGGCTGCTTTTGTAGTTTCAGCTAAAATTAACTGTTGACTTACCATTTGAAGTGATGCTGTGAAGTCAATCGCTTTCAAACCGGACTAAAACTGTGATGAGAGCTTGAAATGCTGTTGCTTTTATCTTTCTTTCCTCTTGTTCTTTGGATGAACTTTGTCTTTTATGTTTTTATCCCGGAGAATAAAAATCAAGACGGAACCAAAATGAAACCAAACTGCTTTTCTCTCATATCTTTTTAAAATAAATACATTCCGAAAATCCCCACTCCACATTTAGAGTCCTTTTTTAACGCATTGATCAGCAGGACCCTGTTAGGTTGGTTGCTGAGGTAAACATTACACACAGCTGATGAATGTTCATAGAAGCAAACAAACTAATCCTCTCAAGTATTCAGAGCATGGGCTGGAAGCGGGTGACTGATCCGAGGTCAGTTTTACAGCCTCATGGTAAAGTTAAGGTATGAGGACAGGAAGGCTGAACCTCGAACAACACAAAGAAGACGCAACTTTATCATGGACTAAGGTTTTTGAACTTGTACTTGGACAAAGTCAACAGTTTCAGCATCACTGTTTGTGATCCGTTCTTTCTATTCGGCCATTTCGAGACCATTTAGTAGCGATTCTGGAGATTTCTATTGACCCTTCGCTAAGCCCTGCACCCCCTCTGCTAATCAGTCAAGCTGTCAGAGCTATGTTACCATGGAGCCCACACGGTCACTAACTGCACTCCCTGAAGAAGTATTATCTGGGTAAACGAATTAGTGTTTTTATTTAGCGAGAGTCTACAATATGCGTTTGAAAGGTATATGAAGGATGTCAAACTTATTCAGCAGAGACAACAGGTTGAAAAGATAAAGTAGAAGCTAAAGTGAACCACCACATCACCTGGCGATCGAGACAGAAGACAATAAACTTAAGGAACAACACTGTTCCTGTATAGCCGGGTAGGTCTTTATTCACTGTTACAATCATTAAAAGCAATAGCAGCGTGTGTATACATTCGGTATACCTCTAGCGTAACTTAGAAGTGCAAGCGCTAGTTAATGACGTGCTATGGTGCTCTGCTAATGTCAGCTCCACAGGTTCTTATGTAGAAATGTAACATTTTAGAAACGTATGTCTCTTTCCAATTTCATCAGGGATTCATGATTTTTGCTAATTTACTATATAACTACTCTGATGTTAAAGTGGCATTACATTTGGTCAGGGACTTGGCACTTGACTTGGGAGCGCAAACATTTGAGACTGCATAACAATCTTACTCTGAAAGAGTGTTTTAGGAAATTGCAGTGTAGTGGAGGCTGCAGCAGGTTGCTGCAATGTTTCACAGAGAGGCCTGAAGTTCCTGTCTTTTCTCAGGGCGGAGAGACAGCAGACAGGGTTTCCCTCAGAAGAGATGCACGTGTGAGCACGAGTGTTGTTGGAGGAACACCTGCTCCATGTGTGTGTGGGTGTTTTGTTTGACTGGCTACAATGCAACACTCATTATTTGGGAATTAACTGGATTTTTTTTTCATGGATCCAGGCTTGAGTTGTTATTGGATTATTTAATTGACATTGTTTGTTATATAGTCTTTGTTGATAGATAAAACGTGGATATCAACATCTGGATTCCTCGTTTTTTTTATCAACACATTCTGAGAGAATGCCAGACAAATTCATCTCTTTGTTTTTCTCAACCAATCTTGGATTGAGTTGAATCTGTAGACACAGGCCTGCTGTTGTATTGGTTCTTTGATGGGTGTAACAAAGAGGAATGCCTTCCCTTTCATTACAAAGAAAACAGAAAACAAGCTGAGGAACTTGAATGAACTTGTGCTGCAGATGTTTCCAGGACATCCTTAGCTGTGGGGATCTTTTGATCAATTGATCCTGTGATATCCTTTGTCCAGTACTTCAAACCATCTTACAAAGTGGTAGTTGCTTTCCATACGTTTGTTACGTATCTGAGCCCTTAAACTCCAGCTCAGCTGATGTTGAACTGCGATACACACTAGACCACGTTGTGACTGCCGGTTGTCTGGTTTGGCACGTCTGACGGAAACCAGTTTGTTTTCTGTTCCAAACCAGGACTTACAATCATGATCATCCCCCCAGCGATCACACACTCTGTCTGTCCCGCTCTACTGTTTGTTATTTTTGTGCAATGAACTTTAAGGTGTGTTTCTGGCAGGTGAGTGAGTGGGTGTGAGCCAACGGACCGCAGCGTACAAACGAATGAACGCCTGACAGCTCACCGATGTTACGACATTCCTCACTGAGTCGCAGCAGATCAAGAGAAGTAATTCACTGTGTATGCTGAGACCGTTGTGTGTTTAAAGTCAGGCCGACCGGATCATTCACACTAAGCTAATCACACGTTTGTTGGAACAAGGCTGAGCTGCATTGGCAATTTACAAGCACGCTTGTGCACGATAATAAATCATCTTTATTCAAATTATTTTTTTCCTTAGTGTACATGCAAATGTTTTGATTGTTTACACAGATAAAAGCATTTTCTTGAATGTATCAGTGAAATGAATGCAGAACATATCAGAGCGCTCTTTATCAATATTCCACACGGTTTACATTTCTTTTCTGGTGAGTAAAACATAACGCATTTATCATGATATAAAGCAAAAACTAAAAATGTATCAGAGGGGTATAGTTCAGACACATGAGTGCAGAGAAGACAAAGAGGTTCAGATAAGACCGTGACGTCTGAAGGCTTTTGGTGCCGTGGTGGGCAATGCCCTTTTCGAGGAAACATTTTTTTAGTTGCATGTGAGAATCATGTGCTTACTATAAACATAGACAAAACTGCCAGCGGGGTCACCGATGCTGTGAAGAATGGCCTCTTCTTCAGGGTGAGTAGATTAACGAAACCTCTGCTGCACAACCCAACAGTCGGTCTAGTTGTGAATTAGACGAAGGCCAACATGTGCTGCAGCACTGTTGGCACACTGCTTTATACTTTTGTAAAACATTACAAACTTGCTACAACGGTCAGACTGAATGGAGATGTGGTCTCTAGAGGGACTTGTTCAAAGCTGCCTAAACAATCTCTAATGTTTTTTGTGATGACAAGTCGTTTTTGAAGGGAGAAGAGATACAACTAATAGTTAAAATTGATAACAAAAATGGGGATATTTGAAAAAGAGAATAAACAGTTGATAACTAATGTTTCATCCATCCACAACAAATGATTAAGAAAGTTCTGACTGATTTGTTAAACCAGGCGTGAGCGAGAACAACATGAAAAGATATTTGGCCTCAGAGACAAAACATTGACAAATGGAACTTCCTCTCACTCACAGGCCCTCTCTATTATCAGAATACGAAGGCCAAAGCCTAAAACTCATTTACAAGCTCGCTCTTAAACAAGCTGCGGCCTGTAAAACAGATGAGGTGAATCAGGCTGTGTAAATGTAAGACACCTTTTGTGTGAAATGAGTAAACATTGAGTCATTCCTCAGAGACCTGAAGAGGACACATATGGTTATTTATCTGACTCGACACAGAGCGGACCTTTAGATCCACAAATGTTTCTCACAATATACATAATAATAATAAGTAGTGTTTTAAAAAAAATTCTACTATTGTTTTTGAACTATTTTAAGTTTGCTGATTGTGTCATGTTCAGTGGATAACTTTCATATTGTGTCGTCCCTGTGGACAAAAGCGGTAGTGTTTCTAAGGCACCAGAGTCCCCTTAGAAAGCCTCTAATTTTATGACAGCGGGGTGTGACAGTGTGGCCCGCTTAGTCCTGGTTCTCCCATGCCTCCTTTCTCTCTAGTGGGCCCAGCAATACGGCTCAGCAATACAGCGTGGTGTCGGTGTTGGCTTCCAGCGGGGACGAGGTGACGCTCTGCTCCTGGTCTGAGGAGGAGACGCTGTTGCTGGGCGCGGAGCACTCCACCTCCTGCCGGAGCCCCAACTGCAGGTCGGCGGCGGCAGCAAAGCCGGATCTGGGTCTGAAGGTCTGATTTTGCTTGGAATCCAACCAGTTGGCATCGATGACAAGCATTAAGAATAACTACATAGACATGTTTCTTACTTATGAAGGTCATATAGAGGCATCAGTATTTTATTAAGAATGTTTCATAACGAGTTCAAAGTTCCTCATAGTAACTTCAACTATTTCTTCTTTTTCCCCACACCGTGATGCTGCAGATAAAGGCTGTGTGAGAGGAAACCTGACCACAGAACAACAAACAGTCGATATCCTCACGACAGGGGACACAGGTGTGAGCTCTGATTTTCACTTCCCTATATTAACACACACACACACACACACACACACACACACACACACACACACACATACATACACTGGTAGCAGTATTTACATGCTCCTTGGGACATATCGAGTACACATGAGCATAGAGGCTCACACAAAGACACAGACACAC
Organism: Leptoclinus maculatus; assembly: GCA_032191485.1. Taxonomy (NCBI): domain Eukaryota; kingdom Metazoa; phylum Chordata; class Actinopteri; order Perciformes; family Stichaeidae; genus Leptoclinus; species Leptoclinus maculatus. The sequence continues at coordinate 6,170,379 of JAVDOI010000007.1, forward strand.
ACACTGGGTGGTGCACTGGGATCAACCGGCCACTGTTTACTTATGCTTGTCTTTCTCTATTGTTTCTGAGGTTTAAAGGAGCACAGAGGATGGAGGATGAAGACGTGAAAACACACTCACACACACACACACACACACACACACACACACACGGCACCTCTACATTCTCTTTATATTTGTCTTGCTGCTGACTTGATTTTTATAAAATTTGGGGAAATTATGAGGCATATTTGTTTTCACGGTCAGTACATATTCTACACAAATAGATTCTATTATTTAATAATAGTCAGAGCTATTTTGCTATTACTATTCTAATTTGCACTATTCTTACCGTCTGTGTGTAAAGTCACTTTGCACTTACAGTAGAAAATGAGCAGAGAAATTAATAATCTCAGGAGGTTTGAGGAAGGAAAAATGAAGTTAGATTAGTAAAGGAGTGAAATGAAAGAATAAAAAGCAAAGATTGTGAGGGAAACTGTAAAGATGACACGGCTGAGACTGCCATCAATACATAGACATCAATACAATTAATAGCTTTCTTGCTTAGTCTGAGATATCAACATGTTTCATGCATTAAAGGACCAACTTGTAGCATTTAGGGAGGTCTATTGGCAGAAATGGAATATAATATTGGTCAGAATCCTTAGTATAATGACCTGAAACGAAGAAACCTCATGTTTTTGTTACCTTGGAATGAGACGTTTATCTCTACATTCGGAGAGGGTCCTCTTCACGGGGCCGGCCGCCATGATCCTGCAGTAGCCCAGAATGGACAAACCAAAGGCTCTACATAGGGACATGCAACTCTTTGTGTTTTCCCGTCGGCCACCGTAGCTCACCAACACGCTTGGCACACGGAAGAAGTTCCAATTGGTAGCAATCTGCAACCTCACCGCTAGATGCTGCAAAACCCTACACATTGCATCTTTAAGTACGTAGCTGGAGCCTGAAGGAGGTTAGCCTAGCTTAGCATAAAACCTGGAAGCAGGGATGAACATCTAGCTTGGCTCTCTCCAAAGTTAAAAAAGTACACCTCTAAATCTAACCGTTGATCTATCTGCTCAACACTTCAGCTTCAGTAAGTCTTTGCGCCAGGTTGGCCATCTAGAAATAGTTACTCCATTTTTACATTTCTGTCTGTGTATAGATTCAACAAATGAGATGTAGCGTATGAATTGGTGAGCTTTAAAGTTGTTGATAAGAACATTTTTATCACGTTGGACAGAGCCAAGCTAGCTGTTTCCCATCGCTTTCTTACACAACTAAGCAAGTAAGAGCATTTACCAACGTAAGAGCTCATCGACTGCTCCAGTCTTAAAGCCAAATCTCACGGTGATGAAACAACAGAAAAGGATGGTTAACACTGGGGGCTCGGAATTATGTTTAACTAAGGATTTAATTGATGTTGGGGGTGACAGTTTGTTTACTTGAATTTTTAAAAAGTTCAGTTGCGCATGAAAACTGGTTCATTTGTGTCTGAACAACAGAAGCACGATGTCAGTTTTCTATGATGGTCCACAAATTGTGTGTGTATTCCTGCTCTCTCGTTCGTGTGTGTGTAGCAACAGCATCTGTTTCCAAAACCTTGATAATCACAGCCTGGGTAATTTCTCTTTTCAGGTATCAACATCTCTGCTCATCTCATCTCATCATCTCGGTCCTTTATTCTCTCCCCTCAGCGTCAGTCACGACCAGACGTTCAGGCTAACAGGCAAACGGCACGGTGCTGAGGGCAGTATTGACGCAAGGATGCTGAGTCACAAAAGCATTTGTGCGTGTGTGTGTGTGTGTGTGTATTGATGCAGAGGGGCACAGGTGTAAGCCAGCCATCTGTTCTTCCGTCTTCATCGGAGTAAACAACATTTGTTCAGAGATGTCCATGTTTTCGCTCACTGAACTGCGTTGTCAAGTCAAGTTAAATTATCTTCAATCGACTTGAATCAGATCCAGTCTAGTCAAACTAGGTAATTCCATGCAAAGCCAAATCATTTCAAATCAAAACTAGTCAACCCATGTCATGTCAAGACTTGACTGTCTAGTCAAGCTGAAGAACCACAAAACCAGCCAAATCAATTCAAGTCACGACAAATGAAATAAAAAAACTGATTAAAGTTGTCAAGTCATGTCAATTTAAGTCAAGTCTTGTCATGTTACGTCAATTTAAGTCAAGTCTTGTCATGTTACGTCATGTAATTTCATGTCAATTTAAGTAATGTGAAGTCAAGTCATGTCATGTCAAGACAAGTCAAGTCAATTTGAGTCAAGTCAGCTCATGTCCTGTCAATTTAAGCCAACTCAAGTCAAGTCAAGTGAATTTAAAGTCAAGTCAACTCGATTTACGTCAAGTCTAGTCAAGTAAAATCAAAAACTGAAGTCAAGTGAAGTAATTTTCTTTGCTTGCATTTAAATCACAACATGCCTCCTATAGTAAGTGTAAACGATAGTAAAAGCAACATCTGCATCTGTTGCAAATATTCGCCATTCACAGGAGACAGCTAATTGTTTATAGCATGGCATTTTTAGCCATCAGAAGCTTGTATTCACAATGTCTGCTGATCTGCATAACTACACCAGTTTAATACATCAAAGGGCTTGTGTGCCCCATATTTGCCTGTAGGGCATGAAAATGCATCCTTCATATATCAGTAAGTCTGCAGACTGGTCACTAGAACTATCATCTGGGAACCAACATTGCTCATGGGCCCCTGTCTCATGGATCCCCACATGACTCCAACGAAATGTTTAAGTGTGTCTGGGTCCCAGGAAGGAGAGGGCTTTTCTTATTTGGAACACACATATAGGCTACGATGGGATTTTGTAGTTCATCATGCCAATTATTTGCTTGACATGATCTGTACCAACACACACACACACACACACACACACACACACACACAGTGGTACATACCCTGGGGCGCCTCAGAAAAGCACCAAAGGTTAGCAGTCAGGAGTGAGTTGTGGGCATTGTGCAGTCATGTGCTGTTTGTGTGTGTGTGTGTGTGTGTGTGTGTGTAGTCAGTTGATGTGTTTGTACATGCGTGTCTGAGCTTTTGTGAGTGTTTGTAGATGCTGGGAAGGAAAATGAATATCACAATATGCTGACAGATGGTTGGAAAGAGCAGACAGCAGAAACTGGCCTTGATGAATTCATAGGTCATTTATAAACATCGTCTCCTCCATTTTTAATAACCGTGAACGGATATGAAATAATTAGATGGATAAGACCTCCATTTAACCAGAGAGGGCCGATCCATTCAAAAGGAGCGGGAGGCATAGATGAGACACTGATATGGTGAAAGCAATATACAGTAAAGCAAGCAATCTTGTTTGATCATTTGACTGCCAAATTAAATTCTGCGGTTGGCAATATATATCTGTAAAGAGAGCCTCCCTCCAGATATCGTTACCAATAATTGAGGCATCGCTTTAATTGGACATTTTATCTATTTGAGTGTCAGGCACTAAAATATTTCTGAACCTCTCATTATCAAAGGAGATTAACACAATGCACCCGGAAGTTGCCGTGCTGTTGTAATGCTGCAGTTTAAGTTAACTGTAAAGGTTTTGAATAATCAAAGCAACACACAACTATTATCTTCTGTTTATAATAAGCACCGTCATCCACGGTGTTTCAGCCATCTTTGAGAAAAAGAGATTACCTGACTTTCAGCATCAAAGCATCACATTATAGCTGAGAATTCATATTGTTTAACGTTGCAGCTTTAGTTTACAGGAGAGATCGCTGCTGCTGTGGGCCTGCAGGGCCTGTCCAGAGGGGTTTTAGTGGCAAACAAATGCCATATAAAGGTGTCAAGATACTTTCCTGCTTATTATAGCACTTGTGGTTTCTCTCTGTGACATTCCACACACACTGAAGATAAAAGGGCACGTGTATTCAAACATGCAGACAGAGGTAACACGGAGTGTGTAAATGCTACCGCCAATCATTGTTGTTGTCGTCCTCATCATTATCATCACCATCATCATCATCATGGCAGTTACTTACTTTGTAATTTGGGTCAATAGGGACCAATGCATTTTCTCGTCCCGGGGCCCTCTACTGCTTTAATCTGTCCCTAAAAACATACACATTCATACTCACATGAATGTGAAAATAATATGCATACATATACTTTGTACGGATCACATCATGGGAATACTATTATCTAAGTAAAACATTCACCTCGACTTTAGTACAAATTTCAACATGATCAGCTTCGCCCTATGTTTTCTTGCTCGTCTTCATCACGTTTTATCTACTTGAAAAGCCCCCTACAGCAGTGATTTTCAACCTTTCCTGAGCCGCGGTACATTTTTACACGGCACACTAACAACCCAAAAAGTTACAAAATGACACATTGTAGCATAATACAGCATATATGCGTTGTGTGGCTCCTTACTCAGTGTGAAACCTGGGCCTGTTTAGATGAACACAACGCTGATATCCTGGCAGAAACTGAAGAAAGGCACACGAAGCTCTTCCTCAACAGCTCTCAGTCTCTCTCTGGTTTTAGTTTTGTTGTCCAGGTTCAGAGTCTGCATTTTTCATTTTCAAATATTTCTCCATCGCTGTTCGTCTTGTCACCGCAACCTCTCCCATCATTTAATTCTACTGTCTTAAATTAACATGGTCATTATTGCGCTACCTACTGCCACCCACTGACATGGAAGAGTATTTAATTACTTAGACAGCCACTATATTGCAGCTCAGATGCTCAACAATGGCAAATTATTTTCTCTACAGGAAGAGCACCAAAGCGGTCACTTTATATATATATTTTTACACCATAAATATGTATACATTTTGCCCCTTTTGAGCATTCAAAGGGTACTTTTGAGTGTTTGTTGCTCCTCCGCCACACTAGAGGGCGCTGTTACGCGTCCACACTGAGCTTAAGTCTGTTGCAGGAAGTGAATGTCACTTGCCAGAGGAAAGGCATCGGCACTCGGCATGCGAGTTTGTTTGGATTTCCACGTGACACCGAGCTCATTGAAAACAAGAGATACAACCCCCCGAAATATAACAACACCTGTCAGTGCACCACGACAGTCATGGGCAAAAAAGGCAAGAAAGAGAATAAGGTGAAGGGAGCAGAGAAGACAGCTGCCAAGATGGAGAAGAAAGTTTCAAAGAGGTCCAAACGAGAGGAGGTAACGTTAATATGGGCTGAACCACTAACACCACGTTAATATGTGCACTCTTCATATGAAACAAAGGCGCTGCGCCAATAGCTTTGTACAAATGATAAATATATTGTGAACATGATGTGAGCTAGCGTTAGCTCAGGTCTGCGAACTAACTGCATAGTTTACCACAAATGCTAACTACAGTCTAAATGAGTGGCCGGTAACACAACTGTTTCTTATTAGGACTAGCAATGTCACTAATATTAACATGAGCAATATTACTAGGACCCACAACATATCTCTAATGTCTTTATTTTTACGTCTATCCGGTTTTGTTCTCATTACTTTTCATCCTTCTCTGTCTCCAGGAGGATTTGGAGGCTCTGATTGCCGAGTTTCAGAATCTGGATTCAAAGAAGACCCAAGTAGTAGAGACAACATGTCCACCTCCGTCAGCGAGGTGAAGGACTGCACCACCCGCCTTCAAGTTCACGGTGTCCCCATCGGGACAACTTGTCTCGACTGTTGACGTCTGTATTTCCACATTGGCTGAACGTATTCTTACCATTCATACTGCGTTTTAATCGTCCATCACTTACTGTGTTAGTTTATATCAAGCGACACACACACACGCACACACACACACACACACCCTGGGAACATTGGCGGTGAACCCATGTGCCAACCAAACCAAGTAATAATGGGAAGTGTGATAACTGACTCTACCACAGAGTTGTTTCATGAGTTTTCCTCACCGCCCGATCTAGTTGAGCTTTAAAAGGAAGTTGCTGTTGCTGCAGGTCTGCTTTACCTGATTGCCGTGGTGTTGTTATGCTAAAATGCTGATGTTTAGCAGTTATGGTGTTCACCATCCAGAGGGACGGAGGAACTGGAGCACACTGATTGACTTGAGGTGTGAAAGCACCCTTCAGGTCTCTGATGTCTTTTTGTGTTCTTTCAGATTGAGTGCGTCTCTCTCTGCCCATCCGGAGAAAGATGAACTCATCCTGTTTGGAGGAGAATTCTTCAACGGAAAGAAGGTATAGCGGAAAATCCTCTTGAATGACTGAATGAGCAGGAAGCTCACATGCTTTGATTTTTTGCCAATATTATTAATAAATCCTCATCTTTTTTTTTTTTTGCAGACGTACCTGTACAACGATCTGTTTTTCTACAGCATCAAGAAGAACAGCTGGGTGAAGTCAGACATCCCCAACCCTCCTCCGCCTCGCTGCTCTCACCAGGTACGAGGTGCTCGCTGTCTGTCCCTCGGCCTGTGTGAGCTCTCAGCTTTATTGTGTCTTATCTGATTCTCAGCAACAGTTTTAGTTACTTCCACGTGAGCAGAGGCCAGGTGACTGATATAAATCAAATGATAGGTATACAGCTACATTTGATAGACCCTTGTAGTGCTGCTTAATCCACCGCAACACTATTTGAAGTCCTTTTATTTGATGTGATTCTCCGATTAAACCACAAGAGGGCAGACGGCAGTTGAGGAAACTTATCGGCAACGTCATCACGGCCATTATGTTGCAAGACAACTAATTCAATCTGAGGACATCAAGCCTCTTTATCTCGCTCTGTTCATGCACCACTCTCCCTCCCCTCCTTTTCTCCCTCCCTCCCTCCCCCTCAGGCGGTGGTAGTTCCCCAGGGTGGGGGTCAGCTCTGGGTGTTTGGGGGAGAGTTTGCCTCTCCAAACGGGGAGCAGTTCTACCACTACAAGGACCTCTGGGTGCTGCACCTGGCCACGCACACGTGGGAGAACATCAAGTGAGTGCAGAGGGCCGTACAAACAAGATGGGCGGGGGGGGGGGGGGGGGGGGGGGAATACTATTTCATCTTAATGAGTTCATTCCATCAATTTGTTTTTACCTCCCCAGGGTGTCTGGTGGTCCACAGGGTCGCAGCGGCCACCGCATGGTCCTCAGCAAGAAACAGCTGCTGGTGTTTGGAGGTTTCCACGAGAGCAACAGGTAGGCGGAACGTGTTACCGAGTGATCAAACGAGGACAGTGTGTCTGTAATGGAGTGGGCCGAGGACAGGTAACGTGCTCCATTACATCACTACTTCCTTCACACCCGTTAATGGGGAGAGTGGAGACGGCTTATTCTAAACCCTGTTCATTCTACAAACAAACACACTCGTAGAGATCAGTTTTATCTCTTCTGGTAAACACATCACATGTAATACGTTGTATTGGATGAATACATACTTGGATTCTGTGAATGAGCATAGAATTCTCAACTTATCGTATAATATCTGGGCATGAGCTCAATATTTTTATGTTTTTGACTTGTATCTCACAGCTCCGACGTTGGGACATTTTGGGTTTGAGCTGAATGAGAGCGGCGTGTTGTTGTTGTTGTTTATATCTAATCGAATGTGATTGGCAGGAAGTTCTCTGTGAAGGAATGAATGACTCTTTATCCCCTTCTGCCAAATGTTTGTTAACAGTGCCAGAGAATCCATTTAATTTTGAGTTTTGAGCTTGAGACTGACATCCAATCGGCAATCTCTTCGCAATATGCGATAAAGTCGACAGTCCTCAAGCTCTTAAATGTATCAAAGTTGTGATTTAGTTTCAGCCCGTTCCTCTCCTCCCCCTGCAGGGATTTTATCTACTACAATGACATCTACTCCTTCTCCCTGGACACCTTCTCCTGGTCACGCCTCGCTCCATCAGGCTCCGCCCCCTCCCCACGCTCCGCCGCTCAGATGACCTCCACGCCCGACGGCATGGGCGTCGTCATCTACGGGGGATACTCCAAAGTGGTGAGTGTCTGTGTGTGTGTGTGTGTGTGTGTGTGTGTGGCTCTCCCCCGTATTGATAATACATTACGTTTTGTGGTCTGCCTGATTGTGTGCGTTTTTATTTAGCGAGTCAAGAAGGACGTAGAGAAGGGGACCATCCACTCCGACATGTTCCTTCTCAAGCGAGAGGGTAAAGAAGGCCAAGGTACACAAACACTTAAGGTACCGAAATAATCAAAATCATTCAGCTTCTATGCTTGTTCGCTGATCTTCGACTGATTTCCCCCCCCCCCCCCCCCCGTCCTGCAGAGAAGTGGTCGTGGTCCAGGGTGAGCCCCTCTGGGAACAAGCCCACTCCCCGCTCTGGTTTCTCGGGGACGCCGGGCCCGGCGGGGCGGGCGGTGCTGTTCGGCGGGGTTTGCGACGAGGAAGAGGAGGAGACGCTGGAGGGCGACTTCTACAACGACCTCTACCTGTATGACACGGTGAAGAGCCGCTGGTTCCCCGGCCTGCTCAGGGTGAGACACAAGGAGCAGCTGGATCAGTGTCTGGATGAAAGCATATGATATTATATACAATATTTAATCGATATTTCGTTAGATACAAATTCAAATGATCACATCAACTTAAAAAAATATATACTTTTGGACTTTAAAACCGGTGACCTTTCGTTGCACCGATTACAAGGTTAACAGTAGAAATGTTACCGAGTAATCTACTAGGAATGTGCTCGTGCATGTACGTGATCGGCCAACGCGGGGCGTCACCGTATGATGTTGTGTTGAAACTCTTTTTGCCGGATGATGGAGCCTCCTCCGGTGGCATCCCCGCTGCACTGCTGGACCGGCCTCATTCAAATGAATGAGAGGGCTGCGGCCCGGATCCACACAAATATGAATAGCCAACCATTTTTTTAAATGGATTAATCATTTCCATCAAAGTCCTCACTACTGATTGGAACCATCCCCTCTCAAGGGAGCTGCCGGTCAACTGCAGGGTGTCGGTGCTTCCACTTACTTATCCTTTTGTTTCCAGGGAAACAAGTCGGAGAAGAAGAAACGGAGACGGGGGAAGAAGGGTGGAGCAGAGGGGGAGGGCGCAGACGGGAAGGAGGAGGAGGGGGGGGCACCGCAAGGACCCACTGAGGTCATCAGGGAGATTGTCACCGAGGACGGCACAGTGATGACCATCAAGGAAGTGATCCCTGGAGCTCAGGACGAGGAGGAGGAGGAGGAGGAGGAAGAAGAGGAGGAGGAAGGCGATGGCAAGATTACACTCGCACACTAAACACATTTAAGATGTGAGAAAATATCGATAGGTTGGAGAATCACAGGCTTTGTTTTGTTCTTACCTCTTCAGGTTCAGCCTCGGCCCCCCTGGTGGAGCCCTGCGCGAGGTCCAGCGCCATGGCAACGGTGCGTCAGGGCAAGCTCTTCCTGTACGGAGGGATGTTCGAGGTCGGCGACCGCCAGTTCACCCTGAACGACTTCTACTCTCTGGACCTCAACAAGATGGACCAGTGGGAGGTTCTGGTGGAAATGGACCCAAGTGAGTCGAAAAAAAAAAATACAAGTCAAGAACACATAAGAGAAATAACGCACGTAGATTACAGAATATATGAACACTGGCTAAAGCAGCCAGTGTGCTGATTTGTCTCGTTTGAATATATAGAGCTGGAGGATTATACGACAGCAGGGAACTCTGTGAGCTTTCATTGAGATTTATCATGTTTTTTCATTTTCTCCACAGAGACACAGGAGTGGCTGGAGGAGTCTGAGTCAGAGGAAGATGAGGAAGATGAAGAGGAGGAGAAGGAGGAGGCGAAGAAAGGGGCAGAAGGGGAGGAGGAGGCGAAAGGAGCAGAAGGGGAGGAGGAGGCGAAAGGAGCAGAAGAGGAGAAGGAGTCCGAAGAGGAAGGCGAGGATGAGGATGGCAAGGGATTATTCCTCTCTTTCACTGTCTTATAATTATCTCTGTCTTTATTTTTCCCTTCATGCTATTCATAACGAGCAACAAGTACAGTATGCAGATCAGGATACTTGATATTTAAGGTATAATATAATAATAAAATACCTTATATAAGGTAAACTAACCTCACAAACGCACGAGAAAGCATCTCCTATGTGAAAGCTGATATGGTGTCAATGGGTGACTCTAGAGGCTAAATGTAGGTTTCAATAGAAACCAACATCTTCAGTCTTAATTGGCCACAACAGTATATTGGCTGTTATCAGCTTATTGCAAATAAAAATACAGTGATGCTCAAAGCTAAATGCTAATATATAATACCAACACCAACATGCTGATGTTGTGCGTATAACGTAAAGCATCCTAGTTTACCGTGTTAGCGTGCTAACCTTTAGTTATGAGCGGTCAACAGCTGAGGCTGATGCTAATGTCATCAGGTTCGCCAAAATGAGTAAGTTATTAGTAATAAGTACTGGGTTATTCTGACCTGACGACGACGCTAGATGAGAAGCTGTGATGACCGAAGTAGAATTAATCCTCTGGGGACCATGAATGTCAGTACAACTCGTTAGTGCAGTCCATCCAAAAGTTATTGAGATATTTCAGTCTGAATCAAAGTGGTTCTTTTTTACCCGGTAAAAGTCCACTTCTTCATTCCTCCACGCTCCCGGTTTGCAACGTAGATTTTCTGTAAAAACAAGTCTGTGATAACCTTAACGGAATACTTCACCCACAAAATTACTATTTGTACATCATTTACTCACCGGTGTCACCTTAAAGAAAACGTAGTTTTTCTTGCATGCCTGCACGGTGAACACAAGCGTGACTCTGATTATGTGCAAGTGCACAGATGTCTCCCATTTACTGCAATTCATCAAGAGTTTTTTCTGTTTTCTTTATTTTCATTTTTCCGTTCTGGAGGCAACATTTCCTCTAAGAATTCAAGGTAACACAGATTGTCCAATATTTAAACAAATGGTCATCTTGTGGGTGAAATATTCCTCATTAATGTGTTATTTTTCTCAGATTTGACAAAGCTCCTCCCGAGCCAGAACATTAGTACACACAGTAGTACTTGTAGTGACCAGAAAACTGACCTTTATGTCTTAATGAGAGTTATATATTGGGAGATTTGGAGCAGGCTCCTTTTTTTTAAAGATGTTTGATTTGGCAAGAAACCAGCTACAAGCTGTTCTCGAGTAAATTGAACCAGGACCAACGTATTTAACCTCTCTAAACGTGCGTGTGTTTCCAGATGAAAAGGAGCACCCAGCAGTGCAGGAGGGAGAGACGGTGACGGACTACCAGACCCGCACGGAGCAGTACTGGATCGGACTGGCACGGGTCAACATGGGCCCCGACGCCAAGGACAAGAAGGTCGCCAAGGTTGCCCTCGCCATGGCCAAAGTCTTCTTTGAAGAACAATAGTGGGATACGCCAAAGTGTGTGTGTGTGTGTGTGTGTGTAAAATAGTGTCTTAAAATGACCTTTTTTAAAATGTGTCCTTTGAACTGTGCTGCAAATATTCAGTAATGCAAATTGTTTTTTTAATTACGTTAAAAACAGAAAACAAAAACATTTAGTTTTCTCCCACTGATGAAATAAAATGTTAATACATGAACTGTTTTCTGTTTGTGAATTTATCGTTACATTAGATTGAAGATTGTGGTTTCGTTCCTTCATTTTGAATAAAATAACTTATATTGGATGATATTCAACATTAAAGGGATAGTTCAGATTCTTTTTTTAAAGTTGGGTTTTATGTGGTACTTATCCATAGTCTGTGTTTTACCGACAGAAGATGGTAGTCAGCACTCCCCCGGTCTGGAGCAAAGCATGCACTGCTGTGCACCACCTAAAGAAGTCAGTATCAGCTGGAGTGTACGCTATATTTAGAGTTTTTTAACTGCTTTACCTTTGCCGTCAGACAGTCTTTTCCTAATTCTGTGTTCTCTTTAGTAATAAAAACCCAGTAATTCTTACCTCGCAGAACACATCCGCAGACCAGCAAGTGTCTTGCGAGGTAAAAATACTGTTTTTCTTAATGGAGTCTTGCGTCTTTGAAGGGAACACAGATTGATATAATGGCTTCAATTCCCTGTTGGCAAAGTAAAGCGCTGAAAATATTCTAAATATAGCGCACACTTAAATTTATATAGATTTTTTTTTTAGCTGTCTAAAATAGGTTTAGCTGCTACCCATCCACAACCCCACTGAAAATAAGATGAGAAATATCCCTTTGACATTTTTGAACTATAGAGCTGCTCTCAACTTTGGGACCAGTGTGGTGAAGCAAATGTAAAGCAAACATTAGTCTTCAGATACTTGGAGCCACATCTTAGTGCAGGTAAGTATTGAAATCTAATTGCCTGTGGTTTTTGGTTTTTGGTTTTGTGAGGACTGGGAAGTTGGAGGTTGTACACCAAGTCGCACAGCTTCTCAATGACACGGTTCTTACATATTTTAAAATCTGTCAAGCGTTGTCTGCAGCTTTCTTCTCTTGCTGTTTACGATCCAATCGGTGATGTCACAGCGGTGGTTTTGCCTGCGAGCTTTCTCAGATTTCCTCAGAAGTGCAGAGAGCCGTGTAACAAACCAGCTACAAGCTGCAGCTTGTCGAGACGCAAACCTGCTTTTTTTTCTTCTTTCTTTTGTCCACTTGGTGGCAGCACAACAGGCCGCAAACACAACGTTGACATATTATGGTGTAAAGTTAATATTGTGAATGTGTTGGCAAACAGCTGCCTGTTCACACACCCTGCCGATACAGAGCAACATTAGCATTCATTTGGACTCCTGTTTCCAGCCGCTTGACGAATGTAAGTCCAGTATTCACTCTGCTGTTAGCTCGGTCTGTATGTCCACCAGCTAGCTGCTGACTTTGGCTGCAATTGATGAACTGCACGGTTGGGTTTTAACTCTCTTTAGGTTTGATTAGTTACACATTAGTCATTTGATCATTGTGTGTGTGATATTGATTAGTGCAGCTTCAAGGCCCAGTGGTAGTAACTTTGTTCCCATGCATCCAAAAGTAGTTTCCTTCTACAAGAGGCCTACCGGGGTGAGGTAATTCAAAGTGAAGATGCAACTGAAAATCTGATATCCAACAACGATACATTTCCCAAATATGTTTGAAAATAATCCAATATGTATAATGTACCATGTGCGTATGTATTTCTAGATTGGGTTTGCCTCCATCTGGTGGACGTCTTTGTCAGTGCAGTCAGTCACAGCAGGTCGAGCGCTTAAGAACAACTGCTTCAGCAATTTGCAAATATTGAGTGGATGTGCGAGCAAAACCAAGTGTGTTCGAGCTCAACAAATCAACACAGAGAGGCGATGTCATTTTACTTTTACACCTGAAGTGGGTTGTGAATAAAGCCCCACCTGAAATTGGAAGTTTTATTGGAGGTTTGAGCAGAAAGTATATGGAAAAGTAGCCCAAAGCTGAAAATAAAACCATGACCTGGCATTTCTGTAGTTCCCTCTGATATAACTGTCAGGAAGGAAGGAACTGTGACAGGAAGAGAGAGGCAGGTGAGCTGAGCGGAGGAACGACAGCATTCAGGGATCTTCGAGCGATGAGAGGGGGATGTGAGGGGAGGAGGTAGAGAGAGAGAGAGAGAGTGAAGAAGATGGGGCGACGGCAGGGGAGGGAAAAGGGGAGAGGGGAAGCGAGGGAAGGCTGGGAAAAGGAGGAGGGGACGAGTGCGCGTCGTGTCAGGGAAGACATCAGTCCCCCCGTTGTGAGCACCATCCTCTCCCTCTGACCCATTTTATCCTCCATCAGCATGTTGAGCGAGCTGATGAATAATAGAGGAGAGGGAGAGATGGATGAGAATGAGGCTGCCTTCCTCTCGTTCACTACCTCCCCCCCCCCCTTTTTTTTTTTTTCTTCTGCGACCCCCTTTTTTATTTTAACTCCGGGACAAGAAAAGATTTTATAAATAACTAAAGAGAAGATTTATTTTTTTGGGTGCGCTTCTGACGTGGGGGGGCGCGTATAGTGCGTAATCGTCAGAGACACGTCAGTCGTGAGTGTGTGTGAGAGAAAGTTACTGGTACGTTATGTCAAGAACTTACTGGTACGTTATGTCAAGAACTTACTGGTACGTTATGTCAAGAACTTACTGGTACGTTATGTCAAGCTATTTCTGAAGCTGTTGTCAGGCTTGTTATTAATAAAGTCTGTTTGGAGAAGAACTGAATCACTTTTGGATCATGGATGATGATGTCAAAGGGGCCAAAACTATAGTAACCCAATGAGGTTCCCCTTTGACCAGTGATTGGAAACCACCGTTTGTGTTATTACTTTCATCATTTTTTTTGCACAAAGTCCGGTTGGTGGTTCAGTCATTTTGATCCTCAGGTGCACAATTCCAAGGCACAATTATTGACCACCCAGAGGAGCTTCCTTATTGGTTGCTTGGAGATGTCACTCATTGTTCAGACAGACCAGACAGTCAGCAAATACAGCGCGCTGCTGGACAAGACTGCCTAAACGGAAAAGAACATTTTAACCAGTGGCGGGCCGTGCATTTTATACCTGGGCCTTCACTGCTGTCCTGCAGCTGAAACACAGCTACGGTTATTATTTGTTTGGTGTAAAAATGAAGCAAACACCTATAGATACACTAACTGCAGAGAATACGCCGAGAGTGCGTCTCCTCTCTGCTCTGACTGCAGCGTGAGGCTTCTGTGTGTGCTTTTTTGTCAAACTAAAGATCTGATTGGTTGAACACTGACAATCAACAATATCGTCCACATTCACTTAAACTGCAAAGGGATTCACTTGTGAGTCTGCAGGCCTCGGGCCTCTCTTCTTACCTAGAGACACAGAGGTGAAATCCGATTGGATAAAAGCTCTACTTAAAACAAGCTGCACTGGAAGCAGAGCAACTGAGGAAGACAGTAGCTGTGCAATGAGAAAATAAGATAATGGGAAAAATATTTTTACAAATTATAATACATGTAGTGTATTTAAGAAAAATTATTAAATTATAAAATAGCTATAACTTTGTGATTCTGTTTAGGCCAGCAGAGAAGGCCTTGCAGGCCCTGACGGCACCACTGATTTTAACTAACATTTAGCACTGGCCGGTCATTGTCTGATCAGTCTTCAGCGTTACAGAGTGATACAGCGTTTTTTTCTTCTCATTTTGGTTGTACGACCCACAGCTGTACTGTTTTGGTTTGCTCTCATCGCTGCCAGCAGCAACAGGCAGCTTTTCCAGCAGAGCCCCCTGGTAAACCTACTGTCCAGTACCCGATCAGCACCACATGGCAGGGGAACATAGTTGGTTGCTAGCTTGCTAGCTTAGCATTTATCTGCTTCAGAGCTAGATATTTCCCTCAGGAGTTGGTGGAGACCAAAAACAGAGCTCCAAGGATTCTCTGTTTTGGGGTCCACCAACTGAAGACTTCAAATGAATGATAACTTTGTCTATCGTGTATAAATTAGTAACCGTTTGCTAGCATGTTTCGCCATATGCATATTTTGTATTAATTGTGCTATTTACGGTGTTATTGTATTGACTTAATGGAATGCATCATCCAATGAGATCTTATAGCGAAAATAATGATCTCAACTCTTTCAGAATAAGTGGATAAAACAAGCCTGAAGAGTATCTAATTGATACGAATTAATAGATACTTATGAGGATATATGTACTGTATGCACTTATGTATCATACTATATATGTGTATCTACATGTATGTGTAGATTACCATATAGAACTAGGAGTTTGAATATGTGTGTGTGAATCTGTGTATGGGCGGATCAGTATGTATATTATTTATAATCAGAAATTCAATCAATTGAAGCAGTGAAAAGAAATTGTGTGATTCTCTCTATTCTTATCATGAGTACAATAATGATATGCTATGGTGTACTATGTGCCATGGAAATATATTGAACACATCCATAAGTTTCTTAAGCACCAAATAAACTTTACCAACAGCACGGCATGCAGCGGCATCGCCGACACTGTACAATAATGTACCACTCGCAAGAAAGCTCACGGCTATGATCCAGTCTGTGAGACAGTCAATGATCGGCTGTGTGTGGTGTTCACAATGTATGACTCGAGAAGGTCTTGTTAATAAATGATTCCTTGTCGGCAGAATCGATAGCGCTCGTATAGGAAGTCATCGTGATGTGATAAGGGATCTTGGCGATCTCGGTCCGTGTACGTTTTAGTCATCTGTTTTACCGTTAAAATACGGACATTTCCGTATTTTCGTTTCATCGAATGAACGGTAAAACAGACGATCAAAACGTACACGGACCGATCTCGAAGAACTCTCTCCCTATAAAACGCTAATCTAACTAATATCGCTCCTTCATTAATGGGATGAGGAAGGGAGATGACATTTCTTCCCGGGGGAGTGGCAAACTTATCCAGCTTCCTTCAGTGAGCCTGCACTGGAGCAGGTTCACGCTTATTGATGTGTTGCTATGGTGATTGAGCTAAACCTGCTTCGAGGAACCGAAAAGCCTGATGTATGTGATCTCATCCTCAAACTTATCCGGTTTACTCAGTTAGCGACGTACGAGGAACAGGGCCCTGTCTTCAGTCAAGTCTGGACCCAATGACTCAGACTCGTCTTGTCAAGGCTAATTAGAGGTAAGCGGTGCGATAGGTGCAACTCAAACTTCACTCAATCAATCATCCTCAGGTGCACGGTCCGAGCCAACCGCTTTATGCAAACATAGATGAAACCACTGGAATATAGTTTTGTATTAGTACTATTTGTTTTTTAGTGCTCTGGACTGATATCCCCCTTACATTACGTTTCACGTAGCAGTAAAATGTCATTAATTCTAGGGCATATCCTCATGTGTACTATCTTGTGGGCCCTACAGTGCACTCTTATGTTTATTTGATGGTAAATGCTGGGGGTCATTGTTTCCTATTGAACTGGGTCTCCGCCATACAGTTTGATTTTTGTTAATGAGAAGGCAGTTATATTAGCTATTGTACACTGAATAGCTCAGTTATTCAAATGCAATACAACCAGTGGCGGCTGGTGGAACATTTTCTTGGTAGGGCTGTGCCACATCCAATCAATTTCAGCAAACATCCCAGAATGATTTAATGCAAACAAATTAAGGTATCAAACACGCATTACTACTTTGCAGTTAAATATTTAACATTTATTCCAACACGAAAAAAAGCAGTAAATAACACTTTGACAAACACGTCAGGACATCTTATTTTAGTCACCCTCACAGGGAATTCAGTATAATATAATATATATATATCATATAATAATATTCTGTATAATATAATAATATATATATCATATAATATTCTGTATAATATAATAATATATATATATCATATAATAATATTCACTATAATATAAAACACACACACACACACACACACACACACACACACACACACACACACACACACACACACACACACACACACACACACACACACACACACACATATATATATATATATATAATTATTTATATATAACTATATATCCATTTCTCAGACAGGTGCTTCATGTCCCTCACTCCCTAACTGTCCATGCTGGTTCTGTCCCCGTTGTTTTAAAAAGCTAAATAAGTTATTAGCATGACATCATCCAGCGAGCCAAACCTGTCTGGTGTACAGCTACTAGAGAAGCTTCATGTACTGCTTCTCTTTCCCGCTAGTCTGCTGTCTGATTGTGAGGTCAGGCTGATCTGGGATCAGCTCTTTCAGTAGTTTCTCCTCTCAGTTCTCCTCTCAAACGGGTCTTGGAGGAGCAGTGCTCGTGCTGGCGCTCGCCTGTAGAGACTAGTCCCGACGAGAACGCGCAGTTTGGGGCAGAACGAAATCTGCCCCAAGCTGAATCTATTTGAGGATGCTGATTGGCTAAATTGTATGTCACTCATTTATATCTTTAGTCAGCATTAAAGCATCATTGGCTAAACTGCTTTATAGACCCGCCTCTTTGGGGCAGATTCTCCAGCGCCCCAGCAGCTGAGACGTGCACACGCGGAGAGGAAGAGCAGACAGGCAGAGAGGACGAGCAGGAAAAGCATATATTTACCGCAGATATCATATTTTACACATATTACTGGGTGATTCCATGTTTCAAAAACACAAATATTGTCAATTTGTATAGTTTATTATTATTATTATTTATTTTATTTTGTATTATTTGTAGCTCAAGGGGGGGCGGCGCCCTAGCGCCCTCTATGGACCAGCCGCCACTGAATACAACTCAACAACAGGATACAGCTTACTGTATTCTAGTTTCTCTATTTATTTTGCAACAGTAATTGATTTTAGAGGTATTTAAAAGTTCTTAAAAGTCACTGAATTTAAAAAATAAAAACACATTTTTTTAGAATTGATGGAATTAATAAGATGTGCAGATACCCTGGTTGTATCAAACATGATGATTGTCTTTACACTGTGTGCACAATTAGTAGGCAAGTTGTATTTTTGAGGATTCATTTGATTGAACAGCTACAGCGCTCTCGGTCAATCCAAAATGTTAATAAACCTCAAACCTGAATATTTAAGAAAGTAAAAGTGAGGTTTTGGCTTTCTTAGGAGAATATCTATGTGTGCACAATTATTGGGCAACTATTAGTGTGCACAATTATTAGGCAGCTTCTTTTCCTCAGGCAAAATGGGCCAAAAAAGAGATTTAACTGACTCCCGGTTGGGACTACGTCGGTGCTCGGGCCCTAATAATAAACATTAGAATAACAATAGGTCCTCCGCTCCGACTACGTCGGTGCTCGGGCCCTAATTAGAGGCTTGGTGTGCATGTCGGGTAACACCCCACCTTTAGCTATTAGAGTCAGGTGATGTAGGTGCTGTTTCAGTGAATGTTGATAAAAATCCAAATCCATTGGTAAGATGCATTCACTTATATATGTTTTAACTGCTGTTAAAATGAGAAGAGTATTTCACAGCCTTGATAAATCCGTGCCCTTGAGGACTTTTTAGTGTTTATTCAGTGAAATAGTGTTTAAACTCGCCCAGGCCCCCGGCCCGGCCCGCCGCCCGGTCTGCATTGCACCCGAACCCGATGCTTGTCCCTGCGGCTGGTGGGTCCACAGGGTGGCTGCACCATGATGTTTCTTCGGGCTGAGCCCGACCGGGCCCCATGGGTGAAGGCCCTGCCACCAGACACTCGCTGACGAGCTCCCCTCCTGGGTCTGGCTCCGGGAGGGTGCCCCGGTTTCCCTGGTCCGGGCGAGGTGGCTGAAGTCTGTGGGCTGCTATTATTATTATGCCATTATTTTTGAACCGCTCCTAGTCTGGGCTCTCCCCTGAGACCTGTTTGCCTTCGGAGACCCTACCAGGGTCCCCGGACAAGATAGCTCCCAGGATCACTGAGCCACTCAAACTCCTCCACCACGTTAAGGTGGCGATTCACGGAGGAGGGTGTATGGGTGTGTGTGTGTGTGTGTGTGTGTCTGTGTGTGTGTGGTGGTGGTGGGGCTGGAGTGTGTGTGTGTGTGTGTGTGGTTGTGGTGGGGCTGGAAGTGTGTGTGTGTGTGTGTGTGTGTGTGTGTGTGTGTGTGTGTGTGTGTGTGTGTGTGTGTGTGTGTGTGTGTGTGTGTGTGTGTGTGTGTGTGTGTGTGTGTGTGTGTGTGTGTGTGTGTGTGTGTGTGTGTGTGTGTGTGTGTGTGTGTGTGTGTGTGTGTGTGTGTGTGTGTGTGTGTGTGTGTGTGTGTGTGTGTGTGTGTGTGTGTGTGTGTGTGTGTGTGTGTGTGTGTGTGTGTGTGGTAGGGTTAGGGTAGAAGTGGAGATAGGTTAGAAGTGGTGATGAGTGAGGAGAAGAGAAAGGATTTTGCTTCTCTCTTTTCTACTTCCTCTCCTTCTGTCTTTTCAATTCCTCCTTTTCTCTCTTTTCACTCTCTTTCTTCTCTTTCTTCTCCCTCTCCTTCTGTCTTTTCAATTCCTCCTTTTCTCTCTTTTCATTCTCTTTCTTCTCTTTCTTCTCTTTCTTCTCCCTCTCCTTCTGTCTTTTCAATTCCTCCTTTTCTCTCTTTTCACTCTCTTTCTTCTCTTTCTTCTCCCTCTCCTTCTGTCTTTTCAATTCCTCCTTTTCTCTCTTTTCATTCTCTTTCTTCTCTTTCTTCTCTTTCTTCTCCCTCTCCTTCTGTCTTTTCAATTCCTCCTTTTCTCTCTTTTCACTCTCTTTCTTCTCTTTCTTCTCTTTCTTCTCCCTCTCCTTCTGTCTTTTCAATTCCTCCTTTTCTCTCTTTTCATTCTCTTTCTTCTCTTTCTTCTCCCTCTCCTTCTGTCTTTTCAATTCCTCCTTTTCTCTCTTTTCATTCTCTTTCTTCTCCCTCTCCTTCCTGTCTTTCTTCAAAGTCTTTTCCGCCTCCTTCCTGGCCTTCTTCTCCTCCTTAAACTGTGCCTTCTCCTTGTCCGTGTGTTTGGCGAGCTCCTCCATTCTCTGTAGCTCCCGCTCTCTCTGGAAGATCTCCTCCTTTGCAGCAAGCTCGCTTCTCATCTGATCTTCCAGAGCCGTGAGTTTTATATTCCACTCCGCCTCCCTACAGATGAGCTCGCTCTCTTTCTGCGTGATGTAGCTCTCCAAGTCCAGGATGGTCTCCCTCATCTTCTCAAAGCTCTCTTGCTCAGTTTTGAGTTTTGCGTCGAACTCCATCACGTTATTCTTGTTCAAGCCAAATTTGACATGATTTGCCCTCTTCACCCAGTTCTTTCTGAACTTCTCATTCTCCTCTGTCAAAGACTCAACAGCTTGGTTGAACTCGGGACCGTCGTTCTGCTTTTCAAGCAGACTTTTCTTCAGCTCTCTCTCAGACTTGAGAGCCTTCAACATTTTCTCTCTCTCCTGGTCCCAACTGAGCTCCTTGGCAGCCATCTGCTCCTTCAAGGCAGCAATTTCTGATGCCTGCTCGTTGACTGTTGTTTGAGAGGATATAGGACCGATCATTTCGTCCTCCTTCTCTGTGACCTTCTTGTCCGCCTTTGCTTTTTTCTTCAGCTCTCTCTCAGACTTGAGAGCCTTCAACATTTTCTCTCTCTCCTGGTCCCAACTGAGCTCCTTGGCGGCCATCTGCTCCTTCATGGCAGCAATTTCTGATGACTGCTCGTTGACTGTGTCCTGCATTTTGACAAAATGGTAATGCTCTATTGCTGTTTGAGTATTTACTTTCTGTACTAGCTGTTGTGGTTTGAGAAGTTGTCTCTCTGTTCGCACAAGATGTCTCTCTGATGGATGTCGGATGATAACTAAGTTTCCCAGAGGATTTCATTTACTTCATAGGCTACTGCATCAAAGGCAAATTCTAACAAACATTCTGTGACATCACAAAGGCTATTCATTCTGACAACATCAAAGGCGATAGAATGTCAATGACTGCGATGTTCCGAATGGTGGTCACATGACTACACTTGGTCACATGACTTCTCCAGACTAAAAAACCTGCAAAATAGAATTACAAAAAGGGTTGCTTAGTTACAGAAAATATATTGTATTAATAAAAGGTTTGTCTTCCTCTACTCAAACTGACAAAGATTTACTTTTCAAACTTAATTACAACGCTGCAGGCCATCTCTCTCTCACTCACTCACTCTCTCTCTCTCTCTCTCTCTCTCTCTCTCTCACTCACTCACTCACTCACTCACTCACTCACTCACTCACATCAAATTTGCTTAAAAATTAACACTTAAAAATCAAAGTTTACTAGATTCTGGGTCAATAAATTTGGTCAACACACGTCTCTCACTCGTAGCTCTGCCTGGTGACTGGAAGTCCCTGTCATACTGGAGAGCATTTATTTGTGAACAAAATAAGCATTGATAAGAAAAGGAAAGTCCTCCTTTTTGTGTCCATTGCCCTCCTCAAAGCCGCAAACCGTGACTTGAAACGTCCGCTCGTAGGGCTGATAGGGCCGCTGGACACTTGGCTCGCAAATTGCTCCAATAATAGCTTGCTTATTATAAAATGCAGAATTTAACTGCACAACAGCAGTTCTCTAGTTCAGTTCTCTGAGACACATCTGCAGACAGGATGCAGTTTTAAAAACATCCACGATGAGAAGTCCTTTAAATGCTCACTTCAGCATTTTAGTCCTTTAACTCTTTGACCACGAGCGACGACCAATTGGTCGTTCAGTGGGCCGAACAGAACCGAGCCGGAACCGTAGAAAGCTATTTTCGGTAGCAAATATAATATTTCCACAACCATGTGGCATAACGTTTGAACGAAGAATTTCTCATGAACCGAAGCATGTGTAACACTTTACACACTCAAAACACAATAAAACACGATCTACGACAACATTCCTAGCCTCGTGCTAAACATCGTCACTTTTTCGCGTTCATTCGGCCGAGACACGCACCCGAAATAGTCCCTCAAAAGACGCGAATCAACCGGAGAGCTTAAAGCTAGGTAGTTAGCGGCCGTAGCATTCAAGCACATGTCGAACCTACATCTCCAATTCCCTCTCTGGGAAACCCTTCAAAGTTGACCGGGGGGACAGCAGCCCCCAGCAACGATAACTCAGCCGAATAATTATGGGATGGTACTCACAGTTTTGAAGCAAAATCATCAAACAGTGTCCTTATACTCCTTTTTGACCACAGAAACGGCTCCTAGTGTCCATTTCCCTTGTAAAAAACGCTGTGAAACAAAGGGGGAGAAGTCACACACGCAGGGGGAGCAGACTGCAGCAAGGCACTCTCTGCTGTTTACGCGCCAGCTCTTCGGCTTAGATCGAATTTTTTCTAAACACTAAACACTTCCTGGTAAATCTGTTAACGCCATTCGATTGGCCACATCCAGCCACGTGCACAGAGCGAAAAAAAACGAAAATCGACCAACCAGGTGCTCTGAAACGGCGCAATACACACCAGCTATTGCGCAATCCTCCCGTAGCTCGCCGGCTTGGAGAGCTTTGGAGACGGTTCCAGCTCTCCAAAATGATTTCTAACTGCTGTATGTGATAGAGTGTGCATGTAGAAGGATAAAGGAAGTTAAATATATAGTTATTTAGCTTCTAAAAGTACAATGGAACAGCTGGAGAGGCTCTTTCTCACATGACGACCTCTCGTGACCTCTCGTACACGTTTATGTCTCTTGCTCGGGCCTACTTCACTCTATTCACTCAAATTCTTTTGTGGGTGACTACTGCCATCATTTGCTATGATGGTGGGTGGGTTTTAGGCTTTACTGAGCATCATTTAATATAGTATTATGAATAATAGTGCTTTCTCACCATACGAATTTGAAAGATTTGACATAGGGCTGTGTTCCATCTTCAGCAGCCATTAACCAGTAATTTACAGAACCTATTTACTCAAATTATATGAGCAAACCCTTCTTAGTGTTAATAATTCTTTGCAATGGTTCACATAGACCTTGTAGTTGGAGTGCAGGGCCCTTTGCGTATGTGTACAATATTTTCGAAAATTAGTCCAAAAATCGTCTAGTGGTTATAGAGTTAAATGCTCACTTCAGCATTTTAGTCAGCCAGCCCGGTCACTAACGCTAACGGTCATTTTGTTTATGTATATATTTGTGGATTTCTTTGTCTAGTCTTTATTTTTTAAAGGAAACACTGAATAAATCATCTCTTCCATCATTTGCTCTAGTCATTTATCGTTGTTTAAAACAAATGACCATTTCATCAAATAGTTACAGGCTACTTTAAATCTAACTCTGCTCTAATAATAGTATTGTTTTATACATACAGTATACAGTATGTATGCAACATTGTTAATTGTCATGCACCAGCTGGTGTTTTGCTAGTGATTGAAATCAGGACCGTTTATGTCAGAAGTCTGGTCCTGGATGTGTTGACAGCATTGACGTTAACTTAAGGAAGGAAATTAAGAAGCTGTTACTGCAAAATGGAGTTTTCATGTCATTTGCTAGTCATGTTATTGTGAAGGACTTCTTTGGGAATAAAGAGATTCATTTTTTATTAAGAATGGCAGAAGAAATATCTAAGTTATAAAAGTAATAATAAAGTGGCATGGAATGCAGATAGAATAGATGAATAAAACTAAATAAAGTATCACGGAATATTTGTACAAAATATGAAGTCTTGTAAACGCTGTAACTGTTTGATTTAGGGCAACATAAAGCATAATGGTAATGGTACTTTAAGATCACTTTCAAAAGCAGCACTTAAATATAAGTCAGGATAATCAAATACTGGCAACTGAGAGCAGATGAAGGCTGAAGGAGCCTTTAATCTTAACTTTATAGTTTGCATTAACAGAGGTGTGGCCACATAGCGGCTGCACAGCTGTAATGATCTTCCTGATTGTTGTCAGGCGCAGTAATGTTGCAGTTTATCTCCATAATCTCCATATCATCACAGTTAGAAAATATGAAAAAAATACTTTGTAAATGTTGTGCTACTTTCTCTATGTGATGTTATTAAAAGCAGAAAAAAAAAAGTTGTATCTTGTTGCTGTTGCCCCTTAATTAAAAAAGAATCAGTTAATGCAGTTTTAAAAACTGCAAATGTACCTTTTGATTTTCTGCTGTAGATGAGTCCTCCATCACCCCCACCCTCCCTTTCTTTTACGAAATCAGAAGGAAGGGGCTACTGTGCCAAACTATTTTTTGTAACTTTGTGAAACGAAAATTCAATAAGTGCGCCCATTTCACGCAGTGGTTGGCAAGGTGTGTGGAGGTGAGTAATTAAGCAGGGTTTGATCTCTCATTTTTTTAATCCGTCACACAACTATCCGTCACTATTTGTGTGTATTGATAAGTGCAACTTTGTTAATGCCTTAGAAGGAGAGACTGACCCAAGTGTGTTCTCCATTTGAATATTCAATCCCATCTCCTACAATATTACCTTCTCATACAACTATATTGCATTCAATTGAAGTGCCGAGGGAAACATAATTTCTCCTGAATTACAGTTGCAGTTTTAAACGTGATTAACGTGATTTGAAACAAAAAAAACACCAAAATGACTTGGTTATGTTTAGTAAAAAAAAAAATCACAGTACCCATGGACCAGAAGAGTGGGAGTGATGCATCAAATAACGTAACGTAAATTAAACAAGTTAAATGTTGAAATAAGACCTATATATATATATATATATATACCTCATACTTGTACATAATTTCACCAATGCTCTGCTTTTTTAAATTATGTGAACCCAGTAACTTATCCACGTTTGTGTCAGCGCCTTTTAGCTCTTATTCACTCTGTTCAGAGGATGTCATGGATTTGTGTGCGCAGACACTTGTGTTACTAACTTCTCTAAATCCTAATCCCTCCGTTGTGGTCAGGAAATCCCACTAACTGTGCATCGCCTCTCCTGTCCTCTCGGTCTCCTGCTCTCTCTCTCTCTCTCTCTCTCTCTCTCTCTCTCTCTCTCTCTCTCTCTCTCTCTCTCTCTCTCTCTCTCTACTATCAGTGTGTTTAGAGGCCTA
Source organism: Leptoclinus maculatus (assembly GCA_032191485.1). Taxonomy (NCBI): domain Eukaryota; kingdom Metazoa; phylum Chordata; class Actinopteri; order Perciformes; family Stichaeidae; genus Leptoclinus; species Leptoclinus maculatus. The sequence continues at coordinate 6,195,633 of JAVDOI010000007.1, forward strand.
AACCTTAATCCCCAGCCTCACAGTGATTTTATTACCTTAATCTGGGCTGGAATTGGTTTAGTTCTCCCACACACTGGCAGACAGAAGGACAAGGACAACAACAGGGGCGGCTGCAGGGAGGAGCTGGAGTTGAGGACAGGGGAAGAGGTTTAAGAAGGGAAGGATGAGAGGACAGGAGAGGTAGGAGGGGACAGACGGGGGAGTTGATTCTTAAATCATTTACGTAATATTTGTATCGTCTGGCTTTTCCTTTCTGCCCACATTAAGATCTGAACATCACAACACAAAACTCAAAAAGGAGGCAAGTAAACCAACAAATATCTTCTGACAGCAGTGAAGAACATAATTAAATAAATGCATGCAGTCAGGAGGGCATGCTCTATTGGCCCGATGCGTTGAAGCCTTTGGGACCCAGAAAAAGCTTTATACCCAGTTAGCAACTTACATTGGAACTAATGTGGTGGCGTCTGGGAACACAGTATCCAGTTTTCTTAATACATCCGTGATTTGCCCCTTTTTGCCGACATTGTCAGCTGAAACGCAGCGCAACTGTGAACGGCTTTTAACAGAAATGAAAAGTAACGAATAGCAAACAGTGCAGGAGCATCTATCTGCCTGATGTGAAGGTTTGCCTATTAAAGCTAGGGTAGGTAATGTTATTTTTTTATTATATTTGTTGAAAATGTAGTTATCCCGTCTAATCACTTCATTCGGCCTGAATGAAATGATCGAACTCTGCCTCTGCACACATTGCTCGTCACCAGTCTTCCACAAGCTGCTAGCTCGACAGCCGTGAGTGCTGGCAATAGTCATGTTCGTTGTTAACGTTCATTATGATAATTTCGGGGGAGTGGCTTTGGAGGGAGGCCTGAAGGGACAGGTTGCAGTGTTGCCGACTTGGTGCTTTTCCCGCTACGTTTAGCAACTTTTGGAGCTAGTGAAACACTGCAAACCCTGGGCAGGGCTTTTAGGTTGGGTCGTTTTTTAAATCAAGCGTACTCTTGCTGGTTTCTCTAATGTTGCCGACCCTAGATTTAACCCTCAACTGTGAAGGCAAGTTCCTCAGTGGGCACCACTAATAGACTGTGGCTGTACTGGCTGACCATGATAGTGTAAAATAAAAAATCTGAATAAGGTTGTCAGTTGTGCAATCAGTCAATCATTTTATAGACCACAGAAGTTGATCTCTTAAATTAAATCTATTTCACTCTTAAGTTTGGGTTTCCCTAAAGCATCATATTTCTGTTCGTACCACATCAACAAATCAATAAGGAGGTCTTAGGGCTGTTTCTCCCACACAGACCCCCGTTACAGCTTGCATTTAAATGCATCTCATATCCAGATTGTATCTAGATATGATTTAACCTGATTACATTTACACTTTGAATTAATATCAGATGGAAACCTCTGGGTACGATAAGTGAAGCCAATGTTGAAGTGACTTAAACTTGCATTCTTTCTAATGGCCATTAGGGGGCGACTTCTCTGGTTGCAAAAAGAAGTCTGATTGTATATAAATCTATGAGAAAATGACTCTACTTCTCACTTTTTTATTACCTCAGTGAACATGAGTTTATGGTCTCAATCGCTAGTTTAGAGTCTTCTTCAATGGATTATGATGTTCATTTTGTAAATTGTAAAAATAGGGCGGGGCTACCTTATGATTGACAGGTTGTTTATGTAGTGTAACAGGGACACTGTTTCTTAAAAGAGATGTTGCTGTAGAAAATTTACATTTTAAAACTAAAAGCACAAAAACCTCGGGACATCAAACCAAAACTATGTGCATGGACACATACCCTCAGTCTAAACCAGAAATGATTTAACATGTCTGGTTTAGACTGTCATCCATCTAACAGAACAGATGTGCTTTGGTTTTAATCAATACAGTCTGTTCAGATGGCACGATCGGTTACAACTCAAAGCATCGTCTATCTTACATTGAAAGCAGGGAGTCGCCGTGTGTCCTCCTGGGTCTCCATCTTCTACGATGGATTAGATGTCCAGTGATATACTTCTGGTATTTTTAAAAACAATGTTCTTGATCACAATAATGTCTAATTTGTGCTTTGACTTAGTCCAATATATATTGAATTAGCCAACAGTTATATTAACGTCTGTATGTAATCAACAACTGACTGTCAAATCAAATAAAGAAAGTTCAATTGAATAATATCTCAACAATATTTATTGTCAGTTTTCAAATTGAACTGGATGAATTATAAATAAACGTTTTTCTCTCATCTCAAGTAACATATGGGATGCATTTAAGAATATATTGCATAACAGAAAGCTTTCAAAAAATGTGCATCTTAATATAAAGTACTTAACTTTAGAAAAATGAATTTCACTGAATTGCTTGATCAACTGCTAATATCACTTTTACTATTACTCACATTACTATTTCATATTACCGATACCATTAATGCACATTATTGACCTGCTTCTTCACCAGAGTATCTGTGCTTTCTCGCCTCACAGGTTCCTGTGTATCCGGGTTATACCTGAACCTGGTCTTGCCTCCTGCCGTGGTTCTGTCATACATTGAATGTGTTGTAATTACATTGAATGTGTTGTAATTCTGTTATCCTGTTCTACTCATGACATCTATTGCACTTCTGTCCATCATGGGAGAGGGATCCCTCCTCTATTGCTCTCCCACAGGTCTCTTCCTCTTTTCTCCCCGTTAAAGTTTTTTTTTGGGGGAGTTTTTCCTGTTCCGTTGTGAGGGTTCCGGGACAAGAGGATGTCAAATGTGTACATATTGTAAAGCCCTCTGAGGCAAATTTGTAATTTGTGATTTTGGGCTATACAAAAATAAATTGAATTGAATTGATCATATTGGGCTCTTAGATTGTTCATTATCTGTGACTTCATTTGGGATTTGAGTGGGTACGTTTGCTCAAAAGAGTTATGCTTTGTCTCGTAGTGGCGCTTTACATTACCGCTTTTAAATATCACCACAGTCTCTAAACATATGAAACATACTGGTTTTAAACTTCCCGTGGGAAGAATGAAGATATAAGAGTTCCATTCTTAGTTAAAGACTCTGGCCTCTCTGACCACTTTTCTCTTTTTGGAGAACGTCATTTGAAATAACTTCTCTGACTCACGTAATTATCCTATTCTTCGTTCTCTTTCCTCGTCTCTCCCCTGTGTGTGTACATCTCACTCGAGTCGGGAAACTTGTCAGAATACACATATTTGATTGGCTGAGCAGCATCACGTGATGTGATTTACAACGCATGTAATTGGTTGGTGTTTTTCCTGGACTGCTGAACGAGTGCCGTAAAGGCTAGAAAAAATAGAAGAGCTCCATCAAATTTAATAATTCTCAATTATCTATCAGTTTTAGGTCCAGGGTCTGGATTACTTGATTCTCTCTGGAAAAGGCAAATAACTGCTGATGCAATGGCCACTACAGACTGACCAGAAGACATTGATGGCATAATAAAACCGGAGACCAATCGTGAAGTCAAATCGGCAAATTGGCGTAAAGTGGGTGGGCCAATGATACCTTCTCCACTTCCCACCCCCTACTTCTGCCCTCCATTGCTCAGACCACAACCATCTTCGTGCTCAACCTTCATTTTCACACACCTGCGAAGTTTCGTGACTGCATCTTGCGCAGCTGTGACTCTATTGCGGAGACATAAATGTGAAGCTCGAGCCAAGAGTCAATCAGCTTATCTTAGCATAGATATTGGACATAGGTGGAAACAGCCACCGTGGCTCTGTCCAAAGGTAAAAAAATAAAAAATCTCTACCAGCACTTCTAGTTCACAAGTTAACACTGTGTGCCGAGCTAAGCTAACCAACTGCTGGCCGTAGCCTCATATTTACCATACCGACATGAGAGCGGTATCCGTCTTCTAAAACACTCAACAAATTAGTGAATAGGTGAAAAAAAATGGTGAGCTTTTCCTTTAAGGTTCACCTGTCTGTCGATGGCAAAATATGTATCACTACCGCTGCAGTCATCTCTAGGCTCTCAGATGGAGCCAACCATCTGAGAGCCGACTGAGGTGAGATGCAGAAAGACAGAGACAAAGGGTGAGTAAGTGATGAAAAGCTACAGGTGAGGCAGGAAGCAAGAGTGCTTGTGTGTGTGTGTCTCTTTAAGAGCTGGAGCGTGCTATTGAGCAGGGGGGGGGGATTGGTTGGCTGCATTGGAACAGTCCTCTTTAATGAGCAGATATTCTGAGAGAGAGAGACACACACACAGATCAAGAGAGAGAGAGAGAGAGAGAGAGAGAGAGAGAGATCCAGCAGTAGGAGGAGAGGAGATTGTAAGAACCAAGACAGCAGGCAGGAAGGAAGGCTGTGCGTCAGCCGGCGCTCCGTAGGGAAACATGGAGACGAGCAGGAGATGCTGAAGAGGACGGAACACACCATTAACAGGATCATATAGATGGATGGTGTTTCATCAAGCGGGTCAACCTGAAGGCAAACAACGCAGAGGATAAACCACTTATGGACGCAGTGGATTAAAGACCTACAGACAGACTGAGAGAGCGGGAGACAGAGAGGGAGACAGAGAGGGAGAGAGGGAATAGAGGAGGAGAAATTAATCAATTCAGCTGTTTATTTTCATTGTCTGTGTGTGCGCACTTGCTGTCAGAGAGACTGTGTATGTATGTGTGTGTGTAACTGTGTGTGTGTGAGCGGATGAGGCAGGAGACTGCATTGCTGCTCTCCAGCACCACAGGACAGACAAAAAGAAGAAGAAGAAGAAGAAGGCAGCCAAGCTGATTACCTTATGTGTTTACCCCATTTTTCTGTCTCTCCCTCTCTCTCTATGCATGTGTGTGTTCCGCCACTGCGCGACCAGGCAGTGTGTGTGTTTGTGTGTGTGTGTGTGTGTGTGTGTGTGTGAAGGCTGAGGATAAGAAAAGGAGGGTGAAGTGAAATGAAGTGAGCTACAGAGTCTGACTTTTAAATGGTCTCTTTTTTTGTCTGATCATCGGGACCGGGACTGAAGAAAAAAAACAACAACTCTATTTTTCTTTATTTCTTCATCGCACAACATGTCACAGCTCCAGTTTGGGCGTCGGTGCTGATCAGAGAGCCTTTAAGGGTGGCTTCTATGCTGGAGGCTCTACACCCCAGAGAGGCGGAGGCATCATCAGGTAGGAGGCGGCTGAAGGCGTGGGGGCACTGAACGGTAAAGCAGGAGGAAGAGTTGTCGTAGACCACGCAGGCCGATGGCCCGGCCGGTGGAGCTGCCTCATGGTTTAAACCCCTGCTGAGAGAGGATAATGGCAGCTCGGGGCCCGTTCTCCTCCTCTCTCACCTGCGTCTGCCACAGAGAAGCGGGAAAGTGCTAGCCGATGCCACAAGGAGCCCACCAAGAGGATGGTGTGAACCGCGTCGCCCTATCCCACCGCGCCGGAAGACCCCTGACAACCCCTTGAAGGGGCCACGTTTCTGTTGCTCACCTCGTTCATCCTCCTTCTTCTCCAAAACCAGCCGACAACAAGGGGGTGGCGTTGCTCGATTTGCGTGGGAGTTCTCTCCTTCTCCCTCCCACCCTCTCCTCCTCCACCTCCTCCTCACCCCTGACCTCCGAGCTGCGCTCCATGTACTGGCTCTAGCACCAACCTGTCCTTCTTCTCTCTCCCTTCGTTTTCTTTTTCTTTTCTTCTTCTTCTTTTTGTCGAGGCTTCAGGGGAATTGCCAAGACCTGTTTCATGCATGTCCACTGGCGGCAGGTTCAACTTTGACGATGGGGGGTCATACTGCGGAGGGTGGGAGGAGGGCAAGGCGCACGGCCACGGGATCTGTACGGGACCCAAGGGCCAGGGCGAGTACTGCGGTTCCTGGGCCCACGGCTTCGAGCTGCTGGGCATCTACACCTGGCCCAGCGGGAACACCTACCAGGGCACCTGGACTCAGGGCAAGAGACACGGCGTGGGCGTCGAGAACAAGGGCCGCTGGGTGTACAAGGGCGAGTGGACGCACGGCTTTAAGGGACGCTACGGCGTGCGGGAGAGCACGGGGACGAGCGGGAAGTACGAGGGGACTTGGAACAACGGGCTGCAGGACGGATACGGAACAGAGACGTACTCGGATGGAGGTAAGAGGGGGAGGAGACCCACGGGCAGATGCATTGTGGGTGTTTTGGGAGTGGGTTTAAGTGTGTGTGTGTATGTGAGGATGTGTGAACCAACCAGCGCCTGTCAAGGAGTGTTATTTGGGATTGACTGACGATTGTCATCTGTGAAAATGACTCGTTCCTTGAGAATGGTTGACATGTCGATAACAGTTACAGATGAGACAGATGTGCAATAGGAGGAGTTTGCCCAGAGGTCGTCTCGGGTCATCCTTTCTTCTGCCGTGCCTTGTCGACGCACACGCACGCACGCACACACACACACACACACACACACACACACACACACACACCTACACACACACACACACACACACACACACACACACACACACACACACACACACACACACACACACACACACACACACACACACACACACACACACACACACACACACACACACACTCGTCCAGAGGCAGGGGGTTGCATCAGGACCAGCTATGAAAATGACTCTAATTTTCTACCTCTGTCTCTTCCTCTCTCTGTCTTTTTGTCCTCCTCATCCTCACCCCTCAGCTTCATGAGGACACACTGTGTATTTGGAGGCCTTCAATTCAGGCCATGCAGTCTTAAGGGATGAATAAAAGGTTGGAGGGACAGATGAGGACAGCAGCTCCCAAGTAACAAGTCCCAAGAAAAACAAGGTGTTTTAGAAAACAAGGTTGGGCGGAGGGCTGAGACATCAAATCCATGTCTTCACCCTCCATTTCCACGCTTACATGTACCATGCCAGTTTAATTACTCCGGTTTGCTGTAAAATATCTAGTCAAATACACCACAGAACAAAAACATTCACACTTCAGTGGCAGTGTAGGAGTTTGTTAACATTATTAATATAATAATAATATTCTTTCACTCCAACCGAGCTAGTTGTGGTTTTGGTTGGAGTCTACACCCATTTGTGGCTCTGTGAGGCCAGCTTAGCATCAGCATGCTAACATGCTGATGCTAAGCTGGTATGATGTTTACCATCTTAGTTCAGAGTGTTACAATGCTTACATTTGCTAATTAGCCCAAATGTTTTATTAACAATACTTGACAGGGAAGGCGTGTCAGCTTTGGCTCATTACATGAATAGTGTCTTTTCAAAATAAACTTCCGCGTTCACAGAAAATGTACATCTCCCGCTCATTGTCTTTTCAAAATAAACTTCCATGGTAGACTTACTTACGTTGCAAGTAAGTACTTGCAACAAAACTTCTTGGTTAGGCTTAGGAAAAGATCGTGGTTTGCGTTAAAATAAGTATGCTTTTTTAATGTAAAATAAGTATGTTTGTAACAAAAGTAAGGTAAAGGATGTCAATGGTGACTTGGTTTCACACGGGACATGAGCAGTAGTCTCCTGGGTGAAAAAGCGGTGTTCGGTCAGCCATTCACCCCAACCTCCACCCTTAGTGGACTTTTGTTTTACAATACGTACCTTCTAATACTGACACAGATGGCTTTATATTGGGGTTGGTTGAAAGCCTGGTGCGTCTCATACAGACGCTAAAGTGTGCCTCTGTGCTTTTATATCAGACGCCAAGGGCCAAGGGCCACTGACCAAGTATCTGTATTTGACGAGTTGGGAGTGAAAACAGGTTGTTCTTGGGAGAACCCAAAGACAAATCACCACTGAGGTGGACGTTAAAATCTAATCTAATCTACACATTAACTATAGCTGAGACTGATGGGAATGTCATTAGTTTTGCAGTTATTTGGTCATCAACCAAAGTATTGCATGCATTTAAATGCTGACCAAATGATGGTGTTCGAAAAAAAGGGATCAGAGTTAAAACAATTCATCTTCTGGTGACAATGAATGTCTGTAATCATCCAACAGTTATGGCATTTCACTCAAAATCACAAATGTGATGGGGTTACAGGAAAAGTCACAGGGTTGCCAAAGTCATTAGGCGTCGTCTTCTGGGAACCATGAGTAATGTAGTTAAAGTTTTGTGCCAGTCCATCTCGTGGCTGTTGAGATATTTTGTGGTGGTTCGACTGATCGGCATTGCCATCCCTAGAGCCACGATGCTAGCGTGACAACAAATACAACCAAAACAAGTAGGACGCCAGAAAGATCAAATTGTTTTACTATTGTGACACTTGCAAAATCTGAAAGTTCTGCCAAATTACGTTTTGGCCACTTTGATCCATGTAATATATCCATGACTACATGTTTCTACAGTAAAAAGCTAGAATATTTATTATAAATTTTTTTTAATTTATGATTCACGATTTCTACATGTAAACATCTTTCATTTGTAAAATATTTTTTTGAAGCATCAGATTTTTTACTGTAATTGAAATCAGTGCCATTAATGTACTTTGAGTCTCTTAGACCGAGACAGTCACTTTTAATGAGACACTGCACACCGTATGGATTCCTGCTTAAAAATAGACACGCGCACACACACACGCACACACACACACACACTCGCACACACGCACACACATTGTGCATGCAGAAATGCACGCACATGAAATCTGGCGGTGTGAGTTGAGCAACAGAGCTGACAGCAGCATACACGCAGTTCAAGCTTTGTTACATAACTCTACAACTTGCAGGGCGTTTTACAATGCCGGCCTGGACCACACATACACACACACACACACACACTCCTGAGCTGCCCGATAAAATCCGCAGACCAGACTGGTTTGAGGGGTTGAATCAGGACAAAGGAGATGATAACCAGACAGATGGGGCAGACGGACGGATGGACGGAGGTGGGGAGGGATAGATGGATCGACAGATGTACAGATTGATGGATGGATGGATCAGTTAAATGATGAACAGATCATGCAAAGATGTTGGATGGATGATTATCGTGATTGCTATGAGAGATTCACTCTAATCAAGGGAGGAGGGAGATGAAGACAAAATGGATGGAAAAAATTTATAAGAAAACCACCCAGAGAGAAACGTGTTGGAGAGACGCCATAGCTCTGTGAAGTATTTGAACCCACATACTGTAAATGCAGCAGAGATTGGCCTAGTTATGAGTGTTTATCTTGCTCAAGCAGTACACCGTGTCCTTATTATAACAGCATGTATTTGTCCTTTGTATAAATATATGAGGTGGAATTATTTTAATGGAGAGAGTGATTGATTAAGCCAGAGCACAACAGCACACAATAAAAGTAAGATTATAAGAAATAAGGCCAGAATTATAGATATTAAACTGGCATCTTGCCCCACCAGGTTTTTGATATTTTTGTCTTTCTCTTTCTTTATTCCTATTGTTTTTTTTACAATATGTAATTAAGATCATTTTACATTAGTCAAAAGTAGTCTTCTAATTATGTCATAGATCATACCTCCCTCCCTCCCTTTGGTATTTTGTTTCTTCCGAAAGTTTCAGAATGAACTCGATTCGCACCAGCAGATAAGCATGCACCCTGCGCATCAATGCTACAGGAGTTTCAGGCTACAGATTAACGGTGTGTTGCTGATGTTGTTTGTAGAGCATCAATCCCCTTTTAAAATGTGTGAAAATGAAATGCAATTAGCACTTAATTGCATTTGAGAAATATAAAGTTAGCAGCAATCCCTCAATCCGGTTGTTAGGTTAGCTAGCTAGTTGGGACTTGTGTTAGCATAGCATCCTATTTAATATTAGCTAAAGGAGAGCTGTGTGAATCTTATGGCAGTGAGCTGATAGTTTTCACCACCTGAATTTCATTTAATATCTCCAGGTCACGATGCGAAAGACAATCATGTCATTCTTTAAAAGAAACAACAGAAAGCCACAGTCCTGAGTTCAACCAGTTTAGCTACACTGGTTACAGAAAATGAGCTGTGGACAGAACCAAACTGGACGTAGTCATCGTGATGTCGCACCATTGGTTGGTGGCCTACTGTTTGTAAGACTCGAGTTTGGCGTTTTCGCAGTTGCCATCTTTGATTACGGCCGTTGCCATGTTGTTGTTTTTTGCAACCAATGAACGGAAGTTACTATTTTTGGAATGCGGAGGAGTGACGTGGAGACGCCGTATACGGCTCTGAAAGCGGCAGCGACCTGTCAATCACTATAAGCCTGCCCTAAAGCATACTCCGCTTCATGGTCTATTTTACTCTATTTAGTAATTGAACATCATGCTGTATTGAAGAAGACTTGAAACTAGAGATTGAGACCATAAACGCATGTTTACAATGTTTACTGAGGTAATAAATCAAGAGAGAAGTAGAGTTATTTTCTCATAGACTGCCATACAATCTTCTTTTTCCAACCGGAGTCACCAGTGGCCAGTTGCTAGAATGCAAGTTTTCAGACTCTTCCGCATTGGCTTCACTCGGCAGAACCTGAGGTTGCCACCTGGGTTGACCCCACTTGGCACTGCCCACATTCAGCAACAATTCGCGCAGGTGGGACTGTGCCAGTCTATCTTTGAAACCTCAGAGCTCTGTCTTGTCCATAGCAATAAAGTCAGGAGCCAAGACATCCAAAGATGCTCTGCTGCCTACATACCTTTGGATCACACTGTGCACCTCAGAATAGTGCTGGGCGGTATACCGGTTCAACCGGTATACCGGTTTTAATTTCCCGTATGATATGAATTTTTCACACACCGGTGCATAGCCGAAACAACTGCTGTCACTCTTCAACAGGCAGCTAAATATATTGTTCGCCGCTAAGGGCGCTATGTTCGGAGCTAGTTGTCTTATGTGTATTGAGAGAGACCCCTAATCATGGTTATAACTTTATAACAACAATTAATAACCCACAACTAACGCTCTTTAACAGGGCAAAACACCACGACACAACAGTTTATGACAAATAAACAATTTGTAACACTAATAATTGTACATTTATAAAATCAGACATTGCTTTAAGAGGCATTTGCTCGAAGCACTGCATATGACAAGAAAAGCAAGCGGTAGAGCGACATTATGAACGCAATAACGATCCAGCTCTGCAAGGACATGGTCCCGCTACAGACAGTCGAGAAAGACGCGTTCAGAGCAATGATTAAAACACTGGATTCAAGGTACGTCTTACCGGGGCGACAATACTTCAGCCAAACTGCTCTCCCAACATTATATGAACAAACGAGCAAACCCTATAGTAAGCAAAGCCTTTATACATGATGACATGAAAATGTTGTTATATTCTATGTACTCCTGACAGTAGAGTAAGCCACTATAAACCTATTTAAAAACACAGTCAAGGAAAAAAAATAATACCGTGATATACCGTGAAACCGTCAGAATCTTAAAAAATACCGTGATACACATTTATGGTCATACCGCCCAGCACTACCTCAGAGCCAGCTACATTTCCCACAGCCAGGTCTAAGCTCACTGCCAGTCCCACTCTCCCCTCCAACTACACCTGATGCCACGTTTCTCGGAAACACTCCTCCTCTATCTTATCTCTGCTGTTTGGCTTTCGGTTCCTCTCCTACGTTTGCCAACATTCCTCTCTCCTCTCCTCCCACCTTTCGCTTTCCTCCCTCGCTCCACTGCATTTCCACGGAGCCACTCTGTACAGTAGGGTTTCCATAGCAACGCTCACCGACATGCAGCAGGTCAGCGTGTCACGAGGGACTGAGTGTTCCTCGCCGCTATTGGCCGCCCAGCCGGCACTACCGGGCTCTGATTGGCTGGCTTGGCCTACCGGGCTAATGGTGTTTACTGAGATGAAGAGCTAAGCTGACTGATTACCAACCACGCACAGACACACACACACAGAAAGACAGAGAGAGAGAGAGAGAGAGAGTGAAGTACAAAAATAAAAAGACCGCTTCAGTAATCATTTTAGTGAGAAATGAAGTGAGTCACAAAAGGAGAGGCAGAGATTACAACTGTCGCTGTGTACGACGGTGGCAACAGCTAGAGATTACAGCAGCAGTGGGTGTTGTATCTGACTAGCTAATACACCACACACAGTGTCAAAAGCACAGAAACTCACTCAGCTGTCCCTCTTGCTCCATGTAGACACACACCGGAATTAGAAAAAAGCATTCTTATCGGGGCACATCCAATGGCAGATGCAACATTAAACGACACTCTTGACAGCTCAGCGGCGTCCTGGAACCTCCCTCCTGTCCCCCAGCTGTTGGCAAATACGCCACATTACAATTGTATTACATTAACATATCTTGCTAGCTTGCTTAAAGGCCGCTATCAGTGCAGCAATTACTCCAGTTCTGACCATGTTACGTAAGCTGACATAATAAATTCACTTCTCATGTTTAAGTACACCCAGCAACTACATAAATGATTATCTACGCTGAGATGTGATAATTGGGCCAAATGAAGTCAAGAACCTGCTTCCTTTGGGTTGTGTAATGGTTGGACATGATGTTTGGAAGCTTGATGACGGGTGCATGGAAAAGAGGGTATACATGCAGCCTATTTCAGCATGTGGGAGGACGCTCTTCAGTGCAACTGTGTATTCTATCATCCCGTAACTAAGACGTGTTTCTCTGGACCACTCACGCACATGTAGACGGGTTGTGTTCAGGTTGGAAATATCGAGGACCATTTTTAGGTTGGCCATCCTCGGGGCTCTTGCTTAGGTGACCAACCTCAATCTTTGTATCATCCTTCCATCTTCTACAGGTTCATTATTAGCCGTAGCATTATTTTCGGACATGCACTGAGTAATGTAAACACTTTATTGATGGCTGTCATGGTGACAGCTCACTTGTCAATGATACTGCGCATGATACTGTCAAGTTGTCCACCTAACCTCCACCTGCCATTGAACAACACAACCTCACAGCAGTTTGTGAAATAGTCACGAAATGTAATCTATTGGTTTCATGTCCCTTTTTTAATGTAGCTCAGAACGACTTCTTTTGTCCGGACGAAATTATGTTACAAGTTAGGTTTCGGACAACTATCATGGTTGGGTTGAAAATAACTATGTATAACAACACTTTGGGGACAAAGAGTTTTTTGTCGCTATTTAATACTACATCACAAACTCTGACCGTTGCTTAGTCACATGGATGCGTTTCATTTGTGTGTCCACCACGAAAAAGGATCCTAATTGACTTTCCATTGGCATAATTTTCCATCCTGAGTGACATACTATACTTTATCAACCTGCCATGTTACTGGGCTGCATCGTAAGTGCACTGGCTTTGATTGTGTTTACATTGAGGATATTGGTTGTTGAGTCCAGTTTATCCTAAGACTGAGCTGCTAAATTCACTGGTCTTCTCATGCATCTGTTGATAAGTATGGGATAGTAATGCCAAGTCCTCTGAAAAGTACAGGTTGTCCAGCTATGTCCAAACTCTTGTGCTCTGCGAATGGTTTTGATTGTTGTTAACTGCCAGTTAGAATAGAAAATAGGACGGTAGGCGTCCTTGACCCTTGAGGTCATTGCCTCTTATGTGTTTTTGTTTAAGAATATTCCAAAGAGTCTTCCTATTCATGCCATCAAATACTCCTTAATTACATGGATATAGATCAGAAAGCTGTATTCCATCATTGCTCAATCCCGATACACAGAGTTATGATTTGGTCAGTACAGGATCTGTCTCTGTGAAATCCAGTGTGCTGCTCCTGTTGCTGAATGCAGCGGAATGCTGACTAATTCCTTTATTCTGTTTGAGATGATCCTGTTAAGCACTTTTCCTGGTATGGGTGAGTGAGTGTGATCGCTTCGTAGTTGCTGAGGTTGCCCTGTATTGCAATCTTTATCGGAAAGAGTGGGTAGAACATCTCCACCATGCTCTTAAGAAGGGATGTTGGCAGGTCTTGCTGCCTTTCCTGATTTTCTGAGTGCCTTTAAATCCACCCTGATTCTAAGTAGATAAAGTATATCCTTTCCTTAATTGTGTCTTGGTCAAGGATAGTTTAGCAGAGTGCATGGATGTTGATGAACGCATTGGCTAGTGCAGAACCCACAACTTTCCAAGAAAAAGGACTGTCTCTTTGAACACCACATCTGAAAGATTAGTGGTCTCAGAAGGCAAACATCTCATAGATTCACCCACACTTGCTGTTGAAGCCACTGTAGGAGCCTTATTTGGAGCCATGCCATTGTTCCGAAGGCTCATTATTCTGAAACCCCAATAGTCACAAAAATGTCATATTGTCCGAAAGTCATTTGTCTGTCAGCCTGTTATCCTGAAAACAAACTCCCATTGTTCCAAAATCCCATTGCTCAGAAAACAAGAACCTTACGTAAAATGAACAGAAGCACATGGCTAAATATTAAGCAGAATGACATCATCAGACCCTCAGGTTGCAATATTCTTTTGTCCTACATTGGCATGACCCCCCCTACTCTGCCTCTGATTGGCTTACCCTAGTATTCTTACCCTAAACTAATCTCACTCCTCCTGCCTAAACCTAACCAATCCAACTATAGAAGGCAACGAGTAGTGGGTCATGCCTTCCTCACTAGGAAATAATGTGGAAGGTCTGATGAAGTCATTCTGCATAATACATAATAATTAGCCATGTGCTTCTGTTTGTTGCAGGGAGAGTTTGTATTTGCGGAGCAATGGGCCTTCTGAACAATGAATTGTTTTTGGGATAACGGGTAGTCGGACAAATGGGACACCTTTTGGGCTATTGGGGTTTCAGAATAATGGGTTGTTGAAACAATGGGCAGTTCCCCCTTTTGGGGTTGCTTTCCATCCTGTATACATACATATGATTGAGATTTGCAGAGTCACACACATTTGTTCACAAATAATACTGAACTATGATATGCAACGAGGTCATCAAAACAAAATCGGTTACACAAGGACAAACAAGGGCGGACGTTTTCAAATCGCCAGGGCAACGCCACACCAACCATGTTATCGTGGGTCTTTTTCATGACATTTTTCAGCAGATAAATAATCCTCAAATGGGAATCTGAAAGACTCAGACAGAAAAAGGGCCTAAGCGAAATCTCTTAAACGGATAATGGTCCCACACAGTGATTCACACAGGAAGAGGTTTAGCTTTGAACTGACTTCCCTTGCTTTCAGTGTTCGGTGAATTTCCCACAGTTGGGTAGCTCGTCTGTCTGCTATGTGTCTGTTTATCCTGCCCGTCCGTATGGCTTGTTGTCTGTCAGTTGTCATGTCTACCTGTCTTTAGTCACCATCTGTCTTTCCTCTTGCTTTCCTCTCCAGCTGATGTGTCACGGTTACCTGATCTTATTGGTTATCTTGACAGATTTGTTTCTTCTTCTTTTTCTGTCTTAAAATACAATATGCTTCATAGAAAAGTGATACAAAATAAAAATCCACCGGCATTCACGTTCAAGGACACACACTTCCACATGCAGTGCACCGGACTTTCTTCTGTTCAGTTCAGAACAAACGTGACTGGTCATCCATAAATAGTGGAGTCAAAGAAAATCCACCTCCTCAGCATTTGTGCCTCGCTTTTTAAAATGTCCCAAACATGCTTGTTATACAGCGGAGAAAAGTATTCAGAAGTGTCACTCGCGTTCTGCTTTTTTTTTTTGCCATTGCTAATACCTACCTCCTCTACTACCACAACAACCCCACTGCAGGCTCATTAACATTAAGATATTAAGGTTATAGGGTGCACCATCTGAAATTCATCATGCTTTTTTAGTTATTAATTGTGATTTTTTGTACCACTGCTCTTCAATTAAAAGAGAAGGTGCAAAAATAGTGAAGGTTCCGCCCCCTTCCCACACTGAAAATGTTCATGCAATCTTATTATTATTGGTATTTCAATTTGTATTATTGTCGTTGTTGTAATTATACATGTCTTAGCTATGGTTACGGAGCATTGGATGAGAACTGACGAATTCAAAATTGCTGCCACTGGCACAAACAATCTGAGACAAAAAGTAAACTGCGTGCGAGACTTGACCTTGTGTCGTCTAATCTTACACGCCCTCCCCCATTTCTCCCACACACACGAACAGAGACAGACTCCGACATGCAAGTGCTGACGTGGTGAAACAACACATTAATAATTCATAAAACAACCAATTTCAACTCCCTCAGTCCCTTTTTTGCTTTCTCTTTTTCTCGCTGCTGTGCTTTACAGATCAATATTTCGAGGTGTAAAGTAGTAACAGGGGCTACAATGCGGTGATATAAATGCACATGAGCTACTTTGAATCCTCTGGAACAAGTGAAAGGATAGAAAACCAGAGATAGATAATACAGTTCAAACAAACCGGCAGAATTCACCGATTTTGACAAGTGTCTTCGACTGCTGCATCCTAAGAATGAAATACAGACCCTAGGAGACAGATGGTTTTTAACCTAGAAATAGAGAACAGACGCGCGCATTTGTTAAAGAGACAATTATGAATTCAGCCTTGGGGTTTGGCGCGTGATCAAATCGCTGTGCCTCTGTGATGTTTCCGCAGCTTTGATCTCCCTGCGTTAATTCTTTGCGTCCGGCCGCCTCGTGCCCGCGGTAGCCTCGGCCTTGGTTACAGGCCCATATGATCCATGAGTGCTTCCTGTTTGGCCTCCAGGCAGGAATCACTGAAATCGTTTTGGCATGCGAGTTGTGAAGCAGATTTTCCTCACAACTGTAGGGCCCGGGGTTGAGGCCTTTACATATACAGAGGTCGATTTCCTTTTCAATACAGCTGTGACAGGTTCATGATGAGAGGAGAATAAGTTAATCTGCCGTTTGTTGTCAAAGCGCTTCTGTGCAAAAATGCACAGGTTTTTTTCAGACTGTTTAAAAAGTGAGTTCCTCAGTCTGGCAGATGCTCATGTTATCTATGTGTTTCCGTGTAATGCACCGATATCACACACAAACTGTATATGGGTTTGATTTAGAAGGAATATCAGCACCAACAGCCTGCCTCTCAGACTGTCTTTCAGCACCATGGAGAGCGACAGGCCCACATTCAGAAAGCAGCCTGTGCCCCACTGAATATTTCATTTACTCAGGCATTACAGGTCCAGGGTGGTATATGCTTCCAAGGAATCATAAAACAGTAAAAAAAAACACACATATAGTTATTCACTCACACTCTTAAATCGCCAGTTTCATAGTTTTTGAGCTAAGCCGTCTGATACAACAGCCATTCATAAAGGTTATAATGTTCAGCTTTGGTTGAAACTGTTTGAGAGGTTGTTCATTCAACTTTGAGGTCATTTTGGTGGCTGTAGTTTGCGGTGCCGTTGAAACGTATTGTGTTATTCAGAGAAGTTTTTTTCTATTTACCATTGGTGTGGACTCAAAAAAGTCACAAATGTGATGGCTTCAGACTTCAAAAAATCAAACAAAGGCTTCACTTGGAATTTAACACCAATGACTCTGGACTTCATGTGGACTTGAGCATTTTGACTTAAAAATACTTAAAAACACCTTTCTCAAAGCCCAAAGTGTGTTATTTATAAAGTTTGCCACAAATCAATTCATTTTATAAATCAACTAACGTTAACTCTATTTATTCCCTTCAGGTCCACAGATGTTTTTTTAAATAATCATTTAGTTCAGTCGCACTTTTTTTTAACAAACTTATTTTATCAAAACATTTTTTAAGAAGTATTCATTTTTTGTTACTCACATTATGGTTTGTTCAGGACCCAAAACTCAAAGTTGGCACTGGCATTTGATTACAAAGACTTGAGGTTTACTTGTGACCTGCAAAACAAAGACTTGGTCCCACCTCTGCTATTTACAGTGTTTCTGTTGACCAACACTGAGGTAGCTATACATCTGTAGTGTGTAGTTTAATTCAGTACTTTACAAATGAGGGACAGATAGTTTAAAATACTCTGTGGGAGCATGCTAAAGTAAAAATATAGTGAGTAAAATATTGATTGGGATGACTGACATCTAAAGTTTTCCCCTCACTCGTGAACAAGACCCAGACACTCAAACTCCTTCACTTGGGGCAGTAACTTGCTCCCCACCGGGAGGGAGTAATCCATCGCTTTCCGGCAGAAAACCATGGCCTCAGACTTGTAAGTGCTGACTCTCATCCCGACCACGCCGCTCCCCAGTGCGTGCCGAATGTCACCGTCTGATGGAGCAATCGGAACCACATCATCTGCAAAGAGCAGAAAAGCCATTCTGAGGTCCCTTTACCGGACACTCCCCCTGGCTACGGCCTGATATCCTGTCCATGAAGGCCGACAACACAATCGTTGCAAAGGAACAACCCTGGAGTCCAACACCCGCTGAAAACATGTTTGAATTACCGTCCGGAATATGGACACAGCTCATACTCCCGCAGAACCCCCCACTATTTTTTAGCAGTTAAAATACAAGAAATCAACATACTTGACAGTTTTATAGTAAATAAAATGAATTATTGGATGTCAATCAAACTGCAACATAAATTTAGGAAATATGCTTATTTGATTTGTTGCCGAGAGTCAGATGAAAAGATTGATACCAATCTCATGTCGATAAGTGAATATGAAGCTACAGCCAGCAGTCTGTTAGCTTAGCATAGCATCCGAGCATCAACTTTTCAGTAATTGTTTGACCAGAAATATGACCTGTAGCAGACAGCTGATGTTTTTTTCCCCTTCTCCTGTCTGATTCTACCTCTTTCTGCACGGTCAGCAGAGACACTGTCCCACAGAAACACAGGTGATGTTCTGTCTGTGGATGCTCAGGACTGTGTCTCTTCTTCGTTGCCCTCTGTCTCACTCTCCTGCTCTAGCACGCTGGCGGCCATTTAATGAAATGGTAATCTTGTCACGCTGTTGCACGGGTGTTTTTGTGTGTGTGTCTGTGTGTTCTTTGATCCGACTGTCATATGGTCTTACAGCTGTGTGCTGACATGATTACAAAGGCCTGGCCAGATGTGCTGGCCAGCTGTCTATGACACAGACTTTGCTTTTGTTTGTGTGTGTGTGGGGGGGGTATAAGAGGCAGCATATTGTCATAATGGCAAGGGCAGGTTCAGAGACAACACCGCTTCTCACTCAAATCTTTTTTTTTCTCCTAACAGCGCCCGTGGATGTGCTTGTTGTGCCCGTGTGAGTGCGTCTGAGAATGTAAGCAAGAATACGATTGGCTCACGACATTGGCTTTATTCAGCACTTCCCACTTCACTGACACTTGAGCCCACCGGGGAAATATTTGTGTGTGTGTGTGTGTTTGCGATAGAGATGGAGAACGTGGTTGCACTCCTTATATGGTCATGTAGTTTGGTTAGGAGCGAATGCGTTTGCAACAGAATGAATCAGAGTGCTGTTACATCAGAGGTACGGGCAGGCGGGATGGATCACTTGCACTCTTATTGGAACACACACTTCCGTTTCAGTGTGTGTGTGTGTGTGTGTGTGTGAGAGAGAGAGAGGAATGACAGAAACACACATACACAGATGGCCTACTTTTCAGCAACATGGGGATGAAAGGACTGTTATGCAGCAGTGAGTGCGGGTTGTGCAGAGAGACGCGTTGTGAATGAATGGGAGTGGATGGACAGAATACAGTACAACTACTCAATTTATTACCTTTCAAATCATTTGATGAAAAATACGACAGTATTCGACAGCACAAAGAGGAAGTGAAGCACTCTGATACTGCTGATGTTTCTCAAAGCTCTACTCAGGCCAAAAAACATAACGTTTTGTCAATAAGAATCATTCCATCACCATGCACAAAAAAGGTACTTTTTGTCCAGCCATGGCTCACGAGCAAAAAATGTGAGCCTCTATTGTCCCTCCATAAACACACACATATATTCTGAACTATCCAAGTAAGCACAGTGTAAAGTAAAAAGAAAGAGTAAAAGTGATTAAACTAGCACAATTGAATTGCCACGTTTTAAATTGGTCGAATGCCACCCACAGCTGTTTCCACCAGTTAAAAAAAATAATTGACCAATCACTGCTTAGTGGGCGGGATCAAAAATGGGAAGGTCATCTTCCTACCTAGCTAGCCAGCGAACCAGCTTTAGCATCATGCAGTGGAAATGTGGCAAAATATTTCTGTTCTCGTCCTCCTGTGCAGCACTAACCTTACAATCCTGTTATATAATCAGACCTATAGCTTACTACATAGAAAATAATATATATAAAATTGGTGTTGATAGAGTTTTCTCCCTTTTCTTTAGGAACATTTCAAGGCCAGTGGGTTGGCGGGATGCGGCACGGCTACGGAGTTCGCCAGAGTGTCCCCTACGGCATGGCGGCCGTCATCCGCTCCCCACTCCGTACCTCCATAAACTCTCTCCGCTCCGGTTCGGAGCACAGCAACGGCACAGCTCTGCTGGACCGGACCGGGGCGGTGGTCCCCGGTCCCCCTCCCGTTCCCGGCACTTTGACCACCAGCATCTCCATGTGCAGCACGGGCAGCAGCGGCAGCAGCCCCGCCGTGTCTCGCGGGGGTTTCGTGCTGACGGCACACAGCGAGGCCGAGCTGCTGAAGGGGAAGAGGAAAGGCGGGCTGTTCCGGAGGTCCATCCTGTCCGGGCTCAAGCTGAGGAAGTCCGAGTCCAGGAGCTCCCTGGCCTCCCAGAGGTCCAAACAGAGCTCGTTCAGGAGCGAGGCCGGGATGAGCACCGTGTCTTCTGCTGCATCTGATATCAACTCTACTATCAGGTAACAACAGGAATAGATGATGAATGCACAAAACTGTTTCTCCACATATTATTATGTCGAAATTATCTTTTACCATGCATTCATATGATTTTGGGGCAACCCACCCAAACCCTTCCTCAAGAATCCCAGAATCCTGTTTCACGCAGTGAAAATGAAAACTCATTAAAAAACAAAACAAGCAACTCTTTAATAATTGGAGAGAAGAGTGTGTCATATCTGTCCTGAGGTAATGGAATGAATGGAAGTGGGGAGGAAGGTGGAGTGAGAGGACAAGGAAGGATGACGTACAGAAAAGAGAAGCCGTCCTTCACGTGAAGGACAATAAGGCACCAACAGGCACCTGTCCTACATAAGTGTCTGTAAAATGGATTGGCACGCGGTCCAAAGGGGCCAATAGGTCAAAAAGGTCAGCTTACTGGTCAGCTGGCCGGATAAAAGGTTTACATTGTGATATCCAGCGATAAGCCTGTTGTCTTCGTCTCTCCGCTCCACTGTTGTCCACTCGGTTTTCTTTGGACAACTCGTAGTCAGACACAGAGCGGACGTGCTGCTGGGTTCATCGTGAAAACAGCAGCGTCCTTCACTTGAATGTGTTGAATCAGTCGCGTACCGCTGCAAAGACTTGGTGTAGAATTCCAAGTACGCTGGATTGAAAAGGCACCAGTTACTAGACGACACGAGTCAGCAGCTCTTAATCCTGTTTTTTCCCCCCATTCTACTGCTGTACACGTACAAATAAAAGCCTCCGAGGGCTCGTGTATGAATGCAAGATCAAATACAAAAAGTGTATGTAATTGCGATTAATCAATTATTTACCAATGTGTTTAAATATTCTTCTCATTTGAACATATTATAGGGCTAAATCTTCTGCCAGGGCCAGTGAAAACATACTAAAGGGAAGTAGAGATCTAATTAATGGGCCAGAGGAGGCGAGACGAAAACAAGCTTGTGAATCCTCGTTGAGCAAAACACTTCTTATCCCCTACCAACTTCAGAAGGACTGCGCAGTGGCTCACCATGAGGGAGTGTTAAACCAGGGGTTGGTGTCATGTGAATAGACAGGGACAAGGGAATGAGGGGGGAAATATCTGTGAAGCACTGTGACTGTATTGTCAAGTTCTTGACATGTACATTCTTCAACTTCAAGAGTTTTCCATTTGGGATTCTGGGATTTGATCTCTAATTTAAATATTTGTTTCAGGATGTTTTGCTCTAAAGTATGAGGAATAGTTCAACATTTTGAGGAATACACTTACGTTCTTTCTCTCCAAATGGCGACTTATATCAATCTCATGTCTGTGGGTCAAGTATGTCAATTGAGTGAAGACATTGTTAGCAGAGCTTCGCATAAAGACTGTAAACAGGACGAAACAGTGATCTA
Organism: Leptoclinus maculatus; assembly: GCA_032191485.1. NCBI lineage: Eukaryota > Metazoa > Chordata > Actinopteri > Perciformes > Stichaeidae > Leptoclinus > Leptoclinus maculatus. The sequence continues at coordinate 6,217,578 of JAVDOI010000007.1, forward strand.
GATGTTTACGTCGTATCTCATTTATTTGATCTATACAACACAGAAATATACAAAAACATTTAGGTGGAATTTCCAAAACTCGGGCTTCCGGGAGTGTTGTTGTCATGGTGAGGTTGCAAACTTTAGCTCCGTCATTCCTGTAAAGAAATACCCATGCTCACAGACCATACCTGGCAACCCATGCTGTAACCGGTGGTGCTGCACAGAAGTGCCAAGCAGATTGGCAAACTTGTTCGTAACTCCCCCTAAAATCACAAATTCTTATTTTGACTTTGTCTTTGTGTACTAATTAAACAAACGAGATACAACATATCAGTTTGTTGAACTTTAGAGGCGGTGGTAGGCATATTTTTCAACTTTGGACCGAGTCAGCCCTGCTTCCAGTTTTTATGCTAAGCTAAGCTAACCACTTCCAGATTCCATCTTTATTTTAATGCACAATCTGGTAGAGCTCTCATAGCTTACCTGTAGGATGTAGGATTATAGACTGAACACACCAGCCAACCCAATGCGACCTTTCACCTTTCCAGTCTCGGAGACGCAGATGCAGACTTGGCCGTCGCAGACGACGACGTGGACGCCACGGCAACGGAGACCTACTGCGGGGAGTGGAAGAACGACAAGCGGACCGGATTCGGTGTGAGCCGGCGCTCCGACGGGCTCCAGTACGAGGGGGAGTGGCTTAGCAACAAGCGCCACGGCTACGGCTGCACCGCGTTTCCCGATGGCACGAAAGAGGAAGGGAAGTACAAACAGAACATCCTGGTGAGCGGCAAAAGGAAGAACCTCATCCCACTCCGGGCCAGTAAGATCAGAGAGAAGGTGGACCGAGCCGTGGAGGGAGCACAGAAAGCAGCCGACATTTCCCGGCAGAAGGCGGAGATCGCTCTGTCCAGGTAGAGGCCTTATGGTGGTTTGTGGATGAGTCTGTCTCTCTTGTGTTTGTCATTTCCCTCCATTCCTTTTGTTGAAGTAAAAGTCTAGTTTGTGTGTGTATGCTGACTAGGTCATGGCTAACGTATAATCTAAGTTGACATAGCGCTTGAAAGTCCCTGATATCCCTATAGTCCCTATATCAGCACACACATTTCTGCCAAACACGAGAGATTTTTCTTTTTGTGTTTGTGTTTGTGCACACCAATCAGGATTTAGAAATATGTGCCAGGTCAAGTAAACCTGTAAAGTCAGGTCATATTTTATTGTAGATGCGGCAACTTGCCAAAGCTTATGCAACAGTCTATTGCATAAAACACTACGCTGCAATGATGAGCATTTATGATTAATCAAACTATTGATGCAACTTTTTACAGTTTCCTCTTTGTACCTATGACCGTTAACACTAATGGTACTAAAAGCTTCACTCACCTCACTCACTCACGTCTTTCTTCACATTTCCACAAGAGGTGTTCAGAGCATGTCCAAACAAATCATTAACACAAAATCTTCAAGCTGAACTGACTATACTGAATCACCATCGTCACTGACTGAATCGGTAGCTTTCTAACAGTGGAGACTGTTACTTCCTCATTAAAAGGTTTCATAAAAGACATTAAAAGACAATCATAATGTAATAATTGTCTTGTCATTAAATGGCTGCTTAGCCATTAACCTTATAAACAATATTCGTATGGACCCAGTTTTGTACTAAACTGAAAGTAACACCCTAAACTAGCAACTTCCTGAATGCACTGCTGCAGTGACGACAGTCCGAATCAGCTCTGAATGTTGCAGCTGTACGAGCGGTGATGCCTTCACTGACTGATAGTGAAATGCAGTTGAACGGTGATGCGATTGCTTGGGTTAGAAAAAAAGTAAATTAACTACATAGTCAGTGACTTCGAAACTTTGAACTGAACTGAGCGAAATTATTCAAATCAGCAAAGCAATTTCGTAATGTCCATTTCTAATATTCCTCACCTCCCATTTTAAGCCTCGGTTACTCCCAAACGGACACTTACATGGACATGTGCGGACATCACGAACGCCTCGTAGTTCCGTTTACACTCCGCTGAGAGCCAGATGAAAATGGGTGACATTCGGGACAAGGGAGTTGGGTGTGGCTGTGTTCACATTGCCATTGTGTGCATGGCCTCCAGTACATTACATTCAGTGTCGACAAACAATAGTTATAATAATAGTAGTAGTCTTTCCTGCAGACTTTGCGAAACGCTTCGTTTGGATCTTGTAAGGCGGTAATGATCCACGGGTAATTACCTCCCCTCTTCTCCCGGTACCTGCAGTAACGTTTTTTAATTTTGGCTGGATGTTCACCAGGTCTTAAGACATCAGGCCCCATGTCAGCGATGGATAGTTAACTTCTCCCTCCATATATGATTTGATTCATCAAGTTCATAGCTATGTCTCGTCGTTATGCGTAGCTGTTCATCAATTTGTGGCACTACTGTACACGGCTAAAAACAACAACCACAACAGCTACGCAGGCTACGGACGTAGCAATAACCGTTTGTGTGCAAGACCAAAATAATGTTTCACAACGATCTGTATTTATTGTTGTATTAAAAAACTTGGGTTTAGTCTAATTTATTGGATTTGGGATTCAGGGACAACTGCTCGTAATTCGTAACCCTACCCTTTACTGATGTCTCCATGTGTCTGAATCAATGGAGGAGTTGGCTCTACACATGTAAACCCTTGTGGATGGCCCCATTCCGCATTATAATTGAGATCAATGACAGATTAAAAACAGGATTAGGGTTAAGAAGAAAGTAGGGTGACGGTACAAGTGAAACAGCAAGCGAAGCGAGACCGTCTGAAGCTGTTAAGACTCTGATGAAGCTGCTCTGGTGAATGGAAATGAGAGCCGGCGCTCATTTTAACTCTGCTCATTGAACTAAAACAATGAGCACAGTTGGGGTTACGATGTTAATGGGCGTGCCCTGACCTTCTTTACAGCAGCATGGAATGTTTGGACCGGAATATAAAGCAACAATTTTAGTTTTTCAGCTCAGGACTCAGGAATTAATTAGCTGTCCTGGGACCTGTAGCCATGGATACACATCGATACTCTTGTCATATGGGGACCCATCAGAAGTAGGCCTATGACCCATTTTGGTCCCAGACCTTGTTGTTTCAAGGAACCAGGTTAGAGGGCCATGGGCACAGTAGTTTTGTGGCAGCAAAAAGGTTTGAATAAGAAAAATGAACAAGTGTCAAGGTGAACATTTGGATAATGAGTTCAATCTGGGGATACACACTGAGCCAACAATGTGGCTGCTTGCTTCACAGGAATCTCATTCCAAAGTTGAATTTATATCCGCTAAAAGATGGTTTGCCTGAGCCAGTTCTCAAATGTGATACAGATATCTATGTTAGTTCTCCACTGGCTGTATTTCTATTTAAACAGTATTTCTCTGATACCATAGCAACAGTCTTGAGTATTTAAAATCTGAGAAAAGTGATTTGATATGATGTATTTAATATAGAGGTTCTGGCGTAAAAAGGTTAGGGAACCATGCTTAAGGAAAGAAAAAGTTAATATAAGAGTTAAATGGACTTGTACTTTAAGTCAGAAGTTTAAGTACAACCCCTGGTAAGATATACTACTACAAGGAGTAGATACAAGGATCCCTATGGTTCTGACCAAGGAGCTCACAAACCACCAGCAGCGTCCGAGCAGATCTCCGGTTAAGCTAACAGTCCAGATGAAAAGTGTTGGTCGTGGGAAGTTGATTCACCTCAAAATAAATGATCCGCTTAGGCCCAGATGTTTCTTTCCTAATGGATGTCTATGGGGAAAAAAGTATTTTTGAGCCGTATAGTATCAGCTGACGAACCCATAAATTGTAATTCCACTATTTAAAATTTGCTTCAAAGCTCAGCACTCTTCCTGGTGGCTTCCAACAGGCATAGAGAAAGAGCAATAAAGCCACTGATAGGGAATACAATCCATCGCTCTCCATTGTCTTTGTATTGCATGAAGGTGCCTCCTTGTCAATTCCGTCTGCTAGCAAACAACAGTATAATGCTACGTGTGCAGCAAGCATTCTGTCCACACGTCAGTTTAAGGCCAACTATATTCCAATAAAATTACACTAGAGCATTTTAACAGTCTGCAACTTTTGTTATAGTGGAATATGGATACATCAGAAAGTTGGCGTACATTGACGGTGCGCAATTGCGCAATTAAGGATCACATTGCAGCTCATTGTCATCATCTCGCTCGATACTGGTCGAATTTTAGAAATTGTTGTTCCCATTCATCACTTAGACACGAATACGTTGGAGAACAGGGGGAATGAGAGTGGCTTCAATCCTCTCATGTAACTTTCAGCTAGAAAGCAAATATGCATATATATATATATACCAAAATGTCAAAGTATTTGTTTCAGGTGCTGGTCATTTGCAGGTGTCCTACGGATTACAGCTTTAGACAAATACAACAATCTTTGACAGTTTGTCGTCACGGGCTTGACTTTAAAACAAGGAAAATACTTGGAAACTCCTCTGACTTTCACTTCTAAAACTAAAGGTTTGATTATGACTCATATTATTAAGGCATAAAATTAACACTTTTTTAAAAAGTAATTATTCCCTTTTGGCTTGGAAAATTAAATCTAATTAGATTTCTTTTCTCCATTTGGGTTTTTTTAATTGCTGGAAGTGTGTTAACCAGGCCTACATTTCAAACCTCAACTGTGTGGATATTTGCTACAAAATCAACCGGTGACTTGTATTTCAACACCCAACAACGGAAAAGAAGCAGATACTGTAACTTAAGCGTTATCCACGAAGATACTTCGCCTCCCAGTGCCAACACACATTTTGGCCTCTATTGGATTATGTTGTAAAACAGATGTCCTGTCCTGCAATGGAAAGATATGAGCAACAATTGGGATGAACGGCTGCAGAGCGAAAGCAGCCTCAGATAGCAGGATAGTGACACTGAGTTTGTGAATGAAACCGGCTGTCTGAAAAAATGGGGGATCTGATTAGCAGCTGACCTTGAACCAGATCAATAATGTGACGCATGCCGACATCATGGTCGATAACTGTAACTGACATGTATGTACAGTGTATGCATTCGTGTTGGCACGTGTTCGAGGGAAGATCCCCCTTTGAGATGCAGATGGACAAGCTCGCCAGGGAGAAAAGACACAAGAGTGTGTCAAAGAGTCGCAGAGATGAAGGGACTGTAGAAGTGTGAGTTAGAGACAAAAAGACAATAAGAAAGTGAGACAGAAAAAGTAAGGGTGAGAGAGATTTCCGCATTATGCCAACAATGGCAGGCGACCTGAGAGAGAGCAGAGAGGCTCGCACACAAACACACACACGCACACAAGCAAGAGGTTACACGAGTCGAATCATTAAAGATCCAATCCTATTAGTCCTGACGACAGTCTTCTGCTGAGGCCACAGCTCGCTACAGCCGCTCACCTAACTCATCTCACACTGTGGATATAGAAAGAGAAGGAAAGGAAGAAATGTAGACACATTAGAGTTCGTATATTACGGTTAGATCTCTCCCCGCTTATATGCTTCCATGTTTATACGTCGCGACAGATTGAGACCTCGAGCGCTGTTTTTGTTAGGTTGTAAAATACGGCAGCCTGTCAATTTGAATGTAGTCTAACGTCAGTGCTTTCACAGTTTGAGCCCGTCAGGAAGTGTTTGACCGTAATACTGTAATGTCCCTCGCAGATTACAACAGAGCATTAAGTCAAGTGTCCTGTATTAAAGCGTGGTTCCCTGGTTCAGGTCCTCTCAAGTGAAGTCAGTGTAGTCGAGTATGAATTACATTTTGAAAATGATTTATCTCGCTGTGTGTACTTCCACAGTAACAGCATATACAGTATATAAAGAGTTTATCAGTGTGATTTATCCTCGCAGTACTAATAGAGTATGTAGGCTGTAATATAGATTTATTAATATACAAAAAGCGGGTTTTTTCCCACAGAAAAGCATTCTTTTGTGGTTTTTTGAATGTGAGCCCTCACTTATTACAACACAAAATCTTTCCACAGACAGACAGATGGAAATATAAACACCTGAGGTAGTTACTCAATACAGAGAAATTAAATTGTTCTTTTTTATATGACAGAAAACAAGCAAGTCAATTAATTAATTAAGACAAATTCGTTGAAGGTATAACATTTTACTAGCTTAGGGCCCCACCTCAGCGTTGGGGAATGGTTGGTGGAGATTAGCCTGGATGAAGCGGTTTGGGGAAAGGCTAGGTTGAGGGTCCACTGCGGCTCCCGGGCCTTGCAGACCCCCCGGTGTCCATGTGGAACAGGAGGATGGTGATTATGGGGGAAGGTAACCTTTGAGTGAAATAGTTTAACAAGAGGGAGGGAGGGTGGGATGCGGAAAACGCGAATAAGCCGAGGTTTAGAGTGGCCGGAAGTGGGGGAGTGGCTGAGATGTGGTCCTGCTCCTGAAATTCAGCTAAGTTTTATCTTCAATTAATTGTCAAATCAATTGTGATACTTTCATCAATTATTGAAAACACATGGGTAAGATATTCATTATAGCATTTATCTGACAGCAAGTTGTATTTCTCAAAGGTACAACCACATTTCCCACAACCCCACTTTCACCTAGGAGGATGCTGTTCCTGTCCCGTGGGAAACGAAAAGCTTAAATTATTTTTGGGGTGGGACAGAGTGTCCTTGGTTAAAGTAGGGTGCTACTTTCTGCATGCTTAAAGCAGATAAACACCGATCTCAACCTATTTGATTAAGGGCAGTCAGAGTAGCAGAGGAGAGACAAGACCGAGAGTCCACAGCCATGCTAGCGGCGCTGTGAGGCAAAGCACCACTCAGGTGCTGGTGGGGAGGACAATAACAAAAGATCAGCGGAGTATCAAAGTTATTAGGCTTCAGCCTATGGGGACCATGAATGTCTGTACATTCAGCTCAAGCCATCCGGTCCTTATAGACTCCACTATAAAGTTGGATTCATGCAATTGTTCTAGAGTTGTTCAATTGTTTGTGACTTGTTACTTCCAATTCAGTTCAAAACTTTCTTTATCCGTCCCTCAATGGGCAATTTGAGGGAAGCCAGTTTGCAAATGCATATACAAACAATGACCTAATTTATATTGGTTTTATGGAGGCAATCTGAAATACATGGCATCAGTTTGAAGTAGTGTTGGGTCACTGATACTAGGACCTACCCCATGCCAACTCTTTCCCAATGAAACTAGCTCGCAGCACCAGCTCCAAAAGTCACTAAATCTAGCGAGAAAGTTGTCAAGTCGACAACACTGACAACCATTGGAGCCGGTGGGCCCGTAGAGAAAGGGGACGCAGAGACAGAGCCCTTGTGATTGATTCAACTTCGTACCACTGAAATATGTCTGTGTTCACAAAATAATTCAATACAATTTAAATAGGGGTCATTTGCTATACTAATCCTCGATAAGGCAAACCCATCTCCATCATTGTTCTCTTTTTGTTTTTTTTGTCATTTGTCATTAGCACTCAATAATACAATTGTATGGCCATTCTGCATAAACTATAAAGTGACAGTTCAATTAAATTGATATTTTTGCCATACACAGATATGCAATGATGATTTCTGGGTAATATGTATGTTGATGTTGTCCAAGGTCAAGTCTCCATTTAAACATGTGACGAGACGATATGACATACTGTAGCTAGTCCTGATAGCTTTCTTTTTAAACTATCTACCTTCCCATTACAATAGCCTAAGTAAGTAAGCCCTAGCTGGCACTGGGGCATGTCCTAAATACTTACGCCACTGGATCAGGTAGGGAGGCAGGTACAGTAGTTCGTCCAATCATTTCATTCGGGCCAAATGACATGAGTGGACAAGCTTATTTCAGTCCCGTGTCAGCCAAGGATACCAGATCTTTTTCTTTTTCCCTCAGAGCATTTGGTTTATTGTTTGTTGTCGAATGTAAAGGGAATTTCAACAAATATAAGAAGATCACTCACTCTAGCCTTGTGCTGCGCAAGGGATCTTTGTGTTTTGCCAATCATTTTAGAGCTGAGGTCAGCAACACCTTGAGAAAGGCACGTAAACCTCCAAATAAATAAAGGAGTTTAAATACTTCCAATAAGAGTGCGGAGACTTTCTTACTGATGACTGTGCTTCACCTGTTGCACTCTTTACCTTTTCTGTTATGCATTACATTATGGTTTTCTCTGATAATAAAAACAAAGGTTGGCACTCTGTTGTGATCTGAACTGTACAGTACATACAGCACAGTTGTAGCCTGGTCTATAAATCAGCTCTTTCTCTGTGGTACACACATGCGCAGACACATAGAAATGTCTAACCCAGATTCAGACAGCAGCATAGCCCGGGACAGGACAGCCTCTCCCTCTCTCTAACTGTGTCCCAGAACAGTGCGTCAGGGTATTTCCTTGTGGAACACCAGGAGAACACCCTGAGAGGTGAAACACAGTCACGGGATGTTAGCTTCAGAGACTCTTGGAGCTAAATGAGAGCAATCTGGTTCAAGGATGATGCAGCACTTTGTCCAACTTTCCTGGAGTGCGTGTGTGTGTGTTTCTAAATATATTCATAGGCTTTTGATGAACGTTTATCCAACTTCTTAACGTCGATTCCATGTCAGGAGGCAGAGAGGTCAAAGGTCCGGTTCGGCTCCAAATCCCGGAGCTGGTAGAAAGTCTGTGTCAGCTGTCCACGTGCCTGATGTTACAGTAAATCCCATATTTGTATGTGTGTGTATGATAGGCGCCAGTGGCGGGCCGTGTATTTTATACCTGGGCCTTCACTGCTGTCCTGCAGCTGAAACACAGCTACGGTTATTATTTGTTTCGTGTAAAAATAAAGCCAACACCTGTAAATACACTAACTGCAGAGAATACGCCGAGAGTGCGTCTCCTCTCTGCTCTGACTGCAGCGCGAGGCTTCTGTGAGAGTACCCGCCTGTGTGTGCTTTTGGGTGGCGGAGGGGCTCACGGCAGCACCCGCTGCTCGTTCACGACAGTGCAGAACGTACGTGCTTTAATGTCATCGAGTCAAAACACCAGCAAAGTCTCCAATAACACCAGAAAAAGTCGCTAGATTTGTCGCTAGTAGGTTTTGATAAAAAAAAGTCACCATGAGGGTTTGGAAAGTCACCAGATTTAGCGAGAAAGTCGGCAACACTGGCACCGGCTAAATATGTCCCCAGAGCAACATAGGACGTAACAATGGTTCCTATCACATATTAAACCAAACAAAAATCCATCTTCATAAAAACAAGTTCTACAAATAATAATATATAAACAAGCATATTAAAGCTACTGCAGATGTAAAAACAAACGCATTTAACTTACCAGAGCTGCTGTTCACTATTTAAAGACAAAGTCCATCCTCCTTTCTTTGTTAACAAAGAGTTTAATCTCACGGTTGTTCAGTACATCCGTGTGTTTTAGTTCCAGTAAGAAGTCCTTCTCGATTCATGGACGCCAGTTAAGACAGTCGAGCCTCCCCAGTTGTATTTCCTGAATACGTTTTAATGCGTTTGAGGGCTGAAAATGTCCGCTCGACAGAGGCAGCAGATATTGGGATTGTCACCGCCCAACATGTCAGGCTAGCCCACTGACCAATCACGTATGGCTCTGGCATGTCAAAGAATACGCCCAACATGTCAAACTAAAGATCTGATTGGTTGAACACTATGACAATCAACAATATCGTCCCCATTCACTTAAACTGCAAAGGGATTCACTTGTGAGTCTGCAGGCCTCGGGCCTCTCTTCTTACCTAGAGACACAGAGGTGAAATCTGATTGGATAAAAGCTCTACTTAAAACAAGCTGCACTGGAAGCAGAGCAACTGAGGAAGACAGTAGCTGTGCAATGAGAAAATAAGATAATGGGAAAAATATTTTTATAAATTATAATACATGTAGTGTATTTAAGAAAAATTATTAAATTATAAAATAGCTATAACTTTGTGATTCTGTTTAGGCCAGCAGAGAAGGCCTTGCAGGCCCTGACGGCCCACCACTGATAGGCGCATATGTGCCCTGATCACTGCGGTCACATGTGCTAATGTAACTGATGTGGCGTCAGGGCTACCTGTGATTAGTTGGTTGTTGTTGTTGTTTGTGATTAGTTGGCACCAGATAAACACACCGGTGACTCACTGTGCTTTGTGGACGGAGCCATTCACCGCAATCCTGTGACCTGGTTTCATCAGCGAGCAACAAACACACACACACACACACACACACACACACACACACATACACTATAAGCAGTGATGCACACCGGAAAGCTCAGTTAGTTATTCAGGTATGAATCACCCTCATCAGCTGGTTCAGAGTAATGACAGAGATGATGGAGGAGCTTAGCATGAGTCCTGGATTAGACTCTCTCTCCTCGCCTCACCTCAGCGCGCCTGTGTTTGTCTTCCTGTGTGTGTTTGTGTGTATGTGTGTGTGTGTGTGTATCTCTTTCATCTACTGCTTGCTGTAACTCGCGTCTTCTTTGCTGTCCGCCTTTATCTCCTTCGTCCTCCTGGCCTCCGTGTCCCGGGGCTATATTGTAGCATTCTAAACCCCCACATACCTTTGTGTAAGTGTAAGCCATACTGTAGTAAAGTTGACCATTCGCTAAAACCCTTCCCCAAACCGCAATTGTCCAATCCATAGAAATAGAATCGGAGTTGAATGGACATTCACATTCAAATCAGCGTAGCAGGAAAATGTAGTGGCGGACATTTTTATGTGTATCGTTGCCATTGCGACCGTTGTAGCTGGCTAACGTCTGTATAAACTAAACCGACTTACAGAAAGTCAGGGAGGTTTTGCAGTAACGACTAAAACAAGCAGTGGAGTAGTAAGGTTACGAACAGTAGGGAGCCAGATGAGTAGAATGCTTCATCCACACACTCTTGTCACAGCATTTGAATGCACATTGCTAGATGACGTTCACGTTCTGTAGTGTGGAATTAGCAAGCTAGCTAATTAACCAGCCGTACGCTAGTTAGTTCATTCTTTAATATTATGACAATATTCAATTTGCAGTTATATAGAAGAGGGGAAAGCAGCAAATCGTCATATTTGAGAAGCTTGAATCAGCATATGTTTTGTATCTTTAGCCACGCTGGCGGCGTGGCTCTGGGGATGGCAGTCTGTCGGTTTGGTCCACCACTTTGGTCCAGATTGAACAACTTTTAAAAGAATTGCCATGAAATGTTATACAGACATTCATTGTCCCCAGAGGATGAAGCAAAATGACTCTGGTGATTGCTTGACTTATTCTCTAATGCCCCCATGAGGTGAATATTTTTAATTTGCCCATTAGATGGTGAACATTATGGGCCTGCTACAACAGCCCAGTATGAGACCAGAGCGGAGACAATCTGCATCCCTATTTAATGCATTGAACAGGCATCTCTTTTTCTCTCCAGGCAGAAATTCATCCTGAAACAGGTTGTTCCCCGGGATGACTGGTAGTAGGAAATTGTGGGGGAAAGCAAGAGAGAGAGACAGAGCGAGAGAGAGAGAGAGAGAGAGATTAAAAAGAGTGTTTTGTGGCTTGGTGGGAGCACCAAGGTGAGAGCAGGTTGTGCCAAGAGTACGTTCGCATGGGAAGCGGTTTATTCATGACCTTTAAACCTTGGGAATATGAGACTCCTGTCAAAATTTCGACATGCGATTATGTCATGTGAAACAGGAAGACAGTCATCTTCTCTCTTCTCACACCTCACCTCCCCCACGACCAACAGGCGCGCACTCACACACACACACACACACACACACACACATGGTGGTGTTGAGTATACTGTGGGCCCTGGCATAGCAGCGCTGGCAGAGAGTGCAGCGAGGGGCAAAGAGAAACATTGAGGCAGAGAGAGAAAACGAAAAAATCAATAGCCATCGACATGCAACACTGCATCAAGACTGTTACTGCCCAGAGAGAGAAAGGGGGAGGGAAGGATGGAGAGGTTATTTTACACGAGTCGAGAGCCCCTCGAAAGACAGCGAAAGATAGGCGAATGGAAAGAGGGAGACAAAGGTGAGAGGAGGGTTGTAATTGAGAGAAAATATCTATTTGATATAACCAGAAAGAGACAGAGAGAGAAAGAGAGAGAAAGAGAATGAGAGGGAGGGACAAGAGGCGGATGAAAAGGGGATTGTGATAAAGATGGAAGGAGCAATTAGGAAGAGGCATAAAGGAACATGGGAGGAAATAAAAGAAAGAGCGAGTGAGATATGAAAAGGAGGCTGAAAAGGAGCAGTTAGAGGGATGAAGGAGATGTGAAAAGCCCCACAGACAGGCAGAGAGATGAATTATTTTGCGAGAGTAAACACATTTTCAGGCAAATGATTAAACAGATGAATACAATACATACTCTAGCTCTGTAATAAATAAGTTACTGCATGAGGTATCATGTAATGTGTCACGCTGTTCATGTTTGTGTGTGTGTGTGTGTGTGTGTGTGTGTGTGTGTGTGTGTGTGTTTGTTTTTTCTCACCGTCTGGCTCAGGTGTCTTTTATAATAAGATTCGTCAGCCATGACCACACACAATAGAGCAGATGACTCAGATGTGAATGAAGGAGTGTACGCTGCTCTTTTCATAATGGTACCTAAGAAGAAATGATTTACAGTGGCTCAATGGGGATGTGACTGTATGCAGGTGTATCATTTGAGTTCCCATAAAAAATGGTCAGATGTTCTTTAGATGTCAGATCTTAGCAGCTGCGATTGAGAATTGGTGGGTCATCTTCCTAGCTAGCTAGCTACCTTTAATCAGTATGAAAAACGTGACGTTAGCGGGTCCTAGCAACCGCTGCCACAGCGCCAGTTTTAACTGAAAATGATGTTGGTGGGTTGAATATTTTGGTGAGGGCAAAATGAATAAAATAACCCCGCCTTCCTGCAATAGATCATCCACATCCACACCAAGCCAGCTCATTTTGGAAACACAGTTAGCATGTGTAAATGATGTGCGCTGATCACGCCGCCATGACCCACGCCGCCGCCACGGTAGCAAAGCGTCCACCCTAAAGTTTAGGCCCCCCCCCCCCGGCTAAGCCGTCTCCACGTTGAGAGCCGTGTGGATGCAATCCCTCAATCATAGATATGCTCTGAACTTGGAACCGGTAAGACTCGGCATGCAACAGAGACATTATTAAAAAGTAATTGCTCTCAATGCCAGAGGGCCAGACAAAGGTCCCAGAGAGTTGGAACCTATGAATATTCGTTTATCTAAGGAGCGAATTAAACCAACGAGTTTGTCTTTCTGCTAGCTAGTAAATGGCTAGCTATCTAGCTAACGCTAAATTGGCAGTTCTTGATTTAATTGATTTTTTCTTTTTCTTTTAATACCACATGGTTGCGCATGCAGTGCTTTTTGTACGCTAACCGGCCGCTCTCACACAACCAGCGGCTCCTCACAGATCCCAAAACTTCGGCGTAAATTTCCGAATAGCCATTATTTGGATAAACGGATCACATATTGTGAATTTAAATTGTTACTTTCTTGCCTGAAAAATTATTAAAACTTAATAACAGCTTTTTAATTTAAAAGCTTAATAACAAACTTCTAGCGAGTAATGGTAAGTTATCTTACTACCGCTCTTAAACAAGCATGAGATTACAAAATGGTGCAATGTGGAAGCGGCCTAGTTCAGGCAAAGAATATGGTGAATACAAAGTTAATGAAGGTGAACTGGTTGCCTTCTGAGTCTTGTGTGTATTGAATATTATGTTGATAACTTTATATTAAACCAGGGCTAAATCAGTGAAAAACTAAAATACTGTGGTGCATTGTTGGCTCCTTTAATGTCCCAAAGGTCAGTTATTGTATTTTTTATTTATTTTTTACTGACAGTACTTTTGGACAATGTTTTTCTATTCTGTTCAGCTCTTTTGAACAAGGATGCCTTATCTCCTTCCAACCCTGCTGCACTTTTTTTTTCTCAAAGGAATTAGTTTTGGACACCAATGCCAGCCAATGATTCTGAATGTTCAAAGTGAAAAGTTAGAATTATTTATTCGACTCTGCACCATCTGTTTCCCTGTCTTCTGTGCGTCAGGACGGCTCATGCGCAGGGTAAAGCAGAGGCCGCGGTGGGAGCAGCTCAGAAAGCCCAGGAGGAGAGTCGCATGGCAAGGGTCACCGCCAAGCAGTTCTCCCCTTCCTTCCAGCACCCAGGAAATGGTGGGCACACACAACTCATCGAAATCACAACACGCATATTTACTCATATGTCCATAATTAACAAACCCAGCTAAGCAGACATATAGTTAACACATGTGACTTCACATGCATGAACAAACAAAACACACGTGTGTGTGTGTGTGTGGGATGGTGATAAAGGTCAGTGTTAACCACCCTCCAGCTTTGCGTCTCTGCCTCTGTCACTCACACCTGTACAGCACCGCAGGTAGCCAACCCACAAGAACATGCACTCCTGAGCGCAGTGACACACACACACACACACACACACACACCCTGACTTCATGACTGTACACTCCCACACACGGATACCTGCGATGACAGTGATTGTTCTTTTGCCATCTATTCTACTCTCAGCGGCTGTCTGTTTCTATCGCAAAATGTCAGCACTGTAAGTACCAGTGCTGACATTTTGTTTGTGTTGATGCGTACACATCCTTGGCATCATCGTGTGCCTAACCACTTCCTTCGCATTTGTTTGCAGATAAAAACTGAGGGACTGTGCAGAAATTATTAGGATTAAAATCTTTTTTATTATCCCAGATTCACTCTTCTGTTGGGAGATTTATAGTAAAAAAAAAATAAAAAAAAAAGATTAAATAGTTACATCACAAAGATGGCTTTGCGTTTTTTTTATTTTTTCAGATGCACTCTTTGAACCAGCCGTCTGGATGTTTGTATGTTTACTCCAGCAGGCCTTGTCTTGCCACTCAGTATGTTGTGTAATTGATTTGATGGACATTTTTGTCATGTTTGCTATAAATTGTGTTGCGTTTTTTGTCGACGATGGGGTCCAAAGAAAAGATGATAATGTTGTAGGGGGGTTATGCTTTAAAAAAAAGGATCCTCATCATTCACTTTCATTCAGTCCCCAACATGTTCTGAAATAATATGCCTGACATCATTGGCTGTACTGATACTTCTGCTCACATTTAAACAAGTCTATCTTTAGTATTCGTCACGTAACGCCAACAAGCACACAGACAGCTTCATAGCTTCCACCGCCTCCCAAAAATGTCCGTCACCTTTCTGATGTCATCTGTCCTTTGCAGGCATGGAGGTGCAGCGCCCTAAACGCCAGGTGTCCAGCGAGGTGGAGGGCGAGGGGCTGTCGAGTAGCGTCGGCACCGCCGACAGCCCCGACCTCTACGTGAAGAGCACGGGCTCCGACGACCCCTCGAACGATGCCGCCACCCCTGACCTCAGCCCCCCTTCCTCCTCACCGCCCCACACGCCGCCTCCTCCCGCCCGGCCGTCCCAGCGGACCAAGAGTGCACGCTTCCACCGGCAGACCGCCGTGGACCACGGGGACAAGAGTAAGGACGGTGAGAAAGGTGTGGGAGGAGGGCAGACGGAGATCCAGGTGATGGTGGAGGGGGGAAGCGGGGGAGTCGAAGGCGACGGAGGAGGAGTAGGAGGAGGGAAGGGGGAGCACCCACGGGCCAACAGCTGGAGCGAGGACAAGGGGAGGGGGGTGTTGTCAAAAGGGGGAGGTGGGCTCAGCGGACGAGGTGCGAGCCGGACCAACGGACACAAACACAGCTCCTCCAATCACAAGTCCCGGGAACATGGATCATCCAATCACAGACAGGCCAGAGGGGACAGGTGGACGGAGTCGTCCTCGTCGGCCTCTTGGACATCGGGGCACAGGGGCGTGCACGGTCGGGGGGGCCGGCTGCTGGAGCAGGATGAAGAGAAAATGAGCAATTATGAGATGGAGATGAAGCCTTTACAGCCCAGAGACTCCACTACCCACAAGCCCCATGGGCTCGGGGAGGAGAGGCCCGGGCACAGTCATGCTCACGGAGAGGGACGCTCGCACACAGTGCAGCGACAGAGGCATAAGAACCGAGACGGGAGGGAGGGAAAAGAGGGGAAAGAAGGGGGTAAAGACTCAGCGCACAAGCTGGACAGAGCGGGGGAAAATATGGATTCACGGCCTCTGCGTCGGGACCTCACCCTCTCCCCCCCTCTGAAGTCCTCCCCCATCACACCGGAGCAGCAGGACCACAGCCTCTTGCAGAGCAAAGGCAACTCGGTAAGACTCATACCGAGCACACCGGCTCTGGTACACAAATACAACACCCAACAAACTCTGAAAGATGAGATTAAAGCTACACAAGATTTTGCGTTTCACAAAACTGCTGGTGTCCTCAACATGACACTGCACTTTACTCTCAGGCGCTTCGCATAGTCACTGAAATCCCCTTTGGTGCACAGGCAGTTTGAGAAAAATACAAAACGGGCTCTTACAGCAGTACAGAAAGCACTCTTTCCAGAACTCACCTCAGTGAACAAATGATCATTGCCTTCATACCTTCACCTCAGCAGCCACTGTGAATTAACAGCAGACCATCATAACATTACATTTCCCAAAAATTCCATGAGTGCAGATTTAAATCTTTGCCACGACCAGACCTCACTGATGAACTCTCGACCCTGTGAATATTTCCTGGTTTAAGAAATTAGACTGGAAGATGAAACGGTTTTCTTGGTGCACTGTTTTTGGGGGGCATGACATCAGTAGGGAGCCAAGTAAACTTCCACTCTGCTGAAGTGTCCTTCAGTGAGACTCCGAGTTCCTATCAGCTGCAGGGCTGCTGTTGATCTCTTACCTCCACGTGGGGAGGGTCAAGAGACAATTTACAGAGGATCAAAAGTTCTAAATCAGTGAGGTCATTTATTTTTTTAAGTTCACATCACAAGTAATCATATTTTTTGACTGCAATAGTCTGTTTCATCCCTTGTAAAACATCAAGTCAATCAATTCTGTAGTTTGACTACTAAAAAGAATATTAGTTCCAAGATGGTTCTATATAGTACATATGTAATGCTTGTAGCACACAGACATGTAATGTAGCACAAATCTAGATAAACAAAAAAGTATTCTAACTTTTGTCAACTTTTATGTAGAGATATGGAAGCAAAGAAATGCCATAATAATTTGAATTTCACCTCATGCTATGGAAATGTAATAAGTAAATTCTTCATGCCTAAATACAACTGAATTTATAGTATTGAATATTGGATAATAAGAAAGGTAATAAGTACTTAACTTGCATATGTGGCGTTTATTAAGTACATAACAAAAGTAGTAAAGTGAAATAAGTCAACGTTGACTTGGTTTCACATGGGACTCCTGGGTGAAAGTCTGTGTTTGTTTGATTCAACCACCCACCCCAACCTCCCCCCCTAACGGGACTTTCTTGCTCTTTATACTACGCCATTTGTTCAAGCCGTCTCATAATGATGAGGATCTGTTTACATTGGAGTTAGCTGAATGCCCGTTGCGTCTCATAAAGGGTGCCTCGGTATCAGACGCCGAGGGGCACTGACCAAGAGTCGGTATTTGACAATTGGAAGTGGGAACAGGTTGTCAGTACAGCCATTGTCATATGTTTGAATTAAGAAAGAACAAAACACACAAATTCTTTTCAATTAATGATGCGCAACACGAAATTCAGAGCTTATCTATTGCCTCCACACAGCTCTCAAAACTTGGTGACGGCTGACTAGGTGGCTAGCTGTGCTAACAGTGTAATCTGTGGCAACACTTCTTACAATGTTAACCTGACGGAGAACCAAAGGGTGGGCGCTGTGCAATATTAAAGCTCTGAATATCGTATATAGAACCTTTACACCAACCACATACAATAAAATCTCGTTAAATTTAGCTTATGTGTGAAAAAATGTGCAACTAATTAAAGATAAACAATGTAGACTATTAACAGTATGGCTAGTGCACAAAACGACATTACTTAACACCATTATTTTATCTAATTCAATTGGCTTCTGTCTGCAAACTGGATTTCAGAGAAGATTTGAATTTCAACTGCGAATAATAATTCAAACTTCATAAAAAATAATACATTTTGAAAGTCCAATCTGACCTCAAAAGGACAGTACACCTCAGTGTTAGCTTGAAGGATCACGCTGGTGTGATTATACACAGCAAAAGGGTTTAATCAAATAGTAATATTATTTAAGAGAAAATATTAAACATATGCACGCCTCCCTTGTTTCCTGATCAAACGGAACTGAAGCCAACGCACAGATATGGGTCAGGTTGCAGTGCTTCATTCACCTGTAGTATTATTTTTTAAATACCGCTTGTGTCCATGAATCCGATTGCTCGTTCTTGTATTTGGCACGAACGGCTACGAGTTCACGCTTTGACTCGTCCCTAGATTATTCTGCTGTAAGAGTATAATAGGTGCCTGCTGTTTCACAAACTTCCGTTTTGATCTTGCGCAACATCAGGGAGGCTGCTAAATTCAGCAGCTCATTTTGAACATCTGGGTTCATCAAAGTTCCGTTTCTGGGCAGCTGCTCCGGACGATTCTGGGGCTGTGGATCGTAGTTGCACGTGCACATGAACAGTTCTAAAAAGTTTCCTTTATTGAGATCGTCCGCATTTCTCCTGTGTCTACGTAGGCGACAACACAATATCCCAAACGACTTTTAGATGGTCCTAATTCCTCTTGTTAAATGAATAGTCCATGGCAACACATTCCCCCAGCCAGCTTTGAAACTTGCCCAGTGAAACGTAGTGGGGTTTGCTCGTCTGGTGTTTTTCGCACGCCTGACATAGATGCTTCCAGTCCACAAACCCCTCTCTCGCAAATGGGCCGTCTGCACCTTTTACAGAAAAGCTCGTCCTTATTTACACCGTATTCCAAGCAAGAAAACTGTCCGTACCACTTCGATGAGAAGCACTTTGATTTCCCGTTCCTGACAGGTCAGGGAGGTGCCTTCAGATTTGGCTGTGAAGGTGGTCTGTTACATTCTGTTACCTACAATTTTGTGTTTTTTTAAACAAAATGTGTTTTGATTAAACTTGGCTGGGTGGGCCATTGAGTAATGTGGGTTGGCCAGGCCCATTACTGGCAACGCGCCTGGCCAGAACCTCTGGATGGCTCTGTTTGGCCTTATTATCACCGTGTACGGTGCATTTGTCATATCTGTCGTGTCACTGCCACACATTGATTTGACTAAAAGGATTTGTTGCCCACTGTCATGAGGATACATTCCATCCCCAGTGACATAACACAATGTTATCCCGCATATTAAGATAATCCTGGGGGAGAGGCACAAGGTTTAACCTTGTGAAATAAAGAAAGATTTTTTTTTTTTGTGCTACGAGCAAGCAGGAGGAAGGATTACGCCGTTTTAATATCATTTTTTGGCTACGTCTTGACTCAGGCTGGTGGACGGCCCCAACCACGCTAATCCTGGATGATAGTACGGTTGCAGCATTAGCTAATGAAACCAAGTGAAAAAGCTGCAAGTGAAAGCCACACATTATAAATACGAGCTCTCTCTCTCTCTTGCGCTCACACACACTGAGTGTGTGTAAACTGTTAAACACAGTTCCACGCTCCTCACACAACTTGCTTTGATTCAAATTTGTCTGCAGCAGTGTGATGACTGACACGGTGGATGAAGTCGGTTATTTAGTAGTTCAGTGACTGCTGCTGCTGCTGCCACCTGCTACGTGAAAGCATGAAGCCTAAAACACACCAAACACGGATACACAGGCGGAGAGAGAACCCCAGCGGTCCTCACTGCACCTTAGTAACAGCAGACTGGCAAACTAGCCCCTTCCTCACCAGAAGGCCCCCTATTGGTTAACCGGCGCTCTGTTGCTAGGGAACAGCTTATGCCTTGCTTCAACGGCGGCCAATCGGTGGGCGTGTGTCAGTGACAGGGGGGCGGGGGGTGGATGGGTGGGTGGAGGTGGTGTGTGTGTGTGTGTGTGTGTGTGTGTGTGTGTGTGTGTGTCTGTGTGTGTGTTTGTTTGCAGCCGCAGAGAAGCAAGTGAGATTTGTGTAAGACAGGTTCACAGCACACAAAGATACTATCACAGTCTGATATATACGCTGCAAACACCATGCGAACACTGGGGCTGCTCACACACACACAGACACACACACACACATACACACAAAGGACCTCCTTTTACCAATCAATCAATCAATCAAACTTTATTGATATGGTGCTTTTTGCGCAATACTGCAATACAAAAGTGCATTACATAGAAACGGAAAAAAAAAGCGTACTTTTTTTTTTTACCTTATCCAGTATGAAGCCTCTGTACTGAAATAGCACTGCGCCTCTGTGTCCACTCGATGACATGAACCAGTCGTCATCATGGAACACAGAAATGAACCTGCGTGCATCCCA